>JAOPSE010000018.1:66086529-66771199 GCA_029449295.1 Zea luxurians | reverse complement strand
AAGCAATGAAAGATGGTAACTTTCTCTCACAAGAAAAGTATACCAAAGACTTGTTGAAAAGGTTCAACATGGAGAAGTGCAAACCAATCAAGACACCTATGCCAACAAATGGACATCTCGACCTAGATGACGGAGGTAACCCGGTTGATCAAACACTCTACTGTTCTATGATTGGTAGTTTATTGTACCTTACCGCATCTAGGCCCGATATCATGTTTAGTGTCTGCATGTGTGCTAGATTTCAATCTAATCCTAAGAAAGCTCATCTTCGCACTGTTAAAAGAATTATTAGGTATCTCAAGCACACCCCAAGCGTTGGTTTGTGGTATCCCAAAGGAGCTACTTTTGATCTAATTGGCTATTCCGATTCGGATTATGCCGGTTGTAAAATGATAGAAAAAGTACTTCTGGGGGTGCCATTTGCTTGGGAGATCACTAGTATCATGGACATCCAAAAAGCAAAATAGTGTTGCCTTGTCAACCACCAAGTGGAATACATTGCCGCGGGTGCTTGTTGCACACAAATTTTATATATGAAACAAACTCTTCTAGACTATGGCGTAGTTCTAGAAAAAGTACCTTTGTTGTGTGACAATGAGAGTGTTGTTAAAATTGCTAATAATCCTGTACAACACTCTCGCACCAAGCACATTGATATCCGTCATCACTTCCTTAGAGATCATGTTGCGACAGGAGATATCATTCTAGAAGGAGTGAGGTCGGAAGATCAATTAGCGGATATTTTCACTAAGCCACTTGATAAGACCCGCTTTTGCATGTTGAGGAATGAATTAAATATACTTGATCTCAGAAATTTTATTTAAGATGTCAAATGGTGTTGTCAAGCTTGCATTGCATATTTACATTTCTTGTATTGCATCTAGGGCTTGTCTAACCTAGTTGAGATAACCGCCAACAAAGCGAGTGAAAAAGCATAACTCGGGATCAAACTTGACAAGTCTTAGTTTTTAAGATTTTATTACTTAAATTCTTACTTTCTATGCAATTGTTGGTTCTTGAGATATGCATGAGGTACTGCACTTAGGGGGAGTATTCAAAACTCAAATCTTTCATGAAAACCCCTAGTGCAATGCCAAAATGCAAGTCTCACCCATTTGCCTATTTTCTCTAAAAATTATCTAGCCTATGGCAAAATATTTGAAAATTATGAGAAAATATATGAGGGTGCCAATACCTGTCCCAACAAGTGTTATTTTGTGTGTTTATAAGTTGGGATTTGGTTTGGTTGAAAACTAGATAGAAATTTTTTAAAAAAATCAAAATTTCCCTCTGTCTGGGCTCACCGGACAGTCTGCTGTGCACCGGACACTGCACTGTGCATTGTCCGGTGCACCGGCCGCGCGCGCGCAAGAACTCCTTTTCCTGTGAACTGTCCGGTGGTTCACCGAACAGCTACTGTGCGCTGTCCGGTGTGCACCGGACAGGCACTGTAGACTGTCCGGTGCGCCCATATTGCGTTTTAAAAAAGGCCTCCAGCCCGCGCCCGAACCACAGGCCACATTCCCTCTCTGCTCTCTAGCTCTTCTCTGTCCCTGGCGATCAAGCGTCCCTCTGCTCGTCGTCGGTGATCACCTGCGTGGATCTCCGGTGTGGTGATCCTCCCGTGCTCCCCTCCTCCTCTCGGTGAGCACCCTCTTCCCTTCCCTTTCTCTCTCTGTTTCAAGGTCAGTGAAACCATCCATTCCACCCTTGGTCTCAACTTTCCAATTCTTGTCAAATCCTATGAATCCAAGTGGTTAAATGTGTTCCTAGTACTCCCTTGAATATCCCTGCAGGTTTCTAGCTCCCTTTGGGAGGGTTTCAATCCTCAAATGGCCATATCTCCAAAAACCTAACTCACCGCATACCACGTGTTCGGTGAAATGTCCAAACCAGCCAAAAATGCTCCGATTGAACCCAAATTTTTCAGGCACCTTTACAATACCTCTAGTAACCTGTTCGCCAAATTTCATGCCAATCTGCTATTCCAGGCTTCAATTTCACACAATTCCCTGTTTCGAGCGATCATTTCCGAGCCGAGTGCCTAAATTTCATTTCTCTGCCTAAATTCAAACCAAGCACACACTTCACTTATATTTACCCATATAAACCTATTTGTGAAGTATCAGCTCAATTCCACGTCATTTCATGCCTCAATTCGAATTCCAAACCTCCTATGGCACTATTTCTCGTTCAAACGCCGTTTTTGTGTCGTTTGACCTCTCGATCGCCATATCTCTCCTTTTCTGTGCCATAATTCTCTGTGTACGTATTTATTCACATTTCATATACTTATGACTATGTTACTAACACGTGCTCACCTCTTCTATCATTTCAGTGACCTTGCCTGCCCGTGGGCCATCTCCTGTCCTGCCTGGATTTTCACCTCTCGTGTGAGCTTTCCAGGTAGACATCCACTCTTTTGATATTCTGTCGGCTGTTATCGACTTGTGCTTAGCTTCTCTCTCTTTTGCAGTCGTCAGGTTAGGATGCCGCGCATGAAGAATGTGTTGACGCCAGGGGGAGGAGATGACGAGGACCCTCCTCGCCCCTTTAGGTAGGTCTAGGGAAAGACCGTGTATTTGGAGCAGCAGGAAGGCCGCAAGAAGCGGCGTCTGGACAGAGCAGCTCGAGCAACGGCAGTAGTAGCCGCTGAGCAGGTAGAGCAAGGAGCTCAGTTGCAGATTCCTTCCGATCAGATTGCCTACCGAGTTCGTCGTCATGCCTCTCGTCCTCGCTCCTCCGCTCCTACCACTCCCTCCACTTCTACCACTCCACCACCCACTTCGCCTGCTCCAGTCACTCCTGCGCCATCTAGCACCTCAGCCATACCTACCACCTCCTCTACTCCAGCTTCCACTCCCCTTTCCGCTCCACCTATCCCACCTACTCGATTCTGGGAGCACGATGAGACTGAGGTGTGACCACTTGCTGCGGATCCCAGGCTGTTAGATCTTCAGCGTGCTACAGCGCCACAGGTACGTCAGTTCAGATACGTACCCGTGGAGTCTTGGTTACCTGCATAGAGAGACCCTGCAGCGGCAGATCCATTCAGCACCAGGATAGAGGAGTCTTTCTACAGAGCATAGTTGTCAGCTCACATTGCTCTACGAGCGCACTGGCTATTGGATCTCCCTGCCTTCTTGCTAGCAGCCAGTGCCGACTCTGAGGTTCACCTCTCCTATCTGCCTGGACTTCTCACACTTTTGACTACCAACGGCAGATATGTAGAGGAATGGGTCCGAGTTTTCTATGCCACTATATGGATCGACCCTGATCACCATTGGATGAGATTCCGATTTGAGAGAGAGGATGTTACCATTCATGCAAGTCAGATTCGTCAGTTGTTTGGATTTCCCGAGTCATCGACTCGTCTGCACAGCTTGTGCTATGGCACCTCTAATCCTCCTCGTCGCCCTCATGGCGGAGTTGCTCCTGGTACAGCTCATGTCGCGGCTCTGTTCCGACCGCCCTTCTCAGATGGGTCGTGATGTTCTCCGGCAGACTTCACCACAGCAGCCAAGTTTTTATATCAGCTTATGAGACGGACGCTTCTGCCACGGATGGGTTAAAGGGAGGCTGCCACTCATACTCAGCTTTGGCTCCTTGGTGCCCTTATTTCTCATTCAGAGTTTGATGTTGTGGATTTTCTCATTTGTGAGATCGAGGACACAGTACTGGATGGTCTACGTGCTCGTCGACAGCTGCCTTATGCTCACTATCTGTGCCACATCTTTGCTCAGGTGATTCGGCCCCCACAGTTCTAGGGTACTCTTGAGGCCTCTCACCTCCTTTTTGGGTCCTACCTTCCAGCTCCAAAGGATCCTATGCCAGCATCTGCTCCAGTGATTGATACTCAGGCCAAGGACACCACCTTCCATCAGTTTGAGACTCAGGGCGCAGCTGCCCATAATGATGATGATGATGATGATGTCTTTGGGGTTCCTCCTCCGCCTCCGCCTCCTATGCCTCCACGCTCACATGATGATGAGGCTGGGAGTTCTAGTGCTGCCCCTGCTGCCCCTCCTACCATCGACCCTGCTCTTGCTGCGATCCTCTAGACTCTTACTCAGCAGCAGGCTCACTTGGCAGCCAAGCAGGCCCGTCAGGCAGCGGTCCAGCAGTATATGTCCGAGAGAATGCTCTCAATGTTTCAGATGATTCAGGACCAGCAGGATACTCTACAGCAACAGCTTCTTCAGGACCGGGCTGAGAACAGGGCATTCATGACTCTCATGCTTCAGCATACTGGTGTACCGATTCCCCGAGTTCAGTCAGCACCGCCTCCACCTCTTCAGGCTCCTATTGTGCCAGCTATTCAGCCAGGACCCCCTCTTCCTTCAGTTGGTCCTTCTTCCTCTCTGCTCCGGCCGGTCACCCTGGTTTTCACGTTGCCGGTCATTGGCTCCGTCAGCTCTCAGACGCCAGTGCCACCAGCTCCTACTGTTACCACTACCGCTGTGGCGGTGTCTGTGACTTCTTCGGCTCTGGCAGCTCCTGCAGCACAGCCTCCATTTGAGTCAGTACCAGCTCCAGCTTCTACAGCAGATCCTGGATCCAAGACTGACTCTGACCCCCAGCTGGCGTTTGCTTTGCTGCCACGACCGCGACCGGATGCGCCCTCGCCACCTCCTCCCTCTTCTGATGTGTAGGTTCGTGTTCCCTTTTGGTGTTTGACACTAAAGGGGGAGAGATATGATTTGTGAGAGCTAGGGGGAGTTAGGGAGTTAATAGAGAGTCATTTTGATGTAATATATGTGCTTGTTACTCTCTGTACTAGCTTCACTTTTGTATGATGCTTTTGGCTCACAAACTCTATTATATACTCTCGATGCTTTTGTTGACTGCGTGTGTACTATGTTTTCACCTTATACGTTATCACCAGTCTTCTAGTTCTTGTTTATCGATTTGATTTCACTTTTTATATATGAACAAGAAACTTACGATGTGTATGCGCTCATTCCTATTATTATGTTACACACATTTTCTGTCAAAGATTAATGAGTACATCTAACCATCTTCTCTATTGACAGAAATTTCAAAACAAACTACTCAGACAAATCTTGTAGGGTTGTCATCAATCACCAAAAAGGGGGAGATTGAAAGCATCTAGGCCCCTGGTTGGTTTTAGTGATTAATGACAACGTAATGTTATATGTGACTAAATTGTGTTTTGCAGAGACAAATGGTAAGTTAGGTCGCATTACAGGTAGAAGCACTACAACGGTGAAAACAATCCCGGAGATAGGAACTCAAAGCGACGGCTAAAGCGATGAAACACAAAGTGAAGGTCTACGTAGTCCGAGTGTCATGGAGTTGCGGACACTCGTGATTTAGCTAGGTCTTTTATTTTGTTTTAGCCGTATATAAAGAGGGGTTGTCGATGAGTAGTTTGACCAAGAGAGTTCTAGTGTAGAGTTGGTGCATATTCACACTCACAATAGTGCTAGGTGACACTCTAGAACATACTCACAAGTTAGAATGAAAACCGATTTGAAAAACAACTGAAAATAGAAAATAGGGTTTCTGGCCTTGGGGCACCGGACTGTCCGGTGTGAACCAGACTGTCCGATGCACCCTCTGCCAGGTGGGGCAAGGATGGCCCGGGGAAGGGTTTTCCCCCGAGCAGAAACCCAAGAGCGCAAGGTTCAGGATAGAATTTTAGTGGCGCACCGGACAGCGCACCAGACAGTGCCTGTTCACTGTCCGGTGTGCCATCTGCCCAACGGCTAGCTGTCAGAACTAGCCATTGGAGTCGACCGTTGGCGCACTGGTGGCGCACCGTTGGCGCACAGGACTGTCCAGTGCACCCATGCGCAGAACACTGCTTGCAACGACTAGTTGGTGGGTGAGGGCTATTTATACCCCCTCCACCCACCATATTCAATGTCTTGCTGCCCACATTAATTCCTGCACATTGGAAGAGCATTGCAAGCACCAAAAGCCTAGTGAGGAGATTACAGAATCTTAATCCCGCATTTGGACCTCATTAGCGCTAGCAAGAGCCATCTAGAGCACACACCACTTGCATTAGGCTTCTATTGGTCAAGCGAAAGTCTACGGCTTGTTACTCTTGGTGATAGGCATCACCTAGACAGCTTGGTGGTGATGGGAGCTCGGTGATCACCGTGGAGATCTTGTTGGTGACCCAACTCAAGTTTGTAAGCGGTCGTGAGGGATCCACCACGCCGGAGTGGCAAAGGATCATCTCATAGTGAGCACTTGGTTCTTGCGAGGACCAAGGGGGAGCGATACCCTTGCGCGGGTGCTCCAATGAGGACTAGTGGAGAGTGCCGACTCTTCGATACCTCGGGAAAAATTGGAGGAGTCTTCTAAACCTTGCTTTACATTCCACACTTAATTCAAGCATTTTACATTATGTATTTGTTTAGCAAGTATTTGAAGTATTGACTTAGCATTGTTGTATTTCTAGTATTATTCTCTTAGTGCTAATTGTTGGGGTGAAGTTGGGCTCTTGCTTAGGGTTTAATTAGTGTTGATTTTTAGAAAAGCCCAATTCACCCCCCCCCCTCTTGGGCATCGTGATCCTTTCAGCAAGCATTCAATTCTTCAATCTTAGCAATTAGACTAACATTTTTAGTTCTAAGACAAGAAATTGAACCATTGCAAATATTAAGCTCTCTAGACAAGTTTTCACATTTTTCTACTTTAAGAGCATAAGCATCTTTGTGCTTAACAAATTTCTTAGTTTCCATAACGAGCAAGTCCACTTGGCATTCCAAGATATCATCCTTCTCATTGATGGTTTCTATCAATTCATTAATTTTCTTCTTTTGGTCTTTGGTAAGGTTTACAAAAAGAGAAGTCAAATCATCATCATTATCACTAGAGCTACCCTCATCGTCGGAAGCAGTGTATTTGGGGGTATCTCTAGAATGTACCTTCTTCTTTTTGCTATCCTTAGCCATGAGGCATTTGTGGTCGACGTTGGGGAAGAGAAGGCCTTTGTTGACGGCGATGTTGGTGACGCCCTCATCGGAGGAGGAGTCGATGGAGCTCTTGTCGGAGTCCCATTCCCGCCCCATGTGTGCCTCACCACCCTTCTTCTTGTTGTAGTATCTTTTCTTTTCCACCTTCTTCTTCCCTTTCTTGTCGTTGTCCCTATCACTCTCACTTGTATACAGATATTTAGCTATAAAGTGACCGTACTTACCACACCTATAGCAAACCATCTTGGAGCGGAGTTTGTAATCCTTCCCCTTCTGTTGTTTGAGGATTTGCCGAAAGCTCTTGATGATAAGAGTCATCTCCTCATTGTTAAGCTTGGAGGCGTCGATTGGGAGTCTACTTGTTGGTGTAGAATCTTCCTTCTTTTCTTCTGTTGCTTCAACTGGTTGCACCTCAGGTGTGGAGGTTGCACCTTGATCCAAGTTAACAATATGTTTGGAGTCTTTGATCATAAGTTCAAAGCTCACAAACTTGCCAATTACCTCGTTGGGAGACATTTGTTTATATCTACGATCTCCTCAAATTAGTTGCACTTGAGTGGGATTACGAAAAACAATAGAACTTAGAATTGTAACACCTCTTGTGTTACTGTTACTAAACCTTGAGCATAACATCATAAGCATGGGCATATCATGTGTTTGTTACACCTAGAAGTGCATTCACTAGGTAAAAATTTCAAATAAGTTGTACTGATAAGACTTGATATGTGATCAACCCTAGGGTAGAGTGCTTAACCCTAACTTTGGGACCAGATAAGTTAAACCCTCAAAAGACATGAGGATTGATCATAAGATATCACATTTGATGGACTTTGGTGACACCAAAACCCTAGTGTGCCCCAAAACCCTAAAAACAAAACCGTAGAAACCCTAATTGAAACCCTAGGGGGTTAATTGTAAATTTTGTGCACTTTTGGACCAAAGTGCAAATACCAAAGTAATAGGACATCACAAATCATGTGTTTTACACATTTGAGGATTTCCAAGTCAAATGATGAAGTTTGGACTTAAATGCAAAATATCCCATGAATATTATGTGATGAAGTTATGAATTTCAATTGATTAAGGTCAAATTTGGAGCTCTACATCTCAGAATTCTTGAGGATTTTGCTCTTGGTCAATATAGCAAACTTGTAGAGCTATGTAAGGAGAACAAATTTGATTAAGTGACTAAGCACTGGTGCTGTACAAAAATTGGAGTTAAATGGACCAAAATACTGGTTGTCAGTCAAGATAAAAGACTGAATTGCGACTAACAGTGAGCGAGAACCAAGTTTGGGAGCCATTTTAAGCATGATCTAGTGAGTATTTGAGGGAGATTGCTATAGCAAGATTAAAGTTGGATTGTAGGCCAAGAACTTGTTACATAGGGATTAACGAGTTGCCACACAGAAATTGGAGATTAATGCCCTGCAAATGGCTCTGTCAGACAAACTGAATAGAATTCTGATTGAATAGTTACTAAAGAAGATCGCAGGTGCAGCGCACCTTGCCGCCGGCGACCCCCCCCCCCCCCCACGCCTGGATTCACGCCGGCGACGCGATTCGTGCCGTTAGTGGTCGGATAACACTTTAGGGTAAAAGATCTTCGCCGCGGATGAGACCTAGGGCTGGCCGCTGTACCCCCTTGCCTTACAGCCAGTCCAGATAAGCACACCGGAGTTGGCCGCCTGTCGATCAGGTGCCACGTGCCTAGGTGCTCTACCACGTCGCAGTAACTCGCCTTAGTGTGTCCGTTCATCGCTGGTGACCTTGCCATGGTGAAAGCCACACATCTCTTGCGCTAGTGTTCTCCCCTCTCTCCGGCTGCCAGCGCGCCATTCCAAATTCAAGAGCCACCGCCCTCGGGCCCTATAAATTGAGCATGTCGTGTGCTTCACTAGGTAATCACGAAGCCAAAGCACCCGCTCTTGCCTCCGATTAGCCACCATAGCTCTCTAATTCCTCTCTCTCCCCAAATCGGTTTTCCGCACCCGTGAACACCTCGCCGTGGCCAGACGTTTATAGGTTAGCTCATGCTCTTCTACGTGATGTTCTAGCCTCTCTCAAGTCCCGTGATACTCATAGACCCTTTGAATTGAATTAGACCACCTTGAATCACCCAAAACACGTCGGTGTGTTCTCAGTTTCCTCCGTTGCCGTGGACCATGAATTCCCAACCCGGAATTGTGCAATTAATGGAGGGGAAATGGTCGTTAGGGGTAGAATGGGGTGTCTTCCACACTAGAGCACCGGCCGTTGCATTTTCTGGCCGGTACGGGCTCGTCGGAGCCGCTGCTCCGCCGCCCACGGTCGGGGATCTCGGGTTGTGAAGAAATAGAAAGGGGAGGGGCCTTAGTGCAGATGTTAGTGAGACAGAGAAACAGTGGAGAGGATTCTTTATGAGTTTTTCAAATGACTAGGGACCTCTGTGCAAGATGGACACCACGGGCGCGCGCGGGCGCGCTTTCTCCTGTCTTGGGCCGGCTCGGGTTAGATTAAGCCCATTACTGTTTATGCTTTTCCTTTTTCTTTTACTGCCAGACTTAGGAAATCCATAGAAAATTATACAAAATTAATAAAAATGATAAAAATATGAGACCAATTTTATTGGACTCTTAAATTTATGTAGTATTTAATAAAAATGGTTCTAGGATTTTTAGTCCAAACAAGGAATTATTTAGTATTTAAAAGAGCTTAAACCAATACCTCTAGAATTTTAGAAATTAATGAATAACTCCAAAAATCACTAAACTTTTTGGATAAGCCTAATATGATAATTAGAACCCATGAGTGAAGTTTGACTTGTTTTGAACATTGTTTGATTTCCAAACCCAAAACCCTAGTCTTCTAGGTAGTCTCTGCCTCATGAGAACGAAGTACTGACTCCGAAAACCCTAGTTTCCCTGGTGTATCATGAAGGAAAGTTGTATTCAAAATACAATTTGATGTACCTCTACTATCTTTGCATATTCATAAGCATCACATGAGCATTCATGATTATATATGGTTATGTATAGAGAACGAGGAAGAAATAACTGTTGAAGAAGAGGAGACTACTCCATCAACAGAAAATCCACTTGCTAGGAACTGTTTTTATTTTGACATCTGTGGAATAGAGCCCGACTCTCCTACAACACAAGGCAAGCCCCGGTGCATTTGCCACCTCCTTGTTGTTTAAAATCTTTATCACTTGAATGATGCATTAGGTGATAGGAGTTGTGTGTTAAACCAGTTGATGCATTTCCTTCCTTGGAACTGTTTACCATTCCATGTATACCTGCTTTCTTAAAAGGTTTTCTAATGCTTAGTCCTGCTTTCGAAAAACAAATGTTTTGGGTTTTAAAACAAAAGGTGATGCTTCACAATGGATGGGATGTTTTCAAAAATAAAACTTGATGGTGGATCCATCATAGCCGTGATGGGTTCAACATCGGAAAAGATGTACCTCTGCCAGGTACAAACTTTGGGTTTGAAATGATAAAGCTGAGACCAGGCGGGCGACTTGCACGAGAAGAGAGTCTCAGTGTAGTGTCTCCGTCTGAGTCGATTAAGGACCTTGTCGATGTAGGCCTGATGATCGAGGACATTTTAACTAGTCACATGCCTCATCATGGGTAAGCTTTGCCTCGGGCAGACTAATACTAGAAAGGCCAACACGCAAAGGGAGTGGAGAGACGGCGAGAGTAGCGTGTACCCTCCGTAGCAAGACGTTGGATGGTGGTGTATCTGTGCTCTCGGTTGGCATGCATCATATCAAAAATTATACTAATAAATTTCCCCTCTTATGGAGATATGGCACGTACAAGGAAAACTGTACGCAAATCCACCGGACCTTTGGGCGTGCCTCGCCATCAGTTAGCCCCCAGACATGAAGGGAGCAGTAGTGGCTCCAACGACCCCATTGGAGATCTGGAAGCTAGGGTGGAGCAACTACGATCAGAGCTACACCATCAGAACAGGGCACGGGAGTAGGACAGTCAGCGTATAGCTAAGTTGTCAGTCGAAGTCGGCCACTTGCGGTTTGAGATCACCGAATGAGACTTGGCCATTGATTGGGCCATCAACTCGCGCTCGATCGCTTGGCATCGTGAAGCAAGGGATCGAGCTCGTGTGGATGAGCTTAGCACGGCCCTCGATAACCTGCAAGTATATTGTAATACTTTACATGAGGAAGTACATGTACTGTATGGTCGACTGCACCCGGACGTGGCCACGGACGCTGTTGCAATGGAAGCTGGACCCTCGGGAACAGCAAATGAAGGACTTGGTGGGGAGTTGGACCTTTTTAAGCCCCCTCCTTCTATGAACCTGGTTGACGAGCGGTCTCCTGCAGCAGACAGTGAAGCAACAAAAGATGATGAAAACTAGAGTAGTATAGTTTAGATATTGTACTTGTGTAAAATAAGTACTAAAAGTCTGGTTGTACGCTAGAGTCTGTAAAATTACATTTTGGTAATGTAATATGATGGTATATGCTGGTATGTTATATTTTTTCCAAATGTTTCTTTGCCTCAGATGCCATCACGGACTCGCGCGCACGACGGTGCAGGAACCTCCCATGGTCAGGAGACTACTCCTAACCCGCCACCATTACCACCAACACTGGCCGAGGCTATCGCTGCCTTGGTCAATGCCAACTGTAGATAATACCCGCTTCTTACGTGAGAGGGCGGGTAATCAATTCCAGCAGCATGGCGGAAGAGCCCCTCCACAGGGACCACGTGAAACCACGTACTTGGAATTCTCAGAGACACGTCCACCACTCTTTGTTAAAGCATAAGACCCTCTTGAAACTTATGAGTGGATCAGGGTAATGGAGCAGAAGTTTGGATTAATCCGTTGCATAGAAACACAGAAGCCATTGTTTGCTTCCCAACAAATAAGAGGTCCTACCAGTACCTGGTGGGGAAATTTTGTGGCAGTTCAACCAGCTGGACATCAGGTCACTTGGGATGAATTTAAGCTCGCATTCCGTGAACACTATATTCCAGAAGGAGTGCTTCACATGAAACAAGAGAAATTTATTCGACTAAAACAAGGAGGTGATACTATGATGCAGTATCTCAACAAGTTTAATCATTTATCCCAGTATGAGATTGATCAAGTAAACACTGACCTGAACAAGAAAAATTGATTCATGAGAGGACTCAATGACTGGCTCCAACAAAAAATGGCCACCTGCCTAGATCTTACTTACAGCAGAGCTGTCAGCACAACGCTAGCAGTAGAAGCCAAGAACACAGGCCAGGGAAAATCAAAGGCATTTGGAGGTGACAGGTCCAATCAAGGACTTGAGAAGCGAACCAGGTTGGTAATCCGACCATTTAATCAGAACCGTTCTTCGCCTCGTCCACCCTCCTATCCGTTCAAACAGCCTGTTTTCATTCACCCTGCCACTACCCCCACTTCTACAATAGCCGAGTGCCCCTGGTACTCGTTTCCCAGCTCTCCCTAGTTCTTCAACTGGCTGCTTCAACTGTGGGAAGTGTTGGGGCCATGCTTCGGTGCGCCGAAGGTCTTACACGAAGAAGCAGCTTCGGCTGAAGTTGTCCTCAGGAGATGGCCGAAGGTCCCTTTTCATGGAGCTTCGGCATTACAAACCGACATAGTGATAGAATGACCTTTTTATCCATAGAGGTCTGAGTCAATGTTGTAAACTTTTGTAAGGGGCATAATTGTAATTCGTCACAGGCTGCGTCTTGTGTCTATAAATAGATGAACAGTACCCCTGTACTGTTCACGCGAACCTGTCATTTGCCTTCGTATCACACTTGTATTTTCGCCTTCTTCAGGACCGAAGGTACATTTATAATTTGAAGTCATTTATATTCGTTCATGATAATAAAAATGGAAATGATTCTATGATAACATTTAAATGTTTATTTTATACCTCATGATTTATATGAATACTTCGTCCCTCGTTATTATGCTCACGAAGGTACGTCCTTCGTAACCTTCGTCCGAAATTCTTTATATCCTGAAGGGATATAATGTTGTGGAGGACGAAGGACTTTAACACTTAACATTTTCTGTGTTGCCTTGTTCTTAACTCTTAGCATTTGAGAACAAGCCCCCAACATTGGCGCCCACCTCCGGTGAACTCACTTCCACTTTTCTGAGCTGATGGCTTCGTTCAACAATCAAGCTGGAGCTGCTTCGGCTTCGAAGCTGGTGCTCCCGATAACAGGCGGTTCTTGCTCAGAGCCGGCTAACAAGAAGCAGAAGAAGGAGGCTCAGAGAAGGGTGCAGCATGTTGGAGTGCAGGGACCCTTCATCAAGTCAAAATGGTCCCACATTCCAATTACTTTCTCTCAGGAAGACCTTCAGCTTAAGGATTATCCTCACAATGATGCCATGGTTATCTCTTGCGTGATCAAAGGATTTCTGGTCCACAATGTCTTAGTTGATACAGGCAGTGCAGCTGATATTATATTTGCTAAAGCCTTCAGACAAATGCAAGAGCCCGAAGACAAGATTCATGATGCTACGCACCCTCTTTGTGGCTTCGGAGGGCGGCAGATTGTAGCACTTGGGAAGATTACCATGCCGGTAACCTTCGGATTTGTTAACAACACAAGGACTGAGCAAATTGTGTTTGATATTGTTGACATGGAGTATCCTTACAATGCTATCATTGGTCGTGGTACTCTTAATGCCTTCGAAGCAATTCTTCACCCAGCTTATCTCTGCATGAAGATACCTTCGGACCAAGGGCCTATTGCTATTCATGGAAGCCAGGAAGCTGCTAGAAGGGCCGAAGGAAGCTGGACTGACTCCAAAGCAATCCATAACATAGATGGAGCTGAAGCTTGTGAACAGTACAAATTCAGGAGGGAGAAGGCAGCTTCAGCGGATCAGCCGAAGCCCATGTTATTGTGTGAGGACATAGCAGAGCAGAAGGTGCTGTTGGGCTCGCAATTATCTGAAGACCAGAAGAAAACCTTGATAAGGTTTTTATTCAACAACAAAGATGTTTTTGCATGGTCAGCTAATGATCTCTGTGGAGTAAATCGCGATGTTATTGAACATTCGCTTAATGTTGACCCATCCTTCAGACCCCGAAAGCAGAGGCTTCGGAAGATGTCGGATGACAAGGCCGAAGGGGCTCGCAATGAAGTAAAAAGACTCCTCAGTGCAGGAGTTATCAGAGAAGTAAAGTATCCAGAGTGGCTAGCTAACACTGTTATGGTGAAGAAGGTCAATGGCAAGTGGAGAATGTGTATCGATTTCACAGATCTCAACAAGGCTTGTCCGAAGGACGAATTCCCGCTGCCAAGGATAGACTCTTTAGTCGATGCAGCAGCTTCTTCAGAACTCATGAGTCTCCTGGACTGCTACTCAGGCTATCATCAAATCTAGATGAAGAAGGAAGATGAGCCGAAGACTAGCTTCATAACTCCAAGTGGCACATATTGCTATCTTCGGATGCCTGAGGGGCTCAAAAATGCTAGAGGAAGTTTCAGCAGAATGACTGCGAAGGTCCTCCAGTCTCAGATTGGCAGAAATGTGTTGACTTATGTCGATGACATTATTGTAAAAAGCACGAAGCAGGAAAATCATATTGCTGATTTGCAGGAGACCTTCGCCAGTTTCAGGCAAGCTGGTTTGAAGCTGAATCTAGAAAAATGTGTCTTCGGGGTAAAGAAGGGGAAATTTCTTGGATGCTTGGTTTCAACAAAGGGAATCGAAGCTAATCCAAATAAAATCGAAGCTATACTTCGAATGGAGCCACCAACCACAAGAAAGGGGGCCCAAAGATTGACAGGAAGGCTGGCATCTCTCAACAGATTCATATCCAGATCAGCAGAAAGAAATTTACCCTTCTTCGAGGTGCTGAAGTCAGCTGAAGTCTTTCAATGGGGCCCAAGTCAACAAAAAGCCTTCGAAGAGCTGAAGCAATACTTGATAGATCTAACAACATTAACTCCACCAACGCCAGGGGCTCCTTTGTTGTTATATGTAGCAGCTTCGCACTCGGCAGTAAGTGCAGCACTTGTCCAGGAGAAGCTTGATGGACAAGTCAAGAAGCAGGTTCCAGTATATTTTGTATCTGAAGTCCTTAGTGTATCAAAGAAAAATTATACAGAGCTGGAGAAGGTATTGTATGCCGTTTTAATGGCATCCAGGAAGCTTCGGCATTATTTTCAGGCATACAATATCATTGTTCCTTCTTCGCAGCCGTTGAAGGATATAATGAGAAATAGAGAAGCTACTGGACGGATTGGAAAATGGGCTGCAGAGCTCAATGAATTTTACATTGATTATGTGCATAGATCCTCGATCCAGTCTCAAGCATTGGCAGATTTCATTGCCGACTGGACGCCAGGGGCTCAGGATGAAGAAGCAAATAAAGATGCCGAAGTGTGGACAGTCTTTTGTGATGGCTCTTGGGGAACCTTCGGAGCAGGTGCAGCCGCTGTGTTGGTCTCACCATCCAAGGTCAAAACTTGTTATGCAGCAAGACTTGATTTCAGCTGTACAAACAATATTACTGAGTACGAAGCCCTGCTTCTGGGCCTTCGGAAATTAAAGGCAATGGGAATCAGAAGGGCGATTCTTAAAACTGATTCCCAGGTTGTTTCGGGTCATGTTGACAAAAGTTGCAAGGCTAAAGATCCGAAGCTTGAAAAATATCTAGACACGGTCCGAAGGATCGAAGCCTCCTTCGAAGGGTTTTCTGTCAAGAATATCCCTCGAGGACAAAATGAGCATGCTGATTTGTTAGCCAAGTCTGCAGCACAGGGGCTGCCGTTACCTTCGGATGTGTTCTTCGAAACAATAAAGGCACCTTCAGTGGAGCTTCTTGAAAGAGCAGTCCTCAACATATCTCCTGTTTACAGCGAAGATTGGAGAACTGAAATCATCTCTTACCTTCAGGGTAACTTCCTATCAGATGACGAAGCTTATAATAAAAGGATAGAGGCAAGAGCTCGTCCGTATGTCATGATAGAAGGGGAGTTATACAAGCATGGAGTTTGCGCTCCGCTGCTCAAGTGCTTATCTAGAACCGAAGGTATAGAGTTGATGAAAGAAATACATGCAGGCCTGTGTGGGTCCCATATTGGATCTAGGCCGTTGCTTGGAAAAGTCTTCCGCCAAGGGTTTTATTGGCCGAAGGCAGCTTCGGATGCAGCGGAGTTAGTTCAAAAGTGCGAAGGTTGTCAGAAATGTGCAAGAGATCAAAAGCAACCTTCGTCTTTGACACAGCTGATACAACCCATCTGGCCATTGCAAAGGTGGGGCCTTGACTTGTTGGGTCCATTACCACTGGCCCAAGGGAATCTAAAATATGTTATAGTAGCTGTGGAGTATTTTTCTAAATGGATTGAGGCGAAGCCATTAGCCACAATAACTTCGGCTACTGTCCAAAAGTTTTTCTGGCAGAATATTGTCTGTCGCTTCGGGGTACCGAAGGCAATCACTGTAGATAATGGAACGCAGTTCGACTCCGAAGCTTTCAGAAATTTCTGTGATCAAATTGGAACGAAGATCCATTTTGCATCAGTCAGGCATCCGGAGTCAAATGGGCTCGTTGAAAGGGCCAACGACATTATAATGACAGGAATAATGAAGTTAATCTTCAATCAACCCAGGGGAAAGTGGCCAGATCAGTTAATCAAAGTGGTGTGGAGCCACAATACAACAACATCAAGGTCTACAGGCTTTACCCCATTCAAATTATTATTCGGTGACGAAGCAATAACTCCGGAAGAAGCTAAAGCTGGGTCAATAAGAGTAGTAGCTTCGGCAGAATCAGGTCCCGAAGATGCCTGCCTTGTGGAAAAAGATGCTTTAGAGGGGATCAGGCTTCAGGCCATGGAGAATATCAATAAATATCAAGCTGAAACAGTCAAGTGGCGAGATAGAAAGGTCCGGTTAAAAAATATTGAGCCGGGTCACTTGGTGCTTCGGAGAGTAGCCAACCCAGACACAGTGGGCAAGCTACAGTTGAAATGGGAAGGACCTTTCTTAGTAGTATCTTCGTCAAGGCCTGGTTCGTACAGATTGAAGGACATGGATGGCAACGAAATTCCAAGATCTTGGAATGCGGATGAGCTTCGGCGATATTATGTATAACTTGATGTAACTTTTTATGTTTTTCTTTTCTTTTTTCATGGCACCCTTTTCCTTTCTAAAGGGGGAGAAAGGTTTTTAATGGGGCCATCATGTGTAATTTCCTTTTTAGTTTTATAAGAGCAAAATCCCCCAAAAAATGTAAATGTAAAAACTGAGAACGCACCATCGAGTGCCGAAACTGAAAAGGTGAAGAAGCTCCAAAGACGTCCCTAAGGGGATGCAGAGCTCACAGCGAAAAGTCAACGCTGATTCCGCCGAAAGTAAAAGGCGAAGAAGCTCCAAAGACGTTCCTAAGGGAATGCAGAGCTTATACCGCCTAAGTAAAAGGCGAAGAAGCTCCAAAGACGTTCCTAAGGGAATGCAGAGCTTATACCGTCTAAGTAAAAGGCGAAGAAGCTCCAAAGTCGTTCCTAAGGGAATGCAGAGCTGATGTGTGGTTGTTTCTAAGGAAATAATGGCTGAGAGTGTGGCTTCGGACATATGCTTTGGACATTCATTCGCACATTACATTACATCATAGCATTTGCATTCATAAGCATTCATTCATAGCATTTGTGTTCCTAAGTGGTTGCTTCGGCAAAAAGAAGAAGTGGTCTTTTATGCTTCGTTGTGTACAAAAAAGAAAAGCCTCGGCAAAAAGAACTGGTATTTTATGCTTCGTTGTGTACGAAAAGAAGGGAAGGTGTTTTTTCGCCTTCGGCTCAAAATATTAATTTCGTCCACATCAAAGCGCCTCAATAGAAGGGTAAGAATATATTGCAAGGTATGTACAAAGTTCCTTGAGAACAGTTTAATTGTATTTACAAAAAGTCGTTACAAATTCTCCTGAGTTTTTTCTAGTCTACTCCTACTAATCTTCGTCAGGTTTCCGCTTCGGCGGTGTATTCTTTAAGTATCATCTTCAGCTTCGTCATCCTACATGAATCAAGGTATCGTGAGTAAAAATCAAGTGTGAAGGAGAAGGTAAGTATAAAGTATGATTTCTTACTGGTTCAAGATGACTTCGAGCTTCGTCTCCAGCTTTCTCTCGCCCGCCTTTTGTCCATATCATTTTTATAAATCTATTTGAGATGCTTCGGGCAAGGTCAGGAATATCAACTAAAATGGATGGAGAGAGAGTGAAGTTCGGCCTGTTGACGACTTTTCCATGCTCACAGCCGGTTTTCAGGAACGCTGCAGCGGTGCCTCGAGAAGCTACCCAGGCACAGAAGTCACCGTGCCCGGCTATAACTTCGTCAAGTTCTTCAATTTCAGCTTCAATATGATCGAAGGCTTTTGGTAAATTTTCAGCTGAAGGGTTAAACTTCCCGCTGCTGGCTCCAACTGGGTAAAAGATCTTTTTTAATTGTTCAATACAGTTATTGCTAAATTTCAAGCACTTGTCTTGAAGGCTTGTTAATGATTTCTTCAAGTCTGAGTTGGTCTGGACTTCGGCTTCAAGTTTCGAATTAAGCTCTAGCTTCTCCTGTTCAAATTGTTTTGATTGGCAGATAAGCTTCGAATTCAATTCTAATACTTTAGCTTTAGTCTCTGCCAGCAAGCCTTCAGTTGACTGGAGTTCAAAGTCTTTCTTTTCAATAATGGCTGACTGCTCTTTTATCTTGCTCTCTAGATTTTCAATTATAGCTTCGTGTTTCTTATCCTCTAGATCTTGTTGCATCTTCAGAGCTTTGCTCAGTAGCATGCTCTGCACAGAAACAACTTTCGTTAGTAACATTTTCATTATTAAAAGCAATAAAAGCCAGTGAAAAGGTTGTTTACCTTGAAATTGGAATAAAATAAGCTGCCGACGATATGTTGTCGTCGGTAGCGGCTGATATCTGTTTCTAGCTTCGGAAAACCGATACTCTTTGATAGAGTACCGATGACCTTAGCCCCAGCCTGATCACGAATGCAGCCCAATTTTTCATCATCAATGCCTCCAAATAGAAGAGCTCCTGGCTTGTATCCGCAAGATTTGGCATATTCCTTAAGCTCTTCTATTTCGGCCTTCGACAGTTTTTGTCCAATTAAATTTTGAAATGTGTAGGCTTCGTCGTCCGAAGTGTCTTCGGCTATTTCTTTCCCCTTCCGAGGCACTGTGGCCATGGTTTCTTCAGCAGCGGTGGCAGCTTCTTCTGCAGCCATGTCTTGCAAAATTTTGTTGATGTCCTCAATGGTAGTTTCTAAGTTCACATCTTCGGCTGTAGCGGCTTCGGTAGCCGCGACCTCCGAAGGTGCGACTTCAACATTTGTTGTGCCCTTAATAGCTGGTGTTTTCTGAATTGACGCCCTCGGCGGCGTCTTGTCGATAACTTCGGTCACTGCAATAATTCTTTGCCGCTTTGGTTTGGTTATCTTCGTTTGTTCCGGCTCTTCCACCTTTCGAAAAAGCTTCGTCAGTTGAGGCCCTAATGGACTTAGCTTCGTGGGCACGGGTTCAGTCATTACCTTTAAAATTTCCTCCACGTCGCTGGTAGAAGGTGGTGCGGGGGACCCCTCTTCATCGGATAGTTTTCGCTTTGGAGTTGATATTTTTCTCTTCTTGGGAATTTTCTTCTCTTTTGCTGGTTTTTCTTCATCCTTGTTCAAAGTTTCGGCCACTCTTTTTCTTTTTTGGCCCTCAGCACCCTTGTTCAGCCGTTCATAGTCAGGGTACTCGAAGCCCAGGGCATCAAGCACTCGGTTCAGTCTTCGCTTCGGACGGGTGCCGAAGGCTGCTGTCATCAGTTGATCTTCTTTTTGGAATAATTCCCAAGAATTTCATTACACATCACCTCAACTGTGTCCAGCCACTCTTGGCATGGCTTCTTAAAGTATTTCTTGAATTTGAAGTGATAAGGAAGCCGGACAAGTTCCCCCTTCTTCTTCTCCCCCTCTAGCTTTGGCATTTCCCATTCTTTCAGAGTAGGGAAGACTCTGAACGCCAAGAATTCTTGAACCAGATCCCTGGTACCGATATGCTCTGAAATAATTTCAAACTCACCCAGTGCAGCCCAGGTGGGACCCTCCAATTTCATGTGGCATCGCGGCCTTGTTTCTCCGAAGATTAAATCAAGAGGGCTTTGTACCAATTTTTCTTCGTCTTCGTCAACTTTCACATAAAACCACTCAGATTTCCAGCCTGCTGGCCATTTGCTTCGGTAGCTGATAATAGGACACTTTGTTGTCTTCCGGTAGGCAAAATTGTAGCAACCGAAGTTATCATGTAGCCCATCTTTTCTGGCCTTTGTTTGGTAATGTAACTCATGAACTCGACAGAAACTGTCGGCAAATGGCTCCACTGCTTGGCTTCGGAGGGCCCAGATATAAACATTAAGCCTAACGATAGCGTTAGGAGTCAATTGATGAAAGTAAATACCAAACTTTTTTAGTACATCTGCAATAATTCCATGAAGAGGGAATCTCAGCCTAGCCTTTAAAAAGCTCTTGAAAATGACAATCTCGTCCTTCTCTGGCTTCGGGGTAGTTTCTTCTCCCCCGAAGCGAAGTAGCTTCTTCTGATTTTCACTGAAATAACCTGCCTTCACCATCTTGGCGAGATCAGCCTTTGAAACAGTCGACTTTCCGAAGTCTAGGTGGCTGGGCTTGCTGGGCATGGCAATGCGGTAGTCATCTTCGGAGTCAGTTTCTTCAATGTTCTCTTCTCCTTCGGCAGCTGTCGGGCCTGCCTCAGCAGCGGGCATTTCTTCCGCAATCACCAGTCCGGAACGCTGCATTGCTTCGGAGATGGGCACAGTATTCGAACCTTCGGCTTCGTCTCCTTCACGTTCAACTCTGGCAGTAGATCGCACTCTGGCCATTTGATTCTGAGTTCGGGAAAGTTAGATACTTTTTTCTTTTTCCTTTTCTCCCGAAGCTTTTCTTTCTGACGAAGCAGACTTCGAGATGGACCTTCGTTCGATTCTGAGAATCAAGCTTCGACTATAGTTAAAAATTTTGGCAGCAAAACAGTGCAAATAGCAATGAATGCTGTGGTAACTTCACACCTACTCGTCTGTTTATATAGTGCTGCAGGTAAGAAGGCAAAGCGGCAGGATTTTTACACCAGGCGGGCAGTCACTTGTACTCGCTGCGCAGTGGACCACAAAGATCAAACAGTAACTCTGCAAGGTGGGACCGACACGAACTCGGGAATTGAATCGTTTCTCGGCAACGAGCTCAGGGAAGGTGTTTTTTGGACCTTCGGCTCCCCGAAGCTTGAGAGGCATTTTTCACGGATCAAGCTCGTTACGAAAAACGATCTAGCGCCGCGAAAGGGGCTACTGTTGGGGCCATGCTTCGGTGCGCCGAAGGTCTTACACGAAGAAGCAGCTTCGGCTGAAGTTGTCCTCAGGAGATGGCCGAAGGTCCCTTTTCATGGAGCTTCGGCATTACAAACCGACATAGTGATAGAATGACCTTTTTATCCATAGAGGTCTGAGTCAATGTTGTAAACTTTTGTAAGGGGCATAATTGTAATTCGTCACAGGCTGCGTCCTGTGTCTATAAATAGATGAACAGTACCCCTGTACTGTTCACGCGAACCTGTCATTTGCCTTCGTATCACACTTGTATTTTCGCCTTCTTCAGGACCGAAGGTACATTTATAATTTGAAGTCATTTATATTCGTTCATGATAATAAAAATGGAAATGATTCTATGATAACATTTAAATGTTTATTTTATACCTCATGATTCATATGAATACTTCGTCCCTCGTTATTATGCTCACGAAGGTACGTCCTTCGTAACCTTCGTCCGAAATTCTTTATATCCTGAAGGGATATAATGTTGTGGAGGACGAAGGACTTTAACACTTAACATTTTCTGTGTTGCCTTGTTCTTAACTCTTAGCATTTGAGAACAAGCCCCCAACAGGAAGTCTAGTCATTTTATAAAGGACTGCCCATACACAAAGCAGAATAAATTCAACACTCAGCAGAACTCTGGGAGCCCTAGCCAAGGCAAAGGGAACACAGCTAATAACTCATCGAGAAAAAATATCAAGAAGACGAGACGAATCTATTATCCTCAAGTGGCCACTACACCGGAAGGAGAGCTGGTAATGATGGGTACGTTTCTTATGGCCAATCACTCAGCAGTTATTCTCTTTGATTCTAGTGCTTCTCATACATTCGTAAGCAAGAAATTCGTGGAAAAATATTGCATTCCTTGCACTGAATCAAGGGAAGGGTTTATTATCCATTCGCACGGGGGACAAATATTTACTAAGGAAGTAGTCTTCCATGTGCCAGTATCACTGGCTGAATGGGACTTTCCCATCAACATGATTGTTTTGAATGGCCAGGACATAGATGTAATTCTAGGCATGAATTGGTTAGCCCAGCATAAAGCTATCCTCAACACTGACTTAAGGACTATCAAGTTGAGCCACGGCCATGAAGAAGTTCTCTTGTCCATCCCTGTAGCTATCCCAGCCAAACCAGTTGGATGGGTCTATGAAGCTACCATCCCAGAAATCCAGAATATTCTGGTAGTATGTGAATTCCCGGATGTCTTTCCTGAAGATCTGCCTAGATTGCCTCCAGAACAGGATGTAGAGTTTGTGATTGAACTAAAGCCCGGTACAGCTCCTATTTCTAGAAGGTCATACCGGATGCCACCAAATGAATTGGCGGAGCTCAAGACTCAATTACAAGTCTTGCTTGAGAAGGGATTCATTCGGCCCAGTTCATCACCTTGGGGATGTCCCGCAATCTTTGTCAAGAAGAAGGATCAAACACTTCGAATGTGCGTGGACTACAGACCCCTTAATGAGGTCACCATTAAGAACAAGTACCCTCTTCCCTGGATCGATATCTTATTCGATCAACTTACTGGAGCTCGGGTATTCTCCAAGATTGACCTCAGATCGGGCTATCATCAGATCCATATTTGACCCAAAGATATACCCAAGACCGTATTTACTACGTGATATGGATTATTCGAATATTTGGTTATGTCCTTCGGATTGACAAATGCTCCTGCCCATTTCACATATCTAATGATCTCGGTGTTTACGCCTGAGTTGGATAAATTTGTGGTGGTCTCCATTGATGATATCTTGATCTATTCCAAGAATGAAGAGGAGCATGCTAAACTTTTATAGATCGTATTAACGCGCTTAAGGGAACATCAATTATATGCTAAATTCAGCAAATGCGCGTTGGTTGGAGGAAATCCAATTTTTGGGACATGTATTATATGCAAATGGGATTGCGGTTGATCCCAGCAAAGTCAAGGATATTCTAGAGTGGAAACCCCCGACCACTGTACATCAAGTTTGAAGTTTCCTTGGGCTGGCTGGCTATTACCGTAGATTTATCCCAGATTTCTCCAAGATTGTGAAACCAATCACAAGTCTCTTGAAGAATGATACTAAATTTAACTGGTCCTCAAAATGCAATGAAGCCTTCGAGCAGCTGAAGGTATTGTTGACCACCGCTCTAGTATTGGCTCAACCAGATATTGAAAAGCCTTTTGATGTGTACTGTGACGCATCGGGCAGTGGTCTCGGATGTGTCTTAATGCAAGAGGGCCGAGTTATAGCATATGCTTCAAGACAGTTGCACCGGCATGAGGAACATTATCCAACTCATGACTTGGAATTAGTTGCTGTGGTTCATGCCCTTAAAATATGGTGCCATTATCTGCTGGGAAATATCTACCATATATATACAGATCATAAAAGTCTAAAGTATATTTTTACCCAGTCAGAACTAAACATGAGCCAGAGAAGATGGCTTGAGCTGATTAAGGATTATGAATTAGAAATCCACTATCACCCAGGAAAGGCCAGCAGATGCACTGTAACACCCTGAATTTGGGGGTATAAAATTTCTTTTCTAATATCTACCAAATTCAGGTGTTACCCTCTCATTTCCTTGCTTTTCTTCTCTTCTTCATAAATAATGGAGAGTTATTTTGTTATATATAGGCGTAAGCTTAGTGAAGTGAAACTCTAGAGAAGCTTTGACTGTCGCATTCATGTCGTTGCATAGTGTTTCTGTATGCAAAAGGTGTTTGAAACATGTTAATATATCTTGTAGAAGCTTTTGGATTTTTTTTCATATTTTCCGAGTGTTTTCCTATTTTCCGAAAAATCAAAATCTAGTTATTTGAGACTCTTAAAAATATTTTATAACCTCCAAATATTTTATTTAAGTTCATTAGGTTCCAAAACATGTCTAGGAGTTTTTCTAAATTTTTGGACTCTTTAAAATATTTTTATCCATTAAAGTAATTTTGGTATCTAATATGATTATTTAATCTTTAAAATAGATTACCATGATCCTACGAGAAGAAATCCATAGCAACCTCTCCACCCATACATAATCTCTCCCTCCGCATATTCCCGAGCAGTTACACAATTGTCCTATCTTTTCCTCTCTCCTTCGCAAATGTCAGTTCCCAGACAAAGAATTTTCGTGGACGCTGCAGCAACCGGAGGAGAGGAGGAGCATCGTCGTACGCAGGTGTGAATTCTCTCGTCCCTTTCTTTCCTGGGCTCTTCTTCCTCGTTTGCCCAGCCCCATAAATGTACCTCCACTACGCTCTAGCAGCCATAGCCGGCCAGCCCCTAGGCCAGCAGCGGCGCGGCGCCCATCCCAGCCTGCGCGGCGGCCAGCCAGCCGCAGCCAGCGCCCAGTCCAAGGCCCTCCCCTGCGCGGTCGCATGACTCGCTGCGGCAGACCAGCCAGCCGGCGGGCCGAGCTCCCACGTCCCTGCTCGGCCGCGACTGGACTTTGCAGCCTCCCGCAGGTGCATCACCGTGCCGTCGCTGCCCGCCTGTTGCCGAGGCTGGCCTGGCCAGCCGCCTCAGTGAGCCACCGAGCCACCCCGACGTGCCCCGCTCGGCTCCCTGCGCGCATAGGCCTCTGCAGGTCACACCTCCATCCCACGTCCGGTCGGCTGCTCCCTATTGCTTTGCTGCCGCCATGGATTTTGGAGGAGAAGGTGAGTAATAACCGTCCTTACTGTTCCAGTATGGAGAAGATAAAGAGAGAAGAAAGAGAGCTCTAGGTCGACCTCACCCGCATGGTTGCATGCCGATCTACCCATTCCCCCACACGTTTTCCCTTGTGATTGGAATCAGTCAATTGGAAACCGGTCTCGCCCCCACCGCATGAACGGCATGCAGAACCAAAGCCAACAAAAGCCATTGCATGCTTCACTTAATTAATTAATTAATGGTTCAGTTAATTAATTTGGTCACATGTTTAGTTATTTAATTAATTAATGGTTTGTCTGATGATTATTAAAATAGCAATTTAATTTATAGTTTAGGTTACACTTTTGTAAATATACGTTAATGACATTAATACCAACTTAAACACTTTTTATTTAATACTTGTTTATTATAAACACGTTATTTGTTAGCGATTATCGTGTGTCGTTCGCGCGCACCGTGCGTGTCGTTCACACGTGTCGACGCGCGTTGTTGCGTGCGCCGTTCCACGCACCTTGTTTAGTGGGTCATGCGCCGTGTCGTACGGCAATAAACTGTTTCGCCTAGAATCACTCACATTAATTAATTTACATAATTTTACATCGAGTAACCGAGTAGCAAACCCATCAAAGCTAAGCGTCGATTTTATCTTTGCATGTGATAGTTGCCTGTTAGTATGACTAGGTCGAGTTAAAATATTGTAATTCATATCCGCCTAGCATGCATGCGATATCTCTCGACCATTGCGTCGATCGCCTCGGTTCCTCTGCCGCGTGTGTCGTCTCTTGCTGCTCACGTGTGTCTCGCGCGCTATCTGCGCTTTATTTAATTGTTTCCATTATGGTTGCTCACGCTATTTAGTCAATTCTAGTTTAGTTGTCGGTTATCTAAAATAACGATTTAATTAGAATGAGACTTTAGCTTTAATTCGTGCCTTTATCAATATAATTGTTAATTAACTTGATTAATACCAACCTAAATAATTTTATTTAATTATTTGTTGTTGTTGTTCGCGCGCGGCATCGTTTGCGCGTCAGCAAGCCGTTCACGCGCGTAGTCGCGTTGGCTCGTGCGTGTTGTTTTGCGTGTGTCGCACGACGTCTGCGTGTGATAATAAATAGTTTGCCACTTATGAATATTCATGTTAGTGACATTAATTCGTCAAGTCATACATCTTAGAAATTAACTTAAGGTTCGCTCGACTGATATTTATTAGACTAACATTTCAATCAGATTAAATGTGTAGTGTTTATCTCGCGCTTTTATAATAAACATTAACCGGGCTAATATTAGCTTAACTCATTTTTTATTTAACTAACACTTGTTTAGTATAAACCCATCACCGATTTAGCTTTTCTCGTTTATCGCGCGTGCTGTTCAGCACACGGTTGTGTGCTGCTTCGCGCGTCGTTCACGTGCTGTCTGCGCGTTGTTCGTGTGTGATGGGCTCGTGGTCGCGTGCTGGTTCGTGCGCATTCGCGCTCGTCGCGCGCGCTATTTTCGTGTGTCGTTAGCGTGCTATGTCGCGCGTGTCCGCGCGTCGTTTGCATGCTATCGTGCTGTTTCACGCGTCATAAATCCATCTCGCGTAGGATCTCTTGTTTTAATTAAATTATTTAATTAACTGACATTTGTTAGTGTAGCAGATTAATCGAACTAACTGATATATAACATTTATGTTTGTTAATGTCGAATTAAATGTTATTTTTAACATTTGTTTAACGTAAACACGATAACTCCTCGACTGTAGCCTCGACCGTCGCGTTTCTTTTCCTCACGTAACCGGAGAAGCGCTCTCTACTTTATATTGCTCGTTTTTATGATGTTTTATCTTGTATGGTGTAATGTTCTTATGCATATGTATGTGTTGGCTTGCTTGTGTATGTTCGTCTTCGCTTCGCGTTGCGATTAGAATGCGATCCATCTCCAAGCTTCCAGGAATCGATGATCAAGCGTTGGTGACCAAGAGATCAAAACTCTTCGAGTTCTACGAGATTGAAGACCCTGAGCATCTGTTTGGTGAAGGCAAGTGTCCTCCGACCCATTATGTCCCATTTACTTTATAATGCACTGTCCCGCATACTATGAACAATCTAAGGATTTACTAGCTTTCTATTTACTTTGTCCTTGATTTACCTTTTTGGGTCACTATGGTTAGTTACATACTAGCGCTTTACTTTAATCAATGAACATGATGAGATACAATGATGATACTATGATTTTATTCTGGATATGATGATATACTTGTGGCATTTAAGTGGACTCGGGCTGTTTCCCAAGTACCTCTCCGTAAGGACCTGTTCGTTGAGAGACCACCTGGGATAACAGTGCAACCATGAGGGTGAAATGGGACACCCTTAGCTAATTAATTAGAGGAACTAGAGGTGTAGTTGCTTCGCCGTCGTGCCGTCAATGGGGTCCAGGCATAGTGCTTGCTCTGCCGAGGTTGGGTGCCGAGGTTCTTTCGATTTGTTTTTGTTAGTCACCCTCCTGCGGGGAGGGGTACTGTGTTTATCAAACTGGAGAAACCTAACGGGCGGCTATGACCTCTAGGGAATCTTTGTAAAAGCTACGTAGTGATACCCTTCCGGACCACCTAGGAAGTGATCAATGGGGAGTCATGATCCCCGGGCAAAATGGGAATCACGGCTCATGGGTAAAGTGTGCGACCTCTGCTGAGGGTAATGAAACTGATATATCAGCCATGCTTGCGGTTAAGAGCAGCCTTGGGATCCTCTTTGATTAGAGATACTCCGGATACACCTCAGATGATGACTTTAATGATGATGGTTAATGATGGTGACTTTAATTATGTATTCTAGTATTTCCTCTCTGAGGAGGTATTTTTTGGGATTATAACTTGGGTTTTATGATAAAATCTGGCTTCTACTAACAATAAATACCTGACCAACTAAAAGCAACTGATTGAGCCTAACCCCACATAAAAGCTAGTCCACTTCAGCCAAACGGGACATTTGCTGAGTACGTTGATGTGTACTCACCCTTGCTTTCACAAAACACCAGGTTGCCTTTGGTGCAATCTATGCTCAGGTAAAGAAGAAGGCGTCGAGGTGAATCTCCAGGAGTTCCAGGACTTCGACGAGTTCGAGGATTAGGCTAGCGACCTCCCCCAGTCAGCTGCCTGTGGTGGGTTAATTTACGTTGGCTACGTTTCTATTATGTGCACTTTGATTTATATTATGTAAATGACTCTGGTCTTTAATATTATTAATTACTCTTTATTGTTATTCGAAGCATTGTGCTATGATGAGTCATTTATGTAATCGCTGTGTACGTGAATTTCTGATCCTGGCACGTACATGGTTCGCATTCGGTTTACCTTCCAAAACCGGGTGTGACATAAGTGGTATCAAAGCCGTGCTGACTGTAGGACCGCTGACCTAGAGTAGCATTGGCCATTTTAAGGACTTATTGATTATTACTTCACCTTATCCTTGATACTGCTTCAAAATATTGGTCACCTCAACTAATTCTGTGTTTTGCTCCTATATGCCCCCTTGCCAAGAGTATTTTATTCTAGTATGGTCTATACTTCTCTCAATCTATTAGATCTGATCTCACTCTTGTGCTTGCGACATCAAATACTTGCTTTTCTATTATCTACTTAAATATTTCAGTTTATATGACCATGACCTTTCTGTCTTTTGAGACCCTTTCCTTTTCTGTTGTTAAGTCGCTATCTTTCGGTAATTTCTTGTCTCTTGGTATTGGTATGCTCATCTCCTTGAAACCTTACATACTCTCATCTTTTTATATGCTTACCTTTATATCCAATGTCTATTTAAAACATTTCAGTTTACATGTCCTTGACCACCCTTGTTTCTTAATGATCCATGAGCAGGTCATTTTATTTTGCACATCCTTGGTGATCTCGTTGTTTCCTTGTAACTTCCTTGGGTAATGAATATTTACTTCAACCCTTCTGTTGGAACCATACCTATCTTACCCTTGATTATTCTCTCCACTTCGCCACTTCGCGAGTCTTGCCTTAACTCTATCCTTGGTTATGCTTTTCACGATTATCATCTTTACCCTTGTCACCTCTATATCTTACCTTGATGCTTATGTCATACCTGTCCTTTAAAACCTTCTCTCTTCCATCTCAATTTTATAGTTGTATTTTACCTATTTCCCTTGGTCGTATCCTCTTCCTTGTCGCTTGCGAGTTTTCAACTCCATCCTTTGTTGTGCTCCTGTTGGGTACTACCTTTACCTTTCTCATCTCTCGATCCTACCTTGGTAATTACATTATGTCTGTTCTCTAAAATCTCCAATATCCTATCTTAGTTTGAGAGCAGTGTTTTACTTACCTCACCCTTGGTTATATCCTCTTCTTTACCGCGTGTAAGCTTGGGCGCAACTCCATTCTTTGTTGTACTCATACCACTGGCTCTTCAATGTCTTCATCTTTTCACTCATACCCTTGTCTGTTATCACCTTTGACCATTGCGATATTGATGTCTTCTACCTAAATGCATACTTTGAACTTGCCCTCTAAAAGCCTCCCCTTTCTTTCCTCCCAGCTTGAGAGTTGCGAGTTACCTATCTCTCCCTTGATTTCTTTTCACTTCTTCTCGCCTTACAAGTTTTGTGTTAATTCCATCCTTTGCTGTGTTTTATTTGTTATCACCATCACCTTGTCATCTGTCGATCTTGCGTTGACACTCATCTTTATTCCGGCTCTTTAAAAAAACTCCTCTCTTCCACCTCAATTTGAGAGTGGCAGTTTACCTATCTGGCCCTTGGACGTACCTCTTCTTTTCCATTTGCAGGTCCTATCTTAACTCCATCCTTTGTGGTACTTATATCCTTTGTTATTATGCCCATTTACCTCCTCTCTTACATTCTTGTCTGTTATCACCTTAATATCCATACCCTTACACGCTTACTTTGAGCCTACCTTTTAAAGCCTCCTCTTTTCCGTCCCTGTTCGAGGGTAATGCCTCAACCACTTCACCATTGATTGCTCCCCCTTCTTCGACGCCTTGCAAGTCTTGTCTAAAATATATTCTTTATTGTGTGTTTGTCTGTTATCACCTTAACCCTTGTCATCCTTCGATCTTTTACCTTGATGCTTATCCTGCACCTTCATTTTAAAGCCTCCTTTCCCATTTCAGTTCAAGAGTGTTGCCTTACCCATCCCGCTCTTGTTCGTTCCATTTTCCTCTGCCTCGTTGCCAGTCCTAGCTTCTGCTCGATATCACCCTTACCTTCCTAATATCTAGATCCTTCCATGATGATCCTATGCCTACCTTTTGAATTATCATCCTTCCCATCTCGATCTGAGAATGGTGGTTACCTACCCTGCCCTTGGTTGTATTTTCTCCCTTGTCGATTACAATCCTTGCTTAAAACTCTATCCTTTGTGGTGCTCGTGCCCCTATCCTACACGTCTTGTTATACTCCTTGTCCTTCAACAACTATAGAGAGTAGTTATTCCCTTTTCAAGGAGGACCACCATTTAATTAAAAGGAACGTATAGCAACGAGATGTTTGTTGTTGTGTGCTCATGATGTTTGTCCTTCTGCTATGACTGATTTGCTTCTTTGGAATGAGTGTTGATGTGTTGTGGCCCTTGGTCCGCAATGGAATCTGTTTACTAGGTGAGTGCCATAGAGTTAGGTAGTTGGGTTCTCTCCCCTTCTCTCCTTAATCCATCTATGGTTACCTTTTCTATCTATACACATTCCCCTTGCACCTGTCTGGTTGGCATTCTCCAACTTCTCTTAATCAACCAAGATCAGAGTCAACACCGTCTTCACCAAGTGGGTATCAACGCTACTGTTAAGGGGGTTAGCCGCAAACCCCAATAAAGACAATGCGATCAACATCAATCAACAAGATCAAAGTGGCGCAGCAAAAGCGTGTGTGGGTCCTAACCCACAGGTCCAAGAGACCCTCAAGAATTGCATCAGTTGGTCTCGAGTATCTGAAGGTCAAAGCAACCAGTTCACAAGTTAAGCTTGCAGATTCAAAGTCAACTCAAGAAAGCTGTGAACATCCTATGAACCAACATTGTTTTCTTGCTAGCTTCTTCTTGAATCTCGAGGGCGAGATTCCTGTTAAGAGGGTTAGATTTGTAACACCCTGAATTTGGGGGTATAAAATTTCTTTTCTAATATCTACGAAATTCAGGTGTTACCCTCTCATTTCCTTGCTTTTCTTCTCTTCTTCATAAATAATGGAGAGTTATTTTGTTATATATAGGCGTAAGCTTAGTGAAGTGAAACTCTAGAGAAGCTTTGACTGTCGCATTCATGTCGTTGCATAGTGTTTCTGTATGCAAAAGGTGTTTGAAACATGTTAATATATCTTGTAGAAGCTTTTGGATTTTTTTTCATATTTTCCGAGTGTTTTCCTATTTTCCGAAAAATCAAAATCTAGTTATTTGAGACGCTTAAAAATATTTTATAACCTCCAAATATTTTATTTAAGTTCATTAGGTTCCAAAACATGTCTAGGAGTTTTTCTAAATTTTTGGACTCTTTAAAATATTTTTATCCATTAAAGTAATTTTGGTATCTAATATGATTATTTAATCTTTAAAATAGATTACCATGATCCTACGAGAAGAAATCCATCGCAACCTCTCCACCCATACATAATCTCTCACTCCGCATATTCCCGAGCAGTTACACAATTGTCCTATCTTTTCCTCTCTCCTTCGCAAATGTCAGTTCCCAGACGAAGAATTTTCGCGGACGCTGCAGCAACCGGAGGAGAGGAGGAGCATCATCGTACGCAGGAGTGAATTCTCTCGTCCCTTTCTTTCCTGGGCTCTTCTTCCTCGTTCGCCCAGCCCCATAAATGTACCTCCACTACGCTCTAGCAGCCATAGCCGGCCAGCCCCTAGGCCAGCAGCGGCGTGGCGCCCATCCCAGCCTGCGTGGCGTCTAGCCAGCCGTAGCCAGCGCCCAGTCCAAGGCCCTCCCCTGCGCGGTCGCACGGCTCGCCGCGGCAGACCGGCCAGCCGGTGGGCCGAGCTCCCACGTCCCTGCTCGGCCGCGACTGGACCTTGCAGCCTCCCGCAGGTGCATCACCGTGCCGTCGCTGCCCGCCTGTCGCCGAGGCTGGCCTGGCTAGCCGCCTCAGTGAGCCACCGAGCCACCCCGATGTGCCCCGCTCGGCTCCCTGCGCGCATAGGCCTCTGCAGGTCACACCTCCATCCCATGTTCGATCGGCTGCTCCCTATTGCTTTGCTGCCGCCATGGATTTTGGAGGAGAAGGTGAGTAATAACCGTCCTTACTGTTCCAGTATGGAGAAGATAGAGAGAGAAGAAAGAGAGCTCTAGGTCGACCTCACTCGCATGGTTGCATGCCGATCTACCCATTCCCCCACACGTTTTCCCTTGCGATTGGAATCAGTCAATTGGAAACCGGTCTCGCCCCCACCGCATGCACGGCATGCAGAACCAACGCCAACAAAAGCCATTGCATGCTTCACTTAATTAATTAATTAATTAATGGTTCAGTTAATTAATTTGGTCACATGTTTAGTTAATTAATTAATTAATGGTTTGTCTGATGATTATTAAAATAGCAATTTTATTTATAGTTTAGGTTACACTTTTGTAAATATACGTTAATGACATTAATACCAACTTAAACACTTTTTATTTAATACTTGTTTATTATTAACACGTTATTTGTTAGCGATTATCGTGTGTCGTTCGCGCGCACCGTGCGTGTCGTTCACACGTGTCGACGCGCGTTGTTGCGTGCGCCGTTCCGCGCGCCTTATTTAGTGGGTCATGCGCCGTGTCGTACGACAATAAACTGTTTCGCCTAGAATCACTCACGTTAATTAATTTACGTAATTTTACAGCAAGTAACCGAGTAGCAAACCCATCAAAGCTAAGCGTTGATTTTATCTTTGCATGTGATAGTTGCCTGTTAGTATGACTAGGTCGAGTTAAAATATTGTAATTCATATCCGCCTAGCATGCATGCGATATCTCTCGACCATTGCGTCGATCGCCTCAGTTCCTCTGCCGCGTGTGTCGTCTCTTGCTGCTCACGTGTGTCTCGCGCGCTATGCGCATTATTTAATTGTTTCCATTATGGTTGCTCACGCTATTTAGTCAATTATGGTTTAGTTGTCGGTTATCTAAAATAACGATTTAATTAGAATGAGACTTTAGCTTTAATTCATGCCTTTATCAATATAATTGTTAATTAACTTGATTAATACCAACCTAAATAATTTTATTTAATTATTTGTTGTTGTTGTTCGCGCGCGGCATCGTTTGCGCGTCAGCAAGCCGTTCACGCGCGTAGTCGCGTTGGCTCGTGCGTGTTGTTTTGCGTGTGTCGCACGACGTCTGCGTGTGATAATAAATAGTTTGCCACTTATGAATATTCATGTTAGTGATATTAATTCGTCAAGTCATACATCTTAGAAATTAACTTAAGGTTCGCTCGACTGATATTTATTAGACTAACATTTCAATTAGATTAAATGTGTAGTGTTTATCTCGCGCTTTTATAATAAACATTAACCGGGCTAATATTAGCTTAACTCATTTTTTATTTAACTAACACTTGTTTAGTATAAACCCATCACCGATTTAGCTTTTCTCGTTTATCGCGCGTGCTGTTCAGCACACGGTTGTGTGCTGCTTCGCACGTCGTTCACGTGCTGTCTGCGCGTTGTTCGTGTGTGATGGGCTCGTGGTCGCGTGCTGGTTCGTGCGCATTTGTGTTCGTCGCGCGCACTATTTTCGTGTGTCGTTAGCGTGCTATGTCGCGCGTGTCCGCGCGTCGTTTGCATGCTATCGTGCTGTTTCACGCGTCATAAATCCATCTCGCGTAGGATCTCTTGTTTTAATTAAATTATTTAATTAACTGACATTTGTTAGTGTAGCAGATTAATCGAACTAACTGATATATAACATTTATGTTTGTTAATGTCGAATTAAATGTTATTTTTAACATTTGTTTAACGTAAACACGATAACTCCTCGACTGTAGCCTCGACCGTCGCGTTTCTTTTCCTCACGTAACCGGAGAAGCGCTCTCTACTTTATATTGCTCGTTTTTATGATGTTTTATCTTGTACGGTGTAATGTTCTTATGCATATGTATGTGTTGGCTTGCTTGTGTATGTTCGTCTTCACTTCGCGTTGCGATTAGAATACGATCCATCTCCAAGCTTCCAAGAATCGATGATCAAGCGTTGCTGACCAAGAGATCAAAACTCTTCGAGTTCTACGAGATTGAAGACCCTGAGCATCTGTTTGGTGAAGGCGAGTGTCCTCCGACCCATTATGTCCCATTTACTTTATAATACACTGTCCCACATACTATGAACAACCTAAGGATTTACTAGCTTTCTATTTACTTTGTCCTTGATTTACCTTTTTGGGTCACTATGGTTAGTTACATACTAGCGCTTTACTTCAATCAATGAACATGATGAGATACAATGATGATACTATGATTTTATTCTGGATATGATGATATACTTGTGGCATTTAAGGGGACTCGCGCTGTTTCCCAAGTACCTCTCCGTAAGGACCTGTTCGTTGAGAGACCACCCGAGATAACAGTGCCACCATGAGGGTGAAATGGGACGCCCTTTGCTAATTAATTAGAGGAACTAGAGGTGTAGTTGCTTCGCCGTCGTGCCGTCAATGGGGTCCAGGCACAGTGCTTGCTCTGCCGAGGTTGGGTGCCGAGGTTCTTTCGATTTGCTTTTGTTAGTCACCCTCCTGCGGGGAGGGGTACTGTGTTTATCAAACTGGAGAAACCTAACGGGCGGCTATGACCTCTAGGCAATCTTTATAAAAGCTACGTAGTGATACCCTACCGGACCACCTAGGAAGTGATCAATGGGGAGTCATGATCCCCGGGCAAAATGGGAATCACGGCTCATGGGTAAAGTGTGCGACCTCTGCAGAGGGTAATGAAACTGATATATCAGCCGTGCTTGCGGTTAAGAGCAGCCTTGGGATCCTCTTTGATTAGAGATACTCCGGATACACCTCAGATGATGACTTTAATGATGATGGTTAATGATGGTGACTTTAATTATGTATTCTAGTATTTCCTCTCTGAGGAGGTATTTTTTGGGATTATAACTTGGGTTTTATGATAAAATCTGGCTTCTACTAACAATAAATACCTGACCAACTAAAAGCAACTGCTTGAGCCTAACCCCACATAAAAGCTAGTCCACTTCAGCCAAACGGGACATTTGCTGAGTACGTCACTAGTACAGAGAAGATCTATACTGGCGGTCGTAAACCTATTTTTAGTGGCGTTTATCGTAACCGCCAGTGCTAGGGGCCAGTAAAAATCATCATTTTTACAGGCGGGTAACTGAAGACCGCCAGTGAAAATCGATTTTCACTGGCGGTCGACGTAATAAAACCGCCAGTGAAAATCGATTTTCACTGGCGGTCGACGTAATAAAACCGCCAGTGCAAATCGTTTCCAGGAAACATAAAACATATTTTAAAAATATTAAAAACATTTATTTGTATTAGGACCACCCCACCCGCCAAGTCGCAAGTCGCGGCATTTTTCGCGCAAAATTCGCGCGCTACGCGGTTGTTAGTAATCGAACCGTAGACCTCACCCTCGCGTGTACCCTCCACTACCACTCCGTCTATGACATGCCTTGTGTCTAGTTTGTAGTTGTTTTCTCCACATATTACAACCATTTGAGTATAAATTGCTTATTTGAGACCCTAAACGAATTCAAATAAAAAAGTTGTCAACTACAAAGATAAATAACTTTTGAAGTTCTACAACTTTTATTTTGACACTTTTTTCATCCGAGGTAGTTTGCAAAATTTGAATTTTAAATTTGACATACTTAGATTCAATTTTTGAGAACCGAAATGAGTTCAAATAAAAAAGTTGTCAACTACAAAGTTTCATAACTTTTAGAGATCTACAACTTTTATTTTGGTGGTTTTGTCATACGAGGTCGTTTGAAAAACTCGAAAAATTAAGGATAAAAATGATTTGTAGTGGCGGTTCCTTAAGAAAACCGCCACTAGAAATCGTATTTCTACTGGCGGTTCCTTAAGAAAACCGCCACTACAAATCATGGATTTCTACTGGCGGTTTTCTTAAGGAACCGCCACTAGAAATACGATTTCTAGTGGCAGTTTTCTTAAGGAACCGCCACTAGAAATAGCACAGTCGGTGGATAACCGGATCCGTCTGTAAAAATATATGGGTGCCGCAGGCTTTGAGCTCTTTTCTACTAGTGCGTTGATGTGTACTCACCCTTGCTTTCACAAAACACCAGGTTGCCTTTGGTGCAATCTATGCTCAGGTAAAGAAGAAGGCGTCAAGGCGAATCTCAGGAGTTCCAGGACTTCGACGAGTTCGAGGATTAGGCTAGCGACCTCCCCCAGTCAGCTGCCTGTGGTGGGTTAATTTACGTTGGCTACGTTTCTATTATGTGCACTTTGATTTATATTATGTAAATGACTTTGGTCTTTAATATTATTAATTACTCTTTATTGTTATTCGAAGCATTGTGCTATGATGAGTCATTTATGTAATCGCTGTGTACGTGAATTTCTGATCCTGGCACGTACATGGTTCGCATTCGGTTTACCTTCCAAAACCGGGTGTGACATGCACTAAGTCGCAAGGCTTCCTGCCATTGTCTTACAGTAAGGACTCCGAACACCACATTATGTCAGGAAATGGAGAAACTAAACCTGAGGATGATACAACATGGACCTTTGAACCAATTGAAGCTTGAGTCAATTCTTCTGCTAAGGATTATTGATGCTCAAAGAAATGAAAAGGGTATGAAACATATTCATGAGAAAATAGAAGCCGATAAAGCAAATTGTTTTAGAAAGGATAATCAAGGCATAGTATGGTTTAATAATCGCATAGTTGTGCCTAAAAATGATGAAGTCCGCTAGCAAATATTGGATGAAGCTCATCTTAGTCGATATTCCATTCATCCCAAAAGTACTAAGATGTATCAAGATCTAAAGCAACATTATTGGTGGACAAAAATGAAGATTGAGATTGCACGCTATGTGGCGAGATGTGACACCTATAGACGTGTCAAAGCCATACATATGAAGACCGCTGGACCACTGCAATCTTTGTCCATCCCAACTTGGAAATGTGAGGACATTAGCATGGACTTCATTGTGGGATTACCCAGGACAGCTAAAGGTTTTGACTCTATCTAGGTTATAATTGATCGACTTACAAAAATAGCCCATTTTCTACCGGTTAAGATATCCTATCCGGTCTTCACCTATGCCCAGATATATATTACCCGTATTTTCAGTTTGCATGAAATTCCAAAGACCATAGTGTCGGATCGCGGACCGCAATTTGCATCCAAGTTTTGGGAAGAATTACATAAGTCCCTGGGTACTAAGTTGCTCCACAGTTCAGCCTATCATCCTCAAACAAGTGGACAGACTGAGAGAATGAATCAAATACTCGAAGACATGTTACGGGCATGTGTTCTAGAATTCCCACAAAAATGGGATGAATGTTTACCATTGGCAGAGTTTTCATATAACAATATTTATCAAGAAAGTAATAAGATGACACCATTTGAAGATTTGTATGGACAACGGTGCCGTACCCCCTTAAATTGGTCTGAAACAGGAGAAAGGTGGTTTTTCAAGCCTCACTTGGTTAAAGAAATGGAAGAAAAGGTTCAACGAATCATACATAACTTAAAAGAGGCACAAGCTCGACAAAAGAGTTATGCAGACAAACGACACCAACCCTTGTACTTTCAAGTTAAAGATTATGTGTACCTGAAAGTATCACCAATGAAGGGTGTGACTCGTTTCGGTGTAAAAGGAAAGCTTGCACCCCGATACATTGGTCCATTACCAATTCTTGAACAATGTGGGCCAGTGGCATATCGACTCCAACTACATGAAACATTGTCTGCGGTGCACAATGTGTTCCATGTATCCAATTGAAAAGTGTCTTTGAGTCCCAGATCGAACCATTGAGGTGATGGATGTTACCTTGGAACCAGACTTAACATATTCATAACATCCCATTCCAGTCCTGGATCAAAAGGACAGGGTCACCCGAAGAAGGGTTCTCAAATTCTATAAAATACAATGGAACCAACATACTGAAGATGAAGCTACATGGGAAACCCAAGACTTCTTAGAAAAGAATTTCCCTGACTTTTTAGCTTCATGTAAATTATAAGATATGTACAATTGTTTGTAAAGATGGAATAGACCCATATCACCCATGCTTTGTACAAGAAATAAGGAAATAAAAATATGACGTGTCTCCTTTTCCACTACTTGCCCTAGGATCTTAAATCTCGGGACAAGATTCTTTTATAGGGGGAAGGATGTAACACCTCTGGTGTTACTGTTACTAAAACTTGATCATAACATCATAAGCATGGGCATATCATGTGTTTGTTACACCTAGAAGTGCATTCACTAGGTAAAAATTTCAAATAAGTTGTACTAATATGACTTGATATGTGATCAACCCTAGGGTAGAGTGCTTAACCCTAACTTTGGGCTTATAGGTGAAAAGTGAAGTCCAGATAAGTTAAACCCTCAAAAGACATGAGGATTGATCATAAGATATCACATTTGATGAACTTTGGTGACACCAAAACCCTAGTGTGTCCCAAAACTCTAAAAACAAAACCTTAGAAACCCTAATTGAAACCCTAGGGGGTTAATTGTAAATTTTGTGCACTTTTGAACCAAAGTGCAAATACCAAAGTAATAGGACAGCACAAATCATGTGTTTTACACATTTGAGGATTTCCAAGTCAAATGATGAAGTTTGGACTTAAATACAAAATGTCCCATGAATACTATGTGATGAAGTTCTGAATTTCAGTTGATTAAGGTCAACTTTGGAGCTCTACATCTCAGAATTCTTGAGGATTTTGCTCTTGGTCATTATAGCAAACTTGTAGAGCTATGTAAGGAGAACTGTGGGGGACAGATATCCCCTGGGTCCACTAGAAGGCAAGAAGGCCTCATGAAAGGCCTTAGGCCCATTATTTCGCAAGGCCATCCCTTCGTGGGCCAGGGGTGGAATGTCTGACGGAATGGATCGGCGCGAGATTGGATCAACTCGAGCCCAAGCGGCCCAATGAATTCAAGCATTATCCACGGCAGTGATTCGATTTTCCCGTGTTGTGGCCTCAGGGGTCGGAACTGAACAATGATAAGTCGGCAGGATCGTAGGAAGATAAGTTCAGTCAGTTCACTATTACTTAGGCACGCGTTGTTATCATATCTGCATGTATCGCCCAACGGTCAAGTATATAAGGCCTAGGGGGCACCCCATAAAAAGGAGACAAACATCTCATTCATTAGCCACCTACTCAACTCTCTAGCATCTCTCGTACTAGAGAACTCCCCTGTAACCCACCCCATAAGAGATCCACACCAGGACGTAGGGTGTTACGCATCTCAAAGCGGCCCGAACCTGTGCAAAATTGCCCACTGTCTCTCATGCATCTAGCACGAACCATCGAGCTACAATTAGTTACACCGTCCTACTCCAAAAAGCACCTCAAGGGGTAACCCCAGGTGCGCAGTCGGACCCAAAACACCGACAGCTGGCGCGCCAGGTAGGGGGTGTGTCACCGATCCAAGCTAGCTCAATGGCCATCAATTTCTAGCACAAGATCGTCCTCCGCCCTAGATCTGTGTTTTGCTTCAGGACCATCTCATCCGTGGCAGACAAAGAAGGAACTCTACATCGCATCACAGACCTACCGGAGAGAAAACCTTCCTTGGCAATCTCCCGGAAAGTTGGAACGAAGCTAGAAATACCACAACCTCCAGCGCTCCGAGTGAAGGCTACCTCTTGCAAGCCAGAAACGAAAAATTCATTCACTCAAAGAACCCCGTTGTCCACCTCATCCACAGAAGAGTGGACACGAGTCACGAGAAAAAGAGGAGAAAAGATCCGTCAGGCTACCTTTCCGACAACTTCGCACTCAGAGGAGAATAGAAGGAAGCTTGCCACAACAACTCCGTTCTACCCCGACGTCCTCTTTATCGGGGGGAGAGTGGAATCGTCCCCCGTTTTTTCGACGATGAACCGACTGCGCCTGAGGAGGAACCTCCTTAGCGGGAAGCCCGCCGACGAAGGAACCGACGCCGAAATATCCGGCGACATCATGAAGCCGGAGAGCGAGACCCGGTGCAGCCTATGTCACGAGATGAGATCTCAGAGGTGGGAGAAACTCCAGATGAACGAGTCTTCAGGGAAAGGAGGAATTCTCGCCGACGTAATCGTCGGCAAGCTCAAGAGTAGGCCGAGCAGGAAGCGAGACAACGTCGAGAGAACCCTCTCCTTGGACGAAATCTGAATCCCGATTTCGCCCGGGCCATGAACACACCAAGCAAGGTCGGTGGAATGCTGGCTCGGATAGCCGACGGCCTCCCCCGGACCCCAGACGCTGAGGCCTATGGGCGACTGCTCACTCAGGTAGCTAACCATCTTTTGCCTCTCGCTCATCCTCCGAGCGATCTACGACACGCCATCAATAGTCGACGGGATGCGTGGAGCTCCATCAACGCCTCGCGCGAACGACGACATGAGAACGAGATTCGGCGCCGAGAAGAGTATGATCGGGATCACGCCGTCCCCGCGTGGAGTTAAACCGTCGGAGTTGAGTCGGCGACATCTTCATCTGGCGGCACGACCCAGGGGCGGTCGAGGCAACACATCGACAACTCCCCTCCATGGGACCGACATCATCACCGTCGACACGAGGACACGTGCGGAGTGTCGGCACTCACCCCACGCCTCAGGGCCATTCAAGTACGAACCTAAGCAGGACCCAGGAGGCTGGTTGGCCGTCTACACCACCGCTGCACGAGCCGCTGGGGCGACTAAAGATGTGATGACTGCGTACTTGCCCATCGTCCTCGGGCAAGATGCGCTACAATGGCTGTGACATCTACCCCGACACTGCATCGACGACTGGAGCGACTTCAGTCGGTGTTTCATTGCCAACTTCCAATCTCTCTCCGATAAGCCGGCGCAGCCATGGGACCTCAAATCCATCAGGCGCCAAGGGGATGAAACTCTCCGGTTGTACCTCAAGAGGTTTCAGACCATGAGAAATCGTATCCCCGAGGTTGCAGAAGCAGTAGTGATCGAGGATTTCTATGGAGGATCCAATGACTCGGCCTTCGTCCGAGCCATACTTCAGAAGGCACCGACTACCTCCGAGCAGTTGTTCAGGGAGGCGGACCTCTACATCACCGCCGACGAACGAGCTCAGGACCTCATCGGAGGAACGAAGCCTGCGCCACCGGCACCATGACGTGATGCGAACCAACAACCCGACAAGCGTTGGTAGAAGAGACCTCGTGACGAGGTTCACACTGCCGGACCACCCGTCTCTCGTGCCCGAGGGGCACCCCGAGGAGGTGAACGAATATTGGACAACATCCTCGATGCCCAGTGTCTGTACCACAAGGACATGCGCCACACCCTTCGGAACTACAAAGATTTCAAGCACTCCATTGGGAACGGTCGACCCTTCCAACCTCTGCCACCTCCCCCACCACGAGGAGGACCCGGACAACCACGACAACCTCAGCAGCAGGAAGGGGGAGGAGGCGGAGCATTCCCCCGCGTTGACGGAGAAGTCAACGCCATTTTCGGCGGACACGGGTCTCAAGAGAGCAAGAGGCAACAAAAGCTCAATGACCGTCAAATACTGGTGGCGGCCACTGGTCCTCCCGCCCCGTACCGATGGTCCGAACACCCGATCACTTTCACCCGGGCAGATCAGTGGCTAAACTTCGATCATCCAGGCAAGTATCCGCTCCTCGTCGATCCGGTGATCCGAGAGAGCAGGGTGAAGAAGGTGTTAGTGGACGGGGGGAGCAACATCAACGTCACCTCCCCCCAGACACTCCTGGGCTTGGGAGTCACACTCAAAGAGCTCCACGAGTCAGACATTCCTTTCTTCGGCATTGTGCCGACTGAAGGAGAGTACCCGCTCAGACACATCTACATGTCGGTCACCTTCGAAACTCCGGATAACTACAGAACTGAGTACTTGAGGTTCGAGGTGGCGAGCTTCGACTGCGGGTACAATGCTATCATCGGCAGGCCGGGATTGGCGAAATTCATGGCCATTCCGCACTACACGTACATGATATTGAAGATGCCAGGACCACAAGGAATCATCACCGTATGCGCTAACTTCCAAGGCGCCGTAGAATGCTTCCGAGTGGCCATTCAGGCGGCCCTCACCACTAAGCACTCAACGACCTCCTCCACGCAGGCGAACTTAAAGCCTGAGCAGGACCTCACAGTACCTGCAAATGAAGCTCAAGCCGTGACCTCTAGGCGGCCGACTAAGGAAACAAAGAGAATCAACCTCGGGTTCGCTGATGAACGCAAGACTGTCATCATCAGCTCCAGCCTGGATGACAAATAGGAAAGCGCACTCGTCCAATTTCTGCAAGACAACCGAGATGTATTCGCATGGAAACCTGCGGATATGCCGGGAGTCCCGAGAGAACTGGTCGAGCACAAACTAATGGTCTATCCCCAGGCGAGGCCGATACGACAAAAGTTGCGTCGTTTCATGCCCAACAAGAGAGAAGCTATTCATGCTGAGTTGGCTCGCTTAGTCGCAGCAGGGTTCATCAAAGAAGTACTGCATCCTGAGTGGCTACCAAATCTTGTTCTTGTACTCAAAAAGAATAAAGTAGATTGGCGCATGTGCGTCGACTATACGGATCTCAACAAACACTGTCTGAAGGATCCCTTCGGACTTCCTAGAATAGACCAGGTGGTAGACTCAACTGTCGGGTGTTCTATATTGTCTTTCTTGGATTGCTACTCCAGGTACCACCAGATCAGCTTGGCAAAAGAAGACAAAGAAAAAACTGCATTCATCACCCCGTTTGGAGCTTTCTGCTATACCTCCATGCCGTTTGGCCTCAAAAACGCTAGAGCGACTTACTAGAGAGCCATTCAGACATGCTTAGCCAATCACTGGGGCAAGCGTGTAGAAGATTACATGGATGATGTGGTGATCAAGACAGAAAACTCAGAAAACTTCATTGAAGATTTGCAGCTGGTCTTCAACAGTCTACGACGATATCGGTGGAAACTTAATCCAGAAAAATGTGTCTTTGGAGTACCGACAGGGAAATTGCTCGGATTCATTGTCATCCACCGAGGAATTGAAGCCAACCTGGAAAAAATCAAAGCTATCATGAGAATGGAAGCACCATGATCGCCGAAGAAAGTACAGAGGCTTACTAGATGCATGGCAGCCCTGAGCAGGTTCATATCAAGACTAGGAGAAAAAGGTTTACCATTCTACAAATTGCTCAAGAAGGTGGACAAATTCCAGTGGACCATAGAAGCACAGGAAGCTCTTGATGCAATAAAAAAGTTCTTGACCACGCCGCCAGTACTAAAGCCGCCACGTCGAGCTACGCCGAATCAGCCGGCCGAAGATCTGCTATTATACATCTCTTGCACGACTCACGTGGTGAGCACCGCATTGGTAGTCGAGCGAGCAGAGGAAGGACACGCGTATCCAGTACAGCACCCGGTTTATTTCATCAGTGAAGTTCTAGGACCCTCAAAGAAGAAATATCCTCAAGTTCAAAAACTATTGTACACAATACTTCTAACTGCACGCAAGCTCCGTCACTACTTTGACGACCACAAAGTCATAGTAGTCACTGGATTTCCGATAGGGGATATTCTCCACAACAAAGAAGCCATCGGAAGAATAGCCAAGTGGGCGTGTGAGCTGGGAGCTCACGACATTGAGTTTCGACCTCGAACTGCAATAAAGACTCAGGCACTAGTTGACTTCGTATCAGAATGGACCGAGCAACAAGTACTCGACAACCCAGAAAATGCAGAAGTATGGCGAATGTATTTCGATGGCTCGCTAAAGCTGTAGGGAGGAGGCGTAGGGATCCTCTTCATTGCTCCTGGAGGTGATCAACTCAAATATGCTCTTCAGTTATTATTTCCAGCATCCAATAATGCAGCAGAGTATGAAGCTTTGATACACGGATTGAACATTGCTATATCACTAGGTATCAAAAGATTGATGGTATATGGAGATTCAGTGGTGGTCATAAGTCAGATAAATAAAAGTGGGATTGCTCGAATGACTCTATGGGCAAGTACTGTACAACCGTCCGAAAACTGGAAGACAAGTTTGAAGGGTTGGAGTTTCATCATGTGGAAAGAGATCACAATGCTGCAGCAGACGCATTGTCGAAGCTAGGATCCAGTCGGACTCAGATCCCACCTGGAGTTTTCATCCAAGAGGTGTCACGCCCGAGCATCTCCTCAGATCGGGAGGAAGAGTGCAACGTTTTGAACTAGCCACAGTCAGACTCTAATGACTGGAGGGAGCCCATTATTAAGTATATAAAGAACGAAGAGGAGCCGGATGATAAAGCTACAACAGAGCGTATTGCAAGACAGTCGACCCACTACACCCTCATTGGGGATGCACTGTATAGAAGAGGTGCAACAGGAGTCCTCATGAAGTGCATTCCTTCGGCTACTGGGAAGAAACTGTTAGATGAGATCCATGCCGGACAGTGTGGAATACACGCAGCATCCAGAATCCTAGTGGGGAAGGTCTTCAGGTCTGGTTTCTATTGGCTGACAGCAAAAAATGATGTAGCCGAGTTAGTCCAGAGGTGTGAAGCTTGCCAATTCTTATCAAAGCAGCAACATTTACCAGCACAGCAACTGCAAACCATACCAGTGACATGGCCATTTGCGTGCTAGGGACTAGACATGATTGGACCCTTCAAGAAAGCTCAGGGAGGTTATACTCACGTGTTGGTTGCCATCGACAAATTCACTAAATGGATAGAGTACAAACCCAAAGCTTCTCTGACTTCAGCCAAGTTGGTGGAATTCATACAAGATATAATATTTAGGTTTGGGATACCAAATAGCATCATAACTGACCTGGGATCCAATTTCACTAGCTCTGAATTCTTTGATTTCTGTGAACAATGGAGCATCCAGATCAAATATGCATTAGTGGCACACCCAAGAGCTAATGGACAGGTAGAAAGGGCCAATGGAATGATACTGGAAGCACTCAGGAAGAAAGTCTTCGACAAGAATGAAAAGTTCATAGGAAAGTGGATCAGAGAGTTGCTATATGTGGTTTGGAGCCTAAGAACTCAACCTAGTCGAGCTCTGCAGGGGAATATCCCTTTCTTTATGGTCTATGGTTCGGAGGCAGTGCTACCTACCGACCTCAGGTTTGGGGCACCAAGATTGGTCTTCAAAAACATAGCTGAGGCAAAAGCTACCAGGTTGGAGGATATCGATGTACTGGAAGAAGAGCGATTGAATACATTAATTCAGTCAGCTAGGTACCAGCAAACCTTGAGGCGCTATCATGATAAGGCTATTCGACATTGATCTTTCGCAGTGGGAGACTTGGTCCTTCGCCGAATTCTAACGGGGGAAGGACGGCACAAATTGTCACCATTATGGGAAGGGCCATTTGTGGTAGCAGAAGTCACCCGGCCAGGATCAAACCGGCTTACTCAAATGAACGGCACGGAAATAGGGAATTCATGAAATATAGAGCACCTCAGGAAGTTTTACCCTTAGCTAGATTTCAAAAGCTATCGGGGCAACATCGTATTCTGTTATTGGAAAATACATCATCAATAAAAGGATTTCATTCTCAAGGCCACTCGAATTATTTATTACCAATCAGCGCGCTTACTCGACTTAGGGTGACCACTATACCCTACTAACGGAGCAATCGGCTTAAGTCGGCAATGACTTAAGACGGTGCAACATGCTCATGCTTACTCAACTTAGGGTGACCACTATACCCTACTAACGAAGCAATCGCCTTAAGTCAGCAATGACTTAAGACGGTGTAACATGCTCACGCTTACTCGGCTTAGGGTGACCACTATACCCTACTAACGGAGCAATCGGCTTAAGATGGTAATGACTTAAGACAGTGCAACATGCTCACGCTTACTCGACTTAGGGTGACCACTATACCCTACTAACGGAGCAATCGGCTTAAGTCGGCAATGAATTAAGACGGTGCAACATGCTCACGCTTACTCGGCTTAGGGTGACCACTATACCCTACCAACAGAGCAATCAGCTTAAGTCAGCAATGACTTAAGTTGGTGCAACATGCTCACACCTGCTCGACTTAGTATAACATGCTTACGATCACTCATCATAGGGCAATTTCTATGCCTCATCATCTAATCGATTAGCATGAAATAGGAAAAAACTTCGAAACCAGCACACTGCATTTACTTCTGCAATCATAACAACTATTGAATTCCAACAATAGAAAAACAAAAATAGCATTCAGTACCAAGAATTCGTTCTAACAGAGTACTCGGGCACATTGATCACATACACATATAGTTCATGAAGGTATTCAGTATTTCTACTTGGCAATGTTTTTCTCAAGAGCAACCGATGAAGAAAAACGACTCGAGGAATCAGGAGCAGCATTGACATCGGCAATTATATCATCAGGAACAACTACGCCCGGTCTCCTCATCAAGATCCACCCCGCGCGAATGGCTTTGTCCATAGCCTTGTCGCGCTGAGCCTTCAGAATGGTGGAATTGTCTTCGGCAACCTTGGTGGCCAGTCGAGCGGCCTCTAGCTCCTAGGCGACTGATTTCTTGGAGACGCGCAGATCCTTGATGATGGAGTCTTTGCTCGACACCAACTGCCTAAGATGCAAGACCTCATCCTGGGATACTTGCAACTCGTGATGATGATAATCCAGATCCCCCATGGTAAAGCAGTGGCTCCTCTCTAAGATGGTCAGAGAATTGCTGGCGTACGATACAACCTATCAAGGTTATCGCGAGACGCCACAAGTACCCGTGTCTCCTCCTGCAGACAAGAATCAGTTCTTAAGCATCCAGTGAGCAGTAAAGTCACATCAGAGAAAGTCAAGTAAGCTTACCTCGTTAGCTGCCTTTTCAGAGTCAAGCTGAGCACTAAGAGAAGAATTCAAAGAATTGGCATCGACTAAAGAGGCAGAAACCCGAGCTAGGTCGATCTGACCTTGGGAATACTTCTCCTCAAGTTCAGAATATCGCTGGGTCATATCTAACAAGAAACAGTGAAAGAAGGACACACCGTTAAAAAATAGATTGATCAATCAGCCATGAAAGAAACAAAGACACTAACCAGCATTTGACATTTTCAAATCAGCTATCTGTTTCTGAAGCAGCAACGGATTCCACTGCGTCAGAGAAAAAGCTCCTTCTAGGATAGAGGCACCATGAGTTCTCAACTGACTAGCCATCCCGTCGACCAAAGCCTGACATTAAAAGCAGATGAGTACAAAGACAGTGATTCGCCAGGAGTATTGCCAGAACAGAAAAATCTGAGTTACCTAAAGATTAGAGAAGAACGAAGGAAATCCCAAGTCATGAGAAGCTAGTCGGTGGCTTGACGAAGGAATATCGACCAGGACAATCTGAAGAGCATCGCCAGGGATTGATTCAACCCCACTAGCAAGCATCAGAACTCTGGCATCCGGTGCACCGACTTCTAAGGCGACTCCCTCATTTGAAGCATGCACTGCCATTGCGCCACCAGAATGTGGTGGAGAAGACCCAACGTGGACATCCATGGAGGTATGAGAAGGGGAGCTCGCTCGGACACCCTCGAGGGCTAGATTGTAGCTCGCATTACCCATTGGAGCCGGGTCATCACTGGCAACACCCTCGGGGGCTGGGTTGCAGTTTGCACTACCCGCCTGAGCCGGATCATTACCGGCAACACCCTTGGGGGCTGGGCAACCACCAGCACCACCCTTGAGGACTAGGTCCTTCGCAATAACCACCTCTAAGGCTGAAGGACCCTCAGCCACCTCCATGGGAGTCGGGCGATCGTGACCAATCTCTTGACATCGAAGACTGCCCTCCAAAGTCGACAATGCGCGAGACGCTGCTCGGGAGGCCTCTAATCCCGCATCTGGACTTTCAGAGCAAACATCCATCATATCACCATCAGTTGGCTCTGATAGCATATCTTCAGGGAGAACATCCTCGAGAGCCCGATCAAAATCTGTTATGGATAATTCTTGCAGGCTAACAAGAGCAGATAGAGCCGGAGAAGGAATATCACTACTCCCCCCACTGACTCTGTAACGCCGACTGTTCTTCCGAATCAATGGGACTTCCTCTTCCTATTCTTCGTCCTCGACAACAATATGGACCATAGACGGCACAGGATCACACCCATTAGGATCGGCTCTGGCAGGATCACACCCATTGGGATCAGCTCTGGCAGGGTCGCACCCATTGGGTTCAGCATTAGCAGGGTCACACCCATTGGGTTCAGCTCCAATAAAGATTTCCACTGGTACTTCTTCAGCATCAGGAGCAGAAGGGCCAGCATCCTGGTCCAGGCATGACACTCACCGAAGCCATCTCTTTTTCTTCTTCTTTCCCTCGACAGGTGCAGTTGGACGACTGACCTGGCGAAGACGCTTCGGGCGAGTACCTTTAGGTTTTCGGGTGTCTACCACTTGGTCAAGCTCTGGTATAGTCGCAACAGCCATTGGTTCAGTAGGGGTTGAGTCAGAAGAATCCCCAGCCAACATATCCAACATAGCACTAATCTCTGCATCACCTGGACTCGTAGGCATCTCAAAATGAACTTGTCTCTCATCATTGGGAATATCACCAAGTGAAGCAACCAGGATCTCAATACCTTCGGGAGAGGGTCGCACTCTAAGACCCAGACCACTATCACCAGTAGGAGGATTGGACACAAAATTGCAAAAGGACTTGGAAGGTGGCAGATTCCATGCAGAATAAGCGACAGGAGCACCAATATTTGATACTTTGCCTCTCAAGATCATCTCCAGTCGGCTCACCAAATCCACAGCAGGAACCCTCTTGTTGATAACCCGGGTTGAGTCGGTGACACCACTGTATAAGTAAGCCAGGTATGCTTTGTCCTTCAGAGGATGAATATTCTTAGAAACAAAATCCGCAACCATAGCTTCAGCGGTCAGACCTCTCTCCTTTAGCAAACAAATTTCAGCAAGCAGAACCTTGGCTTCTGTTATCTCCAAGGATGTAAGAGACTCAATACAACTCGGAGTGCGCACATCCGGTTGTCTCCCTGACCGAAGGGGGAGGGAATTGCCATGGTTTTCCACAATGAACCACTCTAGGCGCCATCGCAATCTCGTCGGCGAATTGGGCGGAAGCGAAATGAAAGGGAAACAGAGGATGTTTGGAGGCAAAAAAGTAAGACTAGGGCTCATGACGTGGAGGCGTGCGACGACGAGATACAAATGGGGTTTTCCTGGGTCAGATATCGTTTCTCAAAAGTGCTACGTCATCACATGGAAAAAAGCAGGATTTCATGACTCGGTTGTTGCCTCTAAAACGCTGACGTCACCAAAAACCACTCGGTTGTTACTTCTAAAACGTCGACGTGGCCCAGCACCACCCGACCGTTACCTCTAAAACGACGGCGTGATCTAGCATGATTCGGATATTACCTCTGAAGGCACCAACAGTAACTCAGCCATTTCTCTCTACATAAACGCAGGCAGAATTAAATACGACCCAACAATAACAAGTCGTTACTCAAGCATTACTTCTAAGAACAACGGCTGCGTCGGGCATAAATACAATTTGCTGATCGACTATAAAGGAACATCGGAAAGGCAAAAGATATGCATAGAGCCGACCTTCTTCATTATATAAAGGGGGAAGTTCATTCACAAGTTCAAAGACCGACTCATTATGAGCCGGCCTTCTTCCCGTTTTTTGACACATTACATTACTACATTACACTACTACACTACTTACACTACACTACACTACTAACTACTACTACATTATTCCACTAATACTAATACTATTTCTACTACTACTTATCTATACTAGTATTTAAGCCAGTGGCACTTTGCCACTGGCCCTGCTGCTGCCGTCGCCGCCCTTGCCGCTGTCGTCGTCGCCGTCGCCCTTGCCACCATTGCCATCATTGTCGCCGTCACCTTCGCCGTCGTTGCCCTCACCGTCGCTGTCACCGCCGCTCTCCTCCTCAGACGAATCAGAGGAGTTCTCCTCGTCTGAGGAGACCTCCGACTCATCCGAGCCCTCGAGCCCGGAGCACACGACAGCCCGGGTGTATGTCCACACCTCGGCGGCGATCCCCTGAGAGTCATCCGAATCATCGGATGACACCTAGGGAGAGGCGTGGACCGGAGACCTCTTAGACTCAGAGGAAAACTCCTCCTCCGAGTACTCGGAGTCGCCAAAGTCCTCTGAGGGAGGACTCGGCTCACGCTTCCGTTTGTCACCAGAATGGTGCGATGAACTCCCGCTCTTCTTCTTCTTGCCCATGGTTGAGAGGAAAAGGATAGAAAAGAGGAGAATAAGCAACGAACAACAGAAGAGATATGTGAAGACACTAGTGGAGCAAGCGCTCTATTTATAGAGGCAGAAGGCAACCGCTCATCTCCTACCACGGTCACTGAACAGTCGCAAATATTCAAGAGGCCATTCAACTCGTTTGGAAACAAGTCAGGCGACAGATGTCGTTTCACGTAACATGACACCCATTGGGACTCAAGTCAACTGCTTGGACGATATGATTACACCCCATGGTCACATCAAGTTACTACTCAGAGGCAGTCCGCTAAATGCTAAGCGCACCAAGCCGTCCCTTGGCTACACCCATTGTGGGGGACGTCCAGGAATTTTCAATAGATTTTCCCAAGCAGTCGCATCCATACAGTATACACAATGAATGTATCAAGACAGAAGGAAGATATCGATAGAGATCGGAGGAAAGCCAAAAATAGCTACTAAAGTACAAGTCTAATCAACAAAAGCATTGAAGCACAAAGCGAAATAAAGACCAGCCAAGAGCCATCTACCGGATGTCCAATCCGTCGCCGATCAAATAAATTTCAAACTAGTGCATGGGCAGAATGTGTTGCTGATCTCAAAAGACAAAAACCATATGTTGATCTCTAAAGCATAAACTGATGATATAGTGCTGAATTCTAAGGCATAAAAGGAAGATGAGATAATGCTGAATTCTAAGGCATGAAATGAAGGTGATATAATGATTTCTAAGAGACTGAGTTGAAGACCTTTGAGTGGATTATTTTCAGTAATCCACTCAAAGCTCGGGGGCTACACCCAGTGCACCCAATGAATCCTGAAACCCCGAGAACAAAATGCTGATCTCTAAAGCATAGACCAAGGACAAAATGCTGATTTCTAAGGCATAAGTCTAAGTCAGAAGCAATGATTTCTAAAAAAACATGGGATGAAGACCTTTGAGTGGATTATTTTCAGTAATCCACTCAAAGCTCGGGGGCTACACCCATTGGGTGCACCTCCGGTGCACCCAATGAATCCTGAACCCCAAAGAGCAGAATGCTGGTCTCCAAAGCATAAACCAGAGTCAGATAATAGAAGATTTTCGAAGAATAAAGTGAAGACTGATGAATAATGGTAGGAAAAGATAATAGAAGATTGTTTTTACCAAGCTACTCGGAGTTTAGAAGCAACAACTCGATAGGCATGTCTTCAAAGCATTCCTTACCGAAATCAAAAACTGCAAGCTGGACCTAGAATCTCTGGGCCAATTATTTCAAAATCAACTCAAAGATTGGGGGCTTGTGGGGGACAGATATCCCCTGGGTCCACTAGAAGGCAAGAAGGCCTCGTGAAAGGCCTTAGGCCCATTATTTCGCCAGGCCATCCCTTCATGGGCCAGGGGAGGAATGTCTGGCGGAATGGATCGGCGCGAGATTGGATCAACTCGAGCTCGAGCGGCCCAATGAATTCAAGCATTATCCACGGCAGTGATCCGATTTTCCCGCACTGCGGCCTCAGGGGTCGGAACTGAACGATGATAAGTCGGCAGGATCGTAGGAAGATAAGTTCAGTCGGTTCACTATTACTTAGGCGCACATTGTTATCATATCCGCATGTATCGCCCCACGGTCAAGTATATAAGGCCTAGGGGGCACCCCATCAAAAAGAGACAAACATCTCATTCATTAGCCACCTACTCAACTCTCTAGCATCTCTCGTACTAGAGAACTCCCCTGTAACCCACCCCATAAGAGATCCACACCAGGACATAGGGTGTTACGCATCTCAAAGCGGCCCGAACATGTGCAAAATTGCCCACTGTCTCTCGTGCATCTAGCACGAACCATTGAGCTACAATCCGTTACACCGTCCTACTCCAAAGAGCACCTCGAGGGGTAACCCCAGGTGTGCGGTCGGACCCAAAACACCGACAAAAAGTTGTATTCAAAATACAACTTGATGTACCTCTACTATCTTTGCATATTCATAAGCATCACATGAGCATTCATGATTATATATAGTTATGTATAGAGAACGAGGAAGAAATACCTGTTGAAGAAGAGGAGACTACTCCATCAACAGAAAATCCACTTGTCGGGAACTGTTTTTATTTTGACATCTGTGGAACAGGGCTCGACTCTCCTACAACACAAGGCAAGCCCCGACGCATTTGCCACCTCCTTGTTGTTTAAACTCTTTATCACTTGAATGATGCATTAGGTGATAGGAGTTGTGTGTTAAACCAGTTGATGCATTTCCTTCCTTCGAACTATTTACCATTCCTTGATTACCTGCTTTCTTAAATGGTTTTCTAATGCTTAGTCCTTCTTTCGAAAAACAAATGTTTTGGGTTTTAAAACAAAAGGTGATGCTTCACAATGGATGGGATGTTTTCAAAAATAAAACTTGATGGTGGATCCATCATGGCCGTGATGGGTTCAACATCGGAAAAGATGTACCTCTGCCAGGTACCAAACTTTGGGTTTGAAATGATAAAGCTGAGACCGGGTGGGCGACTTGCACGAGAAGAGAGTCTCGGTGTAGTGTCTCTGTCTGAGTCGATTAAGCTTTGCCTCGGGCAGACTAATACCAGAAAGGCCAACACACAATGGGAGTGGAGAGATGGCGAGAGTAGCGTGTACCCTCCATGGCAAGATGCTGGACGATGGTGTATCTGTGCTCTCGGTTGGCGTGAACCCAGTCTGGTCTTAAGAAACCCGGTGGTGAGTTGACATATGCAAGGGTTAAGTGCTACATATGTCGTGTGATTGGAGATCCTCAGCTGAGTATTAATCGATTCGGATCGCTGTTACTTCTCAGACATGAAGATTTGGTCAATGACTTACATGTAGCATTCCAGTGAACAAAAAGGGTTGATAAAAGATGGCTAGTGCCAATCAAGTGCTTTAACTAGGGTAGAAAGAACTCTAGTGACAGGTAATGACTTAACTTGCTAATAAAACTGGATTTTTAATGATCTACTTTTAGTAAGCATTTCTGCAAAACAGAATCTTTGATACTTGCTTAGCCTTACCTTGACTCCCTCAAACCAGCATATCCTTGAGAGTCTTTTCTTTTGATGGGTAAGACTTGCGAAAGTACATTTCATACTCAGGGTTTTCAAACCCATGTTGTTGTAGGTGAGGAAACAACAGACTTTTGCTATTTTTTTTCTAAGGTGGTGCCCAAGGACGAACCTCAACAGTGAAGTGGTTGCGGGAGGATGTTGGCCTCCCACTTGAAAAACAATAAACTTTTATGCGGGAGGGGTTTTTGCCTCCCAAGTTTGTAATAATAATACTTATGCACTCATACGCCTGGTTTGTAATAACTATAATACTCTTTCTATATTTTGAGGAATGTAAATTAAGTTCGCTTCCGCTTATTCGTTCCTCCGATGTGTTGTAATATCTGCGTGACGGGTGAAACGCTCTTGGGCGAGGAAAAGGATATAGATACCGAACTTGTCGAGTAATTATGTGCATCTACAGAGTTGTTCAAGGTCCGTTGGATAAGGACAACTCTAGGTGGGTCTAATGACTCGGGAGGTTCTGTCACAAGAATAACCTTAACTATTTCATGGTCATCCCACTTGGTGCTCCCAAGGTCGCGGACTTGGTTGACCATCGACTTGAGCCGGTTGTACATTGCTTGTGGCTCCTCTCCTTTGTTGAGGACGAATCGACCGAGTTCTCCCTCGATTGTTTTGTGCCTGGTGATTTTGGTCACCTCGTCACCTTCATGCGCTATTTTGAGGACGTCCCAAATTTCTTTGGCACTCTTCAACCCTTGCACCTTGTTGTACTCCTCTCGACACAAGGAAGCGAGGAGTATAGAGGTGGCTTGAGAATTGAAGTGCCTTATTTGGGCGGCCTCATCGAAGTCATAGTCCTCATCGCCCACCTATGGTGCCTACGCTCCAAACTCAACAATATCCCATATAATTTCATGGATTGAGGTTAGATGGTGCCTCATTTTATCACTCCACATACAATAATCTTCACCATCAAAACATGGTGGTTTGCCTAGGGGAACGGAAAGTAGAGGAGCACGTTTAGCGATGCAAGGATAGCGAAGAGGTATATTATTATACTTCTTATGCTCTTGGCGCTTTAAGGATGTGGACTCGGCGCAGGAGGTTGAGAGTGAAGAAGAGTCGGTCTCATCATAGACCACTTTGCTTGTCGCCGGCCTCCTTTGATGGACTCTTCTCTTCGATCTTCTTTCCCAAAGATCCAGGCTTTTCGCCGGTGACCATCTCCCTTTTGGCATGTTCTCCCAACATCACTTCGAGTTGTTAGACTATAATGAAGTACTAGTCTCTGATACCAATTGAAAGTCATCTAGAGGGAGGTGAATAGGTGAAACCTAAAAATTATAAACTTTGAACACGCACTTCACCTGGGATTAGGGTTAGAAATAAATAACAGTGTATTCGGAGTGTGGAAGTTAGTTCTTCTTGCTATGAGTTGCTCAATCAATGCGGACAATTTTGGGAGAAAACTCAAAACAATGTGAGCAAGAGAACCTTAGAGACAAGGGAGAGGGAAGAAACAAATCGAATGGTGAAGATTAACACAAATGGACACGGCGATTTGTTTCCTGAAGTTTGCTTCTAGCTAACCTACTCCCCGTTGAGGAGGCCACAAAGGCCTAGTCTATTTCAACCCTTTCCCTCTCTCAATTGATCACTTAGACCTATTGAGTGCTTCTTCTCAATCTCACAGGTCACTAAGACCCCGCAAGGATCACCACACAATTAGGTGTCTCTTGCAAACTTTACAAAACACTTAGAGAGTTTAGAGAGAGATGAAGAAAGCATAATTAAGAAATCCAACCAACAAGAGCAAAAAATGAAACACGAATCAGACACTCTCAAGTCACTAATCACTAATGATCACTTGTCTCAATTGTGGAACTTGGAGAGATTGGAAGCTTTGAATGTGTCTTGGAATCGATTGCTAGCTCTTGTAATGAATGTGTATGAGTGGAGTGCTTGAATGAAGTGAATGGAGGTGGTTGGGGTTGTATTTATAGCCTCCAACCACTTCTTAGCCGTTGCTCCAATTCTGCCGACCACGGACGGTACGCGCCCCTAGTACGTATGGTCCACCCTTACCATCAACGGTTGAAATCGCAACGGCCAGCAGTAACGGCTATATCAACGGCTATAGTGCATTTAATGCTTCGTTAGATGTCAGATAAAGCAGTCATAGATGGTCCGGCCGTGCACCCCGGATGGTCCGTGAGGACGCTAAAATGCATTTTACCAAACCCTTCACCTTCGGGTTTTTCTGGTTTTTCAACGACCAGATGGTCCATGCCTAAGGCCAGACGGCCCACGCTTGGTCTCGGATGATGATCGCTTCTCCTTCAGACAGACCATAGTGTAAACAATGTTTTTGCAGTGTTCCTTCCCGAGGCTCACCCTAGTGTCACGGACGGTCTGCCACAAGGGCCCGAACGGTCCGCGCATAGGTGTTTTTCCAAAAAGCTTCTCCTGTCCGGAATAATCTACGATATTCCAGACAGTCGACTTAGAATAGTTGTAGAAGAACTTATGCACCTGAGAAATGATCAACTAGGCAAACTAGTTAGTCCATAAGGTTTGTGATGGTCGTCAAACACCAAAATCGATTATAGGAAATGTTGAGGCCATTTCCCTTTCAAACGGTCGCTTGGCCATTGAAGGCGCTTGTTGTGGTTTGCGCCCTCTTGCACTACCAGGACCACTATCACCCTTCAGACTAGAAGGGTAAGCATCAGCATTTTCTACCTTGGCGGTAGCCAAAGACAGTGCTTGGGGGAGAGGTTCGGCAGCTACCCCACACACCATGAACTCGAGGCTACCTGCTGACACAGCCTACCCCGAGCGCCATGGGCTTGTGTCATGGCCGATGAGCTGAGCCTTAGCGACACAAAGCCCACTAGTAGGCCAACACAGTGGACCACACATGTCTTGGTGTTGCCCTGCCCTTGAAACACCACTGGTGTGAGTTTTGGGTTTCAAGAGAAGATCACCACGACTGATTGCGATTTCAAGGCCATGAACCACGCTTTATTGAGGGTGATGCCGGTGCGGGCCCATCGTGGGACCTAGCCTCGCCTTTGTAAGGCCCCCAGTCGGCAAGCGACCTCTACCATGAAGAGGTTGGCAAATGTGTAGCCATTACTGGCTTGCTCTGGGCTCCATCGGTGTGATTGGAGCTTGGGCATGCCATGGGGTTTGGTTGGAGGCCGACACCGAGGACTGCTTCATCCATTAGGGGCGAGGCAGAAGCCGGCACAGCATACCGTGCAGCGTTTGGCGCGCCCCATGACACCCTACCAATGAATTCAAGGGAGGAAACCATGTTGACAAAGGCATAGCCCTTGTTATCATGGCTCCCTAGAACCCATTAATAGTTATAAAAAGTCACCCCTTGATATTGGGGGTGAGAGCTCCATGTACCATGGGACACAGTGGCCGACCAGTGGGGTCTTTCCCCTTGGTGTTTAGCTATTGGCCAACTGTAGCCACCTTGAACGCCACTGCGAGTGGCTAGGGTCGACGGCGGTGACCTCAAGTGCGGTGGAGCCTGGCGGCGTGCTGATGGAAGTAACCTCAAACACCATAGGCAAGGCCTCTAGCACTACTTGCTTGACGGCAGCAGCGCGCCTGTTAAGGCGCTACTTGAGATCAATGGTGAACCGCTTGAGGTGTCACTTCTCCACCTAGCGCCAGACGTCAGTGAGCTCGCCTTGGCCAAGCTTGCTGGCAGGCGAGCGGGATGTCATTACAATCGAAGGGCCAGGCTCTAGAGCCTGCCCCCTACCAGGCGCGCCAAATGTCGAAGGGGCGAATCCTCTGGCCAGGTGGTGGATTGCACTAACCCTAGTCCTCAAATGGGTATGCTTAGGTGTTTGCCTGGCCTTCTGGATGGCCACAAGAACAGAAGGGTTTAGAGTGGTTTAGGCTGCCAGAGCGTAATACACTACATCCACTGTGAGTTGTATTTCTTGAGAACTTGAGAGTTGAAGGTTTGAGTGTGAATCAACCTCCCCTGCTACGAAGAAAGTGCTCTCCCTTTTATAGTCCAAAGGAGGCTCATTATAATGGATTTCAGGTCCTGACAGGTGGGCCTAGGATACTTTACAATGTGGAATAGGAAACACCGGATAGAGCTGACAATGCTAGATCTTCCTAAGCGCATATCCCTTCTTGGTCATTGCGCAGGCTCCTGACATCCTATCCTATTACTTCGTGTCCATCGAAGTACGTGTGCAGCCCTTGCAATAGGTTGCAGCATAGCCTGGTACGCTGCCATGTGTATGTGGGCGGTGTCGTCTCCTCTCCTCCGCTCATCCCTTCATGCCTAGGTAATGCACAAAGCACAGTGGAAGTCATAATGAAAGGTGCACAAATGGCACATTGGGTCAATGCTCTTGCCTTAGTAATGTGCAAGTAATAGTAAAATCCACACGTTACAAGTCTAGCGCACCGCATGCATTTAATGCAGGAATACGCTACCTGCTACTAACGCGAGCAAGTATACATACCATCCGCATTCAATGTTAGCAGGCCCTATATCATAGGCTTTCTTCAGGCATCATCTGGTGGCTTGCGTTAGGGGCGTCTGACCATGCATCGGCACCAGACCTCTGCTTGGATAAGGGGCAAGCCCGAGAATAGGCGATGACATGGCATTCCCCGGCCTTCCCTAACTGTGGGCCCAAACCACAGCTGAGGGGGTCCAGGCTTTGACCTACCTTGTCAGGACACATGGTGACACCGGACCTCACTTGGCCTAAGGCCCGGGTGGTATTTTCCATGCCTAGAAGCATTCTTAAGGTTCGAAGCTATACCCAGACAGTGACTTCTTCTTTGGGGTCTAGTGTTCCCTCTGGATCCCTTTGTCTGGGATCCGATGGGCCCACAAGGACGTCCGGGTCCTAATTGCAGGATCCTAGACTTATATTTGAAGTTGTTGATTCCTTCCCATTATGGGGCTTGCTGGAGACGGCGATCCAGCCCAGAAGACAAGTCTGGCCTAGCTATGACTCCATATGGTGGGTCGTAGCCCCGTGTTGGGCTGGTTGCCCATGAAATCCTCAATGGTGGCCACTAGGGTCTCACCGTGACATAGCAGGAGTGGGTACCCCGTATTCAGGGTACCGGCAGCAACTAAAAGCCTAAATCACATAATAAAGTGACAATAGCAAATTGAAATTAAGAGAATCAACCAAAAGCATATTTGAGATAGAGTAATCATTTGAAATAACAATTCTACCCAAACCTTTAACCTTGCATTTTCTATTGTCTCCAAATGTGATGTTATCATGGCTTGAGCAATCTTACTCGCTCCTTTAGGTGAACATTCTCGTATCCCTGGTCATGTGTTGGGTACACCTTGCAGTTCACCGACAAAAGGAAATAATTCTCATTTAGGTAACCAAACTTGTCTGGGTCCTTGGATGTTAGTGACCAAGGTCTTTGCTACCAAAATGGCTTTCTTGTTGCCAACAATTGATGTACCAACAAAATTTGCAAGAACACCCTTAGCATTATGAGTAAGAACATAACAATGGTCAAAGCAAGTGGAGGATACATTCTTGTACTTAGGACAATCCTTCTTGTGGCACTTGTAACTCACCTTGTCACATTCCTTCACAAAGGTGGTCTTTGGCTTTGCAAAAGCATTCTTTCCCTTCCTTGGGATATGCCCAAGGCCCTCATGGTTAAGTGAGCAGCATTGGCTTCACAAAATAAAGTTTAACTTAGCCTTACCACCAGAGCCTTCTCCAAATCTTGAGTTAGAGCATTGACCTTTCTTACTAACACATCATTCTTAATGACAATTTGTGAGTCATCATAGATATTCATGAGAGAAATATTGCATTTTCTACAAAGAGTGATAGTAGGATGTGGTCCACTTGTAGGACTATCAAGTAAGTCATAATGGACTAACATCCATGGTGACCACCATGGCTTCATGCACATGAGGAGTTTTGAGCTTCCATAAGCTTCCCACAACTCTTTTTTAGATTATTGTGAAAGGTCTTTAGCTCCTCAAAATACACTTGAAGGTTTTTATACAAATCCTTCAAGGTCCTAAACTTTTCTTTCTCTTTATGCATGTAGTCGTCGGCCTCACCCAACATTTTTACTAAATCATCATAAGAATAGCCATCATCATCAAGATCATCAACATCATCATCATCAACAACATCATTCAAATCATTTATGACTTACCTTCATGCCACCCTTCGCCACGAGACAATGTGGAGATGAAAAAAGTTGAGGGGTCTCCTTGATGGTGATGTCAGGATGAGCTTGGATGAAGTATCATCTTCATCATCATCCATGCTTGCATTCGAATCCCATTCAACTAGATAGGCTTGGTCATCCTTCTTTTTCTTATAGATCCCCTTCTTTTTCTTATCTTCCACACCCTTGTCCTTCCTCTTGCTTGGATAATTCATGGCAATGTGTTGAGTTCCCCACACTCAAAGCACTTTCTATCATTGAAAGCATTCCTTCTTGAATATTGACCTCGCCTTGGTTGACCCTTATTCTTCATGAACTTGTTAAACCTTTTCACAAAGAGAGCCATTTATTCATCACTCTCACTTCCACTTTCTTCAGCATCACTTTCTTCATTTTCAGTGACCTTGGAGGCTTTAGCTTTGAGACCTATTGATTCACTTTTCACTTTCTTTGCCAAACTTAGGGCATCGGCTTGAGATAACTTGAATATGTCTTGAATGAGTATTTCTCCCAATACTTTGGTTAGTGAAGTGTTGTTCAAGTCACTTCTCACTAATATGGTAACAATAGTATGATACTTCTATGGAAGTGACCTAAGAAACTTATGAGAAAAATACACATCCAGCACATCTAGATCAAGTCCTTTGAGCTCATTTGCAATCTCATTTAGCCAGTTGAAAATGTTGGATATGCTCTCATCTTCTTTCATGATAAATTGATCAAATTTGCTCTTGTACACATAAAGCTTGGTACTCTTCACAATGGTTGTTCCCTCATGAATTTCCATCAACTTTGTCCAAATCTCATGAGCGGTTGTGAGAGTCTTTATTATGTTGAACTCAGTGATATCCAAAGCATCATATATCACATTCATAGCTTGATCATTGACTAGAATGTTTTGCTCATCACTAGTTGTTAGCTCATCTTGCTTGATCACAACAAATCCATCTCTTACAATTCTCCAAATGTTTCCACCCATTGCTCTAAGATGTACTGCCATTCTTATTTTCCAATAATCATAGTTGTTCCCATCAAAATGAGGCACCTTTACAATATGCATATTGCTTCCACTAACCATTATATCCAACTCCGAGATGGTTAGATCCACAAACAATGGAGTCCTCGGCTCTGATACCATTTGTAAGATCTAGGACACCGGCTAGAGGGGGTGAATAGATGGTTTTGACTAAAATCACAAACACTAGAGAAATTGAATTAGTATGACAAGAGATATAAATTCTCTAGCCTATGTTGAGCTAAGATAGGTTGGCAACCTAGGGTGAACAAGTAATCAAGATGACTAGTAATAAATGATGATTCAACTAATCACAAGCAATTGCAAGAGAACAAGTAAAGAACAAGAGAGACACCGATTTTTTCTCGTGGTCTTAGAGATTTGCTGATCACCCTCTAATCCACATTGAGGTGGATTCTAAGCTCTAACTTGCTCCTCTATCAAGACACCGCTTGATCTTTGAGCCAAGTGGACAAGGAAACACTCAATACATCGGTTCCACTAGTGTCGCTTCGGTGAGATAGGCACGAACCCCTCACAATCTCCTCTACGGCTTCTTCATAACCTTCACGAAGAGCTCGATGTAGTCATCGCCAAGCCGTCTAGGAGGCGGCAACCTCCAAGAGTAATAAGTCATTGATGATCGCTTTATGTTCCACCTAGTACCTCAAGATCACTTTGATGATGCAATGCACTAGATTCACTCAATCACTCACTAGAATGCAATCTCAAGCGATCAGTGGCGGGCCTAGGATTTAAAAGATGGGTATTCAAAATTGCTAAGGAGTAAAAATGGTATATATAATACCGTATAAAGTCTAACGTTTGGTATGTATAATACCACAATATAATACATGTTTATATAGCCACCATTTGATAGAATACCCATGATATATATCAAACAAAATCAAATCTTAGATGAGCATATGATTGATCAAAATTTGAAATTATTCAAATCTAGTGATAAGAGCCAATATTTGGAATATATAAAGGATAATAAATATCTAAATGATAAGAAAACTTACATTGCAAGACATTTTTTGATCCTTCATATTTTGATATAGGAGATCTCAATCCTCGGTCATGTTCTATGTTACATGCGCTCTCAACATTTTCTTCACCACTAGATTTAGAATCTGAATGACATTGCAAAACCACCAAACTCACTCATTGGCTCATGTTGTACTAAAGAAGTTCCATTGCCACTTGCATATTCATGCCGAGCTTCATAGACAACCAATTGCATCTGACTCTCTTTGGTTGTTGGGAGAGGAACTATATTGTTCTTAGTTTGCTCTTGAGTTTTTTTACGGTGCCCTTCTTTTTATTAGCAGCTCTTTGCAAAAAAAACTTTCAAATCAACAGCATGTCCTTTCTTCCTCTTCATATTCGAGACCTAAAACAAAACAAGTTTAAATATATGTTTAATGTATGAATCGATCTATCAATTAGAAAATTACAAAATCACCACTTTAAAACTGTTGAAGGCTTAAAGCAATGAAGCTACCTGCTACCAGTTCTCTCTGGTATGTGCCTCTATAGATGTGGATCGACTTTGGACATGGAGTTGGAGAATTGGAGCAGGTCACTGGTCACATGCGAGGGGCGGCGGACGCGAGGCCAGCCTAGGACCGGTGGACAGCGGGTGGGCGCGACGCGGCACACCGCGGTGGCACAACGTCATGCGAGGTCGATGCAGACTACCGCAGTCGCTGAGGCCTAAGGATCTCAGAGCCGGACTGTCATCTGTCTGTACAGGCAATTGCGGATGCCGGACGGTCGTCAGCGACTGTACTCCTACACTAGGGCTAGCGTCGTTGCCGTAGCGTGTACAGGCTATAGGACTATAGGAGAACGGGGATGGCGAATGCTTCTCCATCCCCCCGTTTACCCGTCGGGGGAGAATTTTCCCCCGTTTACATCCCCGTGGGGAAAAAACTTCCCCATCCCCATCCCCTAATAGAGGAATTCTCCGCGGGGAATCGGGGATCGGGTCCCCGTTGCCATCTCTATATAGGAGAATGCAATGCCCAGTGTGACGTGCGTGTGCGTCCGTTGGAGGTAGAGAGAGGAATGGTTTTGTGGGCTGCATATGGGCTCTCCCGTGGCTGGTAGGAACAGATATTTTTTATTTTCATATATGCATTTTTAACTATATATATTGGCTAGGATCGTCGGACCGTCCGCGGTACCTAATATGGTTTAGGGTCCACCAATCTAGACCAGACGGTCCGTGACCTAAGAGATAGTACTGTTTAAACTTAAATCTCAAACAGTTCGCAGTACAACTTATCAAAAACACACGGTCTGTGCCCAAACCTTATTAGGCACATGCATACGGTCCGACGACCCCAGTCAGACGGTCTACACAGCAACTTAGGCATTTGTGCAAGACGACACCCTTTCTGATCAGGACTGTAGACGGTTCGACCATTAGACGTGGACGGTCCGCAGTGCAAACACTTTAGACTCCTCTAGAATTGCATGGACAGCATGGCCTTCTGGCCCGGACGGTCCATGACACGCCCACTTTCCAAAACACGCTTTTGAAAAAAAAATAACTTACAAACTCGGAAGCATTGTTAGTCCCATGCACATGCATTATTTATATGCTCTATGAGACACTAAGTTTCACGCAAAAAATTGTTATTGACCCCTCTTGATATTACGGCTATCTAGCCTACTAACCTGATCAATTTCCTTCTCTAAACATCTTATGACCGGCAAAAATAAAATCCTACACAATACCTTTGTCTTTATTCATTCCACAACCAATGGTGAAGTCTCCATTACTTTCAATAAGGCTCATGTTTCCATGGTCCAACATGTATTTTTATTTCTCCAAAAATTCATTAGTCCACATATCGTTGTCATTAATTACCAAAACACTACTTAGGGGCCTAGATACTTCACAACTTGTTGTAAATTAGTACTTTTATTTAATTATTCATTGCATATATTTTAACAAAAAAACTAATCTCTCTATTATTTGGTCTATTTGGTGGATCGGATAGACCGAATTCGGGTCCAATTCCTAAAATTATTTTAAAAATTTTGGTCCTTATATTTTAGAACCCAAAATTTCAAAAAGTCGAATAGACTGAACAAAATTATCCAAATAGACCGAATACCCACCCCTAGTTGACATAGTTAATGTCGTGAGAGGAGAAGCGATCATGGCGCTCGGTGGAGGTAACAGCATTAGCGAAGCTCCATTGAGCCATAACGCGTGTGTGAAGGTGGCAGGTGAGCGGCCATGGGACGTGGTATGGTGGCTAAGTGACAGGAGGAGGAAGGAGCATCTGATAGGTGGGCCTCACCTATCAGAGAGATGTAGAGAGAGGCGGGTGGGCGCACGCTAGGCCAAAACACAGGCAGGCTAGGCCATGAGAAAGGATGAGGCCACCAGGATTTACTTTTCTCTTTTTATTTTTTTATTTTTATTTTATAAAACTAAAATATTATATATATATATATATTAAAAATTTGATAAATTTTAGAAATACTATTAACAAGACAAAAATATTATTTTAGCAACTCATTATATTTTATAAAAAGGCTTCCACACAAATAAATAAATCCATAGAATTGAATTTTGCATATTAATCTAAACAAAAAAATGTCCTAATATGAATGTATCAAGTACTTGGCAAAATTTAATCTATTAAAAAATTATTCAACTTGTTGATATCTCTATTTTCATTAATTGAAAACATAAACATTTTCCTATCTTTTGGAACTAATAAATTAAATTGGATTCTTTTTTAGGTGGTGGATTTTGGGTGCTACATCCATCGACCGCCCTAGCACCACTGTCCACTAGCGGTTGGCTCATGCCCTCAAGCGCTAGCTCACTCCTTCGGCAACTCTCTCATAGAGTCGCATCACTGGCTCTCTCCTTTGGCCGCTCGCTCGTAGACTCGCAGCACTGGCGGGCGCTTGCAAAAGCCCTGGCCTTTGATTTTTTTCTCTGAACCAGTGAACCCTAGGCCCAAAGGCCCGAAAAGCATATACCTTAACATGCACCATGTCCTAGGCCATGGCCCAGGCGGTGCGGGGCCCAAATTTGCCCCTGTTCTAGACCACTATGGGTTGAACTCCACACAATCTAGTTCTTGTCTAGTAAGTCTGTTTAAGCTATTTTTTGTGGCCACCCATCAAGTTTGTCTCTGTAAGATAAATGGACCTTGGCCCATTTGTCTAAGTGATTTTGGTGTTTGATGATCAACATAACCTGTTGAAAGTCGCCTGGAGGGGATGAATAGGTGAAACCTGAAATTTATAAATTTAAACTTGCACTAAGGCCGGGGTTAGCGTTAGAATTAAATCGGAGTTAGAAAGATTGTTCTCCTTGCTTAGAGTTGCTCAATCAATGCGGATAACGTTTGGAAGTAAACTCAAATCAATATGAGCAAGGGAACTTTAGAGAGAAGAAAGAGGGAAAAGAAATCAAATGGAAATCAGCACAAGAGAACACGGTGATTTGTTTTACTGAGGTTTGGTTCCAAAGAACCTAATCCCCTTTAAGGAGGCCACAAAGGTCGGGTCTATTTCAACCCTTTCCCTCTCTCAAACGGTCACTTAGACCGGATGAGCCTTCTCCTTAATCACTTGGGTCACTAAGACCCCGCAAGGATCACCACACACTTATGTGTCTCTTGCTAGCTTTACAAAGAACTTAGATGAATAAGAATGGGGAAGGAGAAAGCAATTCAAGCAACAAGAGCAACAAATGAACACAAAACTCTCTCTCTCTCTCTCTCAAGTCACTAAGTGGTTGAGTTGATTTTGAGACTTGGAGAGGATTTGATCTTTGGAATGTGTCTTGGAGTGAATGCTATTGCTCTTGTATTGAATAGGAACTTTAGAAAACTTGGATGCCATTGAAGGAGGTGGTTGGGGGTATTTATAGCCTTCAACCACTTTCTAGCCATTGACTGATTTTGCTGGCGATGGGCACATCGGACAGTCCGGTGGTGCATCGGACAGCCACTGTTCATTGTCCGGTGCATGCCACGTCAGCACGCCCTTTGGGGTTTTGGAGCGGACGACCGTTGGAGCCTTTGTCCCGTAGTTGCACCGGACAATCCGATGCCACACCGGACATGTCTGGTGTGCTCTGACTTCTCTGCTCTGACTTCTGTCGCGTACTATTCACTTTGCAGTCGACCGTTGGCGCCAGGTTACCGTTGCTCCGCTGGCTCACCAGACAGTCCGGTGAATTATAGCGGAGCACGCCCAGAAGAAACCCGAGAGTGGCGAGTTCGCTTGGGTGCTTGGCCTGGTGCACCGGACAGTGTCCGGTGCGCCACTGGCAGCACTTCTTCAAGTCCTTTGCTCCAAATTAATTTAAGTCCCCAACTAAATTTCTTTCTTGGTTTGTGTTGAACGAACCTTATGCACCTGAGATAAATGATATCTAGGCAAACTAATTAGTCCACATGGTTTGTGATGGACGTCAACCACCAAAATCGATTATAGGAAATGATTAAGCCCATTTCCATTTCAATCTCCCTCTTTTTGGTGATTGATGCCAACACAAACCAAAGCAAATATAAAGTGCAGAAAAGTAACTAATTTGCATTTATGATTGATGTGCATAGGTTACTTAGATTTAAACCAATTGAAAATCTTTATACATATGTCTTAGAATAGACGTGATTGCTTTCTTCCATTTAACATTTTGGACCTCATTTGCACCACTTGCTTGTTTTGCAAATATTTTGGAAAAGTTTTTTCAAATTCTTTTGCAAATAGTCAAAGGTATAAGAATATGATTGCAAGAAGCAATTTTAAGATTTGAAATTCCTCCCCTTGTTTCAAATGCTTTTCCTTTGACTAAATAAAAGCTCTCCTGAAGAAATTCCTCCCCTTAGCTTTTCAAGAGGGTTTTTGAAATGATTTCCCCTTTTTGGAATAGATACCAAATGAAATTACATCAACTGAAATTCTTATGTTGAGTGAAATTTTGAAGATACCAATTTGAAAAAACAATTTTGAAATACCAAATGAGATACCAATTGAAAATTGAAAGGGAAATAGGGTTAACCTTTTCCTATAATTAATTTTGGTGGTTGAATGCCCAACACAAATAAATGGACTAACTAGTTTGCTCTAGAGTATATGATCTATAGGTGCACAAAGGTTCAACACAAACCAATAAAAGATTGAAGATAGGGTTCAAATAGAAAGGAGCAAAGAAACCAAGAGTGCCCTGGTCTGGCGCACCGGACTGTCCGGTGCGCCACCGGACAGTGTCCGGTGCACCAAAACCGTATAGGATCAAACTAGCCACTCGGGTTTCTTCGGGCGCTCTCCGCTATAATTCACTGGACTGTCCGGTGCACCAGCGGGGTAATGGTTATCCAGCTCAACGGTCGACTAGAACGGACACCCTGCAACGGTACTGTGCGCGGACAGTGCACGCAGAAGTCAAAACAGTCGTTAGAGGCACACCGCACAGTGAACAGTGCCTGTCTGGTGCGGCACCGGACTGTCTGGTGCCACTAGAAGACAAAGCCTCCAACGGTCAGAAGCTCCAGAACCCTAACGGTTGGGTGATGTGGCTGGCGCACCGAACTATCCAGTGCGCCCATCAACAACAGCCTGCCCCAACGGTTGTTTGGTGGTTGAGGGCTATAAATACCCCCCAACCACCACCACTCCAACCATCCAAGCATTCAACACATTGCATTCAATACAAGAGCAATAGACTCCACTCCAAAGACACAATTCAAGTGATCGATCCGCTCAAAGTCCCCAATTCAACTCTAGCACATTAGGACTTGTGAGAGGGTCATTTGTGCTCCTTTGTTGCTCTTGTTTGCTTGGCTTGGCTTTCTTTTCTTTCTCACTTCTTACTCTCAAGAGCTTTGAAAGCGAGGCAAGAGACACCAATTGTGTGGTGGTCCTTGCGGGGTCTAAGTGACCCGTGAGATTAAGGAAGAAGCCTCACTCGGTCTAAGTGACCGTTTGAGAGAGGGAAAGGGTTGAAAGAGACCCGGTCTTTGTGACCACCTCAACGGGGACTAGGTTCTTTAGAACCGAACCTTGGTAAAACAAATCACCGGGTTCATCCACTTTATTTCTTGGTTGATTTGTTTTCCCCTCTCTCCCGGACTCGGATTTAACTCTAACGCTAACCCCGGCTTGTAGTTTGTTGTTTTAAGTTATAAATTTCAGATTTTGCCTATTCACCCCCATCTAGGCGACTTTCAATTGGTATCAGAGCCCGGTACTTCATTAGAGTCTAACCACTCGAAGTGATGTCGGGAGATCACGCCAAGAGGGAGATCATGACCGGCGACAAGCCCGCAAAGCTCGGGGAGAACCCACTCAAGGGAGTCCGGCCACAAGCATAAGGAGGAATCCTCTTCCTCCAACAAGATCCATCGGAGAGGCGACAAGAAGAAGAAGATGAAGAAAGTGGTCTACTACAAGATCGACTCCTCGTTGCCCTCCACATCCGGCTCTGACTCATCGTCCACTACTTCTAAGCGCCATGAGCGCAAGAAGTATAGTAAGATGCCCCTTCACTATCCTCGCATCTCTAAGCGCAGTCCATTACTTTCCGTTCCCTTAGGCAAACCACCATATTTTGATGGTGAGGATTATTCTATGTGGAGTGATGAAATGAGGCATCATCTAACCTCACTCCACAAAAGTATTTGGGATATTGTTATGGAGCGTAGGTACCAAAGTTAGGAGACAAGGACTACGATTCAGATGAGTCCGACCAAATTTGGCACTTTAACTCCCAAGCCACAATCATACACCTCGCCTCCTTGTGTCGATAGGAGTATAATATGGTGCAAGGGTTAAAGATGGCCAAAGAAATTTGAGACGTCCTCAAGATGGAGCACGAAGGGGATGAAGTTACTAAGATCACCAAAAGAGAGACGATCGAGCGGGAGCTCGGTCGATTCGTCCTCAACCATGGAGAGGAGCCACAAGCCATGTACAACTTGCTCAAGACCTTGGTGAATCAAGGCGCAACCTCAGGAGCACCAAGTGGGATGACCATGAAATGGTCAAGGTTATTATAAGATCCCTTGTTTTTCGCAATCCTACTCAAGTGTGACACCCCAGTGTCACCTAGGGTTTCTTTCAAGATGCTATCCCAAGAACCATCATTTTATGTGAACCAACTTGAGCATGAACATCAAATTCACTTAAGAATAACTGATACACCAAGCATATACTTAAAAGTATCATATTCAAAACAAATGGATTTTTCAAAAGGTAAAATGTGCAACCCCAACAAAAACCCTAATTGAGCCATATGAGCAAAATTCAAGAAAAATGAAAAAAATTTAAATCATGACTTGGGCCAATTATAAACACTGAAGTACATTTAATAAGCAATAATAAAGATTGAAGAAGCTTGGCCAAATTAATTCAAATAAAACCCCCAAACAAGCTTCTCATGTGGGGACTCAATAGGAAATTCTGAATTTTAGAATTCTGAATTTCAGACCTTGAGCCAAAGATCAAGCGTGTTCACCTTGATCCCTAACTCAAATCCTAATGGCCCCATTAACAAAAACATGCCTAACTAACCCCTCTGTCGTGTGCCAGATGATGGCATTGGGACGCGAGCCCTAGACACGACAAAACCTTGGATTTGCCTCAGATTTGAGCAGAGAGACAAGCCAGATTTCCGGGCTCCATATCTCTGCATCCTGTAGGCAAAATCCTATGACCCCCACTCAACATCGGTAGCTTGTAGGGAGGAGAAGAGGTTTTGTGCACTGACCAAGGCGAGAGCAGGCTCGGATGAGTGACCACACGCGCCAGAACTTGGGCAGAATGCACGGACACACGTGTTCGACCCTGGTCGGCACGCCGTCGCTCGCCCAACCCGCTCGCGCGCTCGCCCCGGCGTTCGGTCAAGTCCGCCGCGCGCCCTTGCCCTCGGCCGTGCCCGCCCGCGCCTATACAGCATCCCCAGGCGTGCCTCACTTCCCCCGCGCTCACCATCACCGGCCAGCCACCCCTCCTTAGCTCCGGCGAGCTCTTTTCCGCCCGCCATTGTCGCCAGAGCTTCGCCCACCGTGGCCAGCCCACCCCAGTCGCCCCTAAGCCGCGCCAGTGCTTCGGTTATCTTCGCCACAGGCCCATGAAGCTCTCCAAGCCCTCAGACCCGGTGGAACTTCACCGGAAGCCCGAGATCGCCCTCACCGGACTTCGGTCGCCCACCCCCGCGCGTGGACCAAGCTCTCCGGTGAGCCATTCTTCAATTCCTCGCGTGCACCCCTTCTTTGATCCCTGGTGAAGCTTTCTGACCCGTTTGATTGGTCAATTTCGCCCTGGATAGGCCGGACTCCTCGCCGCCGACGAACTCCCCCGCCTGCGCACGCGGACCGGCCAACTCCGACCACCCCCGACGGCGACCCGCACATCGTTGTGATCCCCGAGACCTCCCCTACATCCTCGACCACTTCACCGGAGCAATCTCGTCGCCGGTAAGCCCCTCCGCCTTTTCTTCCGCCGCGGTTACTGTTTAAGTTAGGAGAAGGACCTCGGGTTAGGATTGGAAGAACCTGAGGGGTTTTTTGCAATGTCAGTGTCTCATGTGAATAGTATCCTAGGGACTGATTCGTGAGGAAGAACTTGAAATACCCGCCAGGGACCCAGCGCAAAGTAGTTTTCCATTTAATCAATTCTGTTAATCTTTTTAAATAACCAAGGAACTTAGAAAATCCATAACTGGATGAATTCTTAATCAAAAATTGTCAAACTAATTTTGCTAGACCCTAAATATTGTGAACTATCATTTAAAAATAATAAACCCTATGCTTTCTGTTCTAATTTTTAGAGTTTACAATTAAAAACAGAAACTGACCAAACCTTGTTTAATTAAGGAAAATTAGTTTTGCTTCTATACTGAACCTAAGAAAATTTGTAGGTATTCAAACCTCATTTGGACACTGTTTAAAAATAGTAGGAACCCCAGTATTGAAGAATATAGTGTAAATATTCATTAAAAACCATTTCTGCCCAAAACTTAGGAAAATCAGAAAGGCCTTAGAAATTAATAAACAGTGAGTGAAATTATTTTTCCTAATCTACTTGAGTAACAGAGAACCTAGGAAAATAAAGAGACCTTTATTCCAGATCAGTTTTTAAATAAAATATTTTGTTTAGCATTATCCCAACTAGAAATCAATTATTAAAAATACAAAATCAGACCCAAAATTGGTAATAAAAATCCAGTGGACTTGTAATCACCAGAACCCCACTACAAAAATAATGAACACCCTAGCCCATCATTTTAAGTAGGGTAAGTAAGTGTAATATGATAATGAGTCATTCTCCAAATAAATCATGAGTAACCTATAATAATACAATAATGGGCAAATAAAATTTTGCTAAGTCAATAATAAGATAGGCCACCAGAGAAAAATGCAAACCCATTAAAAAGATGCAAAATAGTACCTATTGCTAATATTTTATAAGAAAGGCCATTTAATCCAATAAATGCATACCACCCCTTCCCTTAAGCAAAAAGATGCCAAACTTCAGAATGATTGCTCTTGCACAAAATAGAAGCTAAGAAAAATCAGAAATTTGTTGTTTGATATTTTTCAAATAAAGTGGTAGTAGGAAGCACCCCTTTGGCCAAGAACCTTAGAAAATCCCAGTAAAATAACTAATAAGAATTAATGACTAGAATTTTGTGCCAAGTCATGTTATAACACCTAAAAGCCAGCAAAAATAAGTTTTAGAGGATTACCTACATTTAATTAATAGTTGTAGTTCAAATCACCCCTTCTGCCCTGAAAATTGGTATTTATGTCCAAAGAAAACTGTTCACTTTTTGAACCCCAAATTTTGAGACAAAAAATTTTACACCAGTAGTAAGCCACTGTAATTTTTACAGAATTTTTGGGATTTTATTAAAACAACTTGTAGTTCAAACCCACTCCAAAGACTTAAGAAGAATAAAGAAAAAGGAAGAAGGAATAAACCTCACTCCAATAAGTCCAACTTGAATTCTTGTCAAAACTCACCAAGGCTTAAAAAGGAATTCAGTGGAACCCCAAAGAAAATAAACCTACCACTTACCTTGGCTAAGTTTGATCCAATTTACTAAGTATACCACCCAATGGTCTCACATAAGTAAGGTTTAACCTTGTCTAACTCAAGTAGATCATACACCGTCAAAAGTTGTAATTTCTAAAGCACATACCATATCATGCATATATCTTACGCATTGCATTCATTAGATTGTAATCTTGCCGACGGAGAGTACGTGCTCATCCCCGAGCAAGGATCTGTCCAAGAGGAGGACCAGGAGCAGGCTTCCGAGGTTGCTATCGAGGATCTCCCTACAGCCCCAGCAATTGAAGGCAAGCCCCGGTTTTATGCATAACCGTTTATATATGCTATTTTACTACACTTAATGTTTGTAGGTTTGTAATGTGCACTTAAGTGTAGGAGTTGCTTGAAACCCCTAGATGCATGAACTTAGTATTCCTTTTGAGATGAATACTAGTATGCTAGGTCGAGTAGCTGCTTCGCTAATCAGGATCTCGGTAGAAGTCGAGTGATTTTTCTAGCACTCGCGCGAGGTCAGTAATTGATTGTATTTATGTTGATAATGGGATCTATGTTAGTTTATGGACTTGGATCCAGGGAGGATGCCTTGACCATGAGACAGGAAAAAGAATTAAGGATCAATGTGTGGATAGCTGAGTCAAGCTTTTGAACGTACTAAGCACATGCCGGGAAAAATGGTAACCGGTAAACCTAGTACCTGAGTGAAGCCGGGCGCGGACTTTATCCCTCATGCAACCTGAGACTTGGTCTCCCATGCTAGCTATGGTGGGTACAAGTGCAGTCACTGCACGGCGGCAGCCGGGGTCAGTGGAGCATTGTATGCCAAGGCGGTGAGGCCTAGACGCGAACGGGGAATCGATGGGGACGGTTGTCATGTGCAGGGTCAGAGAACCCTTACATGCCGTGTGTTTAGGTTTCCCTTGCAAGGTTAAAAACTCGATTCGAATCGTCTGCTTCTTGCAGCTAATGAGACTGCTTAACCCCTGGTACTGCATCGAGTAAGAAGTGAAATGAGGTTACATGAGATAACTTGTTGATTGAACTAAATGCTTGTCACCATGTATGCTTAGAAGGAGCAAACCTAGCTAAGTTAATGATGATAGAAGTTGAAAAGCTAAAAAATGGATTTTAGAAACAGCTAGTGCTTTTGGCAAACCAAACCTCTCAGCCAAACAGCTGCATACTCTAGAGGTAGAGGAGTAGATTCCTCACACCGGGTAAGTCTAGCTGAGTATTAGTATACTCAGCCTTGCTTATGGCATAATTTTTGCAGGTACCATTCAGGAAATGGTTGATGGTGTGACTTGGCCTACCACCCTGCCACCGGGTTGGACGGTCGAGTGGGATGCTGCTCCGGCAGGAGAGGAGCACGAGGAGTAGTGGGCTAGGCCTTGCCCATTTCCTCGATACCGACGACATCGATTATCCGCTGCACTTTTGTCGGGGACCATAATTAGGGGTACCCTCAAGGCTCCTAATTCTCAGCTGGTAACCCCCATCAGCACAAAGCTGCAAAGGCCTGATGGGTGCGATCAAGTCAGGGATCAGTCCATTCGAGGGACTCGATCATGCCTCGCCCGAGCCTAGCCTCGGACAAGGGCAGCCGACCCCGGAGGATCTCCGCCTCGCCCGAGGCCCCCCTCCAGCGGCGAACACGTTCACGGCTCGCCCGAGGCCCTGTCTTCGCCAAGAAGCAACCCCGACCAAATCGCAGGAGCATTTAATGCAAAGGTGGCCTGACACCTTTATCCTGACGCGCGCCCCTCAACTGACAGAGCCGAAGTGACCGCCGTCACTTCGCCGCTCCACTGACCGGTCTGTCAGAAAGACAGCGCCGCCTGCGCCGCTCCGACTGCGGTGCCACTTGACAGAGTGAGACTGACAGGCGGTCAGGCCCGGCCGCACGCACCATAGGAAACTCCGCTCCGCCCGACCCAGGGCTCGGACTCGGGCTAAGCCCCGAAAGACGGCGAACTCCGCTCTGCCCGACCTAGGGCTCGGACTCGGGCTAAGCCCCGGAAGACGGCGAACTCCGCTCCGCCCGACCCAGGGCTCAGACTCGGGCAAAGCCCCGAAAGACGGCGAACTCCGCTCCGCCCGACCCAGGGCTCGGACTTGGGCTCAGCCCCAGAAGACGACGAACTCCGCTTCACCCGACCCCAGGACTCAAATTCCGCCCTGGCCTCAGCCAACGGCCTTCGCCTCGCCTGACCCAGAGGCTCGGACTCGGCCTCCACCATAGAAGACGGACTCGACCTCGACCTCGGAGAAGCCTCCACATCGCCCAACCTAGAGCGCGGATCGGCCCACGTCAACAGGAGGCGCCATCATTACCCTACTCCAAGCTGACTCAGGCTACGGGGAACAAGACCGGCGTCCCATCTGGCTCGCTCCGCCAGATAGGCGATGATGGCACCCCACACGTTCCCTGACGATGGCAGCTCTCGGCCCCCTTACGAAAGCAAGAGGACGTCAGCAAGGACTCGACGGCCCCGACAGCTGTCCCTCCGCCAGGCTCCAGCACTCCTCCGACGGCCACGACATCACACAAACCGGGTGCCAAGATCTCTCCGGTCGCCACGATGGCGTGTACTTAGGGCGCTAGCTCTCCTCCACTAGACACGTAGCACTCTGCTACACCCCCCATTGTACACCTGGACCCTCTCCTTATGCCTATAAAAGGAAGGGCCAAGGCCCTCTTAGAGAGGGTTGGCCGCGTGGGGACAAGGACGAGACGGGCGCTCGCGTAAGGCCGCTCGCTCCTTCCCCCGTGTGGACGCTTGTAACCCCCTACTGCAAGCGCACCCGACCTAGGCGCGGGACGAACACGAAGGTCGTTGGATTTCCACCTCTCTCTCGCCCATCTCCGGCCTCCTCGCTTTCCCCCCTTCGCGCTCGGCCTCGCGTAGACCCATCTGGGCTGGGGCACGCGGCGACACTTCACTCGTCGGCTCAGGGACCCCTCGATCTCGAAACGCCGACAGTTGGCGTGCCAGGTAGGGGACTGCTGCGTGTTGACGAACAGCTTCCCGTCAAGCTCCAGATGGGTAGTCTCCAGCAATCTCTCCCGCCCGGGACGGTGCTCCGTTTCGGGAGCCTTGAGTTCATGTCCCTCGACGGCAGCTGCGACATGATACTCTTTCCACCGCCGGGCGACAGCGATAGTGGCGGCCGACAGTCCGCCCGCCGGCGGCGGAATCGACGACGTCTTCCCCGCGTGGTGGAAGAACAACCTTCGAGCTCGCCCCGTCCTCTTCCCCGTCGACGGAGGAGGAGGAGGCGGGGCAACCAAGGCCAAGCAGGAGGCGGCGCCTCGTCGGCCGTCGAGCGAGTCAACAATGCCAGCACTCCGACGGGAGGCGCGCCGGGCATCGGCCTCGCGCTTGAGACGAAGACGAGCGGTGTCTCCCCGCGACACGTCAATCCCGAGCAAACGGACGGCGCCAGCACGCTCGCGAAAGGCTTGCTGGGTGTCGCCCTCGTACCTGAGATGACGGTGCAGTCAGCCCCCGACGTGACCTCATCACCGCCCGTCGACCAAGAGGTACCGACCGATTCCCATCCCACGCCTTTCAGATTTAGCCTCGACCCGCCTAGCGGCTCCTCTTTGGCGGACGCTCTCGTAGAGGCGAATCCGAACCCTCTGGGGTTTCGCATGCGGTCACCTTGGGACCGGCTGACGGACAACTCGACCTACGGGCCCTCCGGGTCCGAGGAAGACGATGAGCCCAGCTTCCATTGGGATTTCTCCGGACTTGGCAACCCCGGTGCCATGCGGGACCTCGTGACCGCATGCGACTACTGCCTTTCCGACTGTTCTGACGGTAGCCGTAGCCTCGGCGATGAGGACTATGGCCCGAGCCGCGAATGTTTCCACGTCGATCTAGGGGGTCCCTCTGAAGGCAACCATCTCGGCATGCCGGAGGATGGTGATCTCCCTAGCCGGTGCCTCGCGTCGACATCCCGCGGGAGCTAGCCGTGGTCCCCGTTCCGGCGGGAGGTCATGACCCACAACTCGAGCAAATCCGCGGGGTGCAGGCCAGGCTCGACGAGGGAGCAGGAGCGCTTGAGCCAATCCGCCGGGATGTCGGGCAGGCATGGGCGGGCCAACCTCCGGCCGGAGAAATGCGTCATCTACCCCAGGGCTTCCAGCACCGTATCGCCGACGATGTCAGGGTCAGGCCGCCACCCGCATCCAGTGGGGTCGGCCAGAACCTGGCTGCAGCAGCAATGCTCCTCCGCGCGATGCCGGAGCCATCAACCACCGAGGGGCGGCGAATCCAGGGAGAGCTCAAAGATCTCCTGGAAGGCGCCGCGGTCCGGCGGGCCGAGAGCTCCGCCTCCCGAAGGCAGGGGTACCCCTCGGAACATCATGCCGCGACTTCCCGATGCATGCGGGAAGCCTCGGTCTGCACCGGGCGCACGCGCAACACAGCGCCTGCGGCCCCGGGTCGCCTCGGCAACGAGCACCATCACCGCGATCGTCGGGCCCACCTCGACGAGAGGGCGCGCCGAGGCTACCACCCCAGGCGTGGGGGACGCTACGACAGCGGGGAGGATCAAAGTCCCTCGCCCGAACCACCTGGTCCGCAGGCCTTCAGCCGGGCCATACGATGGGCGCCGTTCCCGATCCGGTTCCGACCCCCGACTACTATCACAAAGTACTCGAGGGAGACGAGACCGGAACTGTGGCTCGCGGACTACCGTCTGGCCTGCCAACTGGGTGGAACGGACGATGACAACCTCATCATCTGCAACCTCCCCCTGTTCCTCTCCGACACCGCTCGCGCCTGGTTGGAGCACCTGCCTCCGGGGCAGATCTCCAACTGGGACGACCTAGTCCAAGCTTTCGCCGGCAATTTCCAGGGCACGTACGTGCGCCCAGGAATTCTTGGGACCTCCGAAGCTAACGACAGCAGCCGGGAGAGTCTCTCTGGGACTACATCCGGCGATTCTCGAAGCAGCACACCGAGCTGCCCAACATCACCGACTCGGACGTCATCGGCGCGTTCCTCGCCGGCACCACCTGCCGCGACCTAGTGAGCAAGCTAGGTCGCAAGACCCCCACCAGGGCGAGCGAGCTGATGGACATCGCAACCAAGTTCGCCTCTGGCCAGGAGGCGGTTGAGGCTATCTTCCGGAAGGACAAGCAGCCCTAGGGCCGCCCATCGGAAGATGCCCCCGAGGCGTCAACTCAGCGCGGCGCCAAGAAGAAGGGCAAGAAGAAGTCGCAAGTGAAACGCGACGCTGCCGACGCGGACCTTGTCGCCGCCGCCGAGTACAAGAACCCTCGGAAACCCCCAGGAGGTCCCAACCTCTTCGACAAGATGCTCAAGGAGCCGTGCCCCTATCACTAGGGGCCCGTCAAGCACACCCTTGAGGAGTGCGTCATGCTTCGGCGCCACTTCCACAGGGCCGGGCCACCCGCGGAGGGTGGCAGGGCCCACGATGACGACAAGAAGGAAGATCGCCAGGCAGGAGAGTTCCCCGAGGTCCGCGACTCCTTCATGATCTACGGCGGGCAAGCGGCGAACGCCTCGGCTCGGCACCGCAAGCAAGAGCGCCGGGAGGTCTGTTCGGTGAAGGTGGCGGCGCCAGTCTACCTAGACTAGTCCGACAAGCCCATCACCTTCGACCAGGCTGACCACCCCGACCATGTGCCGAGCCCGGGGAAATACCCGCTCGTCGTCGACCCCGTCATCGGCGACGTCAGGCTCACCAAGGTCCTCATGGACGGAGGCAGCAGCCTCAACATCATCTACGCCGAGACCCTCGGGCTTCTGCGTATCGATCTGTCCTCGGTCCGGGCGGGCGCTGCGCCTTTCCATGGGATCATCCCTAGGAAGCGTGTCCAACCCCTCGGACAACTCGATCTTCCCGTCTGCTTCGGAACACCCTCCAACTTCCGAAGGGAGACCCTGACGTTCGAGGTGGTCGGGTTCCGAGGAACCTACCACGCGGTATTGGGGAGGCCCTGCTACGCGAAGTTCATGGCCGTCCCCAACTACACCTGCCTCAAGCTCAAGATGCCGGGCCCCAACGGGGTCATCACCGTCGGCCCCATGTACAAACACGCGTTCGAATGCGACGTGGAGTGCGTGGAGTACGCCGAGGCCCTCGCCGAGTCCGAGGCCCTCATCGCCGACCTGGAGAGCCTCTCTAAGGAGGTGCCAGACGTGAAGCGTCATGCCGGCAACTTCGAGCCAGCGGAGACGGCTAAGTGCGTCCCCCTCGACCCCAGCAGCGACGCCTCCAACCAAGTCTGGATCGGCTCCGGGTTCGATCCCAAACAGGAAGCAGTGCTCGTCGACTTTCTCTGCGCGAACGCCGACGTCTTCGCGTGGAGTCCCTTGGACATGCCCGGCATACCGAGGGATGTCGCCGAGCACTCGCTGGACATCCGAGCCGGAGCCCGACCCATCAAGCAGCCTCTGCGCCGATTCGACGAGGAGAAGTGCAGAGCCATTAGCGAGGAGATCCACAAGCTAATGGTGGCAGGGTTCATCAAAGAGGTATTCCATCCCGAATGGCTTGCCAACCTTGTACTCGTGAGAAAGAAAGGGAGGAAATGGCGGATGTGTGTGGACTACACTGGTCTGAACAAAGCATGTCCGAAGGTTCCCTACCCTCTGCCTCGCATCGATCAGATCGTGGATTCCACTGCTGGGTGCGAAACCCTGTCTTTCCTCGATGCCTACTCAGGGTATCACCAAATCAGGATGAAAGAGTCCGACCAGCTCGCGACTTCTTTCATCACGCCCTTCGGCATGTACTGCTATGTCACCATGCCGTTCGGCTTGAGGAATGCGGGCACGACGTACCAGCGGTGCATGAACCATGTGTTCGGCGAGCACATTGGCCGCACGGTCGAGGCCTACGTCGATGCGGGCACGACCTTGAAGCCTCCGACCTCAAGGCGAAAGGTGTCAAGCTCAATCCCGAAAAGTGTGTCTTCGGGGTGCCCCGAGGCATGCTCTTGGGGTTCATCGTCTCCGAGTGGGGCATCGAAGCCAACCCAGAGAAGATCGCAGCCATCACCAGCATGGGGCCCATCCAGGACTTGAAAGGCGTACAGAGGGTCATGGGATGTCTCGCGGCTCTGAGCCGCTTCATCTCACGCCTCGGCGAAAGAGGTCTACCCCTGTATCGCCTCTTAAGAAAGGCCGAGCGCTTCGCTTGGACCCCTGAGGCCGAGGAAGCCCTCGGGAACCTGAAGGCGCTCCTCACGAAGGCGCCTATCTTGGTGCCCCCAGCTGCCGGAGAAGCCCTCTTGGTCTACGTCGCTGCGACCACTCAGGTGGTTAGCGCCGCGATTGTGGTCGAGAGGCAAGAAGAGGGGCATGCATTGCCCGTTCAGAGGCCAGTCTACTTCGTCAGCGAGGTACTGTTCGAAACCAAAATCCGCTACCCACAAGTTCAGAAGCTGCTGTACGCGGTGATCCTGACACGACGGAAGTTGCGACACTACTTCGAGTCTCATCCGGTAACTGTGGTGTCATCCTTCCCCCTGGGGGAGATCATCCATTGCCGAGAGGCCTCGGGTAGGATTGCAAAGTGGGCGGTGGAAATCATGGGCGAAACAATCTCGTTCGCCCCTCGGAAGGCCATCAAATCCCAGGTCTTGGCGGACTTCGTGGCTGAATGGGTCGACACCCAGCTACCAACAGCTCCGATCCAACCGGAGCTCTGGACCATGTTCTTCGATGGGTCGCTGATGAAGACAGGAGCCGGCGCAGGCCTACTCTTCATCTCGCCCCTCGGGAAGCACCTACGCTACGTGCTACGCCTCCACTTCCCGGCATCCAACAATGTAGCTGAGTACGAGGCTCTGGTCAACGGGTTGTGGATCGCCGTCGAGCTAGGGGTCCGACGCCTCGACGCTCGCGATGACTCGCAGCTCGTCATCGACCAAGTCATGAAGAACACCCACTGCCGCGACCCGAAGATGGAGGCCTACTGCGATGAGGTTCGGCGCCTGGAAGACAAGTTCTACGGGCTCGAGCTCAACCACATCGCTCGGCGCTATAACGAGACTGCGGACGAGCTGGCTAAAATAGCCTCGGGGCGAACCACGGTTCCCCCGGACGTCTTCTCCCGAGATCTGCATCAACCCTCCGTCAAGATCGACGACACGCCCAAGCCTGAGGCACCCTCGGCCCAGCCCGAGGTACCCTCGGCACAGTCCGAGGCACCGTCGGCTCGGCCTGAGGCACCCCCGGTTCGGCCCGAGGTACCCTCGGCCCCCGAGGGCGAAACACTACGCGTCGAGGGGGAGCAAAGCGGGGTCACGCCTGATCAAAACTGGTAGACCCCGTACCTGCAATATCTCCACCGAGGAGAGCTACCCCTTGACCGAGCCGAAGCTCAACGGTTGGCGCGGCGCGCCAAGTCGTTCGTCTTGCTGGGAGAAGGGAAGGAGCTCTACCACCACAGCCCTTCAGGCATCCTCCAGCGATGCATCTCCACCACCGAAGGTCAGGAACTCCTCCGAGAAATACACTCGGGGGCTTGCGGCCACCACGCAGCACCTCGAGCCCTTGTCGGAAATGCTTTCCAACAAGGTTTCTACTGGCCAACGGCGGTGGCCGACGCCACTAGAATTGTCTGCGCCTGCGAAGGGTGTCAGTTCTATGCAAGGCAGACCCACCTGCCCGCTCAGGCTCTGCAGACGATACCCATCACCTGGCCTTTTGCTGTGTGGGGTCTGGACCTCGTCGGCCCCTTACAGAAGGCACCCGGGGGCTACACGCACCTGTTGGTCGCCATCGACAAATTTTCCAAGTGGATCGAGGTCCGACCCCTGAACAGCATCAGGTCCGAGCAAGCGGTGGCGTTCTTCACCAACATCATCCATCGTTTCGGGGCCCCGAACTCCATCATCACCGACAACGGCACCCAGTTCACCGGTAGAAAGTTCCTGGACTTCTGCGAGGATCACCACATCCGGGTGGACTGGGCCGCCGTGGCTCATCCCATGACAAATGGGCAAGTAGAGCGTGCCAATGGCATGATTCTACAAGGACTCAAGCCTCGGATTTACAACGACCTCAACAAGTTCGGCAAGCGATGGATGAAGGAACTCCCCTCGATGGTCTGGAGCCTGAGAACGACACCGAGCTGAGCCACGGGCTTCACGCCGTTCTTTCTAGTCTATGGGGCCGAGGCCATCTTGCCCACAGACCTGGAATACGGTTCCCCGAGGACGAGGGCCTATGACGACCAGAGCAACCAAGCTAGTCGAGAAGACTCGCTGGACCAGCTGGAAGAGACTCGGGACAAGGCCTTACTACACTCGGCGCGGTACCAGCAGTCCATGCGACGCTACCACACCCGAGGGGTCCGGTCCCGAGACCTCCAGGTGGGCGACCTGGTGCTTCGGCTACGACAAGACGCCCAAGGTCGACACAAACTCACGCCCCCCTGGGAGGGGCCGTTCGTCATCGCCAAAGTTCTAAAACCCGGAACATACAAGCTGGCCAACAATCAAGGCGAGGTCTACAGCAACGCTTGGAACATCCAACAGCTACGTTGCTTCTACCCTTAAGATGTTTTCAAGTTGTTCATATACCTCGCTCTCACGCAAAGTTTAGTCATCAAGGAAGGGTCAGCCTTTCCTCGGCAAAGCCCGACCCTCCCTCGGGGGCTAAAAGGGGGGAACCCCCTCTGCGTCAAAATTTTCCTCGAAAAAAGATCTTTTCTGCTGGAATATCTTTCGTGCTTTTCGACTACTTCGAAAGTGGATCCTGAAAACGACGGAGTACACGTAAGCAGCCAAGGCTGACCGAGCCGAGGGACTCCTACACCTCCGGGATACGGATACCTCACTCATCACCTTCTGCCATAAGTAACTCTCGTTCGGATAAGTGATTCCGCGGACCGAACAAGTCTTCACGTTCGGAAGCTCTTCTGCCGGAGCAATTCTTCGAGCCTTCTCGACTGCGTCGGTGATAGAACCCTATGGACGGGTAAGAGTGCGCGTAAGCGGCAAGGCCGACCGAGCCGAGGGACTCCTACGCCTCCGGGATACGGATACCTCACTCATCACCTTCCGTGAGAAGCAACTCTCGCTCGCACAAACAGTTCTGTTACCGACAAAAAAGTCCTGATACTCGAAACAAGAGGAAAGGAGACGCAGCTTTACAATACGGCGAGGGTGTGTTTCGGCCTCGGCGGCCGCAGAAACACACGCTACAAGATGATCCGATCCTGCAGGCTCGGATCTTGATGGCTAAAGGGAGCAGCAGCACCCTCGGCGTCGACAACACCTCTGGCGAGGTCCGACCTGGCCTCGGACGGCGACACGGTCCAAGGGTCTCCGCTCTGAAGGACAACGTCATCACCAAGCCCGGGCCATCGCCGCCAGGGTCTTCTCCAAGAATCCGGCCCGAGCAGGCGGCTCGGCCGGTCACCCCAGGGCCTCGGCTAGCTGTCCCCCAAGGACATCAGCCCGGCCCGAGGCCTCGGCAGGTCAATTCCGGCGTCGGTCCCGCTAACGGACGACCCGGCCGGGCTCCGGCTGACCTGGTCTTCTTTTCGAGCCAACTCTGCCTCTGTTCGCGCTGGCATCGCTACCCCTGGCCTCGGCTCATCGAAGAGCGGCCGAGGGTTTCTTCTAACTAAGCAAGGGAAGCCTCGGACAACAAGGCTGACCGAGCCGAGGGACTCCTACGCCTCCGGGATACGGATACCTCACTCGTCACCTTTACACGGGGCGACTCACGCTTGGTGAAGCGGTTCAGACAACCAACAGGCGAGTCTTAGTGCTCGAAAATGGGGAAAAAACACGGCTCCGTGCCGAATTTACATACATGTTCAGGCCTCGACAGCCACAATGACCAGAAACACTGGCATTCGAAGTGCCATTATAAACGGAACTCCGGTTCCACCTCCGCAGGTACGAACAACCCCACTCGATGGGGGAGGGGCCTGCGGAGCAACAGAAGACCGACGAACGGCTCGCCGTCGCCCGCCCCAGCAGCGGCGACGATGAAGACTTCTGCTCCGGGGGGCCGAACAGCAGCAGCGATGACCTCAAGGCGGATGCTGCTGCCAGGAGGCCCCCGCCTGTGCCCAAACTCGTGAGGCAAGGACGGGCAGAAGGCCGTAGAGTTGGAGGTCGGTCCGCGGGTGGCGCCGGCAAGCTCATCGGCGGTGGAACCTCTTCTAGCTGCCGTGGCGGGAGGCGGCACCGGGAGCAGCTCCAAAGCCGCTCGGCTTAGAGAGTCGGGCACGGTGCAGCTGCCAGTGCCACGGACGACTCCCGCCCTTCCCCCCGATCACTGAGGGAAGGAGCGGGCCACCGCACACACAGGGGCCAACCCCGACTCGACACTCTCCCCTCCCCAGCCCTGGTGATGAAAATCCTTGAGGCTGAGGGAGGGGCAGAGGCCACGGCCCGGTTCGCTCTCCCCCACCATCGAACTGGAGGTCACCGTCTTGGGTGACCCCGGCGGAGGGGTGCGACCGGGCTGCAAGATGAAAAGCCTTGAAGTCGAACGACGGCTGAAAGGTACCAACTCCCGCAGAGTTGCGTTCCTCCAACGACGAAGCGGAAAGACGGCGGATATCCCCCATCCGGGGGCTTGGAAGATGGAAAGACATGATGCATAAGGGAGCGCGAAGACACGGTCGCCTTCCAAGAGGATCACCCTCCTTTTAAAGTCGACTCTCCCTACTTGCGTCCCCAGCCGTCGTGGGCTGAGTCTTCTCCAACACGCTCCAAGGTCCTCCCCCTACGGCGCGGGGGCTGGGTCCCACACGTCATGCAAGCCAGCCCAGAGCAGAAGAAGCCAAACCGCCGCGCATGGTGCGTGCAACTGGCCAGCGGTTACAAGCGGCTCTCCACTTTTGCCCAGACCAGCGGGCGAAACGGCGGGCAGCCATGCAGGCGGCATGCAACCGCGCCAAGTGGGCGTGCTTCTCCGACTCCCAACATGCCCAGAATGGAGGCCCAGACCCACGCGTCATGCAAACGGCGCGCCGAATGCTTCGTGCCTGCAACTGCACCGCCACCTGTGCCACCACCGCGCCTCCTCGACTGCGGAACCAATACCGCGACTCGAGGCGACCCAGCGCACGACCCAGCGGCTCCAGCCTGGCACGACGGTCAATGCGGCCGAAGACGGGCCGGCAGTAATGGCGGTGGCAGGCGGGCAAGAGCAGCGGTCACGTCGTCAGCCAAGCTTACATCCCATCCGGGGGCAGCGAGAGAACCCTCTCTCACGGCGTGAAGACAACGCGCCCGTGTTTCGTTCCTCGAACGGCTCGCGCACGTGCAACGGCTGCCCCGCGAACCACTCGCCCCGTCGCATTAACTCCACGGCGGGACAGGCGGCGCCTCTGGCAGGAGAAGCGAGCGACGCTTCGCCTTTGCCATAATGACCGCGTCAGAAAAGGTACGCCGCGTCGTTCGATTTCGTATCCTTTTCCTTTTTTCCTCTTTCTCTCTCTTGCAATAGGGACCGGGAAAGGGGGATACCCCGGAAAGGGTCCTTCCCTGTGAAGGAACCAGGCTCCGAGCCTCCCTACTAGTCAGAGGTTCGAAGGCTGGCCCCTTGGAAGGGTTCAACAGCCGCCTCAGAGCACGTGGGCTCCACACCCACTACTGGTCAGAGGTTCAAAGGCCGGCCCCTCGGAAGGGTTCAATGGCCGCCTCAGGCTACTCGGGCTCCGCGCCCACTACTGATCAGGGGTTCGAAGGCTGGCCCCCGAAGGGTTCACAGCCGCCTCAGACACAGAGTGAGGGATGACCATGGGTACGTTTGATACATAACCAAGGCTCGGGCTGCGCTCCCGAGGTACCCTAGGACATTTCCGAGACCAGCAGGAACGATCTTGTAACGGAATCCCATCAGAGGGAGGCATCGAGCCCTCGGACCCCGTCACCAGGGGACCGGGTCCGACAGATCACCCGCAGGTACTTTTGGACGCGCCTCTGGGCCCCTAGCCGACCCCTAACGAATGGGGCACGGACGTCTGCTCGGATCACCCGCCTGCAGCTCACCGGAGACACCATGTTCGGCGCCCACCAAGGGCAACATGGCGCTCTCCCCCCCTCCTCCTTGCAGAAAGGCGACGCAGGGGCGTATGTAAAAAAGTCGAGTCTGTCCCTGATCGCCCTCTCGCCCTGTGCAGAGGCTCGGGGGCTGCTCTCGCAAACCCGGCTCCGGCCAAACCGTTGACAGCGTCAACATACCAGCCCGAGAACTTGGGACCCGACCGTACACCCGGGCTACGGCCAGCTCGCATGAGGGAACGACCAGACCAGCCGAGGCATTGCGCGAGGCGTTAAGACCTCGGAGGAGTCAAACCACTCCTCCGAGGCCTCGGGGGCTACACCCGGTGGGTGCGCTCGCGCGCACCCACCGGAACAAAACGCAACCGAGAAAGGCTGGTCCCCTTGCAAAAAAAGTGTGACGAAAGCCTCCAAGCGAGTGCTAACACTCCCTTTGAGGCTCGGGGGCTACTGTCGGGGACCATAATTAGGGGTACCCTCAAGGCTCCTAATTCTCAGCTGGTAACCCCCATCAGCACAAAGCTGCAAAGGCCTGATGGGTGCGATCAAGTCAGGGATCAGTCCATTCGAGGGACTCGATCACGCCTCGCCCGAGCCTAGCCTCGGACAAGGGCAGCCGACCCCGGAGGATCTCCGCCTCGCCCGAGGCCCCCCTCCAGCGGCGAACACGTTCCCGGCTCACCCGAGGCCCTGTCTTCGCCAAGAAGCAACCCCGACCAAATCGCAGGAGCATTTAATGCAAAGGTGGCCTGACACCTTTATCCTGACGCGCGCCCCTCAATTGACAGAGCCGAAGTGACCGCCGTCACTTCACCGCTCCACTGACCGGTCTGTCAGAAAGACAGCGCCGCCTGCGCCGCTCCGACTGCGGTGCCACTTGACAGAGTGAGACTGACAGGCCGTCAGGCCCGGCCGCACGCACCATAGGAAACTCCGCTCCGCCCGACCCAGGGCTCGGACTCAGGCTAAGCCCCGGAAGACGGCGAACTCCGCTCCGCCCGACCCAGGGCTCGGACTCGGGCTAAGCCCCGGACGACGGCGAACTCCGCTCCGCCCGACCCAGGGCTCGGACTCGGGCAAAGCCCTGGAAGACGGTGAACTCCGCTCTGCCCGACCCAGGGCTCGGACTCGGGCAAAGCCCCGGAAGACGGCGAACTCCGCTCCGCCCGACCTAGGGCTTGGACTTGGGCTCAGCCCCAGAAGACGACGAACTCCGCTTCACCCGACCCCGAGACTCAAATTCCGCCCTGGCCTTAGCCAACGGCCTCCGCCTCGCCCGACCCAGAGGCTCGGACTCAGCCTCGGCCACGGAAGACGGACTCGACCTCGACCTCGGAGAAGCCTCCACATCGCCCAACCTAGGGCGCGGACCAGCCACGTCAACAGGAGGCGCCATCATTACCCTACTCCAAGCTGACTCAGGCTACAGGGAACAAGACCGGCGTCCCATCTGGCTCGCTCCGCCAGATAGGCGATGATGGCGCCCCGCACGTTCCCTGACGATGGCGGCTCTCGGACCCCTTACGAAAGCAAGAGGACGTCAGCAAGGACTCGACGGCCACGACAGCTGTCCCTCCGCCAGGCTCCAGCACTCCTCCGACGGCCACGACATCACACAAACCGGGTGCCAAGATCTCTCCGGCCGCCACGATGGCGTGTACTTAGGGCGTTAGCTCTCCTCCGCTAGACACGTAGCACTCTGCTACACCCCCCATTGTACACCTGGACCCTCTCCTTACGCCTATAAAAGGAAGGGCCAGGGCCCTCTTAGAGAGGGTTGGCTGTGCGGGGACAAGGACGAGACGGGCGCTCGCGTAAGGCCGCTCGCTCCTTCCCCCGTGTGGACGCTTGTAACCCCCTACTGCAAGCGCACCCGACCTGGGCGCGGGACGAACACGAAGGTTGCGGGATTTCCACCTCTCTCTCGCCCATCTCCGGCCTCCTCGCTTTCCCCCCTTCGCGCTCGGCCTCGCGTCGACCCATCTGGGCTGGGGCACGCGGCGACACTTCACTCGTCGGCTCAGGGACCCCCCGGTCTCGAAACGCCGACAACTTTATTCCATGAACTCTTATTTGCTACTTGAAAAACTTCGATCTATGTAATAATTTAGTACTTAATTCGAGGTTTCCTATTTTATTGTATTTTCTCTGTGACTCACCTTCGAGTGAGACTGTGGAATTTGATCCTAGTTAAGTGGCTCTATCAGACTGGATCTGAGGGACTGACAGGTTATTCCGATTTAAGTGTGTCGCGACCCCGGAGGCGTGACTTAGGCACTTAAGCAGGAATAATTCGGGTGGTTCCGCCACAGCTGGTATCGGAGCAAATTCCACCACAGAGAAGGACAATAAACCATGAATACCAATTTTTTTTAAAATCTAAAACTTGCCTAGAAACTGCTAAGGATCGTCAGGACTAGATTGCTAGACCTAGGACGAAAGGCCTTAGGCATAGAGGGAGAAATAGGTGGCTAATTAATTAGGCCCGTGGGCCCGTACTTATATTTTTAAGGATGCCCTAAAAGCACCCTATTTTTGAGAGGCAACGTTACCTTCAACATGCATACATTATAAACACAAAAGGTAATTAAAAACTTGAGCTAACCCACTTTCTTTAAAAACCATCCGTTCTCTCTTTTTCTTTTCCTTCCACCATAATCTTTACCTTTGGTTCCCTTCCGCAGATGAATTCACCTACCCCCGCCAGTGGAGGAGACACTCGTTTCAGTTCTGACTTCCTTTCTCGCGATGGCTTTCCTTCCATCTTATGGGAAGTGCTTAACTCCGTCGGTTACCCTACGCCCCCTTTGTACACGGTGCAGTTGTATGAGGAGCATCGGGTACCTCGTTGTCGGGTCTGGCTGACTTTGGAGGCTCATCCCCTTCAGCCGGGTTGGCGTTCTCTTGATTCCGAGACGATTGGACTCAGGACGGACGACACTATTGAAGCAGCAGCCATGAAGACTCTGACGAGTTTTTGTGGCTATCATCCCCTGGAGATGGTAATGCACCCCTTGGGACTCTTCCCTGCTGAGAAGAAGGAAGATCCCATGTGGTGTAACCGCGTGAGCCATGTGAAGGATGTGTGGGCAATGTATCCTGACTTGGTTGGGAGGGTCACCGTTCAGTGCATGAGTGCGCTGTACCGCCTTCAGGCCCTTCAGAGCAATGCTATGGCGCACCTCGCTAACATCGCTCAAACTAATAAGCTCACTCTCGATAGTCGAGAAGATTTTGTGGTCGATTTATCCTCCGAGTTAGTGGAGAAGGATCTGCAGGTGGAAAGGCTGAGCCAGCGCATTACCACCTTGGAGCAGCAGGTGGAGATCCGAGACAACGCCATTGATGTCTTGGAGAACCAGCTTCACGATGTGCAGAGGGAACTCGAAGAAGCAAATGACCACCTGGACATGCACCACTTAGAGATGGAGGCCAACAAAGCGGGAAGCGAGGGAGAAGAGGATCCCGAGGAGCTAGGACCAGCCCCTGGTGCCAATGGGACTACCTCCGCGATGCCCCTTTCACCCGCATCTAGTGTCGCTTCCACCGCTCAGGATTAAGCAGTCACTTCGACAATTTTAGGCGGATAGAAACCTATGCGAGCTTAGTTAATGCTAGATTTTGGACTAGGCTTACGGGTACCTTCCCCTGATTGGTGTAACCCTGTGAACCTTTGAAATCCGTGGGATGTTGTCACCATGTTATCTTAATTTCGAACCTAATATCATGACTATGGCATTTTTACTTCCATATGAGATGATATCTTGTTGTTCAAAGCAGTGAGATGGGATAACAATGGTGGCAATTTCTGTTTTCAGATGGCAGCTAGGCAGCGTCGCGGGCATAACGAGTAGGTTCCCCCGCCACCTCCCCTAGCTCCCACAGTGCAGGAGCTGATGGCCCAGCAGAATGAGATTCTGTGACAGCTCTTGTAGCGCCAGCCCCACCCTCAGCAGCATGGTGGAGGCCAGCAGCAGCGACCTCCGGCAATGGCAACCTACCAGGAGTTTCTGAGCACGCAGCCACCCTTGTTCACCAAGGCAGAGGATCCGTTGGACGCCGACGTGTGGCTTCGCATCGTCGAGTCCAAGTTTCCCCTCCTCACGGGAGACTGCCCTGATGCTACCAAGACCTGCTTCGTCGCGCAGCAGCTTCGCGGATCTGCTCGGACTTGGTGGGACCACTTCCGTGCTATGCTCCCCGCTGATCGTGAGGTGTCTTGGGAAGAATTCAAGACTGCCTTCAGAGGACACCACATCCCAGCTGGCATTCTTGATCGAAAGCTGAATGAATTTCTGGTCCTTAATCAAGGAACCCGCACGGTACTGCAGTATGCACAAGCCTTCAACGACCTGTGCCAGTATGCAGGGTACCATGCTGATTCTGATGAGAAGAAGAGAGACCGCTTCCGCAGGGGTCTTAACACCAAACTGCGGGAACGACTCAACACTGTCCGGGCTGATAGCTTCAATGAGTTGGTCAACCTGGCCATCTCCCAGGAGGACTGCATTGTAGCTCACCGGGCAGAGAAGAAGAGAAAGGCACCAATGGCAGCACCATCCGCTCAGGCTCAGAGGTTCCGGATTGTTTCTCACAATCAGAGCAGGGGTTTTCAGCAGCAGGCAGGCAGATGGGTGATCAGGCCACCTCAGCAGCAGCAGCCAGCACCCAACCGCTTTCCAGCTCCCGCTCCAAGGAACAATTAGCCTCTGCAGCAGCAGCAGTTCCGCCAAGGCAATGGGAACAAGTGTTTCACTTGTGGCAATGTGGGCCACTATGCCAAGAATTATCCCAGGAACCAGTAGAGGCAGATGCCAGCACCGTATCAAGACAAGGGAAGAAAGCAGAAGGTACAGGTCAAGCAAGGGAAGCTCAACTTCACTACCCTGGAGGAAGTACCTAAAGGAGCTCCTATCATGACCGGTATCTTTTCAGTTTATAATCAACCTGCTTTAATTCTGTTTGATTCTGGTGCATCTCATAGTTTCATTAGCAAGAAGTTCAGTGCTAAGTGTGAACTTCCATTCTCTCACTCAAAAAGGTCATTCATGATAGTCACACCTGGGGGTAAAATTTCAACTAATAAATTAAACCAAAGTGTGCCTATTCAACTGGGAAGCCACATTGTCAAAACCACTCTTCTTGTGCTAGGTTTGGAAAATGTGGACATTATTCTGGGAGCTAATTGGATGACCTTGCACCAAGTTGTGCTTGATGTAGCCAGCCGTACCGTGGAAGTTAATTCTCCGTTATGTGGGAACTTCACCTTAATTCTGCCTAGTCAGGGTTCTACTCAGTCATATGCTTTCTCTATGACAGAGTTACCGCTGAAGAAGATCCCAGTGGTCTGTGAGTATGCAGATGTCTTTCCTGATGAATTGCCAGGAATGCCACCGGACCGGGATATTGAATTCGCCATCAAGTTGCAACTGGGAACGGACCCAATTTCCAAGAGGCCCTACCGAATGCCACCCGCTGAGTTGGCAGAATTGAAGAAGCAATTGCAAGAGTTGCTGGATAAGGGATTTATTCGCCCGAGTACTTTGCCTTGGGGATGTCCAGCACTATTTGTGAAGAAGAAGGATGAAAGCTTGAGGTTGTGTATAGATTACCGCCCTCTTAATGCGGTAACTATCAAGAACAAATATCCTTTGCCTCGTATTGATGTTCTTTTTGACCAGTTGGTCGGGGCCAAGGTGTTTTCCAAGATCGACCTTCGCTATGGCTACCATCAGATCAAGATACGAGCAAGCGATATTCCGAAGACGACATTCTCAACCAGATACGGGCTATATGAATTTTTGGTGATGTCATTCGGGCTGACAAATGCCCCAGCATATTTCATGTATCTGATGAATTCTGTTTTCATGCCTGAATTGGACAAATTCATAGTGGTTTTCATCGAAGATATCTTGGTGTACTCGAGGAACGAAGAAGAACATGCCAGGCATTTGCATGTAGTGCTTCAACGTCTACGAGAGCACCACCTTTATGCCAAGTTTTCCAAGTGTGATTTTTGGCTAAAGGAAATCAAATTCTTGGGTCACACTATCTCTCAGGCAGGAATAGCTGTTGATCCTGATAAAGTGCAAGAAGTGATGAACTGGAAGCCACCAACGACTGTCCGTCAGATTCGGAGTTTTCTGGGATTAGCTGGTTATTACCGAAGATTTATTCCGGATTTCTCTCGAATTGCGAAGCCTATAACTGAGTTGCTGAAGAAAGAAGCCAAGTTTGTTTGGAGTCAGAAGTGCGAAGATGCCTTCCATGCGTTAAGGCAGCATCTGACCATAGCACCAGTATTAGTGCAACCCAACAACAGCAAGCCTTTTGATGTATATTGTGATGCCTCTGCCACTAGACTAGGTTGTGTCTTATTGCAAGACAACTAAGTCATTGCTTATGCCTCAAGAGCACTTAGGCCTCATGAGCAAAATTATCCCACTCATGACCTCGAGTTGGCAGCAGTGGTTCATGCATTAAAAATGTGGAGGCACTATTTAATGGGGACCCACTGCAACATCTTCAATGATCATAAGAGCCTTAAGTACATCTTTACTCGGGCTGATCTCAACATGAGGCAGAGAAGATGGCTAGAGCTGATCAAGGATTATGACCTGGAGGTACATTATCACCTAGGAAAGGCCAATGTGGTAGCAGATGCCTTGAGTCGGAAGTTGCAGTGCAATTGTATTCTGATGGATTCTCGCATCAACACCTTGTGTGATGAGTTGAGCAAGATGCAAATAGAAGTGATTCCTTCTGGTTTGCTGTCTCACCTTTCTGTCGAGCCAGCCTTGCAAGACCACATCATCATGGCCCAGCTCAGTGACAAGGGAGTACAGATTATCAAGAAGAATCTCCATCAAAAGGTTGAGAAGTATAATTGTTTCCGCCAAGATGAAAAGGGTGTGTTATGGTTCAAAAGCAGATTGGTGATTCCTAAAAACCAGGACCTCAAGAGGAAAATTTTGGATGAGGCTCATCTCTCCAAATTCTCTATGCATCCGGGAAGCACCAAAATGTACCATGATCTGAAACCTTTGTATTGGTGGACCAGAATGAAGAGGGAGATAGCCCAGTATGTATCAGAATGTGACACCTGTCAGAGGATAAAGGCAAGCCACTTGAAATCAGCTGGAGTTTTGCCACCCCTATCCATACCTTCGTGGAAATGGGATGACATCAGTATGGATTTCATTGTGGGTCTGCCCAACACCTCTCGTCATCATGATTCAATTTGGGTTATTGTGGACTGACTGACGAAAGTGGCACATTTTCTTCCTGTGCACACCACTGATAAGGCTCAGAAATATGCAGAATTGTATATTGACCGGATCGTGTGTTTGCACGGATTACCTCGGACCATTGTTTCTGACCGAGGAGCCTAATTTGTTGCCAGATTCTGGGAACAACTGCAGGAGTCTTTGGGAACCAAGCTAATCAGAAGTTCAGCTTACCACCCACAGACTGATGGTCAGACGGAAAGAGTAAACCAAATTCTGGAAGATATGCTGAGAGCTTGTGCGATCGATTGTGGCAAGAACTGGGATAAGCACCTCTCCTTGGCAGAGTTTGCTTATAACAACAGTTATCAATCCAGCCTAAGGATGGCACCTTTCGAAGCTCTCTATGGAAGAAGGTGCAGGACACCACTCAATTGGTCTCAACCTGGAGAAAGAGGAGTTTTTGGACCTGACTTAGTGACTGAATCTGAAAGGAAGGTCAAACTAATCAGGAAAAATCTAGAAGCTGCTCAGGCCAGGCAGAAGAGTTACCATGATAGGAGAAGGAAACCTCTCCAGTTCAAGGTGGGAGATTTCGTGTACCTCAAGGTATCACCCACCAAGGGAGTGCAGAGGTTTGGAATTAAAGGCAAGCTAGCCCCTCGTTACATTGGACTTTATGAGATCATCGAAGCATGTGGACCCGTGGCATATAAGTTGAAGTTACCTTCAAAGATGTCCACCATTCACAGTGTGTTCCATGTATCTCAGCTGAAGAAGTGTGTTCGATTGCCGACCGAGATCTTAGCAGAGCCAGAATTGGAGATAGAACCAGATCTATCGTACCAAGAGTACCCTTCCAAGATTCTAGATTGCAAGGAAAGATCAACTCGGGCTAAATCGATCAAGATGTACAAGGTCCAGTGGAGTAATTACTCAGAGGAAGAAGCTACTTGGGAGACTGAGGAGTTCTTAAGATCCAACTTCCCCGATTGCCTACCTAAGGAAATTGGTACGTAATCACACCCAACCCCTCCTCCTGCCCTTCGAATCTAAATTCCAAAGATATAATCTTAAAACGGAATAAATTAATCATGAAATAAATTTAAGAAAGACTTCCTTCTGAAGTTGCAAAGAGAATGACATTCGAAGAGCAAATTGCCCTAATAACAACAATAATCACCCACTTCTATAAGTCTCACCCTTCGCTTCACCCTGGGAGGACTCTGACCCGAATCTCGGGACGAGATTCCTTTAAGGGGGGAAGGCTGTGACACCCCAGTGTCACCTAGGGTTTCTTTCAAGATGCTAACCCAAGAACCATCATTTTATGTGAACCAACTTGAGCATGAACATCAAATTCACTTAAGAATAACTGATACACCAAGCATATACTTAAAAGTATCATATTCAAAACAAATGGATTTTTCAAAAGGTAAAATGTGCAACCCCAACAAAAACCCTAATTGAGCCCTATGAGCAAAATTCAAGAAAAATGAAAAAAAAATTAAATCATGACTTGGGCCAATTATAAACATTGAAGTACATTTAATAAGCAACAATAAAGATTGAAGAAGCTTGGCCAAATTAATTCAAATAAAACCCCAAAAAAGCTTCTCATGTGGGGACTTAATAGGAAATTCTGAATTTCAGAATTCTGAATTTCAGACCTTGAGCCAAAGATCAAGTGTGTTCACCTTGATCCCTAACTCAAATCCTAATGGCCCCATTAACAAAAACGTGCCTAACTAACCCCTCTGTTGTGTGCCAGATGATGGCATTGGGACGCGAGCCCTAGACACGACAAAACCTTGGATTTGCCTTAGATTTGAGCAGAGAGACAAGCCGAATTTCTGGGCTCCATATCTCTGCAACCTGTAGGCAAAATCCTATGACCCCCACTCAAGATCGGTAGCTTGTAGGGAGGAGAAGAGGTTTTGTGCACTGACCAAGGCGAGAGCAGGCTCGGAAGAGTGACCACACGCGGCAGAACTTGGGCAGAACGCACGGACACACGTGTTCGACCCTGGTCGGCACGCCATCGCTCACCCAACCCGCGCGCGCGCTCGCCCCGGCGTTCGGTCAAGTCCGCCGCGCGCCCTTGCCCTCGGTCGTGCCCGCCCGTGCCTATAAAGCATCTCCGGGCGTGCCTCACTTCACCCCGCGCTCACCATCACCGGCCAGCCACCCCGCCTTAGCTCCGGCGAGCTCTTATCCGCCCGCCATTGCCGCCAGAGCTTCAGCCACCGTGGCCAGCCCACCCCAGTCGCCCCTAAGCCGCGCCAGTGCTTCGGTTAGCTTCGCCACATGCCCGTGAAGCTCTCCAAGCCCTCGGACCCAGCGGAACTTCACCGGAAGCCCGAGATCACCCTCGCCGGACTTCGGTCGCCCACCCCCGCGCGTGGACCAAGCTCTCCGATGAGCCATTCTTCAATTCCTCGCGTGCACCCCTTCTTTGATCCCTGGTGAAGCTTTCTGACCCATTTGATTGGTCAATTTTGCCCTGGATAGGCCGAACTCCTCGCCACCGATGAACTCCCCTGCCTGCGCACGCGGACCGGCCAACTCCGACCACCCCCGACGGCGACCCGCACATCGTTGTGATCCCCGAGACCTCCCCTACATCCTCAACCACTTCACCGGAGCAATCTCGTCGCCGGTAAGCCCCTCCGCCTTTTCTTCCGCCGCGGTTACTGTTTAAGTTAGGAGAAGGACCTCGGGTTAGGATTGGAAGAATCCGAGGGGTTTTCTGCAATGTCAGTGTCTCATGTGAATAGTAGCCTAGGGACTGATTCGTGAGGAAGAACTTGAAATACCCGCCAGGGACCCCAGCGCAAAGTAGTCTTCCATTAATCAATTCTGTTAATCTTTTTAAATAACCAAGGAACTTAGAAAATCCATAACTGGATGAATTCTTAATCAAAAATTGTCAAACTAATTTTGCTAGACCCTAAATATTGTGAACTATCATTCAAAAATAATAAACCCTATGCTTTCTGTTCTAATTTTTAGAGTTTACAATTAAAAACAGAAACTGACCAAACCTTGTTTAATAAAGGAAAATTAGTTTTGCTTCTATACTGAACCTAAGAAAATTTGTAGGTATTCAAACCTCATTTAGACACTGTTTAAAAATAGTAGGAACCCCAGTATTGAAGAATATAGTGTAAATATTCATTGAAAACCATTTCTATCCAAAACTTAGGAAAATCAGAAAGGCCTTAGAAATTAATAAACAGTGAGTGAAATTATTTTTCCTAATCTACTTGAGTAACAGAGAACCTAGGAAAAATAAGGAGACCTTTATTCCAGATCAGTTTTTAAATAAAATATTTTGTTTAGCATTATCCCAACTGGAAATCAATTATTAAAAATACAAAACCAGACCCAAAATTGGTAATAAAAATCTAGTGGACTTGTAATCACCAGAACCCCACTACAAAAATAATGAACACCCTAGCCCATCATTTTAAGTAGGGTAAATAAGTGTAATATGATAATGAGTCATTCTCCAAATAAATCATGAGTAACCCATAATAATACAATAATGGGTAAATAAAATTTTGCTAAGTCAATAATAAGATAGGCCACCAGAGAAAAATGCAAACCCATTAAAAAGATGCAAAATAGTACCTATTGCTAATATTTTATAAGAAAGGCCATTTAATCCAATAAATGCATACCACCCCTTCCCTTAAGCAAAAAGATACCAAACTTCAGAATGATTGCTCTTGCACAAAATAGAAGCTAAGAAAAATAAGAAATCTGTTGTTTGTTATTTTTCAAATAAAGTGGTAGTAGGAAGCACCCCTTTGGCCAAGAACCTTAGAAAATCCCAGTAAAATAACTAATAAGAATTAATGACTAGAATTTTGTGCCAAGTCATGTTATAGCACCTAAAAGCCAGCAAAAATAAGTTTTAGAGGATTACCTGCTTTTAATTAATAGTTGTAGTTCAAATCACCCCTTCTGCCCTGAAATTTGGTATTTATGTTCAAAGAAAACTGTTCACTTTTTGAACCCTAAATTTTGAGACAGAAAATTTTACACCAGTAATAAGCCACTGTAATTTTTACAGAATTTTTTGGATTTTATTAAAACAACTTGTAGTTCAAACCCACTCCAAAGACTTAAGAAGAATAAAGAAAAAGGAAGAAGGAATAAACCTCACTCCAATAAGTCCAACTTGAATTCTTGTCAAAACTCACCAAGGCTTAAAAAGGAATTCAGTGGAACCCCAAAGAAAATAAACCTACCACTTACCTTGGCTAAGTTTGATCCAATTTACTAAGTATACCACCCAATGGTCTCACATAAGTAAGGTTTAACCTTGTCTAACTCAAGTATATCATACACCGTCAAAAGTTGTAATTTCTAAAGCACATACCATATCGTGCATATATCTTACGCATTGCATTCATTAGATTGTAATCTTGCCGACGGAGAGTACGTGCTCATCCCTGAGCAAGGATCTGTCCAAGAGGACCAGGAGCAGGCTTCCGACGTTGCTATCGAGGATCTCCCTGCAGCCCCAGCAATTGAAGGCAAGCCCCGGTTTTATGCATAACCGTTTATATATGCTATTTTACTACACTTAATGTTTGTAGGTTTGTAATGTGCACTTAAGTGTAGGAGTTGCTTGAAAACCCTAGATGCATGAACTTAGGATACCTTTTGAGATGAATACTAGTATGCTAGGTCGAGTAGCTGCTTCGCTAATCAGGATCTCGGTAGAAGTCGAGTGATTTTTCTAGCACTCGCGCGAGGTCAGGAATTGATTGTATTTATCTTGATAATGGGATCTATGTTAGTCTATGGACTTGGATCCAAGGAGGATGCCTTGACCATGAGATGGGAAAAAGAATTAAGGATCAATGTGTGGATACCTGAGTCAAGCTTTTGAACGTACTACGCACATGCCGGGAAAAATGGTAACCGGTAAACCTAGTACCTGAGTGAAGCCGGGCGCGGACTTTATCCCTCATGCGACCTGAGACTGGGTCTCCCATGCTAGCTATGGTGGGTACAAGTGCGGTCACTGCACGGCGGCAGTCAGGGTCAGTGGAGCATTGTATGCCAAGGCGGTGAGGCCTGGACGCGAACGGGGAATCGATGGGGACGGTTGTCATGTGCAGGGTCAGAGAACCCTGACATGCCGTGTGTTTAGGTTTCCCTTGCAAGGTTAAAAACTCGATTCGAATCGTCTGCTTCTCGCAGCTAATGAGACTTCTTGACCCCTTGTACTGCATCGAGTAAGAAGTGAATTGAGGTTACATGAGATAACTTATTGATTGAACTAAATGCTTGTCACCATGTATGCTTAGAAGGAGCAAACCTAGCTAAGTTAATGATGATAGAAGTTGAAAAGCTAAAAAAATGGATTTTAGAAACAGCTAGTGCTTTTGGCAAACCAAACCCCTCAGCCAAACAGCTGCATAGTCTAGAGGTAGAGGAGTAGATTCCTCACACCGGGTAAGTCTAGCTGAGTATTAGTATACTCAGCCTTGCTTGTGGCATAATTTTTGCATGTACCATTCAGGAAATGGTTGATGGTGTGACTTGGCCTACCACCCTGCCACCGGGTTGGATGGTCGAGTGGGATGCTGCTCCAGCAGGAGAGGACCACGAGGAGTAGTGGGCTAGGCCTTGCACATTTCCTCGATACCGACGACATCGATTATCCGCTGCACTTTATTCCATGAACTCTTATTTGCTACTTGAAAAACTCCGATCTATGTAATAATTTAGTACTTAATTCGAGGTTTCCTGTTTTATTGTATTTTCTCTATGACTCACCTTCGAGTGAGACTGTGGAATTTGATCCTGGTTAAATGGCTCTATCAGACTGGATCTGAGGGACTGACGGGTTATTCCGATTTAAGTGTGTCGCGACCCCTGAGGCGTGACTTAGGCACTTAAGCTGGAATAATTCGGGTGGTTCCGCCACATCAAGTGCAATTAATTCATGGGGATCCTAGATACAAATTAATGTCTCCCGAGGAAGTGATAGGAAAGTTTGTGAGCTTTGAACTAATGGTCAAAGGCTCCAAACACATCGTCAACTTGAAGCAAGGCGCCACCTCCACACCCGAGGTGCAACCTGTCGCATTCAAGACGACGGAAGAAGAAAAGGAGTCTACACCAATTAGGCTTCCTATCGAAGCCTCCAAGCTCGACAACAAGGAAATGGCGCTCATCATCAGGAGCTTCCGCCAAATCCTTAAGCAAAGGAGGGGGAAGGACTACAAACCCCGCTCCAAGAGGGTGTGCTACAAATGTGGTAAGCCCGGTCATTTTATCGTTAAATGTCCAATGTCTAGTGATAGTGACAGGGGCGACGACAAGAAGGGGAAGAAGAAGGAGAAGAAGAGGTACTGCAGAAAGAAGGGCGGCGATGCCCATGTGTGTCGGGAATGGGACTCTAATGTAAGCTCCATCGACTCCTCTGATGACGAGGACGCCGCCAACATCACTGTCAATAAGGGCCTCCTCTTCCCCAACGTTGGCCACAAATGCTTCATGGCAAAGGACGATAAAAAGAAGAAGGTACAATCTAGAGCCACCACCAAATATATAGCATCTAGTGATGAGGGTAGCTCTAGTGAAGATGAAGATGATTTGCTCACTCTTTTTGCCAACCTTGACATGCAACAAAAGGAAAAATTAAATGAATTGATAGGAGCCATTCATGAGAAGGATGAACTTTTGGATAGCCAAGAGGAATTCCTTATTAAGGAAAACAAAAAACATGTTAAAGTAAAAAATGCTTTTACTCAAGAAGTAGAGAAAAATGAAAATTTAACTAAGGAGCTTAGCATTTGCCATGACACTGTTTCCAACCTTAGAACTGAGAATGCTAGTTTAATTGCTAAGGTTGAAAAATTAAATGTTTGCAATGATTCAATTGGCAGTCTTAGAAATAAAAATGCTAGTCTAATTGCTAAGATTGATAAATTGAATTAATCAATTTCTAGCCTTAGAACTGAGAATGATAATTTAATTTCTAAGGTTAAAGATTTAAATGTTTGCAATGATGTCATTTTCAGTCTTAGAAATGAGAATGTCATTTTACATGCTAAGATTGATGAATTGAATGTTTGCAAACCCTCTACATCTACTGTTGAGCATGTTTCTATTTGCACTAGATGTAGAGATGTTAATGTAGATGCTATTAATGATCACATTGCTATGATTAAACAACAAAATGATCACATAGCTACATTAACTGCTAAAATTAATGAGCATGAAATTGAAAATGAAAAGTTTAAATTTGCTCGTAGCATGCTCTATGATGGGAGACGCCCTGGCATTAAGGATGGCATTGGTCTCCAACAGGGAAGCAATGTCAAGCTTAATGCCCCTAAGAAATTTCTAATTTTGTTAAGGGCAAGGCACCCATGGTTCAGGATAATGAGGGCTATATTTTATATCCTGCTAATTATCCTGAGCACAAAATTAGGAGAATTCATGCTAGGAAACCTCATAATGTTTCTCATCATGCTTTTATATATAAGAATGAGGCTTCTAGCTCTAGGTATTCTACTCATGTTAAAATGCCTAAAAAGAAAACTTATGCTGCATAATATGAGCCTAACATTTCATTTAAGACTTTTGATGCATCTTATGTGCTTACTAACAAATCAGGCAAAGTAGTTGCCAAATATATTGGGGACAAACACAAGGGTTCAAAGACTTATGTTTGGGTACCCAAGGTGCTTGTTTCTAACATAAAAGGACCCAAGACTATTTGGGTACCTAAGAACAAGGCTTAAATTGTTTTGCAGGTTTATGCATCCGGGGGCTCAAGTTGGATAATTGATAGCGGATGCACAAACCACATGACTGGGGAGAAAAGAATGTTCTCCTCCTACGAGAAAAACGAAGATCCCCAACAAGCTATCACATTCGGGGATGGAAATCAAGGTTTGGTCAAAGGACTTGGTAAAATTGCTATCTCACGTGACCATTCCATTTCTAATGTTTTTCTTGTAGAGTCTTTAGATTACAACTTACTTTCTATTTCTCAATTATGCAATATGGGCTACAACTGTCTATTTACAGATGTAGGTGTTACTGTCTTTAGAAGAAGTGATGATTCAGTAGCATTTAAGGGAGTGTTAGAGGGTTAGCTATATTTGGTTAATTTTAATGAAGCTGAACTCGACACTTGTTTAATTGCTAAGACTAATATGGGTTGGCTCTGGCATCGCCGACTAGCCCATGTTGGAATGAAGAATCTTCACAAACTTCTAAAGGGAGAGCACATTTTAGGACTAACAAATGTTCATTTTGAGAAAGACAGGGTTTGTAGCGCATGCCAAGCAGGAAAGCAAGTTGGAGTCCATCATCCACACAAGACCATAATGACAATGGACAGGCCGCTCGAGCTACTCCACATGGATTTATTTGGCCCGATAGCTTACATAAGCATCGGCGGAGTAAGTACTGTCTAGTAATTGTGGATGATTATTCTCGCTTCACTTGGGTAATCTTTTTGCAGGAAAAATCTCAAACCCAAGAGACTTTAAAGGGATTCTTGAGATGGGCTCGAAATGAGTTCGGATTAAGGATCAAAAAGATAAGAAGCGATAATGGGACGGAGTTCAAGAACGCTAAAATTGAAGGATTTCTTGAGGATGAGGGCATCAAGCATGAGTTCTCTTCTCCCTACACACCTCAACAAAATGGTGTGGTGGAGAGAAAGAATAGAACTCTACTGGACATGGCAAGGACCATGCTTGATGAGTACAAGACACTGGACCAGTTTTGGGTCGAGGCGATTAACACCGCCTGCTACTCCATCAACAGGCTCTACCTTCACCAAATCCTCAAAAAGACATCATATGAACTCCTCACCGGTAAAAAGCCCAATGTTTCATATTTTAGAGTCTTTGGAAGCAAATGTTTTATTCTTGTTAAGGGAGGTAGAAAATATAAATTTGCTCCTAAGGCTGTAGAAGGCTTTTTACTTGGTTGTGACTCAAACACAAGGGCATATAGAGTCTTCAACAAATCCACTAGATTAGTTGAAGTTTCTTGTGACATTGTGTTTGATGAGACTAATGGCTCCCAAGTGGAGCAAGTTGATCTTGATGAATTAGATGATGAAGAGGCTCCATGCGTCGCGCTAAGGAACATGTCCATTGGGGATGTGTGTCCTAAGGAATCCGAGGAGCCTAAACAAGCACAAGATCAGCCATCATCTTCAAATCAAGCATCTCCACCAACCCAAGATGAGGAACAGGCTCAAGGTGATGAAGACGAAGATCCAGAGGATGAGCCACCTCAAGAAGAAGCCAATGATCAAGGGGGAGATGAAGACAATGAAGACAAGGAAGATGAGCAAGAAATACAGGGTCAAAGACCGCCACACCCAAGAGTCCACCAAGCAATTCAAAGAGATCACCCCGTGAACTCCATCCTCAGTGACATTCATAAGGGGGTAACCACTAGATCTCGAGTTGCTCATTTCTGTGAACATTACTATTTTGTTTCCTCTATTGAGCCATACAGGGTAGAGGATGCATTAAAAGATTCGGATTGGGTGGTGGCTATGCAAGAGGAGCTCAACAACTTCACGAGGAATGAGTGCCTTCCTCAATGGACCAATCAAGAAAGAGGTCTATGTTGAGCAACCTCCTGGCTTTGAAGATAGTGAGTACCCTAACCATGTTTACAAACTCTCAAAGGCGCTTTATGGGCTCAAGCAAGCCCCAAGAGCATGGTATGAATGCCTGCAAGATTTTCTTATCACTAATGGCTTCAAAGTCAGCAAGGCCGATCCTACACTCTTTACTAAAACATTTGAAACAGACTTATTTATTTGCCAAATTTATGTTGATGATATCATTGTTGGGGGCCTTCGGCTCCCGAAGGTCCTCAAAAACATAGTTTGACAATGTTTTCCGAGTGTAATATGTGAATAGGCACCTTCGGAGTCAGGTCGCGGATATACAAGGGCAGGGTTAAGACGAAGCTTGACTGGAACGAAAAACGATCATGACGAAGGATATGACGATCACGAAGCTATGTGCAGAAAAGCTTCGGCGTAACGACAGAAAAGAGGAACCGACTTAAAGATGAAAAGCCAAATTGGACCTTAAAGAATTACTATAGAGTTATTGATAAATGTAAGGGGTATCAATGTAATTTTACAAGGGCTGCGTCCCGTGGCTATAAATAGGTGAACAGTACTCCCGTACTGTTCACGCTGACTTGGCATACGTTTTTTCACATCACGTCTGTACCTTTACTTTACATCGATCTGAAGGTACATTTGTAATTCTATTTTATGAATTTAATGATGGAAATACATTAATAATAATATTGGTATTAGTACTCGCGTATTATATATGGATGCTATGTTTTACCATTTGTCAACCCTACGAAGATCTTTCCTTTGGTAACCTTCGTCCGAGATACATTATATCCGAAGGGATATACTGTTTTTGAGGACGAAGGAGTTTAACATTTAACACTTTTATGTTGTCTTGTTCTTAATTCATAGCATTTGAGAACAAGCCCCCAACATTGGTGCCCACCTCCGGTGAACTCACTTCCACTTTTTGAGTTTTGAAAACCTTCGGCAAGCATCACCTTTGTCATGCCGCCAAAAAAAGCTTCAGCGACAGGGGCTGCCACTCTGCAGCCGCTGGACCCCAATCAAGATGTCGTTTCTCTTATGGAGGCCCGAAGCCAGATGAGGAAAGCCACCAGTCCAGTGCCTCCGGAAGACGACTTGGACCAAGAAATCCAAAAAAATGGAGGTGCTCCATCAACAGGTCCAACGGAAGAAGGAGAAGATGGCTCATCCAGATAGATGAAGCCTCTGAAGAGCTTCGACACCTCGCTCAAGATGACCAGAATCAAAGGCCCCCGCGCAGAGAGCTTCATCAAGAGGGTTTCTACAACGAGGACGACTGGTATGAAGATTTCCATCATGGAAATTTTGCTTTTGATGATACTTCTCCTCTGTCAACAGAACTGCAGGCTACACCTTGGCCACAGTCTTATAAGCCACCTCAGCTCCCCATGTACGACGGTCATTCAGATCCGAAGCAATTCTTGATGAGCTATGAGGCAACTATATCTTCGTATGGTGGCAACACAGCGGTCATGGCAAAGTCCTTTGTTATGGCTGTCAGGAGCGTAGCACAAACCTGGTATTCTTCCCTTAGGCCAGGAACAATCACTTCATGGCAAAAGCTGAAGGATATGTTGATAACCAGCTTCCAAGGCTTTCAGACGAAGCCAGTCACTGCTCAAGCTTTATTCTAGTGCACCCAGGATCACGAAGAGTACCTTCAGGCATATGTCCGAAGGTTCCTACGTCTGAGGGCACAGGCACCAACAGTGCCCAATGAAATTGTCATTGAGGCCATGATCAAGGGGCTTCGGCCAGGACCTTCATCTCAGTACTTTGCCAGGAAGCCTCCTCAAACTTTGGAGAAGCTGCTCCAGAAGATGGACGAGTATATTCGAGCTGACAATGATTTTCGCCAAAGAAGGGAGGAAGCTCTCAGGTTCTCTGAAATGACCAGGGGCTTCGGAGGAAGGTTTTATCCGAGGCATGTCAGGTCAATTCATAATTCTACTCAAAATGATGACAAAGGGAGTCACCAGCAAAGGCCACAGTGTTCCTCGCAAGCTTCGGGGCAACAGCAAAGCTCTTTTCGGCCGCCAGCGCCAAGAGGCTGAGGCGCCAGGGGCTACGGAGGAAGATTTGGAGATCAACCAAGAAAAAATTACTGCTTATTCTGCGGTGAAGGCAAGGGCCATACCACCAGAATGTGCCATATTACCATTCGAAAGCAAAAGGAACTAGCAGAGGCTGCAGCACAACAGAGTCAGCCAAAGCAGGTTATGCATACTGCTTCGTATCATTCGCCTTACATTCCAGAATATGTAGGCAATCACCCTGCAGCCTCTGTTGCTTCGGCAAGCCAACCCCAAGCTTCCTGGCAACAGCTTCCACCGCCACCACCAATACAATGAGCTCCGCAGCCAGAAGGGAGGCAGCATTCTCACCCCCAGAGGGACTTCAGAGAAGAATCCGAAGCTCGCACAGTCAATAGCACTGTGCCAGAGTCGAAGCACATTTACTGACAAAATATCCTACCTCGACACCAACTTTTTGCACTTTCGCGTTTAGTTTTACTTTCTTCGTAGTAAAGAACAATTATGGGAAGTTTAAGTGTTTTTTGTCTTTTTTCAAATTCTTGTAACAGTTTAGCTTATTATCATAATGAAAATATATCTTCTCCATCGGTTTGAATTGCCGAAGCATAAGAATCTATGGTGGCACGGAGAACCTTTGAATTATCAAAAAATTGTTCTAAGGAACACAGTGCAATTTCTTCAAAGTAGTAAAAAAGTCGTTCCTAAGGGAGCGCAGTGTAAGTTTTCTGCTCAAAAGTCGTTCCCAAGGGAGCGTAGTGTAAGTTTTCTACTCAAAAGTCGTTCCGAAGGGAATGCAGAGCTTACAGCGAAAAATAAACGCTGATTCCGCTGAAAGTAAAAGGCGAAGAAGCTCCTAAGGGAGGCTTACAGCGAGAAATAAACGCTGATTCCGCTGAAAGTAAAAGGCGAAGAAGCTCCTAAGGGAGGCTTACAGCGAAAAGTCAGCGCTGAGATAAAAAAATTATGTGCTCCATTGCAGAGATGTGTGTATCTTCAGCATAAATATCATTTTGCATAGCATAACATCATCCCACCATTTTGCATAACATAAGCATCATACATCATATTGCATGAAAAACGAGAAGGCGACACAGTATTAATCTTCGAAGCATGTTTTGAAGAATGTATTAAGAAGAAGTATAGCTTCGTCAGAAGAGGCAACATAAAACTCTTTTATAGCTTCGAAGAATGTTTGCGCGAAGCTTGGATATTCTTCAACAAGAGAAGTATGAAAATTATTATGATACATAAAAGATTTTTCTTCACGAATCATGAAAAGAAGGGAAGGTGTTTTTTCGCCGAAGGCTCAAAAGCGGTATGTATGTAAAATTTCATGCATCGTAAAGAATTGAACCATAAGTAGATTATATATTACATTCAAAGTTGCAAAGTTTTACACATGTCATGTTCCAAGTATTTTTTACATTAACACTTAATCTTCCCTAAGAACTACTTCTGCAGCTTCGTTTAATAGCTGATTGACAACTTTGTCCATAATGGCTTCGGCCATTTATCTAATTTCATCGTCCCCCTTCGGGGGGGGGGGGGGGGGGTGTCCGGAGCTGCCCCAGCAGATTCTGAGGGAGGAGAGGATACGACTATATTACTATTACAGAATCGCGAACAAAGTTTAAAATCAAAAATCACAACAGAATAAAAACCACTAACTAATACCTATTTGCCCTTCGGGCCCTGTGCCCTCTTCAGCAGCCTCCGCTACTTTTCTAGCATCATGGATGCCTTTTTCGCTTCTCTGAATAATTTCTTGAGCCATTTCTCGACCACCATTGTCCCAAATGTCTGTGAAAAATTTTCCACCGACCTGGCTTGCTTCGGCTGAAGGGTCTTTGATATCTTCAGAGGATAAAGCAGTTCCAGACTGTGCTAAAGATTTCACATGTTCGCATCCTTTCTTTTCCAAAATAGTAACAATTCCTCTGGCGTCTGAAAAAGCACAAATGTCCCCGCGACTATTCAAGATTTCCTCGAAGGCCTCAGCTTCGCGACTGATCCATTCAATCGGGCCTTCTGGATTCCCTCTTGTGAAATTTTCTTCACTAGAAAATGCGCCGACGCTGGCGAAGCTGGATTTTATCTTTTTAACACACTCTATGGATTTATCATAATACCTTTTCTTCGAAACACGAAGCTCTTCGACATTTATTTCCAAATGATTTGCCCATTGATCGCTTAGTTCTCTCTTTGTTTCTTCAAGAATGCGTTCTTCTTTAGCTCGGGCTAGTTGTTTCCGAAGATCTTCGATTTCGCGCTTCTGAGCTTCGGCTTGAGTTTTAGAGTTAGCTTCGTCTTCCTTCATTTTTTCCACCAATGTAAGCAGAATTTTGTCCTTCTCCAAGGCTTCGTTTCTTAGCCTGATGACCTCTGTTCGAAGGTTGTTAAGAGCAATGGTGCAGCTCTCATCTTCGGCATTCTTTTGTGCCCTTAAGGCATTGCTGAGTATTAAGCCCTATTCAAAAGAATGAATGAGTTAACATAAAAACAGAAGACTAATTCAAAATTCATAAACTTCAAAATTCACAATTTTTGTACCTTCAGACTATTGTATGCCAGGCTATCCGCAAGATCGTCCTTCGTCATGGCGCAAAGGTCAGCTTCGAGTTTCGGGAACCCCATGCTTCTAGGCATTTCCCGGCAGACGGATAATTCTTTATTGTCTGGGAGACAGTATAGGAAGTCATCTTCGTTTGTTCCATTGAACACTACGGCCCCCCTCGGATACTTCAGTTCTCGGGCATAGTGATTGGCTTCAAAAATCTCTTCTTCGGATAGTTTCTTCCCCGAAGCATGTCGCACAATATAATCACGTATTTTGGAAGATGCTTCGGGGGTGGCAGTGTCGATTTCCTCAATCAAAATCGGCTCTGTTGTTTTTGTTTTTTCAGCTTCTAAACTTGCCTCTGACATTTTTTCGGCTTCCAAAGGTTGTATCTTGGTGGGCTCTGAAGGCCCAGCTTCAGTTTCAAATTGTTGCTTCGAAATTTCAGCAACAAAGCCTTTAGTAGACACTTCAGGAGTTTCAACGGTTTTCTTTGGAGTTATGCTTGAAGATTTAATTGTCTCCAAAACATCCAGCACATTAACCATCCTTTTTCTTTTCGGGGTCGCTGCTGGCCCCTTTTGGCTTTTAGCTGCCTCGACTTTTGATGAAGGACTTAAAATGTCTAATGTTTTCCTTCTTCAGTTCTCGGTTCTTCCGTTTTCTCTATTGCTGGTGCTTCGGCCATTTCTACGGGTTTTGGCGCTAGAGTTGGTTCTCTGGCTTCGCTGGCCGAAGAAGCCCCACCAATAAACTCAGGCACTGTGGCTAGCTCAATACAGCATGGAGGGTGGGTGAGCACTTTTACCTTCTTCCTCTTCGGAGCTGGTTCCCAAGCAGCACCCGAAGCAATTTCCTTTGCAGGAGAAGAATTTTTCCTTTTTTGGCCTCGCATTGGATAATGGTAGTCGGGGTAGATAAACCCAATTGCATCAAATACTCGGTTGAGTCTCTTCTTCTTTCGGCCTCCGAAAGCCGCTGACAATACAGTATTTTCGGCCTTTGAGTATGCCCCAAGCAATTCATCACTTACATTCTCAATGCTTTTTAGCCAATCATCATCTGGTTCAACGAACTTATCTCCATACTTGAATGTATATTTCAGCCTGATTAGCCCACCCTCGTCAGCTTCTTTAACGGTCTCCTTCGGCATTTCCCTGTTATCTGCAAGTGGCCACACTCTGAAGGCAACGTGCTCTTGCATTAAGTCCATGGTCCCAATAAAAGAGCAGACTACGCCGAAGGCTCTCTGACATTCTTCAGCTGCTTCGTCCATTTCTACCTTCGGTTTCCGGAGACCGAAGCGCTGCCAGATAGGGCGCATGATGATATCTTTAATATCTTCTTGAACCTTCAAATCGTTCTTCACATAGAACCATTCCTTCATCCATTCCCCGGGCCATCTCTTCCGAAAAGTTGGCACGGGACAGCTTGACCCAGAGCGGGCACCGAAGCTATAACAACCAAAATTATTATGATACTGCTCCTTACCCTAGGGCTTCGTCTCATATACTAGCTCGTGTATATTGCAAAAGCTTTTTGCACTTGGCTCCAGGCCCTGGCTCCTCACGGCCCAGACGAAGACTCCCAATCTTATCACTGCTTCAGGGGTAAGTTGATGAAGGTAAACCTGATATATTTTCAGAACTTCTACCACAAATCTGCTTAGAGGGAATCGTAGCCCAGCTTTAAAAAAGGTTCGGAAGATCACGACTTCATTATCTTCGAGAGTCGGCGTAGTTTTCTCTCCGTCATCTGCCCTCACAATGGATATATCTCGGAAATATCTCCCCCTCATATTTTTAAGGTGACTCTGCTTTATAGTTGATTTTCTGAAATTTGAGTGACTAGGCCGCCACAGGCGATCTTCGGAATCCTCCCCACCACTATCCACATCATAACTATCACTGTCGCCAGTATCTTCAGATAAACCCTCCAAAGTCTCCCTGACAATCTTCTCCGTATTGGACTTCGACATTGATTCAAGAAAACCCAGCTGCATTTCCTCAGAAAGACTTAGCTTCGAAGCACCAGCAACTTTCTTATCCTCAGACATCTTCGCGAATGCTGGCAAACTAGACTTGAAACCGAAGCTTAAAAATTTAAAAACGATCAAATGCTGTTGCGTGCAAGCTGAAAAGCTGGGTGAGTAAAGAGCACATGGCAAAAGAGTGTGCCAAATAAACTCGTGGTGAGCTCGTATTTATACACCCAGTGTGTCGAAAACTGGAGGGCCCCGCTTGTCAATGACTGTTGCTATTCTAGCAAAAGGAAGGTGTTTTTTTGGACCTTCGGCATAAAGCCTTCATCAATTTCGCAATATGAATTTATCATTACAGTAAATTAATATTGCGAGGGGCTACTGCTGGGGGCCTTCGGCTCCCGAAGGTCCTCAAAAACATAGTTTGACAATGTTTTCCGAGTGTAATATGTGAACAGGCACCTTCGGAGTCAGGTCGCGGATATACAAGGGCAGGGTTAAGACGAAGCTTGACTGGAACGAAAAACGATCATGATGAAGGATATGACGATCACGAAGCTATGTGCAGAAAAGCTTCGGCGTAACGACAGAAAAGAGGAACTGACTTAAAGATGAAAAGCCAAATTGGACCTTGAAGAATTACTATAGAGTTATTGATTAATGTAAGGGGTATCAATGTAATTTTACAAGGGCTGCGTCCCGTGGCTATAAATAGGTGAACAGTACTCCCGTACTGTTCACGCTGACTTGGCATACGTTTTTTCACATCACGTCTGTACCTTTACTTTACATCGATCTGAAGGTACATTTGTAATTCTATTTTATGAATTTAATGATGGAAATACATTAATAATAATATTGGTATTAGTACTCGCGTATTATATATGGATGCTATTTTTTACCATTTGTCAACCCTACGAAGATCTTTCCTTTGGTAACCTTCGTCCGAGATTCATTATATCCGAAGGGATATACTGTTTTTGAGGACGAAGGAGTTTAACATTTAACACTTTTATGTTGTCTTGTTCTTAATTCATAGCATTTGAGAACAAGCCCCCAACAATCATATTTGGGGCTACTAACAAGTCTACCTGTGAAGTGTTTAGTAGGATCATGATACAAAAATTCGAGATGTCGATGATGGGGGAGTTGAGATATTTCTTAGGATTTCAAATCAAGCAACTTCAGGATGCCACCTTCATCAGCCAAACAAAGTACATTCAAGACATTCTAAAGAAGTTTGGAATGAAGTATGCCAAACCCATCAAGACACCCATGGGAACAAATGGGCATCTCGACCTCGGCACGAGAGGTAAATCTGTAGATCAAAAGGTATATCGGTCGATGATAGGATCATTACTCTATTTATGTGCATCTTGACCGGATATTATGCTTTCAGTATGCATGTGTGCAAGATTTCAGGACGATCCTAAGGAAGTTCACCTTAGGACCATGAAGAGAATCATGCAGTATTTAGTTTACACTCCTAAGTTTGGGCTTTGGTACCCCAGGGGATCCACATTTGATTTAATAGGATATTCCGATGTCGATTGGGCAGGGTGTAAAATTGATAGGAAGAGCACATCAGGTACTTGTCAGTTTTGGGGAGATCCCAGGTGTCTTGGGCTTCAAAGAAACAAAACTCAGTAGCTCTTTCCACCGCCGAAGCCGAGTACATTGCCGCAGGCCATTGCTGTGCGCAATTACTTTGGATGAGGCAAACCCTCAGGGACTATGGCTTCAAATTGAGCAAAGTCCCTCTCCTATGTGACAATGAGAGTGCAACCCACATGGCGGATAATCCCGTTGAACACAGCCGCACTAAGCACATAGACATTCGGTATCACTTTCTGAGGGATCACCAACAAAGGGGGATATCGAAATAGCTTATATTAACACCAAAGATCAATTAGCCGATATCTTTACCAAACCATTAGATGAGAAAACCTTTAGCAAACTTAGGAATCAGCTAAATATTCTTGATTCTCAGAATTTTGATTGAAACATTGCACACATAGCTCATTTATATACCTTTGATCATATCTCTTTCATTTGGTACATATACATATTTCTCATTCTTCTTGTGTCAAAGATAAGACTAATGTGTTTCCATAAGTATTTCTTGTGTTAGTCTTAGATTGAAAGGGAAATGGAGTATTTGGCAAAGACAACGCTTCCACTCAACTCCAATGGTATTACTTACCCTTTGCCGGTATTCTGCCATCTCTTTGATTGGTATAATCTTTCACTCATATTTATTTTATCAATGTGGGAGAAAATTGAAAAAGGGCTCCAACGTTCTCCGTTTTTGGCGATTAATGCCAATGGGGCAGAAAATATTAAGACCAAAGCAAAAGGACCACACCACCACCATTTCAAAAATTCTCAAAATGAAAGATTTTATTGGTATTCACAAATGTTTGTTTTTTAATTAGTAGTCAAGGAAATTTCAAATTGGTATCTATGCTTATGAAAATAAGACTTCAAAGTTAGTATCTATTCAAAACCATCTTGAAAGCTAAGTGGAGAATTTCATTCGGGGGGAGCTTTTGTTTAGTCAAAGGAAAAGCATTTGAAATAGGTGGAGAAATTTCAAATCTTTAAAATGCTTCTTGCAATCTTATTCAAATACCTTTGACTATTTGTAAAAGGATTTTGAAAATAATTTGAAAAATATTTGCAAAAACAAAACAAGTTGTGCAAAAGAGGTCCAAAATGTTAAATAAAAGAAAGCAATCCATGCATATCCAGTGAAACTATAAATTGGTTCAATTCTAAGTAACCTATGCACTTACCTTATGCAAACTAGTTCAATTCTGCACTTTATATATTTGCTTTGGTTTGTGTTTGCATTAATCACCAAAAAGGGGGAGATTGAAAGGGAAATAGGGTATACCTTTTCCTATAATTAATTTTGGTGGTTGAATGCCCAACACAAATAAATGGACTAACTAGTTTGCTCTAGAGTATATGATCTACAGGTGCACAAAGGTTCAACACAAACCAATAAAAGATTGAAGATAGGGTTCAAATAGAAAGGAGCAAAGAAACCAAGAGTGCCCTGGTCTGGTGCACCGGATTGTCCGGTGCGCCACCGGACAGTGTCCGGTGCGCCACCGGACAATGTCTGGTGCACCAGAACCGTACAGGATCAAACTAGCCACTCTCCGGTTTCTTCGGGCGCTATCAGCTATAATTCACCGGACTGTTCGGTGCACCAGCGGGGTAACGGCTATCCAGCACAATGGTCGACTGCAACGGACACCCTGCAACGGTACACTGCGCGGACAGTGCGCGCAGAAGTCAGAGCATTCGTCAGAGGCGCACCGGACAGTGAATAGTGTCTATCCGGTAAGGCACCGGACTGTCTGTTGCCACTAGAAGACAAAGCCTCTAATGGTCAGAAGCTCCAGAACCCTAACGGTTGGGTGACGTGGTTGCCGCACCGGACAGTGTCCGGTGGCGCACCGCGCTGTCTGGTGCGCCCATCAACAGCAGCCTACCCCAACGGTTGTTTGGTGGTTGAGGGCTATAAATACCCCCCAACCACCACCACTCCAACCATCCAAGCATTCAACACATTGCATTCAATACAAGAGCAATAGACTCCACTCCAAAGACATAGTTTAAGTGATCGATCCGCTCAAAGTCCCCAATTCAACTCTAGCTCATTAGGACTTGTGAGAGGATCATTTGTGCTCCTTTGTTGCTCTTGTTTGCTTGGCTTGGCTTTCTTTTCTTTCTCACTTCTTACTCTCAAGAGCTTTTAAGCGAGGCAAGAGACATCAATTGTGTGGTGGTCCTTGCGGGGTCTAAGTGACCCATGAGATTAAGGAAGAAGCCTCACTCGATCTAAGTGATCGTTTGAGAGAGGGAAAGGGTTGAAAGAGACCCGGTCTTTGTGACCACCTCAACGGGGACTAGGTTATTCAGAACCGAACCTCGGTAAAACAAATCACCGTGTTCATCCGCTTTATTTCTTGGTTGATTTGTTTCCCCCTCTCTCCCAGACTCGGATTTAACTCTAACGCTAACTCCGGCTTGTAGTTTGTTGTTTTAAGTTATAAATTTGATATTTCACCTATTCACCCCCCCTCTAGGCCACTTTCAAAAATCCATTTTGAGGCTAACTCAAATATCAATTGAAATAATTTATTCTTTTAGTTTTGAAAATTTTAAAATGGTGGTGCGGTCCTTTTGCTTTGGGCTTAACACTTTCTCCCCCTTTGGCATTAATCGCCAAAAACGGAGAACTCGAGAGCCCTTAATATTTTCTCCCACATTGGTAAAAGAAATATGAGTGAAGAGTTATACCAATTGAGAGTTCCTGAGTAACGACAAAGGTTAAATGATACCGTTAGAGTTGGAGTGGAAGCCTTGCCTTTGCCGAATACTCCATTTCCCTTTCAATTTAAGACTAACATATAGATGCACTTGAGAGCACATTAGTCTTAGCCTTGGTACAAGAAGAATAAGAAATATGCATTTATACCAAATGAAAGAGACATGATCAAAGGTATATAAATTAGCTATGTGTGCAATTTTTCAATCGAAGTTCCGAGAATCAAGTATATTTAGCTCATTCCTATGTTTGCTAAAGGTATTTTCATCTAGTGGCTTGGTGAAGATATCGGCTAATTGGTTGTGAGTATTAACATAAGCGATTTCGATATCCCCCTTTTGTTGGTGATCTCTCAGAAAGTGATACTGGATGTCTATGTGCTTAGTGCGGCTGTGTTCAACGGGATTATCCGCCATGCGGATTGCACTCTCATTATCACATAAAAGAGTGACTTTGCTCAATTTGTAGCCATAGTCCCTGAGGGTTTGCCTCATCCAAAGTAATTATGCACTACAATGGCCTACAGCAATATACTTAGCTTTGGCGGTGGAAAGAGCTACTGAGTTTTGTTTCTTTGAAGCCCAAGACACTAGGGATCTCCCAAGAAACTGACAAGTCCCTGATGTGCTCTTCCTGTCAATTTTACATCCAGCATAATCGGCATTGGAATACCCAATTAAATCAAAGGTAGATACCTTGGGGTACCAAAGCCCAAACTTAGGAGTGTAAACTAAATATCTCATGATTCTTTTCACGGCCCTAAGGTGAACTTCTTAGGATTTGCCTGGAACCTTGCACACATGCATACAGAAAGCATAATATCCGGTCGTGAAGCACATAAATAGAGTAAAGATCCTATCATCGACCGGTATACCTTTTGATCTACATATTTTCCTCCCGTGTCGAGGTCGAGATGCCCATTAGTTCCCATGGGTGTCTGATGGGTTTGCCATTCTTCATTCCAAACTTCTTAAGTATATCTTGAATGTACTCAGTTTGGCTGATGAAGGTGCCCTCTTGGAGTTGCTTGATTTGGAATCCAAGGAAATACTTCAACTCCTCCATCATTGACATCTCGAATTTCTGTATCATAATCCTACTAAACTCTTCACAATATGACTTGTTAGTAGACCCAAATATAATATCATCATCATAAATTTGGCAAATGAACAAGTCTTTAGCAATAGTTTTAGTGAAGAGAGTAGGATCAGCTTTACCGACTTTAAAGCCATTAGGGATAAGAAAGTCTCGCAGGCATTCATACCATGCTCTTGAGGCTTTCTTGAGCCCATAAAGTGCCTTTAAGAGCTTATACACATGGTTAGGATACTCACTATCTTCAAAGCCGGGAGGTTGCTCAACATATACCTCTTCCTTGATAGGGCCATTAGGAAGGCACTCTTCACGTCCATTTGATATAACTTAAAGCCATGGTAAGTAGCTTAGGCAAGTAATATACGAATTGATTCAAGCCTAGCTACGGGTGCATAGGTTTCATCAAAATCCAAACCTTCAACTTGTGAATAACCTTTTGCAACAAGTCGGGCTTTGTTCCTAGTCACCACACCATGCTCGTCTTACTTGTTGCAAAATACCCACATAGTACCTACAACATTTTGGTTAGGATGTGGAACTAATTGTCATACCTCATTCCTCATGATGTTGTTGAGCTTCTCTTGCATTGCGCTACCCAATCCAGATCTCTTAATGCATCCTCTATCCTGTATGACTCAATAGAGGACACAAAAGAGTAATGTTCATAAAAATGAGCAACTTGAGATCTAGTGGTTACCCCCTTGTGAATGTCACCGAGTATGGAGTTGACGGGGCGATCTCTTTGAATTGCTTGATGGACTCTTGGGCCAGAAGCCAGAAGCGGAGCACCACTTGCGCGTGGAGAAGGCCCGCGACTCTCCACGGAGTTACTCGACTGTGGTGCTTGGCCCTCGTGTGGGCTTCCCTTTGCGTAGGGGCACCAACGAGGATTAGTCGGGACCTTGTGTGGTTCCGGATACCTCGGTAAAAATACCAGTGTCATCCATGAGAGTTTGCTTCTCTACTTTGCTCTTTAAGTTTCCGCATTTATATTAATCATTTAAGTTTCAATCTTGTATTCATACTTATTTAGTGTAGATTCAAACTTAGCCTTTGCAGTAGAGATAGCAACACTTAGACAAAACCTAGATTGCACTTTCTAGTTTGATTATTTCCATAGGTTTTGCTCTAGGGATTTATTTGTGGCCTAGTTTAGTGAAAGTTTTAGAAGTCCTAATTCACCCCCCCTCTTAGGCGTCACCCGTTTCCTACAAGAAGCTTGTGAAGATTCTTCATCCTAACATGGGCAAGTCGACGATGCCCGAGCCAGCCCATATTAGTTTTAGCAATTAAGCAAGTGTCTAGTTCAGCATTGTTATCATTAAAATCTCTACTACTTATTAAGTAAGCAATAGTAGTCTGTCTCCCTCGTTCTGCCGTCCATCGATCTGGACCATCCATATCGCATCGTGCGTCTGCGTCTCCCACACTCCATCTCCCTCCACCGCACGACCACCCAATCCCTAACCTTCCCCCGCACGTTCCTCTCTCTGTCGCGTTGCCCGCCCCCTGCCCTTGCCGCGATAGATGCCTCGCGAACTCCACCGCTTCCCCTCCTCCCTTTTCCTCCACCACCCCTCCCCCAACGTCGTCGCCACCGCCGCTCTAGGGCCTCGACGCAGGCAGCTTGGGAACCGCCCTCGGCCTCGGTGTCGCACGGCCCCACGAGGATCGACCTTGCCGCATGGCGGTTGTGGAGGCGTGCGACCCCACAAGGATCATCCACCCACGTGATCTCGGTCCACTGCGTAAGCGCAACATCTCGTCTAAGACAACAGCCCCCTCAGAGCGGACGACACAACTTATCTCTGGTGGAAGGCATGCAGCCATGCCCCCACTCCCCTCCTCGTGCTCCCCGCCGATGCCTGCCTCGCGCTCCTCGTCGACCTTCTCTCCCTTTCCTCCGTCGTTGCATCTCGCCTCTCGCGCACGCACAAAGGTGAGTCTCCCCTCCTCCGACTCACCCCTCTAGGTCTCTGATTCTTCTCATCAGCGAGCAAGGACGGAGGAGCTAGCGGAGTCCTCAAGCTCGACCCGCGACCAGAGGTGCAAGCGACGCTGTGGTTTGGGCTCTTCATTCGCGCGTAGAGACGACGGCGGCGGTGGCGGCAGACCTACTCATTGTCGGTTGTCTTGGGTCTCTCCTTCGGCTCCAACGAAACCTCATCGGTTGAGGTGATTTCTTCCTCTTCTACCTGTGTTAGCGTGCTATTTCATTTAGTTTATGGTCGGTTGAGGTGATTTCTTCCTCTTCTGAGGTCTAGGGTTCCTGGATTCAGATTTTGGGCAAAGTTTGTACTTGTAGCTTTGTAGTTCATACTCTTTGTCGGCTCCCATTATTCTCTCTTAGGTTCTTACATTTTCACAGATTTATTAGAGATACACATTTTTCTATGTCATCAGTTGTCCGCTGAGAATTTTTGTTTGGTGATCCAGGTCAAGCGAGGATGTTGCTTAATATATCTCTCGTTACATGAAGCGTTTTTGTCCACACGCAGACAAATGAGACAACACTTTGAGCCTTCTTAACAAGGTAATATGTATTACCTGGATGACTGGAATGGAGGGAGTGTTTAGTGGTGAGTAGAGTGTGGGTTGCAAACTATATCGAATCACTCTGGTGCTTTTTGGGACGCAAATATATGTATATGTGACGCCAATATTAACAAGTGTGCTTTTATGTGATGACTAATATATTAGTATTTTTATACAGTTCACTAAATGAAGCACAAAGAAATAAATTATAGTATGTTTCTAGCACCCAAAGATACAATATCCATTATCAAATTAACATATTACAGATAACATGTTGATCACACCTCATCCATTGGCCTTTTATATGATTTTAGATTCATTTAGATCTAATTATATGCTTAGCATCCTACATTCTTATCCCATCACTACAAGTTGTTGGTATCCCATCAGAGTAAGTACTCAAGGTATCAACGCCAACTATGTTGTTCCGTTATTGAGTTCAGTTTACATGAATGTGCACACACTCAAAATAATATCAGTATAGTTTGATAGACCAAACTGTTGCTTGTACAATTAGTAATTTAATACCAAAGAGTTGTTTGATTGATAGGTATGCTTGATATGGTGAGGCTTCTCCTAAGGTGGATGTCTACGCTTTTGGTATAGTCTTGTATGAACTTCTTTCAACCAAAGAACATCATAATTTGTTAATGCACAAGGTTTGTTTTATTTGGTAATTTATCCATCTCATCAGCTTTCAATTTTGTATCGCATTTCAAATTTTTTAGAACATAGGGAGCATCAACATGCTTGGTAGTTGGCACTTCTTAGTCTTAATTTGAATGTGTTCACAACTATACTGATATACAATTCTCCAAATTGTTAATGAGTATGTTCTCAACAAGTATGATACTGCATCAATTGGATTTAGGAATTATGAATAAGTATATTATATGCCCTAGCATTCTGAACTCTGTACCTAAATCTCTACTACTAATTATGTGCCTATCGTAGGTGTCCACAATTTCCAGTGGCGCACGGTTCTGCCGTTGCGCTGCGCGCCTTCCATCTCCCTCCGCCCTCCCGCGCTCCCTCTGCCACCCTCCGCGCTGCATCAACGCCCGCGGATTCTGCCTCTCCCTCTCACTGCGACGCCTGCCCCCGCCGCACCCCTCCACCACGCCCCTTCCTCCGCCGTGAATCTCGCCCGAAGGCACCGCTGATCCACCATACTCCCGCCCTGGCGCCTCGGTTCCCCGCCATGGACGCCCTGGATCCACCTCCTCCTCCTCTCCCCATCACTGCGTCGCCTGCCCCCGCCGCACACCTCCACCACGCCCCTTCCCCTGCCGTGGATCTCGCCCATATGCTAGCGGATCTCGAACTCCTTCCTACGGCGGCAGTTACCCGAGGCTGAGCTCGTGCGCGCGCATGGGGAACCCCGTGCTCAGTTCGTGAAACCCTAGGAGCAGCAGGAGGCGAGGCTTGGCTGGCGGCGATGGACGTGGGCTCACGCATGGAGACAGAGTCCGACTCCGACTCCGACGCGCGCGGTGGCAACGGGTCCGGGAGCGAGACCCCCACAGCGTCCCCGTCCCCGTCTGCGTCCCCATCCCCATCCGTGCCCGGGACGCCCACGGCCGCGGTCGCTTCTCCGGTGCCGGTTGCGAGGCCCAGGCCGGTGGCGGGGTATACGGTGGTGGACGCCACGATGGACAAGAAGGAGGACGGACCGGGGTCCGGTGCAGCCACACGCTCACGGCAGTGTCGACAGCCGGGGAGGAGGGCTCGCCTGGGTACGTGGGCCCACGACCGTGTGGACCCCGTGCTTAGCTCACGAGACCCTAGGAGCAGAAGGAGGCGAGGCTTGGCTGGCGGCGATGGACGTGGACTCACGCATGGTGACGGAGTCCGACTCCGACGTGCGCGGTGGCAGCGGGTCCAGGAGCGAGACCCCCACGGCGTCCCCATCCCCATTCGTGGTTAGCTTGGCGCCGATAGCTTCCTCGTCTCCTTCTCCTTCCACGCGCCCAACACCAAGGAGGACGGCAGCAAGGTCCAGGCCTTCCTTGCGGAGATGGAGAGCGCCATCAGGGACCACCCGCTCTAGGCCAACGCCACCGACCAGGAGATCAACCACGCGCTCGAGGTGAAGCCCTGCCCTATCCCTCACTGAATCATTGTTCCTTGTTTTCCCTTTCCTAGACTCAGAAACTAAAAGCTTGACTCTAGGGTAAGTCAAGCAGCTGCATCAATAATACGCTGATTAGCCTGTAACACAGAAGATCATTTAGAACACCGATGATGTTGGTCAGGTAAATTTTCAGTTAGGACACCCACTTGATGTAACAACAACCAGTTCGATTCTGATCTTGAACTCTTCATATGTTCAAGACAAATTCCATACCCATGTCTATTGTTGTTTAATATTATTTGCATTGACCGTCGCTGCTCTTCTTGACTGCAGTCGCCAACATTGCATTAATCTATGTGATCCATTTAGTCAGGTGATTCCCATTTCTCAGTGATGACGATGTTCTGTACTCCTGTATATTTGGATTCAACAATATGCCATTAGGTGTGTACTCCGACTTCTTTGAGTTTTCCTTTGTCTGCATGCATACTCATTGTTCTTGCCATACACTTATCCTTTTGAAGCTACAGTGAATAAATTGAACTTTATTGGAGTCATCAATGTGTTGTGTTTTTTTAGATGCTGGTATGCTGGACATGTTAGTTTTTTTTTTGCTATAATGCTAACATCTACGTGCTTGACACTTGTAAATAGCAAAGGCATGAAATTTGTTCTTTAACTGAAGACGGTGTTTAGTTGGAAACAGAAAACAATAGATTTATGTTGTTTTTAGATGCTTGAACTCTGCATACATCCACATATAGTATTTGTCTAAGCAGTGAACCCTCGGTTGTATATATAAATGATGAAAACTACCGTTTATTGCCGACGAACATGCATATTAACACATGATGTTTCCACTTCGGATAAACTGAAATCTGTTCTCTGAAATGAAGGAAGCAACCGAATGCTTCAAAGAAAACTACTCGATCTGATATGGCAGGTTTGCTTACTATGCTATTCAATTTATTCAGAGAAGTTTGTTTGACCATGAATTTGCATTCCAAAACAGTTTGTTTTTTGCCACCAAGCAAAATGTGTTCTTTTTTGCTTGAAAACAACATGATGTGGTTTTTATTCCGGTCCTGTTCAGGAACCATTTTACCTATCAAATAAAATAAAATGCTAAGCTCTTATAGATTTCCCTTTAAATGGTTGTTGTGTGTCCGTACCAGTTTTGAGGTCGAATGATCATAACATTCAAAGCGATACATTTGACAGGTTCTAGATTCCCTTTCATGGACTCAGAAACTGAAAGCTTGACTCCAGGGGAAGTCAAGCAGCTGCATCAATAATACGCTTATTAGCCTGTAACACAGAAGATCATTTAGAACACCGATGATGTTGGTCAGGTAAATTTTTAGTTAGGACACCCACTTGATGTAACAACAACCAGTCGATACTAGAGGCAGGCAAACCAGCTTCTTACTGGGCTACTCTTGTTACAGCTTCTTACTGGGCTACTCTTGTTACAGCTGATGATTTAGCCATGGAACATTAACTAACTTACTGGGATGTGGAGAAATATAAATATTTACACAGGGAAAGCTATACCTGTACCAACACAGCACCAGCAGCATCACCAACAAGGGCGAGGCCGAATTAGTTACCTCTAGGAAGCTCTTCATAAATTTCTTGTCCAGTGGGCTACTCTTTTTGGGGTTTGGCCTCGCCCTTGTTGCCACAAGAACCTGGCTGCTTCTGCACCGGCCACTTCCTTGGTGTAGCCATCCTAATTAATATGGAGATGTCTTTGCTACCATTCAACATAGAAAAAGAAAACTACTCGATCTGGTGTTGACGTCTACTCTCTATTCTATGTTTTGATATGGTGCAGTTGAATTTTTCTTGAGGTATGGTGCAGTTGGTGTATCTCTTGTGCTTCGCAATTGCATGATAAATAGCATGTTCAACGGATATCATTTTAATTTCCAAGAAATACTTTGTAAGTTCCTCAACATATATACTGCACAGAGAACTAAGCCCTAGCAACTGAATGAGCATCTATTACATGTTAAAAAGTATGATTCTCGTGATCTCTCTGTCTATATATTACAGAATTAAGATGTGTTGATGCTAGAGCTTGGTAAATGTTTTTTCCATTGCATTGATCTGATCTGCTAAGCTGTTAACTTTTATAATCTCCTTTTGGAAATAGGTTGTAAAGATCGCAGACTTTGGTGTGGCGCGACATGGAAGTCAGCAGGGGCAGATGACTGCTGAAACTGGAACTTACCGATGGATGGCACCAGAGGTATGGTTGAGATCTTGTTTCTTTCCCTCTTGGAGAAGTGGTTTGTTTTTCATTAGTATAGTATAGTATTTCATTCTTTTCATTCTGACTTGTAGTTTATTGTTCATCTAACAGAAACTTCTAATTGTTACTAAATGTGGCAAAAATTTTATCCAATCTTTTATATTTAGTTAATATTCCTTATGCAAGGTTAGCAAGTATTGATTCAAGTGTTGCATGTGAACTTAAGTTTCCTCAGGACTTGTTTGGTGACAAGGAAACCCCTCCAACCCCCCTCAATTCCCTTGTCACCAAAGGAGCCGTTCAAGAGAATTCTTTTCATCTCCAAGGTTTGGTCTAGATGAATAGAATGATTTAGCATGGCATTTTGTTAGACTCTTTGACTCTTTAGAAGACTATTTTAAACTCCTTGAAATTTAGGGCCCAACCCGGCAAATTGGTTTACATGTATGCTTTAATTCATTTTTATTCGTTCCACGGTTTAACATTCAGGAGATGTGTTTCTATTTTTTTACTGAAACAAACAGGCAAACAAATGAAGTTTATTTTGTATCTCTATGTCTTAGGTTCAGGAAGTTCTGTTCCTTCAGCGACATCCTCGACAAGTGCATCCAGAATGATCGCGTGAAGAAGCAGGGAAGCCACTCCCAGAACCTGCGCAGGGTCTATCTCGGCCTCAGCCTCATTAAGGCCCTCTTCGAGCAATTCCTCGACACCGAGTACGTCTCCTTACATTCAACCAAACGCGAACACATCTCATCACTAAAGTCTGAATATTTCATGCAAGATAGGCCACCCTGACTGAATCTCAATACAGCGTATGATGTACTTTTGTCAGTATGTGTGCGATGACAACTGCATGATCTAGAACTGGTTGTCATGTGGTTAAATACATTTGCCAAATTGCCAGCTGGTGCTCACAGGCTATTACTGCATGTATAACTGTCAAGTGTTATGATTTGGACAGATAGTTGTTTTGTTTTAAAATGATACTTATATATTGACCGGTGGCTCTGTTCTTTGGCATTTGTTTTTTTTCAGGGGGACATTGTATGATGCTGCTACGACAGCTTACGGGCAGGTCTGCGCGCAGTTTCATAGCTGGGCGATCAGGAAGGCTGTTGGTGCTGGCATGTACACTCTTCCAACCATGGAGCAGTTGATAGTGCGGCTGAATGAAACTGGTAAGAAAACATGAAGACCCACCGCATTTCGACAGATTGCAAGTTGTTTCTAATGCACTTGAATCCAAATAACATATGATACTCTTTTCCACTATAGAACATTGTATTGTGTACTAAAAATCCCTGGTTGTTACTATCCTGGTTACTGTACTGTGTACTGAAAATTTGCTCATCACATTATTACAAGTGAATCATTTACCTGTCAACATTGCCATTACGGATCTTTTTTCCTCTTATTCGCATCTGAGCTATCAATCTACGATATCTCCTTCCACATATTGCTCTATCATCATTTAGTTTTTGTTAAGGAAGGAATTCTCAGTAGTCTGAGCTGTTTAAATTACATGTTGATTTTAATATTGAATTAAGATATTTTCTTTTCACACTTCAGGTTTTCTGTTACTTGCACGAGTTATTGCCGCAACATGTTGTGTGACACTATCCGCTTCAATGGCCGCACGGCTAGGTTCAACTCCAATGGCTGCATTCCAGATTTGCTTGCAAACCTGGTTGGCTTACTCACTTCTTGTCGATGGATTGGCTTTTGCTGGACAGGTAAGGGAACCCTATGTTTCTTTGGTCGTTAACCTTCTTTATTGGAAATTGATGACATTTAATAAGCTCAAGTTAATATGATTGGTAATGGGGTTTCCAGATGCATCTCTTATCTTTTGGTTTATTTCTTATAAATTGGGATCACACTTCAACAGGCCATACTTGCAAGTGCATTTGCTCGTAAGGACCATGCGAAGGCCACTGCCACAGCTTCTCGTATCTCACAGGTATGTTATGTATCTTGAGTTTCTATTTGACACATTTTCCATGGCCTTAGAGAAGCATTTCCCTTATTTTGCAGCTGGCTTTGGTCTTGGGACTTCTCCTAAGCATACTTCTTGATGTTGGTCTGCGCATAGGGTCCAGATTGTTTACATCCGATCAGGGTGTACTGCATCATATCTACATAGGAATACCGGTATGTTTTCTCTGCTAAATGCTAAGGACGATGGCAAGTCGCGGCCTTCACATCCTATTTATTGTTAGGATCACATTATTTCTTTCATTCATATTACAGTGTTGTTAGGCTCACATTATTTCTTTCATTCATATTATCTCTGCGTGCAAGACTTTTAGAGAGAGGGTTAATATTGGGAAAAGAACAAGAGAGAAGGACTAGACTAACCATTTCTTAGTTTCTGCTTCCATGTAAAAACGACATGTATGTAAAATGAACTGGAGGTAGTAGTATCTCTTAAAATACTTATCTATATTTGTTCCCCCCCCCCTCATGTGCAGTTTGTCTGCCTTAACCAATCAACGCTCTAGCTTTTGTTTTTGATGGAATCAATTATGGAGCATCAGATTTCGGATATGCTGCCTACTCAATGGCAAGTTTGCAGACTTCTACTTGTCACGCATATTCTTCTAATAAACCTCGTGCCTTACAAAATTTTTATTGAACCATGCATGTATCGTCAGGTCCTTGTTACCATTGTCAGTATCATTTGCGTCCTCACTCTCGAATGTTATGGCGGTTTTATTGGAATCTGGATAGCTCTGGTGATCTACATGAGCCTCCGGATGTTTGCTGGATTTTGGAGGTAAACAATCCCAGCAATTTTATTCGTATGCTAGGATGTGGGGCATGGGCATCGAGCAATGAATGGAGAGTATGGGGGCACATCCTGCACATGAAAAAACACCATCCTTCTTTTGCCTTGTTTTTTTCTTCCTCAAAACACCAGCTGCAGTGTGGCTGCTTCATGTATGTTAACAATGGTTTTACCGCTCTTTTGTTCTATTCTTCCAGGATAGGGACGACACAAGGGCCATGGGCTTATCTTCGCGGCTGAACATAGCGGCAGATGCAAAATTAAGTCATGGTTGGCTACTATGCATTGCAGGGCTGCAAGACATGTTTCCATCAGGGAGCCTGTCAGAAGTTTAACACACCTGTTGTACCAAGGCGTGTGAACTATAGCTATTTTTTCTGTCCTAGGACAAACTGTGCCACGACGTGTTGTAGCTATTTTTCTGTCCCGTATTCATCCGAGCAGATACATGGTCCTACAAGTAACACATATATGTAACTAAAAATGGTGAGGACCGTTCCATGTATGTACTCTCTGACTCCTAACTTTTAATTGGTATCGACTATTAGCGGTTTCAATCATCATGATCGATTTGGACAGTGGGTTGGTTCGATCAGAGTCGGCCACCTTAGAGCCGGATTGATTAGTGCCTACCACTTCATTCAATAAATTATGTAATCTTATTCGCTTAACTAGATATGTGCCTACCATCAATTTTGAGATTGATTTGTATATAATTCCCAGACATGTAAGCCATAGTTACTGTTTTTCTTCTTGTTCATTGAATGTCTGAAACTCTCTAAATGTTGTTGTAATCGTAGGTTTCATTACATGGCATTGGCTGACGACAGGCAGAGAATTATGCCAATGCCCGATGACCGGTTGCCTCCTCGAGGACAGCCATTAGCGTACCCTGAGGCTGTGCTCCTTGTGGACCCAATCAACCCTGAACTTAGAGGGGAGGTAAGCTTCCCTGACAGAGATAAATATAATACATGTCTGTTATCCATTGTAAGTGTCTGAGTGCATTCTGAATCTGAACGTTGCTTATAATGTTTGTCAAGGTTGACGACAAGTACCAGTACTCTTGCGAAGACCAGTACAACAATGTCCATGGTTGGATGTCATTCGATCCTCCAATTGGCTTCTGGCACATCACTCCAAGTGATGAGTTCAGGATAAGAGGACCTCTGAAGCAAAACTTGACTTCTCATGTTGGCCCCACTATGCTGGCTGTAAGTTCAATCGTCATCATGTTCTAGAATGCAGAATCTGGAATCTGAACCAGCACTCAGAGATGATTCAATGATATGACTTTAATGGTTATTCTGGCTGCAAGCATTGGTTCTTTCTCCAGTGACCTCTTGGATGACTTATGGTCGTAAAAACCATCACCAGATCCAGGCAAATCAGCTTCAAGAAGAGGGCGAGGTCTACGTATGGCAGAGAATGAAACTCCTCCATTAGCGTCAACCTGTAGATATGAATGCTGATCAACACCAGACCTGGATTTTGAGGGGAAGTCCTTTATTGACATAGGGCAGAAATTGGACTTCTGAAAAGTTACAGATCTTTTGGCTTTGCAAGCTTGGTGGTAGTAGTCATCGAAGTAAGGATCATTTCTTTGATTTGCAGAGTGCTGCATTTTTAAGATATTTTCGATCTCTTCCGATGACATGTACTTGGATCAGAACTTTATCCCTGAACTCTCACTATGCTGGCTACCAGCATTAGAAGGCTGTTCAGAAAAGCGTATGTTGTGCTTTCCTCCTCTTCCTAACCTTGATCGTTTGTCTCTTGGTGAAGGAACATCAGGAGGTTGATGGTGATGGAATAGGTGAGGCTGCATGTTTATGTAATTCTAAAGAGGTGGCTGGCCTGGTGCTAATCTCTGGTGCTGCTGAGAAAAAGAAATGAAGACATTGAACTTAAGTGTGGCTGCAAAAAACTGGGTCGTCGGTTAAGATGATCAAAAACAAGTGGGCCAGCTTGGTTTGACCACTCACTTTTAGGACATTGTTCGTTGAAAGATCTCCAGTGGTGTAAGACATGTTTCGTCCATAAGGTAGTCCATGAGATAGACCAGGCATATGATATGGAGAACCAGAAAGCGATGAACTTGGAGAACCCATGAGGTGACCAGCACCTGGTGATGGAATGCTTGAGTGCCGTGTAAGACCTTGAGCAGGATAAGGCAGTCCAAGACTTTCCCCTGATGGAGGATAGGATGTAAATGAGGTAGATCTGTGTTGAAGAATAGGTTCGCTTGAGCGGTGCTGTAGTGGTTGATTAGGGTACGAAGATGTACGAGACAGTGGTTTAGACTCTCCAAAGTGAGGCGAACATTGCAGCTGCGAGCACCATTGTTTGCTATCCAGGGATTCATCGCCATCTACCACCACCGCTCTCGCGGGTTGAAGATGTCGCGCAGTGGGAAAGAGCCATGTATGCTGGCACAAAAAAGAAATGACTTCTTTTGACAAGTCCTCCCTGAAGTCCAAACTGTTAGAACATGAGTCTAGATATGCCCCTATCATCAGTTTCTGGTTCATGTACATTAGCAGTACAGGACTAGCCTAACCATGTGGCTGTGATCTGTCAGTCATCTACACTGCAAGAATGCAGAATGGGTAATTGTAGTGTAGGGTTTATTTGTTGCCATATGTACATGTACGTGAGTGCAGCCCTGTAAATTTGTAAATATAAATCCGGTAGCGTTTAGAAAGGAAATTAAATTGTCTGGATTGAAACACCGTGTTGACATCATGCAAATTTTAAATATACCTAATTTAGGTCGAGAAGTCTCATGCTATGATATGTTGTTTGATTTACAATATCGTGTGTATAAATATTTCATGTTTTTCACTTTATTTGTTTTGTGGTACCAAACATATAACGATTTCATGTGTTTCCCGTGGCAACGCACGGGCATAGACCTAGTCAACTAAATATAGCTAACCATCTAACACTCCCTTAAATGTTATTGAATCATCAATTATTCTAAAGACAGTAACACCTATATCAGTAAAAAGACAATTGTAGGCCATTTTACATAATTGAGAAACAGAAAGCAAATTGTAATCTAAAGAATCTACGAGAAAATCATTAGAAATGGAATGGTCAGGAGATGTAGCAATTTTACCCAAACCTTTGATCAAACCTTGATTTCCATCCCTGAATGTGATAGCTCTTTGGGGATCGTCATTTTTCTCATATGAGGAGAACATCCTTTTCTCCCCTATCATGTGGTTTGTGCATCCGCTATCAATTATCCAACTTGATCCACCGAATGCATAAACCTATAAAACAAATTTAGGCCTTGTTCTTAGGTACCCAAACGGTTTTGGATCCTTTGACATTAGAGACAAGCACCTTGGGTACCTAAACACAAGCCTTGGGACTCTTGTGTTTGCCCCCAACATATTTGGCAACTACATTGCCTGATTAGTTAGTAAGCACATAAGAAGCATCAAAAGTCTTAAATGAAATGTTATGCTCATTTGATGCATTTGGCATTTTCTTTTTAGGCATTTTGATATGAGTGGAATGCCTAGAGCTAGAAGCCTCATTTTTATACATAAAAACATGATGTGAAACATTGTGAGGTTTTCTAGCATGGATTTTCCTAATCTTATGCTCAGGATAGTTCTTAGGATATAAAATGTAATCCTCTCTATCCTGAACCATGGGAGCCTTTCCCTTAACAAAATTAGATAGTTTCTTGGGGGCATTAAATTTGGTGTTGTTTTGGCCCCCTTGTTGGAAGCCAATGCCATCCTTAGTGCCAGAGCGTCTCCCATTATAGAGCATGCTTCTAGCAAATTTAAATTTTTTATTTTCTAGCTCATGCTCGGCAATTTCAGCAGTTAATTTAGCTATGTGATCATTTTGTTTTTAATCATGGCAAGGTGATCATCAATAGCTTCAACATTAACATCTCTACATCTAGTACAAATAGTGACATGTTCAACAGTAGACATAGAGGGTTTGCAAACATTCAATTCTTCTATATTAGCATTTAAACTAGCATTCTCATCTCTAAGACAGGAAATTGAATCATTGCACATGCTAAGCTCCTTAGTTAAGTTTTCACATTTTTCTACTTCTAGAGCATAGACATTTTTCAATTTAACATTTTTTTATTTTCTTTAATGAGCAGGTCCTCTTGGCATTCCAAGAGATAATCCTTCTCGTTAATGGTTTCTATGAATTCATTTAATTTTTTCTTTTGGTCCATGGTAAGGTTGGCAAAGAGAGAAACTAAATTATCTTCATTATCACTAGAGCTACCTCATCATCAGATGTAGTGTATTTGGAGGTAACTCTAGAATGTACCTTCTTCTTCTTGCCGTCCTTAGCAATGAGACACTTGTGGTCGACGTTGGGGAAGAGAAGTCCCTTGTTGATGGCAATGTTGGTGGCGTCCTCATCAGAGGAGGAGACGGTGGAGCTCTCGTCGGAGTCCCATTTCTGCCCCATGTGCGTCTCGCCGTCTTTCTTCTTGTAATACTTTTTCTTCTCCATTTTCTTCTTCCCCTTCTTGTCTTCTTCCCTGTCACTATCACTTGTATATGGACATTTAGCTATAAAGTGACCGGACTTACCACACCTATAGCACACCCTCTTGGAACGGGGCTTGTAGTCCTTCCCCTTCCTTTGTTTGAGGATTTGCCAAAAGCTCTTAATGATAAGAGCCATCTCCTGATTGTCGAGCTTGGAGGCATCGATAGGAAGTCTACTTGGTGTAGACTCCTCCTTCTTTTCTTCTGTTGCCTTGAATGCAACGGGTTGCACCTCGGGTGTAGAGGTGGCACCTTGCTCTAAGTTGACAATATGTTTGGAGTCTTTGATCATGAGTTAAAAGCTCACAAACTTGCCAATTACCTTGCTCTAAGTTGACGAATTAATTGAACTTGAGTAGGATTATGAAAAACAAGGGATCTTAGAATAACCTTGACCATTTCATGGTCATCCCATTTGGTGCTCCTGAGGTTGCGCACTTGGTTCACCATCGTCTTGAGCCGGTTGTACGTGGCTTGTGGATCTTCCCCTTTGTTGAGGACGAATCGACCGAATTCTCCCTCGATCGTCTCCTGCTTGGTGAGCTTTGTCACCTCGTCCCCTTCATGCGCCGTTTTGAGGACGTCCCAAATTTCTTTAGCATTTTTCAACCCTTGCACCTTATTATACTCCTCTCGACACAAGGAAGCGAGGAGGATAGAAGTTGCTTGGGAATTAAAATGCCTAATTTGGGTGGCCTCGTCCGAGTCATAGTCCTTGTCGCCCACCTGTGGTGCCTGCGCTCCAAACACAACAATATCCCATATGTTTTCGTGGAGTGAGGTTAGATGGTGCCTCATTTTATCACTCCACATACAATAATCTTCACCATCAAAATATGGTGGCCTGCCTAGGGGTACCGAAAGTAGAGGAGCGCGTTTAGGAATGTGATGATAGCAAAGAGGCATCTTACTATACTTCCTACGCTCGTGGCACGTCGAAGTTGTAGACTCAGCTTCGGATGTGCAAGGTGATGAAGAGTCGATCTTGTAGTAGACCACTTTCTTCATTTTCTTTTTCTTCTTGTCACCCTTCCTATGTGACTTGATGGAGGAAGAGGATTCCTCCTTGTACTTGTCACCGGACACCCTTAATAGAGTCCTTCCTGAGCCCATGGCCTTGTCGCCTGTGACGATCTCCCTCTTGGCGTGATCTCCATACATCACTTCGAGTTTGTTAGACTAGTAATGAAGCACTGGCTCTGATACCAATTGAAAGTCTCCTAGAGGGGGGTGAATAGGCGAAACCTGAAATTTATAAACTTAATCTTGCACTAAGGCCGGGGTTAGCGTTAGAATTAAATCAGAGTTAGAAAGACTGTTCTCCTTGCTTAGAGTTGCTCAATAAATGCGGATAACGTTTGGGAGCAAACTCAAATCAATATGAGCAAGCGAACTTTAGAGAGAGGAAAGAGGGAAAATAAATCAAATGAAATCAACACAAGAGAACATGGTGATTTGTTTTACCGAGGTTCGGTTCCAAAGAACCTAGTCTCTGTTCAGGAGGCCACAAAGGTTGGGTCTATTTCAACCCTTTCCCTCTCTCAAACGGTCACTTAGACCGGATGAGCCTTCTCCTTAATCACTTGGGTCACTAAGACCCCGCAAGGATCACCACACACTTAGGTGTCTCTTGCTAGCTTTACAAAGCACTTAGATGAATAAGAATGGGGAAGGAGAAAGCAATCCAAGCAACAAGAGCAACAAATGAACACAAAACTCTCTCTCTCTCTCTCTCAAGTCACTAACTGGTTGAGTTGATTTTGAGACTTGGAGAGGATTTGATCTTTGGAATGTGTCTTGGAGTGAATGATATCGCTCTTGTATTGAATAGGAACTTCAGAAAACTTGGATGCCATTGAAGGAGGTGGTTGGGGGTATTTATAGCCTCCAACCACTTCCTAATTGTTGGCTGATTTTGCTAGCGATGGGCACATCAGACAGTCCGGTGGTGCACCGGATAGCAATTGTTCACTGTCCGGTGCGTGCCACATCAGCACGCCCATTGGGGTTTTGGTGCGGACGACCGTTGGAGCCTTTGTCCTATAGTTGCACCGGACATCTCTGCTCTGACTTCTGTCGCGTAATGTTCACTTTGCAGTCGACCGTTGGCGCCAGGTTACCATTGCTCCGCTGGCTCACCGGACATGTCCGGTGCACACCGGACAGTCCGGTGAATTATAGCGGAGCGCACCCAGAAGAAACCCGAGAGTGGCAAGTTCGCTTGGGTGCTTGGCCTGGTGCACTAGATAGTGTCTGGTGCGACACTGGCAGCACTTCTTCAAGTCATTTGCTCCAAATTAATTTGAGTCCCCAACTGAATTTCTTTCTTGGTTTGTGTTGAACCTTATGCACCTGAGATAAATGACATGTAAGCAAACTTATTAGTCCATGTGGTTTGTGATGGACGTCAACCACCAAAATCGATTATAGGAAATGATTAAACCCATTTCCCTTTCACCTGTGGATTAATGTGTTTGTGTTTATAGTTCATAGGATGCGAAGAGGATTGGACTAAGGCTCTAAGGATGCAACACCTCAAAAGAAGACCTAAAATATGCGTAGAAGTCCAAGACTCAAGATCAATAGAAGCCCAAGGAAATAGTAAAGAAATCTTTGAAGTGGGCAGTCAACCAGCGCTCTGGTGGCGCACCGGACAGTGAACAGTACTTGTTCGGTGTGCACCGAACAGTCTGTTCAGAGAGGTCCGCAACCAGGGACTCTCGAGCGTTGTAGCACCGAACAGTCTAGGCAGCGGTCGGATCCAATGGTCGACTGCTATAGACCTCAATGGTCGGCTAACGTGGCCAGGGCACCTGCCATGTCCGATGTGTAACAGATGTCCGGTGTGCCCGACGACAAAAGCAACAACTTTTCTGTCCAATGGCTATAACTGAGGGGGAGGTAATTTATAATCCTCTAACCGGCCATTTGGAAGTGTGGGAGCCCAAGCAATATACCAATACATGTTGTAGACATTTCCAAGTGATCAAACACCCAAGTGCTTAATAGAGTTACTCGGTGATTAGCGTAGGTGCTTTGTGAAGTACTTAGGTTAGTTAGACCGCCTATGCGCTTACTCTAGCTGAATACTAGTTAGTTGAGTGAGTTCAGATAAATCACACAACTCCTCGGCTCTTGCGTGAGCCATTGTAATTGTACCGAGTGGGGTGAGAGTCTTGCGAGACCGTGGCAACCGAGTTTGTGTCATAGCCGCCACCGTGTACCGGAGGGAATGAGGCCCGCGGTGGTTCGGTCGGAAGCTCGATAGTGGAGACGGCGGGGAGCATCCGAGAGGAGCCGGAAGTGGAGCACCACTTGCGCGTGGAGAAGGCCCACGACTCTACGGAGTTACTCGACCGAGGTGCTTGGACCTCGCATGGGCTACCCTTTGCGTAGGGCACCAACAAGAATTAGTCATGTGACGGAACCTCCCAAGTCATTAGGCCCACCTACAGTTGTCCTTGTCCAATGGACCTTAGACAACCCTGCAGGTGCCCCTGAATCACTTGACAAGTACGGTATCTGCTTTCTTTACCTTTCCCAAGAGCGTTTTACTCGTCACGCAGACACTATAACACATCGGAGATACGAAAATGCGGAAGCAATTAAAATAACTTACCTTATATTAAAAGTAAGAAGGAGTTGGATTATTACAGACCAGAAACAAATATAGGAGTGCTGAGTATTATTATTATTACAAAACCAGGGAGCCAAAAACTCCTCCCGCATAAGCAGTAAAAAGTTTTTAACGGAGGATCCTTTCCTCTCGGAGCTTTACTCCTAGTTTTCCTCCTTGGGCACCACCTTTGAACAAAAGCAGCAAAAGTTTGCCGCTTCTTCACCTAAAACCACATGGGACGAAGCCCTGAGTACGAAGTGTACTTTTACAAGACTTACCCGACAAAGTAAAAGACTCTCAAGGATATGCTGGCTTTAAGGGAGTCAAGGTAAGGCTTATCAATAATCAATGACCCTACTTGCAGAAATGCTTACTAATAGTGGATCCTTAAAAATCTAGTTTTATTTGTCAGGTTAAGTATAATTACCTGCAACTAGAGTTCTTTCTACCCTAGTTCAATCACTTGACCTGCACTAGCCAATTTCTTAATCACCCTTCATCTTCACTAGAGTTCTACGTATAGGGCAGTGATCAAGTCTTCATAACCGCGAAGTTACGGTGATCCGAATTGATTATACTCAGCTAAGGATCTCCAATCACACAACATATGTAGCACTTAACCCTTGCATATGTCAACTCGCCACTGGGGTTCTTAAGACCAAATCAGGTTCACGCCAACCGGGAGCACAGATACACCACCGTCCAGCCTCTTGCCACGGAGGGTACACGCTACTCTCGCCATCTCTCCACTCCCATTGCGTGTTATCTTATTCTGGTATTAGTCTGCCCGAGGCAAAGCTTACCCATGACGAGGCATGTGACCAGTTAAAGGGTCCTCGATCATCTAGCCTACATCGACACGGTCCTTAATCGACTTAGACGGAGACACTACACCGAGACTCTATTTCTCGTGCAAGTCACCCGTCCGGTCTCAACTTTATTATTTTCAACCCAAAAGTCTGGTACCTGGCAGAGGTATATCTTTTCCGATGTTGAACCCATCATGGCCATGATGGATCCACCATCAAGTTTTATTTTCAAAAACATCCCACCCACTTTGAAGCAACATCCTTTGTGCAAACAAAACATTTTGTTTTTCTAAAACAATGCTAAGAATAAGAAAAACCTTTTTGTAAAACAGGGATTTAAGAGGTAATCAAATCCAAGAAAGGAAATGCAGGAATTAGTTTAGCACACAACTCCAATTACCTAATGCATCAAGTAAGTGAGAAAGATTTTAAAGTAACAAGGAGGTGGCAAATGCACTGGGGCTTGCCTTGTGTTACTGGTGAATCAGGCTCTGTTCCACAGATATCAAAATAAAAACAGTTTCCTGCCTGATGTTCCTTAGGTGGTGGTGGTGAAGTCTTTGCTTCTTCGACTTCTACTTCTTCGTTTTCTAAATATGACCATACATAATAATGAATGCCCATGTAATGCTCATGAGAGTGCAAATATAATAAAAGTTTATTATCTAAAGTCTTGAATACAACTTTCCTTCACGAATCTCCGAGAACTTAGGGTTTTTGGAGTCAATAGTGAAGTTCATAGGGCAGGGGGCTAGGGTTTTGGGTTCTAAGTATCAAACATGGTCCAAATCATACCAAACTCTACCTAAGGCTTTTAAATATTATTTAGAGATTATCCTAAAAGTTTAGTGAATTTTGGATTTATTATTTATTCTCTAAAAATCCAGAAGCAAGGTCTTAGGCTGTTTTAAATACTCTATAATTTTCTGTTTGGATTAAAAATCCTAAAACTATTTTTATTAAATTCTATGGAAAATTAGGAATCTAGCAAAATTGGTCTTGCATTTTTAGCATTTTTCTACGATTTTCTAGAATTTCTTGAACTCTGACAGAAAAAGAAAAAGAAAAGGTATGAATAGCCTTGGGCTGATTCTGGCCCGAACCGGCCCGATTACGGGTGAAAACACGCCCGCGCGCGCGCCCGCGCAGACTTTGCAGGGACAACCCTGTTTTTTTGAATAACCAGAAGCGGGGTCACAACACTATTCATCGGAGTCACTGATAGTTTATGAACCCCCCCCCCCCCCCCCCCGCAAGTTTCTATTCCTTCACGAATCGCGTCCCTGATGGCGAGCGGTGTCACGCAGAGCTCCGACGAGCTCGTGTACCGGCCAATTCACTGAAAGACTAGCGTCCTACTTTGGCCGAGGCCGAATTCAAGACCTAAGGATCGTTTCCCCTCACTCAATTTTATGAACGGCTTCCCAATTTGTTCTGGCCACGGTGACACCGGGCATCGGACAGGCAACCGCGTTCCCGGTGATCTAAGGGATCCTAGCTCAATTGAGTTGGTCGGGGAGTATAAGAGGCACACCAGAACGCTAAAACGGAAGGGCAGAGGATATGAGCGGACCTAAGGCGCGCTGGCCACGGTGAGGTCAACCCGAGCGGAATTCTTGAGTGATTTGGGGGAAGTAAGGAATTGGAGCTCTCTGGTGAACGATTGGAGGCAAGACTTGGTGGCTTGGTGAGTGATTACCCTATGGACCCGACGGTGCGCTCAATTTATAGAGTCCGCGAGCGGTGGCCGGTGAATTAGACGACGACGCGCGGCGGCCGGAAAGACAAGAAGTTACTAGCGCGCGCGATTAGTGTCCTATTACCGTGGTAAGCTCCCCGGCGATGAACGGAGGGTTACAGCGAGTCACGGCGACGCGATGGATGTGCCAAGGCACGTGGCGCAAGGCTGTAAGGCGGCTGTCATCGGTGAGCTCATCCGAATCCGCCGTGGCTAACTCGGTACGGTGGTCGGAGTAATTTAGTGGCCAGAATATATCCACAGAGATGATATTTACTCAACCCCAAGCGCTATCCAATCGATCCAAGCACGAATCAAGGTGGCGAAGGCACGAATCCATGCGAAGGCACGAATCCATGCACGAGGAACTGAGCTGGCGGCCTGATCCAGTCACTGTACCATCGTGAAGTGCATTCAGTCGGTCTGACCGAGCAGATTCAAGGCAGCTTTTCTCCAAATTTAGCATGTCAACTTCATCATCCTTCTACACCAAAGTTGTAGACCTATCAACCATCTCTACTTTTGCTATAACAGTTCTAGCCAAATTCCCACTAAATCTAACTCAAATCCAGTCTCAAGTTTGGCCAATACCACTCGTGGCCAAATTTTATTCTAGAAACCGACTGACAACCCATCTTTGGGTCCAATTTACTCAAAATTCTTCATGGTACCAAGGCATGATCTCTATAGTAAAGTTATTTCCCTTTCATAGATCTACAAAATTGATGTGGTGACCTAGGGCAAAAACTTTATGGTTTGGAAGTTACAAGGCTTCAAAGTTGAGCCAATTTCCTGAATTTCAGACTTAACCCAATTAGGGTTCAATAGGGCTTTTTGCAAAAAGGTCCGAATCTCAGGGTTTAGGTTGCAAATCTTCATAATTGTGAACCAAATGACTTAAGACACCTTACTTTCTTAGTTTTTGCACTTTAGTCCAAAAGTGCACTAATTTTGCACTTAGCCCCCTAGGGTTTAAGTTTAGGGCTTTCTAGGGTTCTATTTAGGGTTTGTGGTACTTTTAGGGTTTTAATGCCACTTTAGTCCATTCATAGTGATATTTTATGATTATTATAACTAAGCTTTAGAGTTTTCTGTTGGTTAAACTTTGGTTACCCCTTTAAGCCCAATCTAGGGTTAAGTACTCTACCCTAGGGTTTTGTTCACAAAATGTCATATCAATACAACTTGTTTGAAATTTTTGCCTAGTGAATGCACTCTAGGTGTGACAAACATATGATATGCCAATGCTTATGATGTTATGCTCAGGTTTTAGTGGCAGTAACACCAGGGGTGTTACATCCTTCCCCCCAATAAAAGAATCTCGTCCTGAGATTAAAAGTCTTGTGGCAAATAATGGAAAAGGAAATGCTTCACTCTTTTATTTCCTTATTCTTGGTACAAGGCAGGGGTGGTTTAGGGCTCACTCCTTTATTATAACAATTGTATATACTTTACAAATTACATGAGGCTAAAAATCCTGGGAAATTCTTTTCTAAAAAGTCCTGAGTTTCCCATGTAGCCTCATCTTCTGAATGTTGGTTCCACTGTATCTTGTAAAACTTGAGAGTTCTTCTCCGGGTAATTCTGTCCTTCAGATCCAAGACTCGGATATGATGTTCTGAATATGTCAAGTCTGGCTCTAAGGCAACATCTGTTACTTCAATGGTTCGATCGGGAACCCGAAGAAACTTCTTCAGTTGAGACACGTGGAACACATTATGTATAGTAGACAAGGTTTCGGGTAAGTGGAGTCGGTACGCCACTGGTCCACATTGCTCAAGAATAGGGAAAGGACCAATGTACCGGGGTGCAAGCTTCCCCGTTACCCCGAAACGTGATACACCCTTCATCGGGGAGACTTTCAGATAGACATAATCCCCAACTAGAAAGTACAAGGGTGTCCGTCATTGGTCTGCGTAACTCTTCTGATGAGCTTGATCTTTCTTCAAATGATGAATTATTCGTTGAACTTTCTCTTCTGTCTCCTTTACCATATCTGGCCTGAAGAAACTCCTTTCACCTGGTTCAGACCAGTTTAATGGAGTACAACACTGTCGGCCATACAAAGCTTCGAAGGGTGCCATCTTAATGCTTTCTTGATAGCTATTATTGTATGAGAACTCCGCTAATGGTAAACAATCATCCCATTTCTATGGGAATTCCAGAACACATGCTCGCAACATGTCTTCAAGTATCCGATTTACCCTCTCAGTTTGCCCACTGGTTTGGAGATGATAGGCCGAACTATGGAGCAATTTAGTACCCAAGGATTTATGAAGTTCTCCCTAGAATTTGGATACAAATTGGGGTCTATGATCCGACACTATGATCTTTGGAACACCGTGTAAACTGAGAATACGAGCAATGTACAGTTCTGCATATGCAATTACTGGATATTTTACTTTGACTGGAAGGAAGTGGGCGATCTTTGTAAGTCGATCAATGATAACCCAAATGGAGTCAAAGCCTTTTGTTGTTTTGGGCAATCCCACAACAAAGTCCATGCTAATATCTTCCCATTTCCATGTTGGTATAGGTAGAGATTGTAATGGACCAGCAGCTTTCAAGTGTATGGCCTTGACACGTTTACAAGTGTCACATCTTGCCACATAGCGTGTGATTTCAATCTTCATCTTTGTCCACCAATAATGTTGTTTTAGATCATGATACATCTTAGTGCTTCCGGGATGAATAGAATAGCGACTAAGATGTGCTTCATCTAATATTTGCTGGCGGATTTCTTCATTCTTTGGCACAACAATGCGGTTGTTGAACCATACAATGCCTTGATCGTCTTTCCTAAAACATTTGGCTCTCCCGGCCTTTATCTTCTCATGGATGTATTTCATACCCTCATCATTCCTTTGAGCATCAATTATCCTTTGCAAAAGGACTGACTCAAGCTTTAGTTGATTTAAGGTTCCATGTTGGATCATTTCCAGGTTTAACTTCTCCATCTCCTGGCATAGTGTATTGTCAGAGGTCTTCACCGTAAGACGGTGATAGGAAGTCTTACGGCTGAGTGCATCTGCCACTACATTGGCCTTGCTTGGGTGATAATGAATTTCCAATTCATAGTCCTTAATAAGCTCGAGCCATCACCTCTGTCTCATGTTCAATTCTGACTAGGTGAATATGTACTTCAAACTTTTATGATCTGTATAGATGTGACAGATATTCCCCAGCAGATAATGACGCCAGATTTTTAGGGCATGAACCACTACAGCTAACTCCAGATCATGAGTTGGATAATGTTTCTCATGCCGACGTAACTGCCTTGAAGCATAAGCTATCACTCGGCCTTCTTGCATTAGAACACAGCCGAGACCACTGCCTGATGTGTCACAATACACATCAAAGGATTTTTCAATATCCGGTTGAGCCAATACCGGAGCAGTGGTTAATAATACCTTCAACTGTTCAAAGGCTTCATTGCACTTTGATGACCAAATAAATTTAGAATCATTCTTCAATAAACTTGTGATGGGTTTCACAAGCTTAGAAAAATCTGGAATGAATCAGCGGTAATAGCCAGCCAGTCCAAGGAAACTTCGGACTTGATGTACAGTGGTTGGGGGTTTCCACTCCAAAATATCCTTGACTTTGCTGGGATCCACCGCAATCCCCTTGGCAGATAATACATGTCCCAAAAATTGGATTTCTTCCAGCCAGAACGCGCACTTACTGAACTTAGCATATAATTGGTGCTCTCTTAAGCACGTCAACACGATCCGTAAATGCCGAGCATGCTCCTCTTCATTCTTGGAATATATCAAGATATCATCAATGAATACCACCACAAACTTATCTAGCTCGGGCATAAATACCGAGTTCATAAGATATGTGAAGTGGGTAGGAGCATTTGTTAGTCCGAAAGACATAACCAGATATTCAAAAAATCCATACCGCGTAGTGAATGCGGTCTTTGGTATATCTTCGGGCCAGATACAGATCTGATGATAGCCTGATCTAAGGTCAATCTTGGAGAATACCCTCGCTCTAGTTAGTTGATCAAATAAAATGTCAATCCAGGGAAGAGGATACTTATTTTTGATGGTAACCTCATTAGGGCTTGTTCGTTTGGGCCGGGAATGGTCTGGATTGGGAAGGAAACCATATGGATCAAACCCACCTAATTGAAATCCCGGCCCACACAATAATCGTGTTCGTTTAAGCCCGCCTGGGCCTCAATCCCACCTCATCCCGGCCTGGGAAAAAACCTCGTCTCGACAGCATGGAAAGAAACCGCGTCTACAGCACAGAGACGGCGGCGGCTAGGGCACAGAGAAGGTGGCGGCGACATCTACACTGGCTGACCGGCGCCATTCCGTCGGTGTCCGCTTCTCGCTGGTAGTACTCACATCCTCCTCCTCTCCTTTCCATTGCATGCATCTTTCCATTCGTCGTCGTCGCATGCCGTTTCCATCGCATGCATCTTTCCATGCGTCTAAGGCTAGCGAAGCTAGTGCTGTGTGCTGGATGTGGTTGCTTGACACCAACAGTTTCGTTGTGCTGTGTGCTTTCCGCATCACTGCTGAGGCTAGCGAAGCTGGTGCTGGATGCTGACCTGAGTGCGTCGTGCGATGCCTGGTGCTGTTCGCCGGTAGTACTAATCATGTTGTCAGATTGCTACCAGTAGATCTTTGCATCGATGTGGCCGGCCACTGGAGTACGCCCAAGTGGTAGGCAACTCGTCGATCTATAGTATAGAGTCTAACATTTGGGACTTGCTTGTTTCAGCACCCCCTCTTCAGTTATTGATCTCTTTCCTGGGCCCTTGTTGTTGTGGAATAATGTGCGGCATTGGCTACAAGGTAAAATCAGTTGTGACAGTGAAGCTAATTTACTGAAACTGATATGCTAAGGTCCGCTAAACTCATATGCTAAGATCTCATACTACTGGTGCTAGTAGCTAGCGCAACCAGACGGTTTTTGCCTGGCTCGTCATCGAAGCAGTGGCCTCTCTACATCGCATCCAGTTCTAGACCGCGCTGTCGTCAACAAACCGGCGAACATGTCGTCCTCCCTATTCTTGGCCCATAGCACCACATACAGTCCAGCGAACATGAGCACGAGCCCCACAAAGCTGCAGCAAAATTGCAAAAGCAAACAGTATTATGAGCATTAGCAGCAGCATTGTAGTGGAGCCCAGACTCCCAGTAATTAACTAACCGATGAGTGAGTTCACGGCATTGCTAGTTTTCCTCTTATTTATTAGTCTTTATTTCGGCACGTCCAATCACCCTTTTTCTTTAGCATCTGGCCAGCCAAACAGAGCACTAGGGTCCATGGCTATCGTTTTCAAGGTCCCTACTGGGCGACAGCGAGGCTGTGGTGCCTTTGGCTCATGTGAGTGAGTTCACGGCATTGCTAGTTGCTGGTCCTTTTCATGTGACATCTGCCTTTGTCTAGATGCGATGTTTGTCCTTGGTTCACATCGCTTCTGTTGGAACAATTATCCTCTCGACCTTGAGCTTCAGCTAATGATTTAGGTCTGAGTTCAGATTGTGATTAGGCTGTTGGCTAATCAAGCTTCAGTTAACAAAGGAACCTTTTTTATTTCCCCCCTCTTTTCAGCCTGTTCATTGCGTGCTGCTGCTTCTGCTGCTTCGAGACCTGTGAGTGCTGCCTCGAGGCCATCTGCTGCTGCTGCTAGTTCTGCTTGGAGATGTATGTGGCCATGGGGACACTGCCGAATAAAATGCTGCAGCACGTTAGAAATGCAATAGTGTCTGTTTGATGTGATCTTGTTTGTGTGCGCGCATCTTCATTTGCACTGGAAAAATGCTTTATTTGTGAAGTTCTATAAATCTGTTTATGTATCTTGGTCAGATGAACTCTATTATTGTGCCATATATCTCGCTTGCATTGGACAAATCCTTTCAAAGTTTTCTCTTGTCCTTGCTTATCAATGGCAGGGTTAGAAGGAGAGAGTTCGAAAAACAAAAGTATTTGTGACTGTTTTTTTATCGAGATGAGTGATTAAAGTTTTATTTTATCTAGATGTATTTCTAACAAAAACCTATTATATTTCTAGATTATCCCTGCACCAGTTCGAGTTAGAGAAGACGAACTTCCACCGTCTTGGGACCCTATACCCTCTCCTTTAGGTACTTGTTATATCCTAAATGTTCTTTATTACATCATGATCTATTTTTGTTGGTGTTTATTTTATTTTATGAATTTCTTTTTAGTTAGCAATGGATGTTGCACTAAGAGATCACCTTAGAAGGAGGACAGATGAGGAGGATGATGATATGATGTTGTTTTTTTCCTATGCTACATATATTGGGTTCTAGTTCAAACATAGTAAGGGAGAAGAAGCGAAGGCATACATCAAAGTTAAGTGGCGAAGAACATGTTCAGGAGTTGCTTCAAGGACATTTGAAGAACTGTCGGGTAGCATTCAGGATGGAGCCTGAAATTTTCAAATCGTTGGCAGGTTATCTTAGAAGGGAGGGGCTGGTTCGTGATACAAGGATTAAGGTCGAGGAAAAGCTAGCATTCTTCTTATACATGCTCAGCCATAATGCCTCGTTTGAAGACCTAATAGAAGAATTTGGGCATAGTGGTGATACATATCATCGTCACATAAAGCATTTCTTTGACCTAGTTGTTCCTACCCTCTCCAAGCAATTCCTGAAGCCACCAAATCCTAATCATGTCCATCAAAAAATTGAAAGGAATCCTAGGTTTTATCCCTACTTCAAGGTGATTACATGGACTATCCTATCATATGTCAATAGTTATTTTCCTTCCAATGTTTGCAAAATCACATGTAGTTTTTCTATGCAGAATTGCATTGGCGCAATTGATGGCACTCATGTGCCTATATCGATATCACCAGATAAAGCCGCTCCATTTAGGAATAGGAAGGGCACCCTTACTCAAAATGTAATGGTAGCGTGTGATTTTGATCTCAATGTAACTTTCATATCCACTGGGTGGGAGGGGTCCGCGACGGATGCTAGAGTTCTCAGAGCTGCAATGAACAGTGGCTTTGAAGTGCCCCTTGGGAAGTTTTATTTAGTAGATGGCGGTTATGCCAACACACCATCTTTCCTTGCCCCATATCACGGAGTAAGGTACCATTTGAAGGAGTATGGGGCAGGTCGCTGAAGACCACAGAACTACAAGGAGATCTTCAATCATCGCCATGCAGTGTTGAGGAATCATATTGAGAGGGCCTTGGGAGTTATAAAGAAACGCTTCCCCATCCTTAAGGTTGCCACGTTTCACAAAATAGAAAACCAAGTGAAGTTACCAGTAGTAACTGCCGTGTTGCACAACATTATTTGATCTCTCAAAGGAGATGAACAATGGTTAGAAGATAAGGCAGAAAATGTTCAAGGCAATATTGTTGACCTTCCAGATGGAGATCAAAGCAATGATCAAGGCAATAATCTCAGAGACACAATTGCACAACAAATGTGGATTGTTTATCAACAACATAGAAACAATTAGTGATGCATTATAATATGTTTTAATGTTATTGGGATTGCAATAAGTTCTTAGAAAATGTAGTTTGTACTAGTTATGATGCTTTAATGTTATTCGAATATGCTTTCAGTTCAATAATCTCTAAAAATTATTATTGTTCACAATTATGCTTTCATGTTCTAATTATGCTCATGTTATAAGTTACCATGCTTGGAAAGGGGTCTCCAAGATTAAACATGCTTGCAAGGGGGTCTCCTAGATTTAACATGTTTTTATCTAAAGGTGCACAAAAGAAAAAATCTCCTATAGCTACTGCTTCAAAGACACATGGAGGCTCTCCAAAAGGTATACATGTTGGTTCTTTCTGATTAGTTTTGGTTCTTTCTTATGTTGCTTATGTACTGATTTGCAGGGAAAACAAGAGCAAATTGGAATTCTATGTTAGAGAAGACCCTTGTTGACTTGTTACATGAACACAATACACCTAAATATAAGGGTAACAATGGTTGGACACCCGATGCATGGAACAAGATTGCCAAGGAATTTCAAGAGAGGGAAAGATATGCAGGTTTCTCAAAAGTTCAAATCCAAGAAAAGGAAAAGGAGTTAAAGAGAGATTACAGGATGTTGAAAGATGCGAGGAAACAAAGCGGAGTTTCTTGGGATGAGAAAAGGTGTATGATTCAAGCTGATCCACCGATATGGGACAATATAATCAAAGTAAGTTAATTACCATGTTTCTATAAACTTGAGATCTTTTTGTGTGTTGTCAGTTCTTAGCTGATCTCACATTTAGTTTCTTACTTTATTGTGCAGTCATTTCCAAGGGCTAAAAAATTCCGCAACAAATATTTTCCTCTGTTTGAAGCTTTGGGAGAGCTACATGATGGTTAGTTTTCCTTTTACCAGTAACTAAGTTTATTCACTATGTTGTACTATTCCTTGCACTAAAATTTCATTGTATAGGTAGTACTGCTGAAGGAACCTACAACTTCACTTCTACTCAACCAAATGGTCTAGATCTCACACAAATTGGATTTGGAGATGTTCCTATCAATGTAGAAGACCGTGAAGATGTGGGAGACCCTTTGGCAGATCACAAACAAAATGAATTAGAAGACAGAGTGTATGAAGTTGAAGGGGTTGATATAAATGCTGATAGGCAGGATGAAAGGTCAAAAAGGACTTCTGTTGTTTCAAGGAATGAAGAAAAAGGACCAAAGAGGCTGAAGAAGAGTTCTAACATAGAAGTATTGATGGAGAGGTACCTAGACATTAGAAGCAAACAAGCTGAAGATGAAGTGACATAATTGGCAAGAGAAAGGGAGGCAAGAGGAGGTGATGATTTCACAATTAAGAATTGCATAGCAGTTCTGAACACATTGGAAGTCACAAAAGAGGAGAAGGTCAAAGCATATAAGGTGTTCAAGGACCCTGACAATCGACAGATATTCTTGAGTGCATGCAATGATGATAGAGAGGCTGCATTGATGTGGTTGAGGGATGAGATGGCTTAGCAGGTATACCTAAGGTTAACTACATATCCTAATTCAATTTTGCATACCTTGCATTATCTCTGTTATATTACTTGTTTGACTACATTACAATCTTCATAGTCATGTTGCCCAGAAGCTCTCAATTTTTCTTGGTATTTCTGTTGGAGCCATTAACATTTTTAAAGCAAGTTGTATTGTTGAGCATGCCAGAAACTGTGATCTAGAGTAATTCCTTGTTAGAAACTAAAATCTAGAGTAATTCTTTGTTCCATTTTAATTTTTATTTCCAGCAATAAAGGCACTGACTACTAGTATTTCGTGCAATGTAGTATTCCTTGAGCTATTGATCTGTCAAAAATAGGAAATTCCTTGAGCTGAATACTAGATGCAAAGCACCTGACCTAACGAAAGTTAAATACTCCTAAATACTAGACACAAAGCACCTAGACCAAGTCCAGAACACTCTTGTTGCATTCATACAATACAACATGCGGACCAGTGTGGGGTGCTCTTATGTCTGTTTTATCCTGTTGCTTCCAACATATCTCACAAGCTGGATGTACAAGAGCATGATATCTTCAGTCAGTCTGGTGAAATTATCACTACTGAGCTATCTTAGTTCTTTGGTCTTGGCACCTAATGCATGGATCTGCTATGCCTCAATTGAAAATTAATTAATTTTCTAGCTAGCTAAAGTTGATTGGAAATTAATTAATATAGTGTTGCTTCCTATGGCAATTGTGTAGGTCATGTGTGACCTGCTTGGTGTGGTTGCTCGACACTCTCCTCAATTGGTGATATTTTCTTTTGGAGCCCAAGTTCTTCGTCTAAGGCATGACTGGACATGGCATTTTGGCGACATCAGAATAGCACATGTTGCTAGTGTTGTTTGATATTAGAGACACTTTTTGATTTGCTTGCATGTTTTATTTTCAGTTTGAGGGGCACGAGTGGTTGGACTTGTTTCAGTTTCTGAAAACTAGGGACACTTCTTTTAGTTTCAGAATTGAGAGAAGTGTATTTTAGTTTCAGGATTCATAATGGTAGGGACACTTCACTCAGCATCTGTTCGGTTGTGATTAAAACCATGGTTGTGGACATTCTCCATAGCATTTTTCTACTTTATTTTAGTTTCATGATTCAAAATGCTAGTGACACTTCTTTCTATTTTTATTTTATAGAAAGCAACATTGTACATGGCAGAGTCTATGTAAGCCCACTAGACAACGTTTTACAGTGTTGTCAGGTCTATGTACAGCTGGTCTCTAGTGGGCTTACAGTGTTGCTTCCTTGTTGAATTATGTTGCATATATGGCGGGGACTAACCGAACAAACATTTTGAGGCAGGGATTTAAACCATAAAGAGATTAAATCCCAAAGGGATTAAGTGAAAAGGAGGGATCCACTCAATCCCTCCCTGGATTAGATCCACTTGGGGAATTAATCCCTTGCAACCGAACAAGCTCTTAAGGGGTCTATAATCCGCGCACATCCGTAGTGTTTGATCCTTCTTCTTGACAAAGATGGCTGGACATCCCCATGGTGATGAGCTTGGCCGGATGAATCCTTTTTCCAGTAGATCTTGTAATTGGGTCTTGAGCTCTGCCAATTCATTTGGAGGCATTCGGTACGACCTTCTAGAAATAGGAGCTGTACCAGGCTTCAACTCAATCATGAATTCTACATCTCTCTCTCGAGGCAATCCGGGCAAATCTTCTAGAAAAACGTCTGGGAACTCACATACTACCGAAATATCTTGGATCTCCGGTATGATAGCTTCATATACTCTGTCAATTGATTTAGCTGGAATAGTTATGGGGATGGTCAAGAGAACCTCTTCTTGGCCATAACTCAATTTGATAGTTCTCAAATTAGTGTTGAGAATAGCTTTATGTTGGGCTAACCAATTCATGCCCAAAACTACATCTATGTCTTGGCCTTTCAGAACGATCATATTAGTAGGAAAGTCCTGTTCAGCCAATGTTACGGGCACTTGGAAAGCTACTTCTTTAGTAAATATTTGTCCCCCAGGCGAATGAATTTTAAACCCTTCCCTTGATTCATGGTATGGAATGCAATATTGCTCCACAAACTTCTTGCTTATGAAAGTATGTGAAGCGCCAGAATCAAAAAGAATAATTGCAGGGTGATTGGCCACTAGAAACATACCCATCATAACTGGTTCGCCTTCTGGTGTTGTGGCCACTTGAGTATAATAAATCCGCCCCGTTTTCCTTGTATTTTTGCCCGCGGTATTGTTTGCTGCATTTCCCTTTCCTTGAGTGGAATTCCCAGAACTCTGCTGATTACTTGATCGATTTTGCTTCGGGTATGAATAGTCCTTGATAAAATGTCCGGACTTTCCACAGTTGAAGCAGCCAGTTGAAGAGCTTGGGAGAGCGGGGAAACGAGTGCCAGGGGCACCCGGCTGATTTGTTGGGGTGGGGGCAGTGGTGGGGCGAATGAAGACCGGTTGTTTGAAAGGGTAGGAGGGTGGACATGGGGAAGAGCGATTTGGATTAAAAGGTCAGATGACCAACCTTTGTCTTTTTTTCAGGCCCCTGACTGGGCCTGTCACCTCCGTAACCCTTTGATTTTCCCGAGCCTGCATATTTAGCTTCGACTGCCAGTGCAGTACTGATAGCCCTTCTGTAGGAAAGATCAATGCAGGTGGCCATCTTCTGTTGCATTCGGTCATTTAGGCCTCTCATGAAGCAATTTCTCTTCTTTAGATCCGTGTTGACTTGATCGATAGCATATTGGGACAAGTGGTTGAATTTATTGAGATACTGTGTGACAGTATCCCCACCCTGTTTCAGCTTCATAAACTCCTCCTTTTTCATATGGAGCACCCCTTCAGGTATATAGTGCTCCCGGAAAGCCAACTTGAACTCATCCCAGGTTATTTGATGACCAGCCGGTTGAACGGCTACAAAATTTCCCCACCAGGTACTGGCAGGGCCGCACAATTGTCGTGCTGCAAATAAGGGCTTTTGAATCTCCGTGCATCGGAGAAGCCCAAACTTCTGTTCGATAACGCGGATCCACTCATCCGCTTCCAAAGGATCTTCTGCCTTGACAAACAATGGGGGACGGGTCTCTGAGAAATCTAGATATGACGTTTCGCGGGTGTTGGGACCATGCTTCATCGCCGAAGGTCCTGCAGGAAGAAACAGCTTCGGCTAAAGCTGCTTATACATGATGACCGAAGCTACCACTCATGAAGCTTCGGTGTTATAACATGCCCGAAGACGAAGGATCGAACCGACTTAAAGATAGAATGACCTTTTAGCCCATAAGGGCCTGAGTCATTGTTGTAAACTTTTATAAGGGGCATGATTGTAATTCCTTACAGGCTGTGTCCTGTGTCTATAAATAGTGAACAGTATTCCTTTACTGTTCACGCATTCCTATAATTGCAAACGCATTGCCCGGGAATCATTACCTGTCAAGGAGAAGGTATAAATGTACTTAAATTCTATGTTCTGACATTTTTATGTTCATATAATAAAATATGTGAATGATGTTACTTATTTCTGATACATCTATCTTTAATGTTTCATGTTTTATATATTATTTCATATTATTTTGTAAGTTTCATCATGAAGGTATGACTTTCGTGATACTTCACTCATGGTCTTCGTCCGAAGTTCATTAAATCCTTGGGGAAATAATGCTTCAGCGGACGAAGGGCATTAATATTTAACATTTTATGTTGCCTTGTTCTTAATTCATAGCATTTGAGGACAAGTCCCCAACATTGGCGCCCACCTCTGGTGAACTCACTTCCACTTTCCTGAGACAATGGCTTCGTTCAAGAACCAAGCTGGAACTGCTTCGGCTCCGAAGCTGATTCTCCCGATAACAGGCGGTTCATGCTCAGAGCCAGCTAACAAGAAACAGAAGAAGGAGGCACAGAGAAGAGTACAACATGTAGGGGTACAAGGACCCTTCATCAAATCAAGATGGTCTCACATCCCAATTACCTTTTCTCAAGAGGATCTTCAGCTCAAGGATTACCCACACAATGATGCCATGGTTATTTCTTGTGTGATCAAAGGATTTCTAGTCCATAATGTTTTGGTTGATACAGGCAGTGCAGCAGATATCATATTTGCTAAGGCCTTCAGACAAATGCAAGAGCCTGAAGACAAGATTCATGATGCTACGCACCCTCTTTGTGGCTTCGGAGGGCGGCAGATTGTAGCACTTGGTAAGATTACCATGCCAGTAACCTTCAGATTCGTCAACAACACAAGGACTGAGCAAATTGTGTTTGACATTGTTGACATGGAGTATCCTTACAATGCTATCATTGGTCGCGGAACACTCAATGCTTTCGAAGCAATTCTTCATCCAGCATATCTTTGCATGAAGATACCTTCGGATCAGGGACCTATTGCTATTTATGGGAGTCAGGAAGCCGCCAGAAAGGCCGAAGGGAATTGGACTGATTCAAAGGCAAGCCATAACATAGATGAAGCCGAAGCTTGTGAGCAGTACAAGCATAGAAGGGAGAAGGCTGCTTCGGCCGATCAGCCGAAACCCATGCTTTTATGTGAAGATATCGCAGAGCAGAAGGTACTGCTGGGATCTCAATTGTCTGAGGAACAAGAGAAAACTTTGATAAGATTCTTTCTACAACAAAGATGTCTTTGCATGGTTGGCTAATGATCTTTGCGGAGTTAACAGGGATGTTATTGAACATTCGCTTAATGTTGATCCATCCTTCAGACCCAGAAAGCAGAGGCTTCGGAAGATGTCTGATGACAAGGCCGAAGGTGCTCGAAATGAAGTAAAAAGACTTCTCAGTGCTGGAGTTATCAGAGAGGTAAAATACCCAGAATGGCTGGCTAACACTGTTATGGTAAAAAAGGCCAATGGTAAATGGAGGATGTGTATCGATTTTACTGATCTCAACAAGGCCTGTCCGAAGGACGAGTTTCCATTGCCAAGGATAGATTCCTTAGTTGATGCAGCAGCTTCATCAGAGCTTATGAGTCTACTGGACGGTTATTCAGGCTATCATCAAATCTGGATGAAGAAGGAGGATGAGCCGAAGACCAGCTTCATAACCCCTAGTGGAACATATTGTTACCTTCGGATGCCTGAGGGGCTCAAGAATGCTGGAGGAAGCTTCAGCAGAATGACAGCGAAGGTTCTTCAGTCTCAGATAGGCAGAAATGTGTTAACTTATGTTGATGATATCATTGTAAAAAGCACGAAGCAAGAGAATCACATTACTGACCTCCAGGAAACCTTCGCTAATTTTAGATAGGCCGGTTTAAAGTTGAATCCAGAAAAATGTGTCTTCACGGTGAAGAAAGGGAAATTTCTTGGCTGCTTAGTTTCAACAAAAGGGATTGAGGCTAATCCAAATAAAATCGAAGCTATCCTTCGAATGGAACCACCCAGTACAAAGAAGGGGCTCAAAGATTGACAGGAAGACTGGCATCTCTCAACAGATTCATATCTAGATCAGCAGAGAGAAATTTACCATTTTTCGAAGTGCTGAAGTCAGCCGAAGTTTTTCAATGGGGACCGGTCCAGCAGAGAGCCTTCGAAGAGCTGAAGCAATATTTGATAAACCTAACAATGCTAACTCCACCAATGCCAGGGGCTCCTCTGTTGTTATATGTGGCAGCTTCGCACTCAGCGGTAAGTGCGGCACTTGTCCAAGAGAGGCTTGAAGGGCAAATCAAGAAGCAAGCTCCAATATACTTTGTATCTGAAGTTCTTAGTTTATGAAAGAAAAATTATACAGAATTGGAGAAGGTGTTATATGCTGTTTTGATGGCTTCTAGAAAGCTTCGGCATTATTTCCAAGCATATAATATAATTGTCCCTTCCTAACAACCATTGAAGGACATTATGAGAAATAGAGAGGCTACTGGGAGGATTGGAAAGTGGGCTACGGAACTTAATGAATTCTGCATTGATTATGTACACAGATCTTCGATTCAGTCCTAGGCGTTAGCTGACTTCATTGCTGACTGGACGCCAGGGGCTCAAGTAGAAGAGGCAAATAAAGATGCCGAAGCATGGACAGTATTCTGCGATGGTTCTTAGGGAACCTTCGAAGCAAGAGCAGCCGCTGTGTTGGTTGCACCCTCCAAAGTTAAAACTTGCTACGCAGCAAGGCTTGATTTTAGCTGCACAAATAACATTGCTGAGTACGAAGCTTTACTTTTGGGTCTTCGGAAGTTAAAGGCAATGGGAATTAGAAGGGCGGTTCTTAAAACTGATTCTCAGGTTATCTCTGGTCATATTGACAAGAGTTGTAAGGCAAGAGACCCGAAGCTTGAGAAGTATCTAGATACTGTCCGAAGGATTGAAGCTTCCTTTGAAGGGTTTTCTGTAAAAAATATTCCTCGAGGAGAAAATGAGCATGCTGATTTGCTAGCCAAGTCAGCAGCACAGGGGTTGCCCTTACCTTCGGAAGTATTTTTTGAAACAATAAAAGCACCTTCGGTTGAACTTCTTGAAAGAGCAATCCTCAACATATCTCCTGTTTATAGTGAAGACTGGAGAACTGAGATCATCTCTTACCTTAAGGGTAATTTCCTTTCAGATGACAAAGCTTATAATAAGAGAATAGAGGCAAGAGCTCGTCCATATGTAATAATAGAAGGGGAGCTGTACAAGCATGGTGTCTGCTCTCCGTTACTCAAATGTTTATCCAGAGCCGAAGGTATAGAATTGATGAAGGAAATACATGCAGGCTTGTGTGGATCTCACATTGGATCTAGGCCTTTGCTGGGAAAAGTTTTTCGCCAAGGATTTTATTGGCCAAAAGCAGCTTCAGATGCAGCGGAGTTAGTCCAAAAGTGCGAAGGTTGTCAGAAATGTGCAAGAGATCAAAAACAACCTTCGTCTCTAACTCAGTTAATACAACCCACTTGGCCGTTGCAAAGGTGGGGCCTTCATTTGTTAGGTCCGCTACCACCAGCACAAGGGAATTTAAGATATGTTGTAGTGGCAGTGGAATATTTTTCTAAATGGATTGAGGCAAAGCCTTTAGCCACAATAACTTCGGTTACTGTTCAAAAGTTTTTCTGGCAAAACATTGTTTGTCGCTTCGGAGTGCCGAAGGCTATCACTGTGGACAATGGAACGCAGTTTGACTCCGAAGCTTTCAAAGAATTTTGTCAACAAATTGGCACAAAGATCCATTTTGCGTCAGTTCAACATCCAGAATCAAATGGACTAGTTGAAAGGGCTAATGGCATCATAATGACAGGAATAATGAAGTTAATATTCAATCAGCCAAGGGGAAAGTGGCCATAAGAATTAATTAAAGTGGTGTGGAGCCACAACACAACAGTATCAAGGTCAATAGGTTTTACACCATTCAAATTGCTGTTTGGTGATGAAGCAATAACCCTAGAAGAGGCTAAGGCAGGATCAATAAGAACAGTGGCTTCGGCGATAGACGAAGCTGATTGTTTTGTGGACAAAGATGCTATAGAAGGGATCAGGCTTCAGGCTGTGGAAAACATCAATAAATACCAAGCCGAAACAATAAAATGGCGGGATAGAAAGGTTCGGTTGAAGAACATTAAGCCAGGACATTTGGTGCTTCGAAGAGTGGCCAACCTAGACACAGTGGGCAAACTACAACTAAAATGGGAAGGCCCCTTTCTGGTAGTATCTTCGTCAAGACCCGGTTCCTACAGATTAAAGGATATGGACGGCAACGACATTCCTAGATCGTGGAATGCGGATGAGCTTCGGCGGTATTATGTGTAACTTGATGTAATCTTTTTTATTTTTTATTTTTTATTGTTGTTTTAGTTTTTCCTTATGGCACCCTTTTCCTTTCCAAAGGGGGAGAAAGGTTTTTAATGGGGCCACAACATGTAATTTTTCTTTTCCTTATTTCAATTCTATAAGAGTGATATCCCCAAAAAATGTAAATGTAAAAGCTGACAACGCACCATCGAGTGCAATGGAAAAAGAAAAGAAGGAGAAGCTCAAAAGTCGTTCCCAAGGGAATGCAGAGCTTACAGCGAAAAATAAACGCTGATTCCGCCGAAAGTCAAAGGTGAAGAAGCTCCTAAGGGAGTCTTGCAGCGAAAAATAAACGTTGATTCCACCGAAAGTAAAAGGCAAAGAAGCTCCTAAGGGAGGTTTACAGCGAAAAGTCAGCGCTGATACACCGAAAAGTAAACGGTGAAGCCGAAAAATAAACGGCAAAAAGATGAGTCATTCTCAAGGGAATGAGGGCTATGATTATGGTTTTTTGGATGTACATTCAAATAATCATTTGCACAATGCATTACATCATGACATTTGCATTCATAAACATTCATTTAGACATATATAGGATCATCATCATCGTATCATACAGAAAAGGCAGATGCTTCAGCTATGAGGAAAAACTTCGGAGAAAGAGGAAATTTTCATGCTTCGTTGTGTACGAAAAGAAGGGAAGGTGTTTTTCGCCTTCGGCTCAAAAGTAAAGTTTCATTCACAGTAAAGCAGATTGTACACGGATAAAGGAGAAAAGATATATTACAAGGTATGCACAAATTTACATAAGTTTTTTCAACAATTATATTACAAAGATCTCTTCAGAATTTTTTGCAAGAAAGTCTTTTACAGCAACTGTTAAGCTTCAGCCCGTCATTCTTTAGCTTCATCATCCTGCACATATTAAAGCAGAATAAGAAAGGTGCAAATTTCAAGGAGAAGGTGAAAGTAACAAGTATAAGTTTCTCACCAGCTTAAGGTGGCTCCGAGCTTCGTCCCCAGCCATTTTTTGCCCGCCATTTACCCAAATCTGCGTCATAAATCTGTTTCCAATGCTTCGGGCTAGGCTTGGGATGTCAACCAAATCTGCTGGTGACAAGCTGAAGTTTGGCCTATTTACAATTTTTCCGTGCGTACAGCCAGCCTTCAGAAAAGCGGTGGTTGTGCCTCGAGAAGCTAGTAGGGCGTAGAAGTCAGCATGCCGAGCAATAACTTCGTCAAGTGCATCAACCTCGCCTTCAATGTATTCTAGGGTGCTGGGCAGGTTCTCAGCTGAAGGTGTAAATGTATCAGAGCTGGCTCCAATTGAGTGAAACACATCCTTCAGCCGCTGCACGCATCGGCTGCCGAAATTTAAGCATTTCTCCTGAAGCTCCTTCAATGTTTTTTGCAAATTTGAATTCTTCTCGATTTCGGTCTTGAGACTTGTTTCGATGTTTTTCTTTTCCTGCTCAGATTTTTCTGACTTTTTGAGTAATTCATTGTTTAACCTGTTATTTTCGGCTTGGGCTTCAGCCAATGAACCTTCCATAGAATGAATGATGAAGTCCTTCTTTTCCAAGGCAGCTTCGTGATCTTTAACTTTGATTTTAAGATCTTGAACAACGGAGTCTTTTTCCTTCAGAGCAGCTTCATAATTTTTGACTTTGTTTTCTAGATCTTTGATAGTAGCTTCGTTCTTTTCACCCTCAAGATCTTGTTGCATTCTCAGCACTTTACTTAGAAGTATACTCTGCCAAAACAACCTTCGTCAGAAAACAACTTAATTCAAAATAAAAAATATAATAATAAAAAATCGAGACTTTTTTACCTTGAAATTAGCATAGAGCAAGCTACCGGCGATATGCTGTCGCTGGTATCTGCAGAGGTCCGCTTCAATCTTCGGCAGGCCAACGCTTTTGGAGAAGGTCCTAACAACCTTGGCTTCGGTTCGGTTCCGAAGGCATCTCAGCTTCCCTTCGTTGACTCCACCAAATAGCAGAGACCCTGGTTTGTATCCACAGGATATAGCATACTTCTTCAGCTCTTCTTTTTCAGCGTCTGACAACTCTTGTCCAAGTATATCTTGAAAATTAAAATCTTCTTTTTCCAAAATGTCTTCAATCTGCTCTTTTCCTTTTTCTGTTGCCGTGTTCACTGTAACCACAGCAGTTTCTTCTTCAGCCATTCTCAGAAGCATATTGTCAATATCTTCAAGTGTAGTTTCCAGGTTAGGATCTTTGTTGGTCCCGGTTTCGGCCTCGGTGGCTTCGGCTCCGGTGGCTTCGGCTCCGAGTGGTTTCGGCTCCGATGGCTGTGGGATCGGTAGTGACAATTTTTGACGCCGAGGTCGGTGGCGGTGTCTGATGAATGACATCAGCCACTTGGATAATTCTTCGTTTTTTTCGGCTTTGCGGGACTTTCTGCTGCCGAAGCTTCTTTGCCCTTCTGAAAAAACTTCGTCAGTCCTGGCGCGAGCGGGCTTAGCTTGACAGGCAAAGGTTCAGTCATTACCTTTAGAATCTCTTCCACTTCGGTAGCAGAAGGTGTCGCAGGAGCTTCCTCCTCCTGGGCCGACGTATTTGGTTTTGGAGATGTATCTTTTCTTTTCATTGAAACAGCTACCCTCGGTCCAGGGCTCAGTTTTTCAGAAATTTCTTTTTCCTTTTTGGCCAATTTGGTGCTTTCTTTGTCCAGGGCATTGGCAAATCCTCTTTCTCTTCGGGCCTTCGACATCTCCGCCTAGTTGCTCGTAATCAGGGTAATCAAAATTCAAAGCATCTAGCACACAATTCAATCTTCGCTTCGGACGAGTGCCGAAGGCTGCAATCATCAACTGATCTTCTTTCTTAGAGTAATTTTCGAGGATATCATTGCACATAATCTCGATTGTGTCCAGCCATTCTTGGTAGGGCTTTTTAAAGTGTTTTTTAAAACTTGTAGTAATACGGCAATCGAACAAATTCTCCCCTTTTCTTTTCTCCCTCCAGCTTCGGCATCTCCCAATCCCTCATTGTTGGAAACACTTTAAAAGCCAGAAATTCCTGCACCAAGTCTCTAGTGCCAATATGATCTGAAATCACGAGAAATTCAGCCAAAGCAATTTGGCTCGGGCTTCCACTTATCATGTTGCATCGGGGCCTCGTTTCTCCGAAGGTTAGCTCTAGTGGACTCTGGACCAATTTATCTTCATCTTTATCAACTTTAACATAAAACCACTCAGATTTCCATCCGGCTGGCCATTTGCTTCGGTAGCTTATCACTGGAAACTTCAAAGTTTTGCGATAAGCAAAGTTGTAACATCCAAAATTCTCATGAAGACCATCTCCTCTAGCTTTAGTCTGATAGTGTAGTTCATGGACTCGACAGAAACCTTCACCGAATGGTTCCACTCCCTGGCTACGAAGGGCCCAAATATAAACACTTAATCTAACAATAGCGTTAGGGGTCAGCTGATGAAGGTAAACCCCAAACTTCTTCAACACATCAGCAATCATCCCATTCAAAGGAAATCTTAATCCTGCTTTAAAGAAGCTTTTGAACACAACCACTTCATTCTTTTCCGGCTTCGGAGTAATCTCCTCCCCGCCAAAACGAACCAGCTCCTTTTTTGTTTCACTAAAGTAGCCCAGCTTCACCATTTTTGGAAGATCAGCTTCAGAGATGGTGGACTTTCCAAAGTCCAAATGACTAGGTTTGCTTGGCATCCCGCAGTTGTACTCATCTTTGGAACCAACTTCTTCAACATCAGCTTGCGTTGCTTCGGCAGCAGGTGTGTCTTCTGATGGAACCAGCCCGGAACGCTTCATCGCTTCAGAAATCGGAACAGTTTCAACGGCTTCGGTCTCGTCTCCATCACGCTCAACCCTAGCAGTGGAGCGTATTCTGACCATTTGATTTTAAAATTTTCTTAAAAAATTCTTTGGAAGTCAATAACATTTTTTCCGAAGCTATCCTTGTGACGAAGCACAAACCAAACTAGAGCTTCGTTTTGAATGCAAAAATCAAGCTTCGGCTATGGTTAAATTTTTGGCAGCAAAACAGTGCAATAGCAATGAAGGCGGTGCTAACTTCACACCTACCTGTCTGTTTATATAGTGCTGCAGGTAAGAAGGTGAATCGTCAGGATTTTTTCACCGGGCAAACAGTCACTCGCACCCACTGCACGGTGGGCCGCAAAAACCAAGAAGGTGAACCTGCATGGTAGGACCGCTCCGCGCTCGAAAACTGTATCGTTTCTCGGCAACGAGCTCAGGGAAGGTGTTTTTCGGACCTTCGTCTTCCCGAAGCCTAAGAGACTTTTTTCACGGATCAAGCTCGTTACGAAAAACGATCTAGCACCGCGAAGGGGCTACTGTTGGGACCATGCTTCGTCGCCGAAGGTCCTGCAGGAAGAAACGGCTTCGGCTAAAGCTGCTTATACATGATGACCGAAGCTACCACTCATGAAGCTTCGGTGTTATAGCATGCCCGAAGACGAAGGATCGAACCGACTTAAAGATAAAATGACCTTTTAGCCCATAAGGGTCTGAGTCATTGTTGTAAACTTTTATAAGGGGCATGATTGTAATTCCTTACAGGCTGTGTCCTGTGTCTATAAATAGTGAACAGTATTCCTTTACTGTTCACGCATTCCTGTAATTGCAAACGCATTGCCCGGGAATCATTACCTGTCAAGGAGAAGGTATAAATGTACTTAAATTCTATGTTCTGACATTTTTATGTTCATATAATAAAATATGTGAATGATGTTACTTATTTCTGATACATCGATCTTTAATGTTTCATGTTTTATATATTATTTCATATTATTTTGTAAGTTTCATCACGAAGGTATGACTTTCGTGATACTTCACTCATGGTCTTCGTCTGAAGTTCATTAAATCCTTGGGGAAATAATGCTTCAGCGGACGAAGGGCATTAATATTTAACATTTTATGTTGCCTTGTTCTTAATTCATAGCATTTGAGAACAAGTCCCCAACAGCGGGGTCCTTGCTGATATGCTCGCCCGCCTTGTTGTTGTAATTGTTGACCCACCATTTCCCGCAGAAAGCGAGTGTTGTCGGTCGTAGCGTTAACCAAGGCAGCGATAGCCTCAGCTAACGTTGGAGGTACTGGGGCGGGTTCGGAGTTGCTTCCCTCCCACGGGAGGTCCCTGCTCCATCCTGTGCACGAGTCTTGGAAGGCATCTGAGGCAACAAACATTTGGAAGAATATAATATGCCAAAGAAAACCATCCATTTTACATTACTAAAAAGGGTAATGTTACAGACTCGAATTTTACAACAGGATTACATTACCTATTATACATTACTACTACTTCTACACTATACTACTCTTGCTTCTTGTTACTTTTAGTAGCCTCGCTGTCGAGAGTAGGAGACCATTCATCCACCAACTTCATAGAGGGAGGAGGCCTGAAAAGGTCTAGTTCACCACCAAAGGCTTCTCCTGCTGTCCCAGAAAGTCCGGCTTCTATCCCGACAGGATCCGCAGGTACGTTAGGGTGCAATTGGGAATACAATACATGAACTTCTTCATGTAGTGTATTACAATACACTTGCAAGTGGTCTATGGCGGTGCTAAGCTCCTCCACGCGGGCTCGAGCTTTAGCTTCCTTAGCCCAAGCAAGCGAACGAGAGTTAACTGCCCAATCGAGCGCTAGATCTCGTTCCGCGAGCTGATCTTGCAGGTGGCGGATGTCTGTTTTTAATTCGTTTATTCTCTCACCATCCATAACCCATATATCGTTCCTGCGATGGAGCTCTGATCGAAGCTGATCAACCTGGGCTTCCAGATCCCCGATTGGATCGTTGCTACTACTGCTACTGTCTTCATGCCGCGGGGCAAGCTGATGGCGGGGCACGCCAACCGGTCCGGTAGACTTGCGCGCGGTCTTTCTTGTGCGCGGCGGCATATCTCCATGAGGGGGAAATCTTATTAACATAGTTTTTAGCATGATGCATGTATAATTACATAATCAACCTTAGTCGATTCACACCTTTTATACATTGCACTCTATTATCTGGTCTTTCAAATAAGTACTCAGAAGGTGGTTAGATAAGGAAGAAAGAAATTTTCTAAATAAGTCGTGGAAAATTCTTTTTGAAAATGCCTCATAACCTCTGCAGAGATGGGCTTTGCTCTGATACCAGCTATGACGAAACCTCCCAAGTCATTAGGCCCACCTACAGTTGTCCTTGTCCAACGGACCTCAGACAACGCTGCAGGTGCCCCTGAATCACTTGACAAGTACGGTATCTGCTTTCTCTACCTTTCCCAAGAGCGTTTTACCCGTCACGCAGACATTATAACACATCGGAGATACGAAAATGCAGAAGCAATTACAATAACTTACCTTATATTAAAAGTAAGAAGGAGTTGGATTATTACAGACCAAAAACAAATATAGGAGTGCTGAGTATTATTATTATTACAAAACCAGGGAGGCAAAAACTCCTCCCGCATAAGCAGTAAAAAGTTTTTAACAGAGGATCCTTTCCTCCCGAAGCTTTACTCCTGGTTTTCCTCCTTGGGCACCACCTTTGAACAAAAGCAGCAAAAGTTTGCCGCTTCTTGACCGAAAACCACATGGGACGAAGCCCTGAGTACGAAGTGTACTTTCGCAAGACTTACCCGACAAAGTAAAAGACTCTCAAGGATATGCTGGCTTTAAGGGAGTCAAGGTAAGGCTTATCAATAATCAATAACCCTGCTTGCAGAAATGCTTACTAATAGTGGATCCAGTTTTATTTGTCGGGTTAAGTAAAATTACCTGCAACTAGAGTTCTTTCTACCCTAGTTCAATCACTTGACCTGCACTAGCCAATTTCTTAATCACCCTTCATCTTCACTGGAGTTCTATGTATAGGGCAGTGATCAAGTCTTCATAACCGCGAAGTTACGGCGATCAGAATCGATTATACTCAGCTGAGGATCTCCAATCACACGACATATGTAGCACTTAACCCTTGCATATGTCAACTCACCACCGGGGTTCTTAAGACCAGATTAGGTTCACTCCAACCGAGAGCACAGATACACCACCGTCCAGCCTCTTACCATGGAGGGTACACGCTACTCTCGCCATCTCTCCACTCCCATTGTGTGTTATCTTATTCTGGTATTAGTCTGCCTGAGGCAAAACTTACCCATGACGAGGCATGTGACCAGTTAAAGGGTCCTCGATCATCAAGCCTACATCGACACGGTCCTTAATCGACTTGGACGGAGACACTACACTGAGACTCTCTTTCTCGTGCAAGTCACCCGCCCGGTCTCAGCTTTATTATTTTCAACCCAAAAGTCTAGTACCTGGCAGAGGTACATCTTTTCCGATGTTGAACCCATCATGGCCATGATGGATCCACCATCAAGTTTTATTTTCAAAAACATCCCACCCACTTTGAAGCAACATCCTTTGTGAAAACAAAACATTTTGTTTTTCTAAAGCAATGCTAAGCATAAGAAAAACCTTTTTGTAAAACAGGGATTTAAGAGGTAATCAAATCCAAGGAAGGAAATGCAGGAATTGGTTTAGCACACAACTCCTATTACCTAATGCATCAAGTAAGTGAGAAAGAAAGTATCAAGGAGGTGGCAAATGCACCGGGGCTTGCCTTGTGTTACTGGTGAATCAGGCTGTATTCCGCAGATATCAAAATAAAAACAGTTGCCTGCCTGATGTTCCTTAGGTGGTGGTGGTGAAGTCTTTGCTTCTTCGACTTCTACTTCTTCTTCGTTTTCTAAATATGACCATACATAATAATGAATGCCCATGTAATGCTCATGAGAGTGCAAAGATAATAAAAGTTTATTATCTAATGTCTTGAATACAACTTTCCTTCAAGGATCTCCGAGAACTTAGGGTTTCCGGAGTCAATAGTGAAGTTCATAGGGCAGGGGGCTAGGGTTTTGGGTTCTAAGTATCAAACATGGTCCAAATCATACCAAACTCTACCCAAGGCTTTTAAATATTATTTAGAGATTATCCTAAAAGTTTAGTGAATTTTGGATTTATTATTTATTCTCTAAAAATCCAGAAGCAAGGTCTTAGGATGTTTTAAATACTCTATAATTTCCTGTTTGGATTAAAAATTCTAAAACTATTATTATTAAATTCTATGGAAAATTAGGAATCTAGCAAAATTGGTCTTGCATTTTTAGCATTTATCTACGATTTTCTAGAATTTCTTGAACTTTGACAGAAAAAGAAAAAGAAAAGGTATGAACAGCCTTAGGCTGATTCTGGCCCGAACCGGCCCAATTACGGGTGAAAACACGCCCGCGTGCGCCCGCAGACTTTGCAGGGACAACCCTGTTTTTTTTAATAACCAAAAGCGGGGTCGCAGCACTATTCATCGGAGTCGCTGACAGTTGATGAACCCCCCCCCCCCCAGTTTCTATTCCTTCACGAATCGCGTCCTTGACGACGAGAGATGTCGCGCAGAGCTCCGACGAGCTCGTGTACCGGCCAATTCACTCAAAGACTAGCGTCCTACTTTGGCCGAGGCCGAATTCAAGACCTAAGGATCGTTTCCCCTCACTCAATTTTACGAATGGCTACCCAATTTGTTCTGGCCACGGTGACAGCGGGCATTGCGGACAGGCAACCACGTTCCCGGTGATCTAAGGGATCCTAGCTCAATTGAGTTGGTCGGGGAGTATCAGAGGCACACCAGAACGCTAAAACGGAAGGGCAGAGGATATGAGCGGACCTGAGGCGCGCTGGCCACGGCGAGGTCAACCCAAGCGGAATTCTTGAGTGATTTGGGGGAAGTACGGAATTGGAGCTCTCTGGTGAACGATTGGAGGCAAGACTTGGTGGCTTGGTGCATGATTACCCTACGGACCCGACGGTGCGCTCAATTTATAGAGTTCGCGAGCGGTGGCCGGTGAATTAGACGACGACGCACGGCGGCCGGAAAGAAAAGAAGTTACTGGCGCGCGCGATTAGTGTCCTATTACCTTGGCAAGCTCCCCGGCGATGAACAGAGGGTTACAGCGAGTCACGGCGACGCGGTGGATGTGCCAAGGCACGTGGCGCAAGGCCGTAAGGCGGCTGTCACCGGCGAGCTCATCCGAATCCGCCATGGCTAACTCGGTACGGTGGTCGGAGTAATTTAGTGGCCAGAATATATCCACGGCGATGATATTTACTCAACCCCAAGCGCTATCCAATCGATCCGAGCACGAATCAAGGCGGCGAAGGCACGAATCCGCGCGTGGTTCATCGGCGGCGAGGAACTGAGCTGGCGGCCTGATCCAGTCACTGTACCATCGTGAAGTGCATTCAGTCAGTCTGACCGAGCAGATTCAAGGCAGCTTTTCTCCAAATTTAGCATGTCAACTTCATCATCCTTCTGCACCAAAGTTGTAGACCTATCAACCATCTCTACTTTTGCTATAACAGTTCTAGCCAAATTCCCACTGAATCTAACTCAAATCCGGTCTCAAGTTCGGCCAATACCACTCGTGGCCAAATTTCAGTCTAGAAACCGACTAACAACCCATCTTTGGGTCCAATTTTCTCAAAATTCTTCATGGTACCAAGGCATGATCTCTATAGTAAAGTTATTTCCCTTTCATAGATCTACAAAATTGATTTGGTGACCTAGGGCAAAAACTTTATGGTTTGGAAGTTACAAGGCTTCGAAGTTGAGCCAATTTTCTGAATTTCAGACTTAACCCAATTAGGGTTCAATAGGGCTTTTTGCAAAAAGGTCCAAATCTCAGGGTTTAGGTTGCAAATCTTCATAATTGTGAACCAAATTACTTAAGACACCTTACTTCATAGTTTTTGCACTTTAGTCAAAAAGTGCACTAATATTGCACTTAGCCCCCTAGGGTTTAAGTTTAGGGCTTTCTAGGGTTCTATTTAGGGTTTGTGGTACTTTTAGTGTTTTAATGCCACTTTAGTCCATTCATAGTGATATTTTATGATTATTATAACTAAGCTTTGGATTTTTCTCTTGGTTAAACTTTGGTTACCCCTTTAAGCCCAATCTAGGGTTAAGTACTCTACCCTAGGGTTTTGTTCACAAAATGTCATATCAATACAACTTGTTTGAAATTTTTGTCTAGTGAATGCACTCTAGGTGTGACAAACATATGATATGCCAATGCTTATGATGTTATGCTCAGGTTTTAGTGGCAGTAACACAGGGGTGTTACAAGTCAGAACCTTGCATGGTTCCGGATACCTCGGTAAAATTATCGGCGTCGTCCACGAGAGTTTGCTTTCTCTACTTGCACTTTACCTTCCGCATTTACATTAAGTCCTTAAGTTTCAATCTCTTCTTTCTAGTTAAAATATTTAGGATTGGAACCTAGGCTTTATGTTAGAGATAGCAACACTTAGACAAAACCTTGTTTGCACATTCTAGATTGATTATTTGCACAGGTTTAGTTCTAGGGATTTATTTGTGGCCTAGTTTAGAAACAAGTTCTTAGAAGTCCTAATTCACCCCCCGTCTTAGGCATTTCCGTTTCTTCAATTGGTATCGGAGCCTGGTTTGGCTCATTTGAAATGTTTTAGCTTCACAGCTAATCGAGCCGATGCTTTTTAGAGGATGGGAATGGATACCCATAGGACACCACACTTTGATGGCACTAACTTCTCATATTATAGTGCTAGAATGGCTTGTTACCTAGAAGTCGTTGGTCTAGGTGTTTGGAGAGTCACTCGTGATGGGATTAAACCACCTAGGAATCCCGAGAAGCTCATATTATAATGCTAGAGCCAAAATTTTCTTTTATGAATCTCTTAGCATGGAAATTTTCAATCAAGTATTTACATTAAAAATTGTTAATGAGATTTGGCTAAAATTGCATGAGCTCCATGACAGCACATCCAATGTCCATGAGCAAAGACATTGCCTAGTCTTAAATGATTACAATTCTTTTGCCATGAAAGATAATGAGGTTGTTAGAGATATGTATTCTCGTTTGAATCTAATCATCAATGAGCTCAATTCTATTGGAATAACAAGCTAGGTGATGCGGACATTGTGAGGAAGATTATATCCCTGCTACCACAACAAAACTATGGGAGCATCATCACCATTCTTCACAACATAGAGGACTTGAGCATAATGACCCCAATGATTGTGATTGGAAAAATTGCGGCATTTGAGATGTTGTGGAAAATGGGTCAACAAGAGGAGCCAACTTCTTCAAGGCCATATGTTTTTGCATGTGATGAAAAGAAGAAAGGCAAGAAGAAGGCTCCCATTCCAAGCTCCTCAAGTGAAGAAGAGGAGGAAGAAGAAAGTGATTATGATGAAGATAATTAACCATCAACATCATTCTTCGAGTACGAAGAAACAGTCTGACGCGTCGGAAAGGTAATGGGGATGATTCGCAAGATTAATCTAATGAGTGTGCCCCTGCAGGTCGAGGATCTTCTCTTTAACATTGACAGAAAAAAGCAAAAAAAGAGAGGATGCTTCGTATGCGGGGAGAAGGGCCACTATAAGGACAACTATCCAAATATGGTCAAACCCACAAAGAGGAGGAGCAAAGGCAAGGCACTCACAAGTGTCAAGACTTGGGATGACTCTTCAAACAAAGATGATCCTCCAAGGACTCGTAGCCACCGCTCTTCATCAAGCTTTTCACGGTCATCACACAAATGCCTTATGGCAAGAGGTAAAACAAGTATCCCATCCTCTAGTGATGACAGTGATGATGAATGTAATGATGAGGGAAAGCTCTCCATAGATGAACTTGTGCATGTTATGAAATTTTTTGAGGATGTTTGCACTAAACAAAAGGCTCAACTTAAAACTTTGAAAAATAATTTGATTAGCTCTTAAAATGATTATAAATGTTTGCTAGAAAAGTTTGAAATATTTGCAAATTTAAATTGTGAGCTAACAACTAAAATTAAGCAATTAGAGTCTAATGCTCCATCCTCAACTATAGATGATAGCCTTATCAAAAAGAATGAAAAACTTAAGGCTAAGATAGCTAGCTCTAAAGAAGCTATTGAAAACTTGCTGGAGAAAATGGAAATTCTTAGCATACACAATAATGAGCTAACTACAAAGCTAGAAAACATAGGTAGCACCCGAGGAGCATCTTAGTTGAAATTCCTGAAATTATTAAGAAAGATGCTTCTACTTCTTGCTTTGCTTTAATTAATGATTCTAATCCCTGCAATCAAGTTCTTGTTAATGTTGTTATATAAACATGATCGAATGATATTACAATGGAGAATAATCAATTAAGGCAAGAGGTGCCTCGCCTAGGCAAGGCTTTGTATGACAAGAAAGGCAAAGCCAAACAAACCCAACCACCACAGGATAACACCACTCTGGGAGTCAAAAGCCTAGAGAGATAAACCTAGTTTGTAGGCTATGCCACAAGGAAGGCCACAAGTCTTACCAATGCAGGGTAAAGACCTAGGATAAGAAAAAGCAAAAGCTCAAGAAAAAGGAAACAAGCAAAATCTTTAACACCTACATTAATAAGATAGAAAAAAGGCCGCTACACCATATTTGATCAAGAAGAAAAAGAATGGGAACGTGATAGCAATCAGGTTCAATAAGCAAGCCAATAAAGGAAAGGGGCCAAACGCATCTGAGTGCCAAAGGAAATTATCTCAACCATGAAAAACACCAAGAAGATTTGGATCCCAAGAGGGAAGTGAGAAGTCCGAAGGACCTCAGAGAATTTGGAGACTTGGCAAAATTAGAGTGTATATCATGGGATGCATCATATTGGATCAAGTCCATTGCCAAGTGGGTTAGTGAATACTTTGGACCCAAATTCCCCACCCATGACTAAGGTAACTAGATTTACTGTACTTCTTTTTTTAGATATGCATATCTATTTTATTAAATCTAGTTTTTATCTTACATACCTAGGTTTACATGTGGTATTTACTTTTGATTATAATTGCATGCATACTAGGTCAAACATATGGTAGGAATGCTCGTTTTCAATTCATATTCTTGAGCAAACCTACATGTTTAAAATGTTTAATTAAGCACGGCACATAGCTTATTTTAAAATTCCTAAGTAAATGATATTCATAACATATATGGTATATTCTACAATTGGTATAATTTAACTTATATGTGTCAAAGCTCGGATTATAGATAATTTTCCCCTCTTGGTATCAAAATCAAAGTGCATGTCTCCTATAAGTATTCAAAACTTCTATGCACACTTTCAGGGGGGAGGTTACTCTATAATCTAAGTCTTTGAGACTAATACCTATTTTCAAGTCTATTATATGTAATAGTATCATTGAAGGGAAATGGAGTCCCCGGAGAAAGACATAAGCTTCCACTACGAAATCTACAAGTATTTTCATGTCCCCCAAGTGGTTCCATTCCACTTTCGGTATCATTTTCATGTCTTCTCTAGATTTTGATTAAATTATATTTCATATCTTATGCTTCTTGTGTTGCTATAAATGCATATGCTATTAAAATATATCTTTTACCTATGCATAGGGGGAGTCAGTCTAATCAATCATATCTTGTCCCTCTCTTTCTCATGTGCCTTTCCTAAGTAGAGGATCTACGACAGGGGGAGTATATCTTCTTTTATGACAAAAGAGAGTATATTCTTTCAAAGGGGGAGAACACTCTTTTAGAGGGAGTAATCTTTTAGAACTACAAGTGGTAAATCTTTTAGAGGACAGGTCTCATTTGCTTCCTGTATGCTTTTAATGTCTTCCTTTTCGGTGTTCGATTCCAAAGGGGGAGAAGTTTTAGGGACCATGAGAGCACCTAGAGGGGGGGTGAATAGGTGATCCTGTAAAATCCAACACTAAATATCCCAACTTGGTTATGAAATGTTAGAAGGATTGAAACCATGTTGTTAAAGTGAGAACTCTTCACTTGATTGTTCCATTAGAGTGAGTATTAAACTTTGGAACAATAGCACAAGTGATTACGTGAGAACTCAGGAAGAGAAACCAATCACAATGAAAAGCGACACAAGAGACACGGAGATTTTATCCCGTGGTTCGTCCAAGTATAACATTTTCCTACTTCCACGTTGTGGCGTCCCAATAGACAAGGGTTGCACTCAAGCCCTTTCAAGTGATTCAATGATCCACTTGAATACCACATTTTTCTTCTTTAGAGATGTTTCCCGTTTGTGAGGAATCCCCACAAGTTGGAGCCTCTCACCCTTACAAAGTTGATCACAACACAAAGCACAAGAGTAAGGGAGGGGAAGAAACACACGCAAGAATCGTAGCAATCACACGCACACAAGTCAAGACGTGAGCACACAAACACGGCGCAGGGAGATTACAACTCAAGAAGTTCTCAAATCTCAAACACGATGATTCGATTGCGTGGTTGCAGAGTCTAGGCGTCTTAGGATGTTCAATGGAGGCTTGGTGTTTTGCTCCATGCGCCTAGGGATCCCTTTTATAGCCCCAAGGTAGCTAGGAGCTGTTGGATCTCCATTTGGTAGGCAATTCTTGCCTTCTGTCGGGTGGCGCACCGGACAGTCCGGTGCATCACTGGACATGAACAGTGCTCGATTTCTTTCCTCTTCTGGCGAAGCCGACCGTTGAGCCTTCGGTACCCTTGGCGCACTAGACACTGTCCGGTGCACACCGGACAGTCCGGTGCGACCAAGTGACCGTTAGCCCTGGCCACGTGTCGCCCGCTGATCGCGTTGCCGACCGTTGGCTCGGGCGCCGTTGGCTCACCGGACAGTCCGGTGCACATCAGATAGTTCGGTGAATTTTAGCCAGGGCGCCCTCGGTGAATTCCCGAGAGTGACGAGTTCATCGTCGAGCCAGCCTGGGCACCGGACACTGTCCGGTGCACACTGGACAGTCCAGTGCACCGGAGGCTGGTGCAAGTCTGGCTAGACTTAGCCAAGCTTCGCCACTACAAATTTATTCGACTTGACAAAGTTCCTAGCACTTAGAGGACTATATTAGTACCAAAAAACAATTCACTAAGGCTAGAGTCATACCTTGATCTTGATTTGCACTTCTTTAGCACTTAGCACATATTAACCAAAACACTATGTGTTAGGCATCTAATCACCAAAACATTTATAGAAATGGCCCAAGGGCACATTTCCCTTTCAATCTCCCCCATTTTGGTGATTTATGCCAACATATTTAAAAGCAACTTGAAGTGCAATATCATTCTCAAAAAGTGCAAATTGAAGACCAAATTTTCTCACACAGGATTTGGTATATTTGGATCACTTTTACCACCACTTGGTTTAATTTCACAAAACAAATTATTTTTCCTATTTCTAACTCAAACACACTTGTTTTGGCGAATTTAGAGATCTATCAAAGGTAAATTTGATCAAATGCCAAAAACTCCCCCTTTTTCCCATAATCAAAATTCTTCCCCATAAGAGACCAATTTTTGCAACAAGAGAATTTTGGCCAAAACACAAAGATTCTAACTCTACAATTTTTGAAATTTACAATTGGTTGGCTAATCCATTTGCTTTGGACTTAATTTCTCCCCCTTTGGCATTAAGCACCAAAACAGGATAACTTTTGGCCCTTTAACCCCATTGCCTCACCAAAATGTCAAATAAGAGCAAAAAGGCAATGATGATACAATAAAGAACTTAGGACAAGATACATTTTACCGAAATGCAGTGGAAGCACTTTCTATGTCCAAGTTCACTTTTCCCTTTCAATATCCCTTTGAGACTATTTCAAGAATACTCAAACAAACAAGTTAGTCTCAAGGGAGTCAAGTTGTAACACATCTCCCCCTAAACATGTGCATCATTTGCATAGGGACTTGTGAGGTCCGGGGATGACTTGTACAACTTGAGCACCAAATATAAGCAATGAAAGACAATAAAGCTTAAAGTAACATGATCAAAGGCATAGAACACATGTATGCTATAGATCAATCCAAGTTACGCGAATCTAAGATGTTTAGCTAACTACGTAGCCTGCAAAACCTTTTCTCATCTAAAGGCTTGGTGAAGATATCGGCTAGCTGGTTCTCGGTGCTAATATGATAAATATCAATATCTCCCCTTTGCTGGTGGTCTCTCAAAAAGTGATGACGGATGTCTATGTGCTTAGTGCGGCTGTGTTCAATAGGATTATCCGCTAAGCGGATTACACTCTCATTATCACATAGGAGTGGAACTTTGCTCAGATTGTAGCCAAAGTCCCAGAGGGTTTGCCTCATCCAAAGCAATTGCACGCAACACTGTCCTGCGGCAACGTACTCGGCCTCAATGGTGGATAGGGCAACGGATGTTTGTTTCTTAGAGCTCCAAGACACCAAGGACCTTCCCAAAAACTGACAAGTCCCTGATGTGCTCTTCCTATCAATCTTGCACCCAGCATAGTCGGAATCTAAGTATCCGATTAAGTCAAAGTAGACCCCATTGGATACCAGATCTCGAAGCAAGGCGTAGAAACTAAACATCTAAGAATTCGCTTAACGGCCACAAGGTGACACTCCTTGGGGTCGGATTGAAATCTAGCACACATGCATACACTTAGCATAATATCCGGTCTACTAGTGCAAAGATAAAGCAAACATCCTATTATAGATCGTTATGTCTTTTGATCAATGGACTTACCTCCTTTGTTGAGGTCCAGATGTCCGTCTGTTCCCATCGGTGTCTTCGCAGGCTTTGCATCCTTCATCCCAAACCTCTTGAGTAAGTCTTGAGTGTACTTTGTTTGGGAGATGAATGTTCCTTCCTTGAGTTGCTTCACTTGAAAACCAAGGAAGTAGTTCAACTCACCCATCATCGACATCTCAAACTTTTGCATCATTACCCTACTAAACTCCTCACAAGACTTTTGATTAGTAGAACCAAATATAATGTCATCGACATATATTTGGCAAAAAGATCACCATTGCAAGTCTTAGTAAAAAGAGTAGGATCAGCTTTCCCAACCTTGAAAGCATTAGAAATGAGAAAATCTCTAAGGCATTCGTACCATGCTCTTGGGGCTTGCTTAAGTCCATAGAGCGCCTTAGAGAGCTTGTAGACGTGGTCGGGATACCTGTCATCCTCAAAGCCAGGGGGTTGTTCCACGTATACTTTCTCCTCGATTGGTCCATTTAGGAAGGCGCTCTTCACATCCATTTGGATCAACTTAAACGAATGGTGAGCAGCATAGACTAATAATATTCAAATTGATTCTAGCCTAGCTACAGGAGCATAAGTCTCCTCAAAATCCAAATCGGCGACTTGGGCATAACCTTTTGCCACAAGTCGAGCCTTGTTTCTTGTCACCACTCCATGTTCGTCTTTCTTGTTGTGGAACATCCATTTGGTTCCCGCAACGTTTTGCTTTGGACGTGGCACCAGGCTCCAAACTTCATTTGTTTTGAAGTTGTTGAGCTCTTCCTGCATGGCCAACATCCAGGCCGGATCCTGCAAGGCTTCTTCTACCCTGAAAGGCTCAATAGAAGAAACAAACGAGTATTGCTCACAAAAATTGGCTAAGCGTGAGCGAGTTGTTACTCCCTTGCTGATATCGCCTAGAATTTGATCCACTAGGTTATTCCTTTGGATTGTGGACCGAACTTGAGTTGGAGGAATTTGTGACGCTTCTTCCTCCTTATCCTGTTCTTCATGTGCTCCCCTTGATCCTGCGCTTCTTCTTGAGGTACCTGTTCATCGTCTTGAGTTGGGGGATGCACCATCGTAGAGGAAGAAGGTTGATCTTGCTCTTGTGGTTCCTATGGTCGCACATCGTCTATCGCCATTGTTCGCATTGCGGCTGTCAGAACCTCATCTTCATCTACATCATCAAAATCAACTTGCTCTCTTGGAGAGCCATTAGTCTCATCAAATACAACGTCGCTAGAGACTTCAACCAACCCTCATGATTTGTTGAAGACCCTATACGCCTTTGAATTTGAGTCATACCCTAATAAAAAACCTTCTACAGCTTTGGGAGCAAACTTTGAATGCCTACCTTTCTTTACCAAAATGTAGCATTTGCTCCCAAATACACGAAAGTAGGAAACATTTGGTTTGTTACCGATTAGGAGTTCGTAGGATGCCTTCTTGAGGAGACAGTGCAGATAGAGTCGGTTTATGACATGGCAGGCTGTACTCACAACTTCCGACCAAAACCACTCAGGCGTCTTGTATTCTCCAAGCATTGTCCTTGCCATATCAATTAACATCTTGTTCTTCCTTTCTACCACACTATTTTGCTGTGGTGTGTATGGAGCGGAGAACTTGTGCTTGATGCCTTCCTCCTCAAGATATTCTTCGACTTGAAGATTCTTGAACTCAGACCCATTATCGCATCTTATCTTCTTCACCTTTAGCTCAAATTCATTTTGAGCTCTCCTTAAGAAGCGTTTTAGGGTTCCTTGGGTTTCAGACTTATCCTGCAAAAAGAACACCCAAGTGAAGCGGGAAAAATCATAAACTATGACAAGACCGTACTTACTTCCCACGATGCTAAGATAGGCAACGTGCCCGAAGAGATCTATATGTAGGAGTTCTAGTGGTCTTGACGTTGTCATCACGTTCTTGCTTTGACGAGTGCTTCCCACCTGTTTCCCTGCTTGGCACGCTGCACAAGCTCTGTCTTTCTCAAAATAGACGTCGGTTAGTCCTAACACATGTTCTCCCTTTAGAAGTTTATGAAGGTTCTTCATTCCAACATGTGCTAGATGGCGGTGCCAGAGCCAGCCCATATTGGTCATAGATATTAAGCATGCATCTAGATCAGCATTCTCTTTTGAGAAATCAACTAAGTAGAGCTTGTCGTCTAATACACCCTTAAAGGCTAATGAACCATTACTCCTTCTAAAGACAGAATAAATCAATATTTATAATAAACAATTATAGCCCATATGACATAATTGACTTACAGACAATAAATTATACCCGAGCGATTCTACTAGAAACACATTAGAGATCGAATGCTCGGTTGTGATGGCTATTTTGCCTAAGCCCTTAACCTTGCCTTGGTTCCCATCTCCAAAGATGATAGTATCTTGGGAATCCTTGTTCTTGACGTAGGAGGTGAACATTTTCTTCTCCCCCGTCATGTGGTTTGTGCATCCGCTATTAATAATCGAGCTTGAGCCCCCGGATGCATAAACCTACAAGGTAATTAAGCTTGGGTTTTAGGTACCCAACTCTTGTTGGGTCCTACAAGGTTAGTTACAACATATTTTGGAACCCAAATGCAAGTTTTGTCTCCCTTGCATTTAGATCCCAATTTTCTAGCAACTACTTTGGCATTTTTACATGACAATACAAAAGAAGCATTACATGTTTGATACATAGTAGTTTTCAAATATACATATGTGTAACATGTATATATATGTGTAAATACTCCACATCACAGCTTTTATATATACATATGTGTAACATGTATATAATCAAGCGCCATAGATAAGCACTCCCCTAGACCGACATTAGTTCGGTCATGCTCTCACATCTCACCTTACCTTGAGCGTTGATCCATTCAAAACTGAATGGCCTCAAAAATAAAAATACACATGTATGCAATACCCCCGGTTGTGGGTTAGTGGTTTTTAAATAAGCCAGCTGATAGTCCTTAATTTAGGGCTTAACAGAGGATGTCGCTAGCATTATAGTTTTTCAAAGCTGTTTTTCAAAGCCAAACAATGTGTTTAGTTGAAAATAGGTTTTCCAAAACAAAAACTTTTGTTTTGAAAATACGTATGTGACCGTATATACTTAATCTTGCTCCGATACCAGCTGTGGCAGAACCTCCCAAGTTATTGGGCCCACATGCACCTGCCCTTGTCTCAAAGACCTCAGACGGTTATGCATGTGCACCAGATAACTTAATAGGATCCGTCCGAGTCTCCCAAGGACCCCGGATAAACCAATCACAACCAGGATCACAAGATTAAGTAATCACAAATCACACACCAACATTTTTGCAGCGGAATTTCTTTATTACAAAAGTTACAAGTTACAACAAATTTACATTATGTTTATCGAAGTGATTACAAAAGTGATTCAAAGAAATAAACTTTGAAATGTTATAAATTATTTATAATTTTGAAATATATGCTAGCTCAATGACAATCCTCAATAAGAAGTATAGGAGAGTTACTTAGACTTATAAGAAGGCCGAGCCCACCGGCACTGAGCACCATCCACAACAGCACAATTCTAGTTCCTGCAACAACATGGGTTCGAAAACCCTGAGTACGAAGTGTACTTTCGCAAGTCTTACCCGACTAAGGAAAAATGACTGTCAAGGATATGCTGGTTAAATAGGAATCAAGGAAAAGGCTTTAACAAGAATCAACTTAGATATTTTTGCAGAAATAGCTTACTAAAGTGAGTCCTTACTTTCAATATTTTAACGCTAGATTAAATATTAATAGACTCTGGTTGCATCTAGTCTAATTTCACCATCTCATCAATACAACATCATTTTCATTCATAATATTTACATCCTGACTTAGGTTGTAGGTCGGTGATCAAGTCTCCACTCTCCGGGGATATAACGGCGATCCGAATCGATTTACTCAGGTGAGAATCTCTAACCACACGACATATGTTTCTCGCAACTCTTGCATATGTCTACCATTCCCACGGATCCTCCACTGCATGAACAGGTCCGCGCCACCCGAGAGCACACCACCCCTTTTAGGCGGTCCTTTGCCAGGAGGGTACGTGCCACTCTCGCCATCTCTCCACTCCTAGTGCGCGATTGTCTTTTCATGTATGGAATAGTCGGGTTCAAGCTTACCCTGTCCCATATCCAAGGCATGTGGCTAGTTAAGATAGTCCTTGATCATACAGGCCTACATACACATCCAATCCTTAATTAACCTGGGTGGAGCATCACCTGTTCCTAGCCCAAGTCCCGATTTAAGTACTTCCATCCTTAGGATTATTTGTGTTCCTTAGGATGAAAAGAGCATTATAGGGAACTATGCAGTAAGATCCCACCATGCTCCCAATGAAAATATTCTTGCAGGTAGAAGCCATTCTTCCTCAGGACAACCCTTGAGCTAGGCATTAATGCAAAAGACAACCTCTATCCACAAGATCTAAGCAGGGCTAAGCATTTTTGTAAATCATATTTTGATACTTCATCAGAAGTATCTATAAAGGTATGGATATCAAGGTAGGCAATACATCAAAGGGTTTCCAAGCAACTCCTATAAACCTAATGCATTTCGCTAGACTTAAAGTGTGTAAAAATTATTTAAAAACACAAGGAAGGGGTTGCATGCACCGGGGCTTGCCTGGAAGAAACACTACGTTAGTGTTTGTTAGACGACGTACGCTTGACGACCATCCTTTGTCCTAGTACTTGATCAGGCAGGTTCGTCCATCAGCATCACCATGTGGAGGAGTCCACCCATTACGTCATCTTAGGGTCGACTCATCTTTGGTCCTCCATATCACGTAGTCAATAAACGTACCTAAATAATTTGCATAATGCACATGAATGCATATCCATTTAACAAAGCAGCATACTATTCTAAGAACTAACGAATAACATAGCATTTCATATTTTTTTGCTAGAACAAGCTTGTCGATACTATTCAGTTCCACTCATTTTAGGTGATAATAAATATTTATCTAGGGTATTTAATGGGTCATTAACAAAGAATATCAATTGACTTAATCATATAATTTAATCTACCTTTCGTGTTACTAACTCATCATACCTCACACAGGTTTACCCATATACTCCTCGCATAATAAACATCTAAACCTAACCTTTACACGACAACTACTTAATAATAAACAAAACAATCATGTCACTACTAAACAGCACACCAACACTACAACGGATCTGACCATAATCACCTAGCGCACATGTGCTAAATAAAAGGATCATCACACTAGCACATTAATTTATTCAACGATTGAACTATCCTGAATAACCCATCGGCTTACCACGACCAAAACGATTTGATAATCGCAAATCGACGATGAATCATGGTTCAGATGTTTTGCCGAACACTAAGCGGACGTTGCACGAACCTTCACGGCCTACACCATCTAGCTTTTCTTACTTATCGCATATTGTGATTCAAACGTATGAACACAAGAAAAACGTAAATCATCACACAATAAAAACCAGCTAAGCACAAGCGACACCGATTTATCCTACCAAACTCATCACTCGCTCCATCCATTCAACAATTTAGCTAGCAGGAATAATAGATCAGCTTACCATGACCGATCCGACACGATAGTCGGAAGAATGACAATGGTTTTCGCTTGACGACTTTGATCGCACACACCTGACGAGCGATGCACATAATCTCGTTTTTTTTACCAGATACTCAGGGGATGCATTTTGTCGAGCTGGTGGTGCGTGGCCAGCACAAGAGCATCATCACGGTTTGCTGATGACATAATGGAAATAGATTGGTTTAACGCGACGAGCGAAAGCACTTGTGACGCAAAGAAGTCCCCACGACAACGTCGTGGAAGCGGCTACAAGGTATGGCAACGAGCTACACGGACTTGGCGTACACACGTTGCTGGGGAATAGCGCATGATGCAACGGAGAGGTGAGGTGTCTAGGCGAGCTCACAACGGCAGTTGGTTAAAAAATAATATCCCGGTGAGCATGACCAGGGAGGTGAGCAAGGGGCAGAGGGCACCGATATCCCTCGACTAGAGACTAAGGCACATAGCACGGCGGACAAACTTAGCCGCGGCGAGGTCGGCCGATGAGGGAAAACAAGGAACACGATGGTCAATCGGTGAGCTGAAGATTAGGAGCAACAGCCGGTGAGGAGCTTAGCTCCAGAGAGCCGCGCGAGGGGAGCTAAAAATTAATCCAACAGTGGTTCAGCAGCAAACGATGGCCCGGTCCGAGGGGCCAGTGAAGCGGCCAGGGGCGCGTGCACGGGAGATAAAGAAAAGAGAGAGAGCGAACGGTGCAGAGAAGAAGCGCGCAGGGGTGAGCTCGCACGCTGAGATGGAGTTCGGCAAGATGATGGCGCTGGGGCAGACGCCGGCCACCAGAAAACAGAGAGTGTTGTGGCGGTGAGATTCGAGCAGTTTGAATACGACGTAGAGAGCAGAGCTAGGTGAGCACGGGCATGGCGATCAGGAGCACGGCCGGAGAGGTTGACCGGCAGCCACCAAGAAGCAGGGAGCAGCGCTTGAGGAAGAGGATGGGGAGGATGGGGAGCTGCCGACGGTCGGCCCTGCTGTCACCGGCGAGCGAGGCTGGGTAGGACGAGCGGGAGCAGGGACCAGGGAGTAGGGTGACGACCGGTGAGCTGAAGAAGGGGCCGGCAAACCTGAAGCCGAGCAGGCAGGGGCGGACGCGCCGGGAATAAGGCAGCAGGTGCCATGGCTGGGAAGAGCTGGAGCCAGCGCGATGTGATACGGACGCTGAGAACAACCATCCCATCGGTGTACATGTGCTCCACGGAAGAGAGAAAGGAAAGGATGAGAACGGCTATGGAAAGAAAATCTGCCGGAGACGATAAGGAAATACGTTGAGGATGAGATCAAGGGATGGTGGAGATATTTAAAGAATGATTTTTCCCATTTTATTTTTTTTCTATTCTTTCTTTTTTACAAAAGCGAAATGTAAATATTTTAGGGTATGAAATTAGGGTCTAAAAGATGTATAAAAAAGGTAGCACAAAATCAGATCGACAACAATATTTGGACATGATTTATTTTTTATGAATATTTCGGAGTGAGATGAGTTTTCACCCGCTATGTATATCTGAAGATTTGGATCTAAATGAGGAACACACAAATCCAAACCAAACGAGATCGACTTCGGTATTTTAGACTGTATTTAATTCAGTCTAATTTTTACGAGTCTCACGTGCTATCGGTCATTTGACTAAAGAACGATTCGATTAATGAGCTGGCGTATTGTTTTTCTCGGACAACACGTAAACAGACAGATCCAAAATAATACCGTCTTCAATACTTCAGATGATATTTAATGCAGCTAAAATCGGACAAATATTTATCTACCATTTGAACCTATTTGATTTCTCTGTCGAGGATAATTTGTTGGAAACCAACCATAATTATAATTCTTCAGACACGATGTCTCGCTTGACGAGAGGGGACTAAATTATTTTGCACCGAAAACTTTAGTCATCGAGTTCTATTTAATTTGTTTAGGATGAACTCAGAGAGCTGAACTAAATTTCCAAATTCGTATTCGCTTAACCGATGAATTCTAATAAATTTATTTGGGACAAAATTACAAGGCTGAGTTAAATTCCATATTCGCTGTCGCGTGCTCGACCAATCTGAACAGCACTAGAAGCCTAAACTTTCGCGAAATATTTTGGATAGTCCAGATAGATATAGATGAAGGTGCTATCAGAATACTGATAGACAAATATGATTAGGATATAAAGACGGATATTCTTACTAATATCTCGTACTTATGTCCATAGTCGCTGTTAAATGTATAGTAACACATGGGGTGTTACAATTCATAACCTTCGTCTAAAGAACATTATATCCGAAGGGAGATAATGCTTTGAAGGACGAAGGTCTTTAACCATTAACATTTTGTGTTGCCTTGTTCTTAACTCATAGCATTTGAGAACAAGTGACCAACATTGGCGCCCACCTCCGGTGAACTCATTCGACCACCTTCGGTAAAGTTGTGACCTTCGTCATGCCGCCAAAGAAGTCTTTAGGGCTAGGGGCTGCACTGCAGCCACTAGACGTCAACCAAGAAACATTGCGCGAAGCCAGAAAACAAAAAAGGAAGGCTACAAGTCCAACGCCTCAGGAGGAGGAGCTGGACCAAGAAATAAGGGACCTCGAAGCCATCAATCAACAAGTCCAAAGGAAGAAGGAGAAGATGCTTCGTCTCTCCGAGCTACAAAGGAAGATTGATGAGGCTGCTGAGGAAATATGTCATCTCACTCAAGATGACCAGGACCGAAGACCTCAACGCAGAGAGCTTCGTCAGGACAATTTCTATGATGATGATGAATGATATGATGATTTCCATCATGGAAAATTTGCTTTTGATGATGCTTCTCCTCTATCAGCAGAACTGTAGGCTACCCCATGACCGCCATCATACAAGCCACCCCAGCTCCCCATGTATGATGGGCACTCAGATCTGAAGCAGTTTCTGATGAGCTACGAAGCAACCATATCTTCATATGGGGGCAACACTGCAGTCATGGCGAAATCCTTCATCATGGCAGTCAAGAATGTCGCACAAACCTGGTACTCCTCTCTCTGGCCAGGAACAATCACAACATGGCAGAAGCTGAAGGACATGCTAATCACCAGTTTCCAAGGGTTCCAGACAAAGCTGGTTACCACTCAAGCTTTGTTCCAGTGCACGTAAGACCACGAAGAATACCTCCAGGCGTATGTCCGAAGGTTCTTGTGTCTGAGAGCACAAGCGCCCACAGTGCCCAATGAAATTGTCGTTGAGGCCATGATCAAAGGGCTTCGGCTAGGAGCCTACGGCTCAATACTTTGCTAGGAAACCCCCTCAGACCCTGGAGAAGCTTCTTCAGAAGATGGATGAGTACATCCAGGCTGATAATGATTTCCGCCAAAGAAGAGAAGAAGCTTATAGGTTTTCTGAGATGACTAGGGGCTTCGGAGGAAGAATCCACCCTAGGCATGTCAGATCAATCCACAACTCTAGCCAGAGCGATGACACAGGAAGCCAGCTTCAAAGGCCACATCATAGCTCACAATCCTCAGGGCAACAGCAAAGCTATTTTAGGCCACCAGCCCCAAGGGGCAGAGGAGGCAGGGGCCTTGGAGGAAGGTATGGGGATCAGCCCAGAAAGCTCTATTGTTTATTTTGTGGTGAAGACAAGGGCCACACTACAAGAACCTGCCAGGTCACCATTCAGAAACAGAAGGAGATTGCCGAAGCAGAGGCGCGGCAAAATTAGCCAAAGCAGGTCTTACATACTGCTTTGTGCTACTCTCCCTATATACCAGAATACGTGGGTAATCAACCTACAGCCTCTATTGCTTCGGCAAGTCATTCACAAGCTTCCAAGCCCCAGCTCCCACTAGCACCACCATTGCCACCCACCCACACCCGAAGCCAGCAGCTAGAAGGGCATCAACACGCCCAACAGCAGCGTGACTTCAGGGAGGAGTCCGAAGCTCGTACAGTCAATAGCACTGTACCAGAATCGAAGCATATATACTAAGGAATATCCTACTATTGGTGTATCTTTATCTTTATGCCATTTTATTTTTTGTGTGCAAGAAAAAAGTAATGGAGAACTTAATTTCAATTCCATGTAATAATTGTGCCTATATCTCCCTCATGGATTTACGAAGCTCGAAAGATATTTTTGAGAAAGCGGAGTAAATTCTGAAGCTCAAAAATCGTTCCTAAGGGAATGCAGAGCAAAAATTGACGAAGTTACAAAAAGTCGTTCCTAAGGGGGCGCAGAGTAAGTTTTCTGCTCAAAAGACGTTCCTAAGGGAATGCAGAGCCAAAAATTGACAAAGCTGCAAGAAGTCGTTCCTAAGGGAACGCAGAGTAAGTTTTATGCTCAAAAGTCGTTCCAAAGGTAATGCAGAGCCAAATACCGCCGAAATATAAGGCGAAGAAGTTCAAATGTCGTTCCTAAGGGGATGCAGAACTTATACCACCGAAATAGAAGGTGAAGAAGCTCAAAAGTCGTTCCTAAGGGGATGTAGAGCTTAAAGACTCAAAAGACGTTTCTAAGGGGATGCAGTCTTCCGTGTTCCAGTGTGGGTGTATGAGTGGGTGTTCAAACATCATCATCACATTGCATCATATCATTGCATCATTTAGCACAGCATCACATCATACATCATATCACATCAATAGGATGATTGAATATGAAGCAAACCTTCGGTAACACTATGTTGAATGAAAATATTCTAAGATACGAAGAAAATCTTCGGCAACACTTTGTTGAATGAAAATATGCTAAGGCACGAAGCAAACTTCGGGTGACAACTCTATAAGATCTGTCCTAGAAGGGGTTTCTTTCTTTTCGAAGCATGAAAAGAAGGGAAGGTGTTTTTTCGTCGAAGGCCCAAAAAACGGTATGTGTGTAAATTTCATGCATCGCAAAGAAATAAATTAAAACAGCTTATATGTTCGATTCATTGTTCCATACATCAAATGATACATAGTTGTGTTACAATAGAAACTTAATCTTCCTTCAAATTGTTCCATACATCAAATATTACAAAACACTTTTACAATAAAGTCTACTCATCTCTGAGGACTTTTTCTGCGACTTCGTTCAAAAGTTTATCGACGACTTCGTCGATAATGGAATTAGCAATGCCTATTATATCCAATGCTTCCTTCATCTCTGGATCAGCTAGGGGATTGTACGGCTCCGGTAGCGGTGATAGCTCAGCTGTAATAGGTAAACTATTAGTTCGAAGACACAAAGCAAGTACCAAAGCTGAAATTCAAAAGCAGTACCTATACGCCTTTCACATTCAGTAGCTTCTTTAGCTTGCCTAGCTTCTTCTCAGGCATCATGGGTGTCTTTTTCATTCTTCCTTATAATTTCGCTGGCCAATTCCCGACCATCGTTCACCCAGATATCAGAATAAAATTTTCTGCCCACTGAAGTAGCTTCGACCGAGGGGTCCTTTATGTTGTCTATGGAGAAGGCAGCTTCAGATTCGGCAGCAGCTTTAACATGATCACAGCTGGCCTTCTCCAGAATAGTTGCGATCCCTCGAGCACCAGAGAAAGCACAAATGTCCCCGTGATCGCTCAGGATCTCCTCGAAAGCTTTGGCTTCCCCACTTATCCACTCAATAACGCCTTTGGGGTCGCCTTGAATGAAGTTCTCCTCAGAGGAGTAGGCACCTACCTTAGCAAAGCTGTTTTTCAAATTTTTCACGCAAATCCAAGGATTTTTTTGAAACATCTTTCCTTGGATTCGTGAAGCTCTTCAATATTTTTCTCAAGTCTGGCCTTCCACCATTCACTTATTTCTTGGTTGGCCTTTGCAACTTCACAATTTTCTTTGACTTCGGCCAGTTGTTTCCGAAGGTCTTCAACCTCGGCTTTTTGCACTTTGGCCTGAGAATTGTATTTAGCTTTGTCTTCTTTCATTTTACTCACCAATGAGATTAAAATTTTGTCTTTCTCCAAACCTTCGTTTCTCAGCTCAATTATCTTTGAGCGAAGGTTACTGAGAGCTATTGTACAGCTTTCGTCTTTGGCGTTTTTTTGAGCCCTCAAAGCATTGCTAAGAATTAAGCCCTGAAAGAAAAAGAAAGAATTAAGCATGACAATGAAATATTTCATTTAAAACTTTAAAGTCAACAGCTTTTGTACCTTTATACTGTTGTATGCAAGGCTATCAGCAAGATCATCTTTCGACTTGGCCGAAAGGCCTTCTTCAAGTTTCGGAAATCCCACACTTTTTCCTATCTCCTGGCAAACGGATATTTCTTTGTTGTCTGGGAGACAGTACAGGAAATCATCTTCGTTAGTGCCATTGAACACTAATGCCCCCTTTGGATATTTAAGTTTCTGGGCGTAGTGTCTGGCTTCTAAAATTTCTTCTTGTGATAATTTTTTCCCCGAAGCATGTCGGATAATGTAATCAACATCTTCGACCGGAGCTTCGGGGGCAGGAGATTTTGTTGTTTCTATCATGTCCTGCCCTATTGCCATGCCGGCATCTGAAGTTTGTTGCTCAGCTTTATCATCAGGCGCGGCAGCCTTCGTCTCAATGGGCACTAAAGGCCCAGCTTCGGCTTCGGCCTGGACTTTGATAGCTTCGACAACTTCCTTAGTAGGAGCAGGGCTCAAGGCCTTTGTTGTCTCCATCACAGCGTCTAGCACGCTGGCCATCCTCCTCCTCTTGGGAGTTACGGCAGGAGCCTTTTGCACTTTCGGCAATTCTGCCTCTGCTGGTGGGATCAGAATTTCTGGCATTGTCACTATTTTTTCAAATTTAGGCTCTTTGGCTGCATCATCCTTGGCTTCGACTGGCCTGGCTATAGGCACCTTCGGCACTACAATCGATCCTTCAGCACTCTTCACGGTGGGAGCAGCTTGTTTTGCTTCGACAGTTGAAATGGTCCCTTCATCAAATTCAGGCACTACATCCGGTTCAATATATCGCGGCCGATGGGTCAGAACCTTCATCTTCTTGCCTTTCGGCACAGCAGTAGTGGACGAAGCGGTAGTTTTTGTCTTCTTTCCTTGCCTTCGCAAGGGGTAGTGATAATCAGGGTATACAAAGCCAATTGCATCAAACACCCTGTTCAATCTTTTCTTGCCCCGACCACCGAAGGCTGTGGACAAGGCACCATCTTCGGCCTTCGAATATGTCCCAAGCAGCTCGTCACTGGTAGCTTCAATGCATTTCAACCAGTCATCATTTGGTTCGTCAAACTTCTCCCTGAATCTGAAGGTATATTTCAATCAAACTAAGCCACCTTCATTGGATTCCGCGGTAGTTTCCTTCAGCATTTCCCAGCTATTCACAAGTTGCCACACCCTATAGGCTATGTGCTCTTGGACTATATCTCTTGTGCTAATGAAGGCACAAACATTGTTGAAGGCCTTTTGGCATGCTTCGACGTCACCTTTGACAGCCACCTTCAGCCTTTGGAGGCCGAAGCGAGACCAGATGGGGTGCTAAATGATTTCCTTGATATCCTCCCTTTCAATCAGATCATTTTTTACGTAAAACCACTCCTCCATCCAGGCCCCGGGCCATCTTTTCTAGTAAGTTAGCACCGTGTAGCTTGCATTAGAACGGGCAATGAACCCGTAACAACCGAAGTTGTTGTGGTATTGTTCTTTCCCGGTAGCCTTCGTCTCGTATAATAGCTCGTGCATATTATAGAAGCACTTCGTGCTCGATCAAGCCCCTGGCTTCTTACAGCCCAAACAAACATCCCCATCCTAATTATAGCTTCAGGGGTAATCTGATGAAGAAAGATCTAGAATATCTTTAACACTTCATTTTCCTCAGGGGCAGGGGCAGTGTTGTCTCCTCCAACCCTCACAATAGACATGTCTCGAAAATATCTCCCTCTCATGGCATCAATATGACTTTGTTTGATGGTCGATTTTACGAAAATGGTGTGGCTTGGCCGCCAAGGCCGGTCCTCAGAATCTTCATCTCCACTCTCCACATCATAACTATCACTGTCATCAGAATATTCAGACAAACCCTCCATTATCTCCTTAGTAATTTTCTCTGTATTCGTCTTAGCCATAGACTCATAAAACCCAGCAATAAAAGGATCCGCAACTTCTTCTCTTCATACAGCTTCTTCTCCTCAGTCATCTTCTTCTCCTCAGTCATCTTCTTCTCCTTAGTAATCTTCTTCTCCTTAGTCATCTTATTCTTCTCAGACATGGAGCAAACACGTCTTTAAACCGAAGCTCAAAAATCAGGCAAGGGCTGTTAAGCAAGAATTAAAAATTTGAGAAAATAACGCAAGCAGCAGAAATGGCGCATCAAATGCTGCCGATGTGGGTTCCTATTTATACGCCTAGCGCTTTTCAACTTGGCGGGTCCCATTTGTCATTGACTTTCGCTATTCTAGCGAAGGGAAGGTGTTTTTTTGGACCTTCGACTTAAGGCCTTCGTTCACGTCGCAGTTTGAATTCGTCATTATAACAAATTAATACTGCAAGGGGCTACTGTTGGGGGCCTTCTTCTTCCGAAGGTCCTCAAAAACACAACTAACATATTTTCCAAGTATAATACATTCACAGGGACCTTCGGCCTCGGAATAAAGCTATACACAATATGAAAAGCGTGGTCTAGGAGAAGGATGAACCAGTTCCGAAGCTACGCGTGGAGAAGCTTCGGCTCAGCAGTGGAAAATGAAACCGACTTAAAGAGGAAAAGGACATCTAGTCCTTGATAGATTGTTCTTAAGTCAATAGTAAATATCAAGGGCATGGATGTAATTTTACACAGGCTGCGTCATGTGCCTATAAATAGATGAACAGTAACGTCGTACTGTTCACACTGTCATGTATTCATTTGCACATCACACTTGGATTCTCACCTTCTGTCGAGCCGAAGGTATAAATATAATTCAATATTGTTCATGTTTATTCATGATGATATAATAAAAATATGCTAATAATATCATATGGTTATTCATGTTATTTTCCATGTTTCATATGCTTCTACTTTCATTATTTTATACTGAGATGATGAAGGTATGTCCTTTATAACCTTCGTCTAAAGAACATTATATCCGAAGGGAGATAATGCTTTGAAGGACGAAGGTCTTTAACCATTAACATTTTGTGTTGCCTTGTTCTTAACTCATAGCATTTGAGAACAAGTGACCAACTGTTGGGGGCCTTCGTCCTCTAAAGGTCCTCAAAAACGTGATTTAAGAAAATCTTCAAGTGTGACATGTGAATAGGTACCTTCAGACTCGGGCTAAAAGCATGTACGACGTAAAAAGCATGATCGTGACGAAGGTTGGAATTGCTCCGAAGCTACGTGCAGGGGAGCATCGGCTAAATGGCGAAGAAAGGAACCGACTTAAAGGGGAAAAGGCTATCTAGTCCTCATAGAATTGTCTATTAGTTAACAATAAATGTAAAGGGCATGAATGTAATTTCTCACAGGCTGTGTCATGTGCCTATAAATAGATGAACAGTTCCCCCATACTGTTCACGCTGACTAGTACTTGCTCGGGCGTCGCACTTGTACTTTAACCTTTTGTCAAGCTAAAGCGCTTGAGAACAAGTCCCCAACATTGGCGCCCACCTTCGGTGAACTCTTTTGACCACCTTCGGCAAGCACTGACCTTTGTCATGCCGCCGAAGAAAGCTTCAACACCAGGGACTACTGCATTGCAGCCGCTGGACCTAAACCAGGAGACCCTCTCTCTCTCTCTGAGAGGCGCGAAGCCAGAAGAGGAAAGCCACCAGTCCAACACTCCAGGAGGAGGAGTTGGACCAAGAGATCAGGGACATGGAAATTATTCATCAACAAGTACAAAGGAAGAAGGAGAAGATGGCGCGCCTGGCTGATCTTCAAAGGAAGATCGACGAAGCTACTGAAGAAGTGCGCCATCTTGTTCAAGAAGAACAAGATCGAAGGCCCTAACACAGGGAACTTCGTCAAGAAGGCCTATTCAACGAAGATGGATGGTATGATGATTTTAATCATGATACCTTTACTTTTGATGATGCTTCTCCCTTGGCAGCAGAACTGCAGGCTACCCCGTGGCCCCCATCATACAAGCCACCTCAGCTTCCCATGTATGATGGGCATTCAGATCCGAAGCAGTTTCTGATGAGCTACGAAGCAACTATATCTTTGTATGGAGGCAATACTGCAGTCATGGCGAAGTCCTTCGTCATGGCAGTCCGGAATGTAGCCCAAACATGGTATTCTTCTCTTCGGCCAGGGACTATCATGTCGTGGCAGAAGCTTAAGGACATGTTGGTTACCAGCTTCCAGGGCTTTCAAACGAAGCCGGTCACAGCTCAGGCTCTGTTCCAATGCACACAAGACCACGAAGAATACCTTCAGGTATATGTACGAAGGTTCTTGCGATTGAGGGCACAAGCGCCTACCATGTCCAATGAGATTATCATTGAGGCCATGATCAAAGGTCTTCGCCCAGGACCTACCACCCAATATTTCGCCAGGAAACCCCCACAAACTCTAGAGAAGCTGCTTCAAAAGACGGATGAGTACATTCGGGCTAACATTGACTTCCGCCAAAGAAGGGAGGAAGCTTACAGATTCTCTGAGATGACCATGGGCTTCGGAGGAAGAATCCACCCGAGACATGTCAGGTCAATTCATAACTCCACTCAGAATGATGACAAAGGAAGTCAGCTGCAGAGGCCACAGTATACCTCACAATCTTTGGGGTAGCAACAAAGCTCTTTCCGGCCGCCAGCTCCAAGAGGCAGAGGCGCCAGGGGCTTCGGAGGAAGATATGGGGACCAGCCCAGGAAGATCTACTGCTTATTTTGTGGTGAAGACAAGGGCCATACTACAAGAATGTGCCAAATTACCATCCAAAAGCAGAAGGAGATTGTAGAAGCCGAAGCTCGGCAGAGTCAACCGAAGCAGGTCTTGCACACTGCTTCGTGCCACTCACCCTACATACTAGAATATGTGGGTAATCATTCTGCAGCTTCTGTTGCTTCGGCTAGTCAGCCACAGGCTTCTTGGCCATAGCTTCCACCTCCGCCACCACTACAACCTACCTATTCATGGGGTCAGCAGCCAGAAGGGCACCAACACACCCAACAACAGCGGGATTTTAGGGAGGAATCCGAAGCTCGCATAGTCAACAGTACTGTGCTGGAGTCAAAGCACATCTATTGAGAGATATCCTACTTTCTGAAACATTTTTTTATTCTATGCCAGTTTGTTTTTTAATAAGGGACAAGTAATGCAAATCTAGTTTTAATTCTTTGTAATAGTTTCGCATCTATTAAAATGAAATATATCTTCTTCACAGATTTACGAAGCTCCAAAATTGTCGAAGCTCAAAAAGTCATTCCTAAGGGAGCGCACCATAAGTCTTGCCAAAGACACAAAAAGTCGTTCCTAAGGGAGCGCACCATAAGTCTTGCCGAAGCCACAAAAAGTCGTTCCCAAGGGAGCGCAGTGTAAGTTTTCTGCTCAAAAGTTGTTCCTAAGGGAATGCAGAGCCAAATACCATCGAAATATAAGGCGAAGGGCGAAAAGTCAACGCGAAAAATGCCGCCGAAATATAAGGCGAAGCGCAAAATGTCAACGCGAAAAATACCGCTGAAATAGAAGGCGAAGAAGTTCAAAAGACGTTCCTAAGGGGATGCTGAACTTACACAAAAAATAAGTGGTGAAGCCGAAAAATAAACGGCAAAGAGACTTTGATCGTTCCTAAGGGAACGCAGAGATGGTGTGTTCCAGTATGGGCGCATGGGTGTGCATCTTCGGCATTAGCATCATTCGCATCATATCGTCACATCATCCTGCATAGCATTACATCATACATCATATTGCACTGATGGCACGAATTGAATACGAAGTTGACCTTCGGAGACTGCTTTATAAAAAATGGAAAGGTGCTAAGGCACAAAGTTAGGTGAGAAAATATAATTTTGTCAGCTCTATTGCAAAAGAAGGGATCATTTGTTTACAAAGTTGGGAGGTTTTTACGAAGCTTGGATATTTTCACGAAGCAAGGATCTTCTTCTTTGTAAAGCATGAAAAGAAGGGAAGGTGTTTTTTTGCCGAAGGCTCAAAAATGGTATGTATATAAAGTTTCATGCATTACAAAGAACCGGATTACAAATAATTCACACATTACATTTAAAAATATGCACATCGAATATTACAATTTTGATGCAGCGAAGCTACATTTATCGTCTAAAAATGTTTTTACAATATCAGTCCTCTTTCAGGACCTTTTCTGCAATTTCATTCAACAACTTGTTAACAACTTCATCAACAATAGATTCCGCTGTATTGATGATTTCTATTGCTTTCTTCGTTTTTGGGTCAGCCATGGGGTCGAACGGTTCTGGCGGAGGAGACAGTTCAGCTGCAGTAGGAAAAATTAATCAAATCGAAGTCATGAAAACAAACGACGAAGCTAAAGGTCGTAAAACAATACCTATGCGCCTCTTGCGCTCTGCAGCTTCTTCAGCTTGCTTAGCTTGAATTCGGGCCTCATGGATATCTTTTTCGCTTTTCTTCATTATTTCATGAACCATTTCTCGGCTGCCATTTGACCAGATGTCAGTATAAAATTTTTTGCCCATTAAGCTTGCTTCGGCTGAGGGATCCTTCGTGACATCCACGGAGAAGGCAGCTTCGGCCAGGGCTAGGGTTTTGATATGTTTGCAACCCGCCTTCTCCAAGATGGCTGGAATTCCTCTCGCGCCAGAAAACACGCAGACATCCCCGCGATCACTTAAAATTTCTTCAAAAGCTTTGGCCTCTCCGCTTATCCATTCTATAACACCTTCAGGGTTGCCTCGAATAAAGTTATCTTCATTGGAATAGGCACCCACATTGGCGAAGCTGGCCTTTATCTTCTCCACACAGCCCAGGGATTTTTCAAAGCATCTTTCTTTGGATGCGCGGAGTTCTTCGACTGTTTTTTCTAAATAATTTCTCCAATATTTACTAATATTTCGGTTGGCCTCTGCGAGACCACATTTTCCTTTGGCCTCGGCCAGCTGCTTCCGAAGGTCTTCAATCTCATTCTTTTGAATTTCAGCTTGAGCCTTGAAACTAGCTTCATCTTCTTTTACCTTGTCCACCAATGAAAGTAGAATCTTGTCTTTTTCCGTGGCTTCGTTCCTCAGTCTGATAACCTCTATTCGAAGGTTGTTGAGAGCTATAGTGCAGCTCTCATCTTCAGCATTCTTTTGCGCCCTTAGGGCGTTGCTAAGTATTAAGCCCTTCAAGAAAGGTTAAAAGTATTAACATAAGAATAAAAAGACTCCATTCCGGAGTCGATAAGTTTCAAAATTCACAACTTCAGTACCTTCAGACTGTTGTACGCAAGACTATCTGCTAGGTCGTCCTTCGTCATGGCACAGAGGCCAGCTTCAAGCTTTGGAAAACCCATACTTCTGGCCATCTCCCAGCAGACAGATAATTCTTTGTTGTCCGAGAGGCAGTACATGAAATCATCTTCGTTCGTACCATTAAACACTAAGGCCCCCTTCGGATACTTCAGTTCTCGGGCATAGTGTTTAGCTTCAAAATTTCTTCTTCGGATAATTTCTTTCCCGAAGCATGTCGAATGATATAATCAAGATCTTCGGAGAGTGCTTCGGAGGCAAGGGATTCAGCCTCTTTGGCCGCACTTTTCTCGAAAGTTATATTAATATCTGGAGTTATTTCTTCGGCCTTCTACTCGATGGCAGCAAGCTTCGTCTTAGTAGGCACCGTGGGCTCTGCCTCGGCTTCAGCCTAGGTTAGTGTAGTCTCGACTTCTATTTGCTTAGTATCAGCCTTGGATTGCATTTTGATAGTCTCGGCAACCTTCCCTGTGGGAGCAGGGCCTATGGAATCGGTTGTTTCCAAAACATCTAATACATTTACCATCCTCCTTCTCCTAGGAGTTATGATAGAACTCTTTTGTGCCTTCAGCGTTGTGGCTTCTATCGAAGGACTTAAAATCCCTGGCATCTTTTTCATTTCTTCGGTTGTTGGCCTATCAGCCTTATCTTTGTCAACCTTCGTTTCAACTGGCTCAACCGAAGGGGCCTTCGGCATTGATGCCGGTTCTTCATCCTTCTGCATCGGAGCAGATTTTCCTGATTCAGCAACCGAAGATGCCTCACCGCCAAAATCAGGCACCACAGCCAGTTCAATATAACGTGGCCGGTGGGTAAGTACCTTCATCTTTTTCCCGCAGCCTTCGGCACAGGTTCGGCCGCGGTGGCCAAAGCAGCAGCTTTCCTCTTCTTCCCTTGCCCATGCGCCGGGTAGTGATAGTCAGGGTAAACAAAGCCAATGGCGTCAAAAACTCTGTTTATTCTCTTTTTTCCCTGACCTCCGAAGGCTGTAGATAGTGCATTATCTTCTGCCTTGGAGTATGATCCAAGTAGTTCATCACTTGTAACTTCGATGCATTTCAACCAATCGTCGTTTGGTTCATCGAATTTATCTCCATATCCGAATGTATATTTCAGACGGACCAGTTCACCTTCACTAAACTTGGTAATGGTTTCTTTGGGCATTTCCCAGCTCTCTGCAAGCGGCCATACTCTGAATGCTATATGCTCTTGAATTAAATCCCTGGTACCAATGAAGAAGCAGACAGTACCATACGCCTTTTGGCATGCTTCGGCGGCTTCGTCAATTTCAACTCTAGGCCTTCGGAGACCGAAGCGGGACCATATGGGGCGCATGATAACATCTTTGATGTCCTCCCTCGATGACAAGTCGTTTTTCACATAAAACCATTCTTCCATCCAATTTCCGGGCCATCTCTTCCGAAATGTTGGCACAGGGTGACTGGCGTTGGGACGGGCGATAAACCCATAACAACTGAAGTTGTTATGATACTGTTCTTTCCCCATGGCCTTTGTCTCATACAAAAGTTCGTGCATGCTGCAGAAGCACTTTGCATTTGGTTCTATCCCTTGGCTTCTTGCTGCCCAGACGAAGACTCCCATCCTCAATATAGCTTCGGGGGTCAACTGGTGAAGAAAAACTTGGTAGGTTTTCAACACTTCAACTACAAACTTGCTCAGCGGAAACTGAAGCCCAGCTTTGAAGAAGCTTCAGGAAAATCACAACTTCGTTCCCTTAAGGGGCCGGGACGTTGTTGTCTCCGCCAGCCCTCACAATAGACATATCCCGAAAGTACCTTCCCCTCATGTTTTCAAGATGACTTTGCTTGATGGTAGATTTTCCAAAAATTGTATGGCTTGGTCTCCAGGGTCGATCCTCAGAATCTTCACCCCCACTTTCTGCATCATAACTATCACTGTCACCAGTATCTTCAGACAGGCCCTCCAATATCTCCTTAGCAATCTTCTCTTATTTGATTTTGCCATTGACTCAATAAATCCAGCAATGTAAGGATTCACAGCCTTCTTCTCCTCAAAAAGCTTCTCCTCTTCAGTAGGCTTCGTCTTAGTAGCAACCTTCTTGTCTTGAGACATCTTTTCCTTCAGAGATGACGAAAATGTGTCCTTCTAGCCAAAGCTCAAAAAGCTTGAAAAAACTAGCAAGCGTTAGTGAGCAAGAGCTATGAAAATTGAAAAAATAAAGCAAGTGGCACAAGCAGCGTACCAAATGAGGTTGATACGAGTTCTTATTTATACGCTCGGCATGTTCCAAATTGGGGGTCCCGTCTGTCATTGACTGTTGCTATTCTAGCGAAGGGAAGGTGTTTTTTCGGACCTTCGGCTTAAGGCCTTTGTCCATGTCGCAGTCTGAATTTGTTATCCTAAACAAATTAATACTGCGAGGGGCTACAGTTGGGGGCCTTCATCCTCTGAAGGTCCTCAAAAACGTGATATAACAAAATCTTCAAGTGTGACATGTGAATAGGTACCTTCGGACTCAGGCTAAAAGCATGTATGACGTAAAAAGCATGATCGTGACTTTCACACCCGGTTTTAGAAGGCAAACCGAATGCGAACCAAGTACGTGCTAGGATCAGCAATTCACGTACACAGCAGTTACATAACATGGACATCATCACACAGTGCTCAAATAGTATTAAAAAGGGAAATAATAGTCGATTACATCATATGTCTGGGACATCCACATAGTCTTTACAATAAATCAAAGTGCGAAAACGAAACGTAGATAAACGCGGCCTTCACAGGCAGCCGGCTGGGGTTGCCGCTAACCCACACCTAGAACTCATCGTAGTCTTAGAACTCCTGGAAGTCTCCTTCCACGGCTTCATCTTCTCCTGAGCAGTGGTTGCAATGCGGACAACCTGGGGGGTTAGTGCGTAGAGCAAGGGTGAGTACACATCAACATACTTAGCAAGTATCCTGTTTGGCTGTAGTGGACTAGCTTTATGTGGGGGTAAGTCAAGCAGTTGCTTTTAGTTGGTCAGATTATTATTACTAGTAGAGAAAGCCAAGTTTTAGATTTAACCCACTGTTATTAACCCAAACGTACTCCTTTCCAAATGGAAAGAGTACCACTTACCATTACCAGAGTCAATTCCAAGAACCATCAATCTCATTGCCACCTGCAAATCCGAACATCTCTGATCAAGTACCACTAATCACTGGAGCTCCCTTGGCCGCTCATAACCGCGAGCACGGCTGATATATCAGTTTTCAAACACTCTACATAGGTTTTGCACTTTACCCACAAGCCGTGATTCCCTTTCTGCCCGGAGAGAGCTACTCCCCATTGACCACTACCTAGGTGGTCCAGCAGGGCATCACTACGTAGCCTTTACAAAGATTCCCCGAGGCCGTAGCCACCCGTTAGGTTTCCTAAATGTACCGCACTCCTCCCCAAGGGACAAATCAACCTTGGCAGAGCGAGCCGCATACACCGAGCCCCATTGACGACACGACGGCGAAGCGAACTACACCCCGGTTCCTCTAATTACTCAGCTAAGGGCGTCCCACTCCACCCTCATGGTTGCACTGTTTTTCCGGGCGGTCATCCAACGAATAGGTCCTTACGGAGAGGCACTCGAGAAACCGCTCAAGCCCCCTTGAAGGTCATAAGTATAACATCATAATAAAAGAGGGGAAAACAGCGTATCATTGATAATTCTCATCATGTTCATTGATTAGAGTTGAGCAATAGCATAAGACTAAGCAATAATAATCCAACCCAAATAGGTAAACAAGGACATGGATAACAAAAGCTAGTCGATCCTTAGGTATAACTGTGAAATGCGGAAGGTGAATTAAAGAATGTATAGGACAGAGATAGGTCAAGGGACACTTGCCTCCACCAACCGACTGCTGCTCAGGGGCTTCACCTGCGAGTTCTTCGGGCTCTTCAACCGGATCGTTCTCTATGCAGACGCAAACATATATACATCCACACATTTAATACAAAAGAACAGTACACCATACAATAGAATGCAGTAAATAAATAGATGTTCCACGCGGGCTCGCAATTAAGGTGAAGAGAGAAAGAGAAAAAAGGCAGTCGAGAAACGATCACGTTACATTATTATAAATTAAACCACTCGCTTAATAGAAGGGAATTAATTTGGACACTACGTTTTAGCATAAAGTAAGGTCAAGTTCCACATTTAATCATTATAAACAATTGAAGATGAATGAAAGGGAGTGGTCGCACGGCGAGACGTACGACACAACATTTAGATTGAATTAAGAAGTAAACGACTCGCCGCGTGACAGAGGGTGCAACAAGACACTTGCATTACTTTTTAAGAGACGTTAAGCATCGCGCGCGAAACGCACGACGACATACGTCAACAGAGCTGAGTTTAAAGTGGAACGTCGCACGTCTGGACGCGCGACGTCGCGCCTTAAACAACCTAAAATTAAAATAGATCGTCGCGCGACGAAGCGCGCGACATAGCACACTAATAGAATCCGAAATTAGACAAATTCGTCGCGTGACGAAGCGCGTAATGCAACACTTTAATAAATATAAATTAAAAGAATCAGTCGCGCGACGAAGCGCGTGACTGCAGCACGTCGACTACACAAACTAACATCGATTAAAACGGGGTTAAGCATAGTGCGACTACGGTCGCACGCGCGAGAGCGTGCTACGCGTGCCGAAGGCACGCAAACTGTGCAGGCGTACGGGACGCGAGTCACCGGGGCACGGGCGCGGGCAGGGGCACGGCCGAGGGCGTATGACCGAGGGCGTGGGGGCAGGCATGACCGCCGGGGTGCACGATGAGGGCGCAGCCGCTGGGGCACGGCCGGGGGGCGAGGGCTCGGACGGGGCGGGCTCGGCGGGGCGAGGGCGCGCGGGCAGGGGCCGAGCCGCCGGCGCCGGGCGCGGGCAGGGGGCCGAGGGCGCGGGGACGCCGGGGCGGCGCGGCTCGCTGGGGCCGGGGCAGGCGCGGCCGAGGGGGCTCGTCGGGGCCGAGGCCGGACGCGGGGTGGGAGAGGGAGGGCTCGCCGGGGAGGGGCACGCGCGGGGGGTGGGCAGGGCGCGGGGTCGGGCACCGCCGGGGAGGGGCGCAGGACGCCGGGGCGGCACGGGCGCGGCCGCGGGAGGGCGCGCGGGCGCGGCCGAGGGGCTTGGGACGCGCGCGAGCAGGGCGCGGGACTGCGCGCGACCAGGGGAAGAAGAAGGGAGGGGGAGGGAGAGAGAGAAGGGAAGGGGAGGGGGAAACTCACCTCCGGAGATCCAAATTTCCGGCGATCTCGACTCCAAACCCTAGGGCACCACGGGGAGAGAGAGAGAGGTGGAAGAAGGGGAGGGAGGTTACTGCGTGGGAGAAATCAAATGAGCCAAACGGACTTGGGGGAGGGGGCGCGTGGGCCGGACGGGGCCAGGCTGAGCCGGGCTAGGCTGGGTCACATCGCGGATCGAAACCCGCGACACGCATGACCATTAAACGGAATTAAATCGCGAACCGAAATCCGAAGCAGAACGAGAGGAACACGCGACATCAGACAAAGAAATGCGCTTCGGCATGATGCAACACCCATGACACTTAGGTTTTGTTTATACACGACACGAACACCTGTCACTATACGGGTTTGAAATGGGGAAAAAGGAGGCGAAACGGGAAGAGAAAAGAGAGTAACTGCCTGAATTTGGTGAGAGAAAAAGAAGAAAAAATTCTACTCCCAAATTCAGGGCGTTACAAACCTATCCCCCTTAAAAGAATCTCGCCCCCGAGATTCAGGGTTGGCTAGCAAAGAGCTCAGGGTATTTAGCCATCAGATCATCTTCACGCTCCCAAGTTGCTTCTTCCTCAGAGTGATGATTCCATCTGACTTTGCACATTCTGATGGTCTTCCTTCGGGTGACTCTGTCTGCAGTCTCAAGGATCTGCGCTGGTTTCTCTGTGTAGGTCAAGTCTTCCCGGACTTCAAGACCTTCAACTGGCAATTGCTCTTCTAGCACACGCAGACACTTCTTCAGCTGAGACACATGAAAGACATCATGCACTGCGGACAAGCCTTCTGGCAAACTGAGCTGATAGGCCACTTCTCCACGCCTTGCGAGAATCTGGTACGGACCAATGTAGCGGGGTGCTAGCTTGTCTTTGACTCCGAATCTTCTAACTCCTCTGATCGGTGACACTTTCAGATAGACAAAATCTCCAACCTCGAAACTCAGATCTCTTCTTCTTGTGTCTGCATAGCTTCGCTGCCTTGATTGCGCTATCTTCAAATTCTCTCGAACCATCTTGATGTTCTCTTCAGCTTCAAGCAAAATGTCTGGCCTGAACACTTGCTTTTCTCCAGGCTGATCCCATTGCAATGGAGTTCTACAACTCCTCCCATAAAGCGCCTGAAATGGTGACATCTTAAAGCTGGCCTGGTAACTGTTATTATAGGAGAACTCTGCATAAGGCAACCTCTTGTCCCATCTAGACTGATCTTGCAACGCACAGGCTCTCAACATGTCTTCAAAGATTTGATTGGTTCTTTCAGTCTGACCATCTGTTTGCGGATGATAGGCTCAACTGAAATTCAGATGTGTACCCAAAGCTTCATGCAACTGCTGCCAGAAATGAGAGGTGAACTGCGTTCCTCTATCTGACACTATCTTCTTTGGTACACCATGAAGACAAACGATCCGAGACATGTACAATTATGCCAATACTGCACTGCTGTAGTTGGTCTTGACAGGTATGAAGTGGGCTGACTTGGTCAAGCGGTCCACTACTACCCAAATGGAATCGTAGCCGGCTCGAGTGCGAGGCAATCCGACTATGAAATCCATACTGATTTCATCCCATTTCCACTGAGGAATTTGCAACGGTTGCAACAATCCAGCTGGTCTCTGGTGCTCTAGCCTTGATCCACCGACAACTATCACACATAGCCACATGCTCTGCGATTTCCCTCTTCATTCCGTACCACCAGAATTTCTTCTTCAGATCCTGATACATCTTCTCACTTCCAGGGTGAATCGAATAAGCTATCTCATGAGCTTCCTTGAGGATCAACTCCCGAATAGATTGGACACTGGGAACACACAAGCGGTCTTTGAACCATATCACACCTTCTGCATCTTCCCAAAAATATTTGCCTCTGCCGTCTAGAATCAGTCGCTGGATTTCACTGATCTTCTCATCATTCTTTTGTGCTTCTTTGATTTCTCACTTCAGGGTAGGTTCCAACTCAGTTGTGACTCCTCGCGTATTGTTCAGAAATTTCGAGACTCAACTTGTCAAACTCTTTGGCCAACTCATAAGGCATCGGACGAGCGACCATCAGATTAACTTGACTCTTCCTGCTCAAAGTGTCTGCCACTACGTTCGCTTTGCCTGGATGGTAGTGAATCTCCAACTCATAGTCTTTGATCAGCTCTAACCATCTTTGTTGCCTCATATTCAGCTCTGACTGAGTGAATATGTACTTCAGACTCTTGTGGTCTGTGTAAACATCACATTTCTGTCCATACAGATAGTGCCTCAATGTCTTCAATGCGTGAACCACTGCTGCCAACTCTAGGTCATGGATTGGGTAATTCTTCTCATGAACCTTCAGCTATCAGGACGAGTAAGCCACAACTCTTCCCTCCTGCATCAACACACATCCCAAACCAGTGTAACAAGCATCGCAATACACCGAGAAGGGCTCGTGCACATCGAGGCAAGACTAAGACAAGCGCTGTAGTCAACTTCTCTTTTAGCGCTTCAAAGGCCTCTTGACATTTCTGGGTCCACTTGAACTTAACCTTGTTGCCTAGCAAAGCTGTCATTGGTTTCACAATCTTCGAAAACCCTTCAATGAATCACCGATAATATCCGGCCATTCCAATGAAGCTCTTGATTCCTCAGGCATCTGTTGGCGCTTTCTAGTTCAGAATGTCTGCCACTTTCTTCGGATCCACAGCCAATCCTTCTTTGTTGATTATGTGACCCAAGAACAGGACTTCACTGATCCAGAACTCGCACTTACTCAACTTTGCATACAACTGGTGCTCTCGCAATCTCTGCAATACCATCCTCAAATGACTTGCATGTTCTTCTTCGCTTTGAGAATAAATCAGAATATCATCAACAAATACCACCTCAAACTTATCAAGATAGTCCATGAATACACTGTTCATCAAGTTCATGAAGAAAGCTGGTGCATTTGTTAGACCGAAAGACATCACAGTGAACTCATACAACCCATACTTAGTAATAAATGTCGTCTTCAGGAATGTCTGAAGGTCGGATCCTGAGCTAATGATAACCTGACCTCAGATCTATCTTAGAGAACACGCTGGCTCCTCTCAACTGGTCGAACAGATCTTCTATTCTGGGCAAAGGGTACTTGTTCTTGATGGTGACCTCATTCAGAGCTCGATAATCGATACACATCCTTTTGGTGCCATCTTTCTTTTCCACGAATAGGACAGGGGCGGCCCAAGGCGAGGTGCTTGGCCGGATGTAACCTTTCTCTGACAGCTCATCAATCTGCTTCTTAAGCTCAACCAACTCTGGTCTAGATATTCTGTAAGCTCTCTTAAAGATGGGGGCGGTTCCAGGAAGAACCTCTATAGAAAACTCGACTTTCCGCTCTGGTGGCATACCTGGTAAGTCCTTTGGAAACACATCTGGGAACTCGGACACAACCTTGATAGCCTCAATTGGGTCTGCTTCACTGCTACCAACAGCCATCTGATAACAACTTCCTTTTCGTGGCTCAGGCGGGACTAACTCGGTCACCACTTCCTCTCCTAGTGGGGACACCAACTTGATCATCCTCTTATCACAACTGATAACTGCCTGGTAGTTATCTAACCAATTCATCCCTAGGATGACATCTATTCCCTGAGTACCCATTACTATGAGGTTAGCGGGAAATGATATCCCCCTTATTTCCACACATACATTTAAACAAATGCTATCGGCTCGAATTCTACCACCGGCTGAGTCAATTTGAATGGGGGTTGACATGGTAGTTATTGGAAGATTGTGTGCTTCTACCCATGATGCAATAATGAATGAATGCGTTGCTCCAGTATCAAATAACACTTCTGCAATATGGGAGTTGACTGGAAACATACCTACTATCATGCCGGGGGTCTCCTGAACTGCTTCAGCCTCCAAGTGGTTCAGTCTCCCATGATTATAGCGCGGCTGAGAGCGGTTGCCTACTCCAGGATGAGACACATTCTGCTTCGCTGGGGCATTTGGGTCCTGACTGCTGCTGGGCTGCCTTCTTCGGACATTGCATCACCCAATGGCCTTGCTCTCCACAGTGGAAACATGCTCTGTTTCCAACCTGAGCTGGTGCTGCCTGACTGTTCTGCTGGTTTGCTGGGGCAGGAAGACGAAGTGCCTGCTGATTCTGCCTCTGGAACTGACCTCCTCCTGACTAATATTCTAGCAATTCTGATGCTGATGCTGAGGATACTTCCTTTGAAACTGCTGATGCTAGGGTGGATGTGGGTTCTGCCTGAACTGCTGAGGTTGATTGCCTGAGAAATGAGGACGATTGCTGCTTCCAGGCTGGGGTCTACTGATCTTGCGCTTGTGATCCTCCATCTCCTTATGTTTCCTCTCTATCATGATTGCTCTATCAATCAGGTGCTGGAATGTCAGGAAGGTATGATTCATCAGCTGATACTGTAGAGGGTCAACCAAGCCTCTCAGGAAACGATACTATCTCTTGGCGTCGGTGTTGACTTCTTCAGGAGCATAGCGAGACAGTTGCAGAAACCTGTCCTGGTACTCACTGACCGACGATGACCCTTGCTTGAGCGCCAAGAACTCCTCCTTCTTCAATGTCATTAGACCTACAGGAACATGGTACTGACGGAAGCTACCTCTAAACTCTTCCTAGGTGATGGTGTCGGGGTTGGCATGGGTGGCGAGATAAGACTCCCACCATGACTAGGGCTGCTCCTCTCAATAGACGGGGACCATACAGAACTTTCTCCCTATCATCACACTGAGCTATATGCAACTCCCGTTCCACAGTGCGCAGCCAGTCTTCAGCATCCATGGGGTTAGAAGAGTGAGCAAACTGTTGGGGGATGACCTCTCATGAATTCAGCACGCTTGTCCCTAGGCATCTGAGGCTGAGGTGGTGGCTGTTGTTGCTGCTGCTGCTGAATGGCGGCCAGAGTCTGACCAATGGCTTGAACTGCCTGAGTCTGCATCAGGAACATCTGCTCGATGGACATCGGGGGCGGGGGCGGCAGTTGCTGTTGCTAGGGTTCCTCATCCTGCTGAGCTGCCTGCTCCTGTTGAGCACGCCTTCCTCCTCTGCGTCTGTTTTCTGACATCTGCAGAATGCAACCACACATCAGAACTGATCTTGCAAATCTTGCAGCATAAGAAAAGAGTATAGAATTCTCCACAACACTGAACAGATGAGCATCTTCACTGATCTTTAACACAGACCAACACAGCTTCTTGGATAAAGAGGAAAGTGGAATAAAAGGCTTCCCAACTAGATAACTAACTCCATTAATATATAACAGGTAAACCAAAATGCAGGGGATGCCCACACTCTGGTGACAGTCATTACAAAGATCCAAATCCAGCATAGTTCATCATAACAAGCATAAAAGCACAGGATATAGCAAACTACCCTGTCTAACTAAGACTAACTAAAAGCGAGACTAACGCTAGGACTATAGCTTCTATGTATATATTTCGTATTAATTACAAGATCCGACTCTAACGATCTATGGTTCTAAATCTTGGTCTTGCAGTCGGGGTTGCCATAAGACTGGTGTCCATGCCGAGGTGAGCGGTACGGGTGCTGAGTCCCGACGAGAGCGGGGGGACCATCATCCAGGTGACGACGTTCCGCGCGCTCAGCCCGCAGCTGGGCGATCTCAGCACGAGCCCTACTCAGCTCGTCTAATGCATGGTCTAGCTCCGTGTTTAGCACGGCGGCTAGGTTGACTATGCTGCTCAACTTAGGATTGTCCTCACCGACAGGTGAAACAATCACGCCTCCTGTGCTGCCAGATGGATGGCGGGGGTAATACTTCAGGTTGAGACCATCAGCTACCCCACCGAGCACTGAGGAGTAGTGCGAAAGCGCACGCCAGTGCGGCATCTTGCATGGCCGCCTCAGCTGAGTCCTGCTTAGAGATGGAATAGTGCTCTGAGCTGACCTCAGCACCCCAGAGACCATTCTCCTGGACGGCGCACCAAGCAAGTCGCCTCCCAGCGGTCCTGGGTAGACCCCGCGACTTGTGCTGGAAGACCACACAGCGATACTCGACAGACCAAGTACGCTGGTCAAGTGCCCGACGTAGCAGGGTGTCGAGCGCATCATGGAAGTGACACCCGCGAGCAGCGTCACGAGTGATGGGTCGAGCAACCCATCCTTCCGGCTCCTGGTCAGCAGAAAAGTCAGCTGTCGTGGCTCGAGCTGCTGTCGCCACCTCCATCGTCTGGGTCTCCTCTAGCAGCTACTTCAGGGACTGGGGCGCTCAGTGGTGGTGCCGAGGGCGCCTCCAGCGGGAGCACAGGGGAGCAGCTCCTCACGGACTCTATCTCCTGTTGGAGCGAGAAAGAAGAGCCCTGCTGCTCCTGTCGTCGACTGCTCCTGCTCCTCATGCAGGCGGTGGTGCAGCCTCTCCAAGTGGCTGGACTGACCGGTCATGGGACGGCGAAGCGGACGCTCCGTGAGACGGGAGGGTAAGAAGGGGATGACAGACTTCCGTGCGGTTTGTCTAAGACGAGCCATCTACAAAAGACACCGCAAGCATAAGAGTGAGAATAGAACTAGTATGACCAGCAAGTAATGAACCATAAATAAATGAAGGATTAGAATAAAACACAGTTTTCAGCAAGGTGTAATATATAGTAGAACATAGGTTTGGTCGATACGACCAACTTTTGAAGGGATACCAAAGTCAAGGCAGGGACAGAGGTCTATAATCCTTAGAACGACCATTCTACTCTAGGTTAGCGGTCCTACAGTCAGCACGGCTTTGATACCACCTATGTCACACCCGGTTTTAGAAGGCAAACCGAATGCGAACCATGTACGTGCCAGGATCAGCAATTCACGTACACAGCAATTACATAACATGGACATCATCACATAGTGCTCAAATAGTATTTGTTGGGGCGAAGGCAAAGACGCCACCCTTCGCTCGGGGACTTCGCCGGAAACGCCGGCCCGACGGAGACAAGACAACGATCAGGGACACCCTTCGCCCCATACGACATCGGACGAAGACCCGTAGCGAGGTCATCCCACCGTGCGGCCTTGTCCAGCACTGGAGGCCCACGTGTGATCCGGCCCATTGTAACAGGCCCTGCGTGGCCGCTGCGTGTTACGGGCCTAATTTATGAAGGTGTCCCTGTAATTACAGTCTGTAACCCTGCTTTATGGGAATATTCTGGGGATAACCTAGGTGTCTGAGGGCACATGCGTCCTTAACACGGGACGCTGGGCACCCGGACACCTATAAATACCCCTGCACAGTGCCCTTGAGAGGCTAGTTGAATAGTGCTTTTGCCATCACGTGCTAAAACCCTGTTTGTGCTATCACTCCCCCCTCCTGTTGGATCTACTTGCGCCCGTGTGCAAGTTCCAACATTTTGCGCCAACCGTTCGTGCTTCGAAAAAACCACCCGCGATGGCACCCAAGAAAGCTAGCTCGAAGGCTGACGAGGCTGCGAAGGCAGCACTGCTGGCCGCAAGGAAGGGCAAGGCCCTCGCACTCACCCACTCCACTCACCAAGAGGCTGCTGAAGACGACGCCCTCCTGCACCTGCGGCCCTGAAGGACAACCGCAGCCTCCCCCAGGCTTCGCTCCACCGGAAGGCGCGGACCTCACCGAGGACGGTGAGGTCCGCGGCTTCGCTCCACCGGAGGGCGCGGGACCTCACTGAGGACGGTGAAGTCCTTGGCGTTTCAGCGGAAGAACAGCTACAGCTGCGCGCACTGCACCTCAAGAACCGCAATCTCCAGAGGCAAAAAGAGATACTGGAGGCCAAGCGCCAGCGCGTGTCTGCACTAGCCAAGGTGCGGCAAACGATACGCGACGAAGACCAGAAGGCCCAGGACCTCGAGCGGGAGATCACGCTGATGCAGCGCGAAGGCCACCTCGGCCTGCAACATGGGCCACCCCTGCAGCACCGCGCACAAATGGAAGACACACGCGAAGGCCACCGCGGCCTGCAGCATGGGGCACCCCTGCAGCAGCGCGCGTAGGCGGAAGACCCACACTTCCCCCAGCGCGACTACACCTTCCCAAGCCGCCGCACCATTTCAAGGGGTCAACTACCTCGACGAGCGAAGTCCCCTGGCGCCGCATCTGCAAGTGACACCCTGGCCTGCCAACTTTCGGGCAGGGACCTATCCCAAGTACAACGGCAGCACGGACCCTGCACAGTACATCATGAGCTATCAGGTCGCCGTTGCATCTTCGGAGGGGACGACGCCACAATGGCCAAGTCTTTCATCATCGCCCTCGAAGGCCCAGCTCTCACCTGGTTCACCAGGTTGCCCCCGCTGTCCATTGACTCCTGGAGAAGCCTAAGAGACAAATTCCTGCTCAACTTCCAAGGGTACCGCCCAGACACCGACGCCTTGGCCGAACTCTCACTCTGCAAGCAGCTGGAAAAAGAGACTCTGCGGGAATATTACCGCAAGTTTCTAACACTCAAGTCTTAGCTGCCCTCAGTTGATGACCAGATCGCCATTCACTACGCCATCAGTGGCCTTCGCGCCGGCGTCCTTTACAGTCATTGTATCAGGGACCCGCCCAAGAACCTTCAGGAGTTATATCAACTATTTGAAAAATACGCCAAATCCGAAGAGCTCCACCACCGCAAGGTTGAGTCCCAGAGAAAGCCCAAAGATGCTCCACAGTCCAGCCGCACCGTGGACGAGGACTCCGCAGCCAGACTACCGGCCGAGACGGCCGTAACCAACAGCAGGTGCACAACATCGCCAACCAGCACCCCGCTGGTGATGCCTCTCGCCGCCAGGAGTATCCCCCCCAGGGCCGCGGAGGTGGAACTCGAGGTAGGGGCCGGGGACGCGCGCAGCCGCCGCTGCCGATTCTACTGTCTCTTCCACGGCGAAGACTGCACCCACCAAACAAAAGACTGCCCAGAAACGAAGGCCACCAGAGACAGGATGACACGGGCGCAACCAGCCGACAACCCAAGGGTCGTCGCACACACTTATCAGCAACACCCTCCACCATATATCCACGCCCCCGCTCCGCATCCACCGCACCACGCTTACCAACACCATCAGGAAGTACAAATCGTACCTCCCCCACCCCCGCCTCCACACCAGCAACAACAAAACATCCCCCACCCCCACGCCCCCAAGCAAGAAGACTTCGCCGATCAGCCGTATCAGCGGAGTCATTCATATGATCACTGGTGGGTCCAGTGTCGACTTCGACACCAAGCGACAAAAGCGGGACCACTACCGCAGCATCAACCACAGTCGCCATCACCGGTCCAGTCAGTGCAGACGAAGTGGTCCCATGTACCGCTAACTTTCGATGCCCGAGACGTCGACCTGCGCAGCGCCCCCCACATCGACGCCATGGTCATCAACTGCAGCGTGGCAGGCTGGGACCTGCACAAAGTCCTCGTTGATAATGGCAGCCAGGCAGACATCATATTCCTCCATGCCTTCAACCGCATGGGCATAAGCCACAGCTTGCTCAAGCCTTCGGACAATCCATTATACGGCTTCGGCGGCAAGGGCACTTTTCCTATCGGCAAAATAGAGTTGCCTCTCTCCTTCGGTGTAGCGCCCAATGCCCGAAGTGAGCAAATAACCTTCGACATCGTCGACATGGTGTATTCGTACAACGCTATCATGGGTCCGAGGCTCCATCAACAAGTTTGAGGCAGCCATTCACGGATTGTACCTGTGCATGAAGATACCAGGTCCGTTGGGCGCCATCTCGGTCTACGGCAATCAGCAGACCGCGCGCAACATAGAGCGGGACTTCGTCCCCGGGCAAAGAAACAGTCCACTACCTCACTGCCCAGCACGAAGTCCCAGCGCCCGCCAGCTCAACTGAAAAACAGCACAAGGCGCTGCTGCAAAGCAACGACGGGACCAAGACTGTCCCCCTCGACTTGGCCACACCCAAGCAAACAGTCACGATCAGCGAAGACCTCACCTCGCATGACGAGGAAAAGCTCCTGTGCTGCTTGTCCAAGAACAAGGACGTCTTCGCTTGGTCAGCCCTCGACCTGGTCGGGGTCAGCCGGTCCATAATTGAGCACAGCCTGGGAATCGACCCCTCGGTAAGATCGAAAAAACAACGTCTTCGCAAAATGTCCGACGAGAAGACAGAGGCCGCCAAGGCAGAGGTACACCGCCTCCTGGAAGCCAAATTTATCGAGCCAGTGGCTTACCCCACGTGGCTCTCCAATGTGGTAATGGTGCAGAAAAAGAGCGGCAAGTGGCGAATGTGCATAGACTTCACCAGCCTCAATAAGGCCTGCCCAAAGGACAACTTCCCTTTGCCCCGGATCGACAAAATAGTCGATAGCGCGGCCGGGTGCGAGGTCATGTCACTCCTCGACTGCTTCTCTGGTTATCATCAAATATACATGAAGGAGGAGGACAAGGCCAGCACCAGCTTCATAACACCCTTCGGCACATATTGCTTTATCAGAATGCCGGAGGGGCTCAAGAACGCCGGGTCCACCTTCTCCCTGGCTCACCAAAACAGTGCTCGAAGGGCAAGTCGGCAGAAACGTATTCACATACGTGGACGACATCAGTCGTCGCCAGCAGGAATAAAGAGGACCATCTCGCAGACCTCGCCGAGACATTCGCGAACATGAGGGATGGACGGCTTCGCCTCAACCCCGATAAATGCGTCTTCGGGGTTCCGCCAGGGGAAAATATTGGGTTATCTGGTATCGCACCGCGGCATCAAGGTCCAACCCAACCAAAATCCAGGCCATCATCAACATGGCGCCCCCGCAGTCAGCCAGAGAGGTCCAGCGTCTGACGGGCAGATTGGCCGCCCTCAACAGATTCATTTCCAAGTCTGCTGAGCGAAGTCTTCCCTTCCTCAAAACACTCCACGACGCACAAAAGACTTCGCTTGGGGACCAGAGCAGGCGGCGGCCTTCGCCTCACTAAAGCAGTACATGATGGAGTTGGCCGTCCTTACGAGCCCCGACTCTTCGCTACCACTGTTGCTCTACGTCGCGGCTTCGCCGCACGCGGTCAGTGCAGGCACTGGTTCAGGAGCAGACAGTAGAGGGCGTAATCAGGCAGTGCCCAGTATATTATGTCTCCGAGGTGCTCACACCATCAAAGTGTAACATGACGGAGCTCGAAAATGTTGCATATGCAGTTGTTATGTCTTCGCGCAAATTGTGCCACTACTTTGAAGCATTCAAGGTCCGTGTCACCTCAGATAGGGGACTCGGTGAACTATTCAGGAACCCGGAGGCATCGGTACGGATTGCCAAATGGGCGGCCGAACTCTCCGGCTACCACATCACCTTTGAGCCCAGGACTGCGAATCAAGTCACAAGTTTTAGCAGACTTCGTTGTCGACTGGACCGGGCCAATAACACTAGCCAGAGCCAGTCCGCAGAGAAGGTTTGGACAATACACTGCGACGGCGCTTGGTGCCATGCGGGGGCAGGCGCTGCTGCAGTCATCACCTCACCCGCCGGGGTCAAGCACAGATACGCGGCACGCTTAAGCTTCGCCCTGGAGTCTGACAGATGCACAAACAACATCGCAGAATACGAAGCTGTCATCCTCGGCCTTCCGCAAGTTAAGAGCCCTCGGCGTCACCACCTGCATAGTCCGAACAGACTCCAGGGTAGTCGCCGGCCAAGTCGAAAAGGACTATGCAGCAAAGGACCCCGCACTTATGCAGTACCTCGCGGCCATCCGAAGCCTCGAGAAACAATTCAAGGAATTCACTGTGCAGCATGTGGACCGGGCCAAGAATGAAGAAGCTGACGCACTGGCCAAGGCGGCCGCCAGGGGTGAAGCCCTCCCCTCCGACGTGTTCTATCACGTCATCGGCACACCAGCCGTCCACAGCCCCGAAGGGCTCCAAATAACCAACGACAGCGAGGGCCAGCGCATGATTAACCTTATCATGACCGAAGACTGGCGGGCGCCAATAACCCTGTACCTGCAAGGGTTCTATCACCCTAGTCGACAGCAACGAGGCCAAGCGCCTCCACCACAGAAGCTGGGACTTCACACTGATCGAGGGCCAACTGTACAAAAAGGGGGTCAGCCAGCCGATGCTTAAATGCGTCACCGAGACCGAGGGCGTTCAAATCCTGCGCGAAGTCCACAGGGGGACCTGCGGCTCCCACGCAGGCCCCAGGGCCCTGGCGGCAAAGGTGATACGACAAGGCTTCTACTGGCCCGCCATTATCTGCAGTCGTGAATCGGGTTGTCAGATCCTGTGAAGCCTGTCAGAAATTTTCCCCACGCTCGGGGCGCCCCTCGCAGTTCACGAAGCTGATCACCCACACATGGCCCCTTCAGCGCTGGGGCCTAGACATCGTCGGGCCCCTGCCCACGGCTCAGGGGAACCTTAAGTTCACCTTCGTAGCCGTTGAATACTTCACTAATGGATTGAAGCGAGGGCAGTATCCACCATCACATCGAAGACGGCCCAGAAATTCTTCTAGGCAAAATATTGTTTGCCGATTTCGGAGTACCATCCGAACTCACGGTCGACAACGGCAAGCAGTTCGACAATCAAGATTTCAAAGACTTCTGCTTCTCCATCGGCACCAAGCTTGCCTTCGCCTCCGTGTACCACCCCCAGTCCAACGGAGTCGTGGAGCACGCCAACGGCAAAATTTTCACAGCTGTCAAGAAAATGCTCCTTGACGACAAAAAAGGCAAGTGGCCCGACCTGTTACCCGAAGTGGTCTGGGCACTGAATACAACCGAGTGCAGGGCGACTGGGTTTACCCCCTTTCGCATATTATACGGGTCGGAGGCCATGACCCCGCAAGAAATAAAGCATGGGTCGCCTCGAACAGCCGCGTCGGCCGTCCCAGACGTAGATGAGACAACTTCGAAGGATCTCATCGACAGGAGACCGCGTCTTCGCCCTGCAGGCCCTGGACAAATACCAAGCCCAGACAAAAGCATGGCGCGACCAGGCAGTCATCCCAAGGGAATTCAGCGAAGGGGACCTCAGTCCTCATCCGGACAGCTCGAACGGAGTCCAGAGGCAAGCTGGAGCCCATGTGGGAGGGCCCTTACATTGTCAAGTCGAAGGCCTCCCCCAGCGCATACAGGCTTGCAACGCCAAACGGCGAAGACTTAGAGCATTCCTGGAACATTGATAATCTACGCAAATTTTTTGTTTGACTCATCAGGGCTAGCCCGCCCTTGTAATTTGTAAAAACAATTTTGTTCTGGCCCGCACTCTTTTCCTCTCGGGGGGTGAGGTTTTTAACGAGGCGGAGTCATGTAATATACAAGAGAAAAATCCCCCGCAAAATCCACGTCAAAAAAAAGACCGCATCAACGGTCTTCGACATTCGACTAATACAAAGTCACCGCGAGGCCCGGCAGCAGCCGCCCTCGCGTGCGACAAATCCACGCAGAAGTCGCCTAAGGGTGCAGCCGGACTAGCACAACAAGTGCGAAAAATCGAAGTCTTCCGCGAAGACTATCCGCGCAGAAGTCGCCCAAGGGTGCAGCCGGACTAGCACAACAAGTGCGAAAAATCGAAGTCTTCCGCGAAGACTATCCACGCAGAAGTCGCCTAAGGGTGCAGCCGGATTAGCACAAGTGCGAAAAATCGAAGTCTTCCGCGAAGACTATCCGCGCAGAAGTCGCCTAAGGGTGCAGCCGGATTAGCACAACAAGTGCGACAACACGAAGTCTTCGACGAAGACTATCCGCGCAGAAGTCGCCTAAAGGGTGCAGCCGGATCAGCACAACAAGTGCGAAAAATCGAAGTCTTCCACGAAGACTATCCGCGCAGAAGTCGCCTAAGGGTGCAGCCGGACTAGCGCAATAAGTGTGAAAAATTCTAATTTGCCGCGAACACTATCCCTGCAGAAGTCGCCTCAGGGTGTAGCAGGGATAGCGCGTCAAGACCAACGAACCAATTACAATGGTACAGCCGCACGAAGCCTAACAAGTGCAAAAACGGCTACACCAAACTATCCGCTCAAAGGCCGACTACACGCGCACCAGACCAACATAACAAACACGCCAGACCAAGCACTTAACGCCTTCGCAAACATAGCCGGGTGTGCGAAGGCACACAACCTCATCATACAAGCCATTACTCATGTACAAGCGAAGGGCATCGCACTCTACATCGGTTCGACCTTCGGAATAATTCCCATCTCCCTATAGTTAAATAACATTATCCTAAGCTCCTCACCCGCAAAAAGGCTTCGCAACTCCCCCTCACCTGCACTCACAGCAGCCGGCAAGGACAACAGTTCCTGCCTGCCAGCCCCACTCACGCGAAGCCGACCGGCGTCCGCCCCGCTCACTCTACGCTTCGCAACCGCCCTTCGCCGCCTACGCCTAGTGCTCGGACCAGACACAACATCAGCATCCGCAGCCTGCGACGAAGCCTCCACCACTGCTATATCCAAGGCCGCAAAGTAGTCCAAGTCCTCATCCGACGACTCTTCGGTCCATTCCACTAGAGCTCCCAGAGTCACCGAACTCGGAAAATTTAGACGCAGACTCATCCGATTTATTCCTATCATCCACGGTCGAAGCTGCCCAAAAATTAGCAGGAGCGGTTGCGTGCGCAGGCCCGAAATCTTGAACCTGCGCAGCAACCAAGGTTCAGCAACAATATCCAAAATTTCCTAACTACCCACACCCACTAGGCCACCTGCGAAGACCCAGCCGTCGCGGGAGCCTCCGCCGTCGCCTCCGCCACAGGATCCTCAGCCTTCGGCGCTGCAGTTGACGACTGGGTCTCCGCCGGCCGCAGTGGCTGCAGGGGCATCGGGAGCGCCTTCGGCGGTTTCCGGGGGCGGCTCCGGAGCGGCCTCGGGCACAGCCGCCGCCGGGTTCGGCTCCGGGTCAGGCAGCGCGCTGTTCAAAGCCCCGAAGTCATCCACCCTCTCGCCACTGCGCCTGCCTGAGACACAGCACACAGACTCAGCAAACCCACATTTAACCCAAATTAAACAAACACCTAAACAAAAGCCAAGCATTACCTGACTCCTCGCCATCTCAGCCCGCTCCCTGACCACCTCTCGACCGTGGGGGCCCCACATCCGGTCGTAGAGGGCTCCGACGGATTCCTTCACTACGGGGTCCTCAACCTTGTAGATATCACGCTCCAAATCTTCATCAGCTTGGTCGAAGACCTCGTAGTGCCGGCACCCTTCGCGAGAGAGCGCGTTCATCGCCCCCTCGCAGGTGACCAGAGAAGCATAAGACATAAACCCCTCCACGATGGTGGGGAGCGCCTGCAGCTCCTCCTGCACCCACTCAAGGCAGCGAAGTCCGGGCTCTCGGTCCGGCACTTCAAACTCACCGGTCCGCGCGCCCAGTTCACGGTATGAATCCATGAGCTGTTTGCGCGTCCGCTCAGCCTCCGTGCGCGCCGAGGCCTCGGCCCTTTCCACACGGCTCTGCAGCGCGTTGAGCCGCTCCTCCAGCTGCTCGGCGCGCTGCCTGGCGAGGCTGCCCTCCGCCCGCGCCAAGTTGGCCTCCGCCTACGCAGCCTGCGCCTTGGCGAGGGCCTCAGTAGCCTCCTCCCTCTCCGCCGCCAGTTGGCGCCAGAGGTCAGCCTTCTCCCCCTCCAGCACAGCCACCTTGTTCGCCAGCTTGCGGCACTTACTGTCGGCGGCCAACTTTTCCTGGACGGCGTCAGCATGTTGCGTCTGAAGTCTCTCGACTTCGGCAGACACAACTGCCGTCAGGGCCCCCGACGCCGCGCGGTTTGCGAAGTCAGCCGCCTACAAGACACACATAAGACCACAGCCCTAGCGAAGCCGTTTTAAAAAAAAATTAAAAAAAACCGAACCGAGGTCTAGCTCAATGGACCTGACTTAGCGCCTCCTTCATCTCCTCCAGCCGGTGGGACACGGCACCCGCCTCGTCCCTGACGGCAGTGAGCGCCGGTATCTCGCCACCGGCACAAAGTGCACTGCCCTTCGCCCTTGGCACCACAGCAGCCGCCGTGGCCACCGTGGCAGGCGGAACAACAAGAAGCTGGTCTTCGTCCGACCCTGCGATGCATCAACAAATTAAAAAAAAACCCTCGAGCCAACGACTTACCAACAAGATAATCCTCCATACTAATGTCGGTGGCGAAGTCAGCAACGCGCTTGCCAGGGGGCGGCAACCCTCGAGCCGCCTTCGCAGCCTCCGGCAACCCGCCGGACGAAGGGGCAGCCTTCGCTGACTTGGGACCACCAGTTGCAGCCGCCTTCGCAGCGTCCGGCGCCCTACTGGACGCAGGGACGGCCGACTTAGCTAGCCAGCGGCGGCTGGCCTCCGCCGGGGGTAGTAGCCTTTGTAGCCCCCCGCTGCCTCTTCGGCCTGGCTTCATGCAGCCTAACGACCGCCTAGGCGCTTCTGTGCAGCTCCCTGGCGATCCTTGTCCATCACTAGCCGATACAACAGCAGCAATATTCCGCCCATAAGGAAACACTTTCCAAGGCACGAACCATGCGAGATGTAAAAAAGTCTTCGCCGGCCGCGCGGGGGACAGGAATATTCTTAGGCCACCAACCCCCGGTAACCCTCAGCATCCGCGCCGAAGACTCCCGGAGCTCGGGCGAAGACATCCTTCCCCCCGGGGCCGCGCATGTCCTCATCAATTCTCTAGCAAAACCATCAGAAACCCCAAGTCCTTCCATAGCAGTACCTAGTTTCCTCTTCTTAGAGGACGGGGCGGCCGCCGGCGCGGGGTCGTCTCCAGACTCCACCACCGGTTTCTTTCCGCGACGATCCACATCATCTTGGTCGGGATAACCGCCATACGGCAGTCGATTCGACTCAAAAACCCTGTTCAAACGGTCATTTGACCCGTGAATGTCCCAGCTGCGCTGGCCCTCTGTCCTACGCACATACCGACCCACGATCCGCACCGCCCCATCCTCCGCCTCGCGCACAAAGGCGGCCGGATCGCGACTCTGCAGATCCAGCGCGAAGGCAAGGACTTCGCACCAGCTTCCCACCGTGGGAAGGCATCTGGCGAGGGCACACTTCGCCCAGCGCCCAGCCATGAGCCAAAGGCCATACCCCGAAACGCCACAAACTCCTCAACCAAATCGCGCCTGCTGCTCAGGCCGGCGGCGCACCGAAGGGCCCCTTCAGTCGCATCCTCATCCGCCACTTCGAAAGGCGGGTATGCTGAGTAAAAATGCGAGCACATCTCGGACACGGGGAGCCCCGTGATGGTCTTCGGCTGTACCCTCCGCGACGTAGAACCAAAAATCCTGCCAATTGCCCCATTTGTTGCGGGCGCAAGGAACCAACTCAACTACCTGCATCGTGGTCTTGCCGGTCTTCGGCGTAAATGTACAGGACCCAAACTGGGCAACTTCACCTCCAATCATCCTCTTCTGCCAGTGCAGGCAATAATACTTCGCGAAGACTTCGACTGATGGCTGCCCGCCTGTACGAAGTCGTCGCCCAGACATACTTCGATAGAGCCACCATGGCATTCAGGAGTCAGCTGATGGATCTGAACATTAAATCTGCGCAGGACTTCTCCAACAAATCGGTGCGCAGGCAGGCGGAGACCAGCGGCAAAGAATGCCTCGAACACAACCAACTCGCCTTCCGGCTCGGGGACTTCCTCCGTCCCCGGGACACGAGCGACCCCGCCGCCAAAGTAACCAAGCCTGCTGCATATCCTGCACACGGGCCGACGACATCCGCGACACACCAAAATCCACAGTATTCGCCGGCGTGCAACTCCTCCGCCGCCACAGTACTCAGCGTTTCCTCAGACGACGCGTCGGCCGGCGGTGAAGCGGCAGCAGAAGAAGAAGAGGTCGGCATCGCTACGTACCGTCTGCGGCGGCGGGCGGTCTGCTTCACTCGAGCCAGATCTCCGGCGAACAAGAGCAAGGAGGGCAGACGAGCGGCAGAGACGGTGGAGAAAGCAGGCTAGGGTTTTCACGGAGCGCTGGAAGAATAAATTTCAAATCGCGTCGCCCCCCGCCCCCTTTTATACACAGGGCGCGGCGCTTCGGGAAACCCGCAGTCCCACAGTACGGCGTCAATCAACGGTCATGTCAAAAACCCCCGCGGAACCACTTCGAGCGAGGGCAGCGTCTCCGCCATCTAGCGACGTCTTCGGCACCAGATGACTTAGTCGAACTGGTCCCTCGGAGGGCAAATGTTGGGGCGAAGGCAAAGACGCCACCCTTCGCTCGGGGACTTCGCCGGAAACGCCGGCCCGACGGAGACAAGACAACGGTCAGGGACACCCTTCGCCCCATACTGACATCGGACGAAGACCCGTAGCGAGGTCATCCCACCATGCGGCCTCGTCCAGCACGGAGGCCCACGTGTGATCCGGCCCATTGTAACAGGCCTTGCGTGGCCGCTGCGTGTTACGGGCCTAATTTATGAAGGCGTCCCTGTAATTACAGTCTGTAACCCTGCTTTATGGGAATATTCTGGGGATAACCTAGGTGTCTGAGGGCACATGCGTCCTTAACACTGGGACGCTGGGCACCAAGACACCTATAAATACCCCCGCACAGTGCCCTTGAGAGGCTAGTTGAACAGTGCTTTTGCCATCACGTGCTAAAACCCTGTTTGTGCTGTCACTCCCCCCTCCTGTTGGATCTACTTGCGCCTGTGTGCAAGTTCCAACAGTATTAAAAAGGGAAATAATAGTCGATTACATCATATGTCTGGGACATCCACATAGTCTTTACAATAAATCAAAGTGCGAAAACGAAACATAGATAAACGCGGCCTTCACAGGCAGCCGACTGAGGGTTGCCGCTAACCCATACCTAGAACTCATCGTAGTCTTGGAACTCCTGGGAGTCTCCTTCCACGGCTTCATCTTCTCCTAAGCAGTGGTTGCAATGCGGACAACCTAGGGGGGTTGGTGTGTAGAGCAAGGGTGAGTACACATCAACATACTCAACAAGTATCCCGTTTGGCTGTAGTGGACTAGCTTTATGTGGGGGTAAGTCAAGCAGTTGCTTTTAGTTGGTCAGATTATTATTACTAGTAGAGAAAGCCAAGTTTTAGATTTAACCCACGTTATTAACCCAAACGTACTCCTTTCCAAATGGAAAGAGTACCACTTACCATTACCAGAGTCAATTCCAAGAACCATCAATCTCATTGCCACCTGCAAATCCGAACATCTCTGATCAAGTACCACTAATCACTGGAGCTCCCTTGGCTGTTCATAACCGCGAGCACGGCTGATATATCAGTTTTCAAACACTCTGTATAGGTTGTGCACTTTACCCACAAGTCGTGATTCCCTTTCTGCCCGGAGAGAGCTACTCCCCATTGACCACTACCTAGGTGGTCCAGCAGGGCATCACTACGTAGCCTTTACAAAGATTCCCCGAGGATATAGCCACCTGTTAGGTTTCCTAAATGTACCGCACTCCTCTCCAAGGGACAAATCAACCTTGGCAGAGCGAGCCGCATACACCGAGCCCCATTGACAGGCACGACGGCGAAGCGAACTACACCCTGGTTCCTCTAATTACTCAGCTAAGGGCGTCCCACTCCACCCTCATGGTTGCACTGTTTTCCCGGGCGGTCATCTAACGAACAGATCCTTACGGAGAGGCACTCGAGAAACCGCTCGAGCCCCCTTGAAGGTCACAAGTATAACATCATAATAAAAGAGGGGAAACAGCGTATCATTGATAATTCTCATCATGTTCATTGATTAGAGTTGAGCAATAGCGTAAGACTAAGCAATAATAATCCAACCCAAATAGGTAAACAAGGACATGGATAACAAAAGCTAGTCGATCCTTAGGTATAACTGTGAAATGCGGGAGGTGAATTAAAGAATGTATAGGACACAGATAGGTCAAGGGACACTTTCCTCCACCAACCGACTGCTGCTCAGGGGCTTCACCTACGAGTTCTTCAGGGCTCTTCAACCGGATCGTTCTCTATGCAGACGCAAACATATATACATCCACACATTTAATACAAAAGAACAGTACACCATACAATAGAATGCAGTAAATAAACAGACGTTCCACGTGGGCTCGCAATTAAGGTTAAGAGATAAAGAGAAAAAAGACAGTAGAGAAACGATCACGTTACATTATTATAAATTAAACCACTCGCTTGATAGAAGGGAATTAATTTGGACACTACGTTTTAGCATAAAGTAAGGTCAAGTTCCACATTTAATCATTATAAACAATTGAAGATGAATGAATGGGAGTGGTCGCACGGTGAGACGTACGACACAACATTTAGATTGAATTAAGAAGTAAACGACTCGCCGCGTGACAGAACACGCAACAAGACACTTGCATTACTTATAAAGAGACGTTAAGCATCACGCGATGAAACGCACGACGACATACGTCAACAGAGCTGAGTTTAAAGTGGAACGTCGTGCGTCTGGACGCGCGACGTCGCACCTTAAACAACCTAAAATTAAAATAGATCATCGCGCGACGAAGCGCGCGACATAGCACACTAATAGAATCTGAAATTAGACAAATTCGTCGCGCGACGAAGCGCGCAACGCAACACTTTAATAAATATAAATTAAAAGAATTGTCGCGCGACGAAGCGCGCGACACAGCACGTCGACTACACAAACTAACATCGATTAAAATGGGGTTAAGCGCAGTGCGATTATGGTCGCACGCGTGAGAGCGCGCTACGCGTGCCGAAGGCACGCGAACTGTGCAGGCGCGCGGGACGCGAGTCGCCGGGGCACGGGCGCGGGCAGGGGCACGGCCGGGGGCGTACGACTGAGGGCGCGGGGGCAGGCACGACCGTCGGGGTGCGCGACGAGGGCGCAGCTGCTGGGGCACGGCCGGGGGGCGGGGGCTCGCGACGGGGCGGGCTCGGCGGGGCGAGGGCGAGCAGGCAGGGGCCGAGTTGTCGGCGCAGGGTGCGAGGCGCGCAGCGGGTGCGGGGCCGAGCCACCGGCGCCGGGCGGGCAGGGGGCCACGGGCGCGGGGACGCCGGGGGCGGCACGGCTCGCTGGGGCCGGGGCAGGCGCAGGCCTGAGGGGGCTCGCCGGGGCCGAGGCCGGACGCGGGGAGGGAGAGGGAGGGCTCAGCCGAGGAGGGGGACGCACGGGGGGTGGGCAGGGCGAATGGTCGGGCGCCACTGGGAGGGGCGCGGGACGTCCGGGGCAGCGCGGGCGTGACCGAGGGGCTTGGGACGCGCGCGAGCAGGGCGCGGGACGCGCGCGAGTAGGGCGCGGGACGCTCGCGACCAGGGGAAGAAGAAGGGAGGGGGGAGGGAGAGAGAGAAGGGAAGGGGAGGGGAAAAACTCACCTCTGGAGATCCAAATTCCGGCGATCTCGACTCCAAACCCTAGGGCACCACGGGGAGAGAGAGAGAGAGAGGTGGAAGAAGGGGAGGGAGGTTACTGCGCGGGAGAAATCAAATGAGCCAAACGGATTTGGGGGAGGGGGCGCGCGGGCCAGACTGGGCCAGGCTGAGCCGGGCTGGGCTGGGTCACATCGCGGATCGAAACCCGCGACACGCACGACCATTAAATAGAATTAAATCACGAACCAAAATCCGAAGCGGAACGAGATGAACACGCGACATCAGACAAAGAAATGCGCTTCGGCATGATGCAACACCCATGACACTTAGGTTTTGTTTATACACGACACGGACACCTGTCACTATACGGGTTTGAAATGGGGAAAATGAGGCGAAACGGGAAGAGAAAAGAGAGTAACGCCCGAATTTGGTGAGAGAAAAAGAAGAAAAAATTCTACTCCCAAATTCAGGGCGTTACAGTGATGAAGGTTGGAATTGCTCCCAAGCTACGTGCAGGGGAGCTTCGGCTAAATGGCGAAGAAAGGAACCAACTTAAAGGGGAAAATGCTATCTAGTCCTCATAGAATTGTCTATTAGTTAACAATAAATGTAAAGGGCATTAATGTAATTTCTCACAGGCTGCGTCCTGTGCCTATAAATAGATGAACAGTTCCCCGTACTGTTCACACTGACTAGTACTTGCTCGGGCATCGCACTTGTACTTTAACCTTCTGTCAAGCCAAAGCGCTTGAGAACAAGTCCCCAACACCAACAATGAGCATAAAGATAAGCATGGTTCGTTTGATCATGTGAAGAATACGAGCTACTAGCCATAGGAGCCTTCCCTTTCTCCTTGTTGAGACTAGGAAGTCATTTGGCTTGTTAAGTTCTTGGTTTCTTTTCGGAAACCAAGTCCATCCTTAATTGAGGGGTGTCTACCAATGGTGTAGGCATCCCTAGCAAATTTGAGTTTTCTCATAATTATCCTTGCAAGTCTGAAGTTGAGCATTAAGACTAGCAACATCATTGTTTAACTTAATAATGGTAGAAGCATGTTCATTACAAGCATCAATATCAATGTCTTTACATCTATTGCAGATTATAACATGCTCTACACATGAACTAGCCACATTAAATTTTTCTACCCTAGTATTCAACTCATCATTCAAACTTTTGAGACTAGAAATGGAATCATGACAGGTAGACAGTTCAGAGGGTAATATTTCATTTTTCTTAACTTCTAGAGCAAGAGATTTTTGAACACTAATGAACTTATCATGTTCCTCATAGAGAATATCTTCTTGCTTTTCTAGAAGTCTATCTTTTTCATTAAGAGCATCATATAATTCATTTATTTTGTTTACCTTGAATCTATCTAACCCTTTAAATAAATCATTATAATCTATTTCATCATCAGAGGATTCATCATTGCTAGAAGAAGAATACTTAGGAGTATCTTGAATACGTACCTTCTTCTCTTTAGCCATAAGGTACGTGTGGCGTTCATTGGGGAATAGAGAAGACTTGTCGAAGGCCAAGGCAGCTAGTCCTTCATCATCAGAGTCGAATGAAGAACAGTCAGAGTCTCATTCCTTTCCAATGTGCGCCTCGCCCTTCGCCTTCCTATAGTTCTTCTTTCTTTCCTTCTTCCCTTTCTTTCTTGTGCCTGGTCATCATCATTATCGGGACATTGTGCTATAAAATGACCAGACTTACCACACTTGAAGCAGGAGTGCTTTCCCTTTGATTTGTTCTTGTTGGGATACTCCTTGCGTCCCTTCAAGACAGTCTTGAAACGCTTGATGATGAGCGCCATCTTGTCCTCGTTGAGTCCAGCAGCCTCCACTTGTGCTACCTTGCTAGGTAGCGCCTCCTTGCTGCTGGTTGCTTTGAGAGCAACGGGCTGCGACTCATGGAGAGGAAGCGGTCCGTTTAGAGCGTCGTCCACGTACCTTGCCTCCTTCACCATCATGCGCCCGCTCACGAATTTTCTGAGGATTTCCTCGGGCGTCATCTTGGTGTACCTGGGGTTCTCAAGAATAAGGTTTACAAGATGAGGATCAAATAACAGTAAATGACCTTAGCATGAGTCAGACGACATCATGATCCATCCATCTTGTACTCCCGTAGCTTCGAATTTTGTTGACAAGGGTCTTGAGTCTGTTGTATGTTTATGTTGGCTCTTCTCCCCTTATCATAGCAAATCTCCCTAGCTCGCCTTCCACCAGTTCCATCTTGGTGATCATGGTGGCATCATTTCCCTCGTGAGAGATTTTGAGGGTGTCCCATATTTGTTTAGCATTATCCAAACCACTTACTTTGTTATATTCATCCCTGCATAGAGATGCTAACAAAATAGTAGTAGCTTAGGCATTTTTATGTATTTGCTCATTTATGAATACAGGGTTGTCAGTACTATCAAAATGCATTCCATTTTCAACAATCTCCCGGATACTAGGATGGAGGGAATATAAATGACTGCACATTTTGTGACTCCAAAAAGAATAATCCTCTCCATCGAAGTGTGGGGGTTTTCCAAGTGGAATAGAGAGTAAATGGGTATTCGAATTGTAAGGGATGCGAGAATAATCAAAGGAGTAATTTTGATTAACCGTTTTCTTTTTCGACGAAGAGTCTTTGTCGTCGTCATCCCTTGGTGAATAAGAGGAAGTGTCGCTGTCGTAGTAGATGATCTTCTTAATGCGCCTCTTCTTCTTTACATCCCTCTTCTTGTGACTTGAGCCTGAGTCAGTGGGCTTGTCATCTCTTGGCTCATTGAAGAGGGACTCCTTCGCCTTATCATTGATCACCATCCCCTTACCATTAGGATCCATCTCTTCAGGCGATTAGTCCCTTAATGAAGAGTATGACTCTGATACCAATTGAGAGCACCTAGAGGGGGGTGAATAGGTGATCCTGTAAAAATTCAACATTAAATATCCCAACTTGGTTATGAAATGTTAGAAAGATTGAAACCAAGTTGTCAAAGCGAGAACTCTTCACTTGATTGTTCCTTTAGAGTGAGTATTGAACTTTGGAACAATAGCACAAGTGATTACGCGAGAACTCAGGAAGAGAAACCAATCACAATGAAAAGCGACACAAGAGACATGGAGATTTTATCCCGTGGTTTGGTCAAGTAAAACACTTGCCTACTTCCATGTTGTGGCGTCTCAATGGACGAGGGTTGGACTCAACCCCTTTCAAGTGATCCAATGATCCACTTGAATACCACAGTTTTTCTTCTTTAGAGATGTTTTCTGTTTGTGAGGAATCTCCACAAGTTGGAGCCTCTCACCCTTACAAAGTTGATCACAACACAAAAGAGTAAGGGAGGGGAAGAAACACACGCAAGAATCGCAGCAATCACACGCACACAAGTCAAGACATGAGCACACAAATACGGCGCAGGGAGTTTACAACTCAAGAAGTGCTCAAATCTCAAACACGATGATCCGATTGCATGGTTGCGAAGTCTAGGCGTCTTAGGATGTTCAATGGAGACTTGGTGTTTTGCTTCATGTGACTAGGGATCCCTTTTATAGCCCCAAGGCAGCTAGGAGTCGTTGGATCTCCATTTAGTAGGCAATTCTTGCCTTCTATCGGGTGGCGCACCAGACAGTCCGGTGCCCCACCGGATATGAACAATGCCCAATTTCTTTCCTCTTCTGGCAAAGCCGACAATTGAGCCTTTGATCCTCTTGGCGCACCGGACACTGTCTGGTGCACACCGGACAGTCCGGTGCGACCAAGTGACCGTTGGCCCTGGCCACGTGTCGCCCGCTGATCGCGCTACCGACCATTGGTGCAGGCGTCGTTGGCTCACCGGATAGTCCGGTGAATTTTAGCCGCGATGCCCTCGGTGAATTCCCGTGAGCGACAAGTTCATCGTCGAGCCAGCCTGGGCACTGGACAGTCCGGTGCACCGCAGGCTGGTGCAAGTCTGGCTAGACATAGCCAAACTTCACTCCAAATTTATTCGACTTGACAAAGTTCCTAGCACTTAGAGGAATATATTAGTACCAAAAAACAATTCACTAAGGCTAGAGTCATACCTTGATTCTTGATTTGCACTTCTTTAGCACTTAGCACATATTAACCAAAACACTATGTGTTGGGCATCTAATCACCAAAACATTTATAGAAATGGCCCAAGGGCACATTTCCCTTTCAGACCAAAGCAACTCAAAATATATCAAACACCAAACACCACCCAATTTAAAAATTTATGCATCCTAGCAAGTAGAGTGCATAATGTTTGTTATATTTGTGGGGATATTCATGCATCCTAGCAAGTCCATAATCTCACATTATGGGGACATTCATGCATCCTAGCAGGTAGAATGTATAATGTTTGTTATATTTGCTTGCTTTAGTTGTGTTGTCATCAATGACCAAAAAGGGGGTCGTAAGGAAAATGGACCCCAGGCCATTTGTCTAAGTGATTTTGGTGTTTGATGATCAACATAACATGTGGACTAATGTGTTTGCTAGTGTTTGTTTTATAGTTCACATGATGCTAAGAGGATTGGACTGAGGCTCTGAGGATGCAACACATCAAAAGAAGACCTAAAAGATGCTTAGAAGTCTAAGACTCAAGATCAATAGAAGCCCAAGGAAATAGTAAAGAAATCCATGAAAAGGACAGTCAACTAGCGCTCTTGTGGCACACCGGACAGTGAACAATACTTGTCCAGTGTGCGTCGGACGGTCTGGGCAACGATCGGATCCAACGGTCGACTGCTACAGACCTTAACGGTTTGCTAACGTGGCCAGGGCACCGAACATGTCCGGTGTGCACCAGACTGTCCGGTGCGCCCGACGACAGAAGCAGTAGGTTTTGTGTCCAACGACTATAATTGAGGGGAGGCTATTTATACCCCTCCAACCGGCCATTTGGAAGTGTGGGAGCCCAAGCAACATACTAATACATGTTGCAGACATTTTCAAGTGCTCAAACACCTAAGTGCTTAATAGAGTCACTCAGTGATTAGCGTAGGTGCTTTGCGAAGTGCTTAAATTAGTTAGACCGCTTATGTGCTTGCTCTAGGTGAATCCTAGTTAGTTGAGTGAGTTTAGATAAACCACACAACCCCTCATCTCTTGCGCGAGTCATTGTAATTGTATCGAGTGGGGCGAGAGTCTTGCGAGATCGTGACAACCGAGTTTGCGTTGCGACCGCCACCATGTACCGGAGGGAATGAGGCTCGCGAAGTTTCGGTCGAAAGCTCGATAGTGGAGACAGTGGGGAGCATCCGAGATGAGCCAAAAGTGGAGCACCACCTGCACGTGGAGATGGCACGTGGCTCTATGGAGTTACTCGACCGAGGTGCTTGGCCCTCGCGTGGGCTACCCTTTGCGTAGGGGCACCAACGAGGATTAGTTGGAACCTTGCGTGGTTCCAGATACCTCGATAAAAATACCAGCGTCGTCCACGAGAGTTTGCTTTCTCTAATTGCACTTTACCTTCCACATTTACATTAAGTCCTTAAGTTTTAATCTCTCCTTTCTAGTTAGAGTATTTAGGATTGGAACTTAAGCTTTGCGGTTGAGATAGCAACACTTAGACAAAACCTAGTTTGCACATTCTAGATTGATTATTTGCACAGGTTTTGTTCTAGGGATTTATTTGTGGCCTAGTTTAGAAACAAGTTTTTAGAAGTCCTAATTCACTCCCTTAGGCGTCACTATTTCCTTCAGTCTCTCAAAAGATGATCTAAAAAAGTTAGGCTTTTTTGTGCTGCTTTTTGCATGGGTAGCTATAAAAGAATAGAAATGGCTGATGGACTCACTAAGCGAGGGCTACCACGTTTGGCTCCTTGTCCTCTCTATGATCAAGCCAAAGAAACAATATTTTATGCATTTTCAATTGTTAAAATTCGGTCCTTGACTTGGTTGATGTAATATCTTTCGCAGTGGAACAACACTCCTCTATCTAGTGGTAGCGGTGATACATCATTAGGACTACTCCTAAGGGCTTGTTTAGTTAGAAGGAGATTAAGGGAGAAATGAACTAATTTTTCCATCAATCCACCTCAATTCCTTTCAATCCCCTTTTAACCAAGCAAACCCTAAAGAGTTACGTAAGGGCTTGACTCCCTAATCGATTCTGATCCAGGAGGATTGGAAATGTAAGGTTGTATTCAACGGTGTCCTCTATAGGCTTCTCTACCCTAAAAATAAAGATTCTCTCATCTATAGCACCGATATTCTCTAAAGGCTCCTATAGATATAAAGAATACTCCATCCTATATATACTTTGTCTCCTCTCTTCTACCCATTTTTATACCTTAGGCAACGGATTATGCAAAACTAAAACATGTATAATATATTTGAGGATATGACAAATAAATATTGGAACAAAATATGTCGCTAATATGGTTCTTTGACGTATAGATGACGAGATATAGAGGACATTATTGAAGAATAATAGAATATAGAGAAGAGAATCTTTTAAAGGAATCTATAAATGGTAGATATAAAGAAGAGTTATAGAGGATAGACTCAGAAGTGTTGTGTTTTGAAAGACTAGCATTACTATCCTCCAAATCATCATTGTTGAATATGGTTTTTGGTGTATAAAGGATTTGTTGGGTCTTAGGCTGTGACCAACAGATAGTGTATATGACCATGTAGAAATGATTCTGTACTGCAGACTGCATTGTTTATAGAGTGGAGTTTGAAATAGGAGATGAGATAAGAAAGACCACTGGAGACAGCTTTAGAAAAATCCTTTTTAGGTTGTGAATCCCAACAGCATATGTCTCTTGTAGTCTTTGCTATGGTTCTTTCTCCCCTCTATTTGTGCGAGTTTTCTCTCCTTTTTTTAAAGATGTGAGCTGGTTTTGTGCTCGGACTAAATTGTCCTCTATCTGATTTTTTTAATCTTATTCCATCTGTTCTAAATTATGTGTTTTAGTTTTCTATTTTATTTCATACATTCTAGATTATAAGTTGTTTAAGTTTTTTTAGATACATAATATCTCAATACATAGCAAAAATAATGTTCCTAAAAATAAAAAATGATTTGTAGTTTAGATCGAATAGGGTAATATTAATATAACAGGTAGCTATGTAGTCCGACGAGAAAAATAAAGCCACAGTTATTGTCTAACTTTATAGTTAGACAAGAAAAATAAAGGTGTGACTATTGTCTAGCTTTGGACTCTCCCACCACTAGGCTTGTAAATGGGGCGGGTGAAAACGGGCATTTTGGGTGGGTTTTAGAAATAGGTTTGTTTTGGTGGGTTGTGATGGTTTTTAGTTACCAACGAGTTGGGTCGGGTAGGTTTATTCTCTATTGTAGGTCAAAATGGTTTATATCTATGAGTTTAGATGAGTTTGCATAGGGGTGGAGCTCACATGGGTCTTCACGCATCCGCATCCAACTTCCAAAGTCCCAAGTTCCAATCTCCTACGTGTTTTATGGTAGATTGATGTGTCTACTGTTTTCTTTATGTATAAAACTGTATGCTTGATAAGGGCTGAGTATTGTTTCCTTTATCACCATGGATTTATGTAACGAGTTTCTGTTTCTGGCCAAAAAGATTGTTGTTTATTAAGGTTCTTTGATAGATGTTTTTTGTTATTATCTCAAGACCTGATTGTTCATCGACCAAATCTGCCACTGTGTATGCACTTCTCTGTTTTTGTATATCATTGAAACTACCTATAAATTTGTTATTAGGTATGCAGTCGCTTTAACAAGCTGAACCCACGGGTTTTCATAGGTTTTCCACCCATTTATGGATTGGTTTAGAGTCAATAATGTTATTGGATGGGTTGAGTTTAATTTTCTCCTTATATTTTTGGATGGTTGTGGAATAGATGTCAAAGTTACTAGATTTAGGTGTAGGTTGGATGTTGGGTGGGTTTTTTGACATTAGCAAGCTTACCCACCACTATCAAACACCGTTTGGATTAAGGGCCTGTTTAGTTCGTGGCTAACTTCACACGCTTTATCTAAGATTACTCATTCAAATTGAAGAACTAATCTTAGACAGAAAAATTATACAAAATGTGCAATTTAACCAGTGAACCAAACAGCACATAAACCTGTTAAACGATTACCGATAGACCGTTTGAATCATGTTTATCTAAACGAACAAGCCAGTGTTTTTTCGTGGTAACAGTCTGCTCACTTCTGTTGCACAAGATAATTCGGCTCATCCACGTCCCAGATTATTACTAGGAGCTATTTCTACACTGGAAGCGGTTAGTTTTCAAATACCCAAATAGTTAGTTAACGAGCATACACAATATCGATTCTTCAAAACTCAATCAGATCAACGTAATTTAGTACAACTAACCTTTAGCATCTAAATCATTTTCGCGAGAGTGACAGCAGCATGACAAACCATGAAAGAGAAACAAGCAGGCACGGCATCAACCATCCATACCCAAAATACCATACCAGACCTCGAGAACGTGCAAATGAATATAATGGGTTACATAGCACAAAACTCAGAATAAAATAGCTAGATTTTAGACATTAAGGTTTCCTGTAAGTGTCACTTCAAAAGCTCACACTGAAAGGCTCGCTTATTATCTCCTAGAATTGTGTGGTTACCCCTGTCTTGTAAGTATGCAGCCTGGCAATTTATCCATGGGTGGTACACCAATCTTGTATATGTACAGATGATGCTTCTGACAAGAGCAAGGGAATGCAAAAGAGCTAGCGAGGTTCAGCAGAAGGGTTTGTCAGAAGATCCAGTGCACGTTTCAGGTGATCCACGGCAACAGATACGTCGTCAAATGCAAGAGCACCGACCGCAAACCTGGCTGCCTTGTGAGCCTCAGCAATCTTCTCAACTTCAGGCTGGTAACTGCTATCATATTTATATTGGCTAGCTGGTGGCGCAGCTGGAGGAGTAACTTGAGGTGAATAGTCAGCAGTTGAGTGGTAATGTGTTGGGGCAGAGGAATTTGAAGCAGGAGTGTACGAAGTAGCTGCAGGACCATCAGTTGCAGGATAGAATGAAGATTGATATGTCGGCTCAGTCGGGACAGAAGGTGACGTGCTGTCCTGAAAACTTGGATATGACTGAAAATTAGGGTAGTTGTATGGAGCAGCTGGGGCTTTGGTGGAGTAGTAGTTTTGAGAGATGTGCTGAGGGTCAATTGTGTAGGGTGGGGGTTGGTATGCCTGAGGGTAAGCCGAAACATCCGGTTTATCATTGCTGTGAGGATTGTAGCCATCATTAGAAGGGTGATCTGTCCTGGTGTAAGGAGGTGGGGAATAATTGGAAGGTGGTTTGTGGAGCTCATTGGTAGGGTAGTCTGTGCTTGTGTAGGGGGGAGATGAATAATTGGGGGATGGTTTGTGAATATCAGAAGAAGGGTAATCTGTTGCCTGGTATGAGGGAGAGGAATAAGATTGTGATGGAGAAGTGTGCTGGGACTGTGAGGGTGGTGGGGAAAAATAGGGTGACTGGGTAGAGGGATGATCATTGAATTCTGTACTTTGGGGAGGCAAATTATTTCCTGGCTGCACAGCAGAAAAGCTACCCCGCCTACTAAAATCCTGTGCACAATAAGATATATCAAAAAATAAATAAAACTGCTTTGTTCAAAGAAACCATGTAAAATTATTGCAAATCACAACTACTAAAGAGAAGCTCGGAAATAACCATGTTGACAGGTCGAGGTGATGCTTCACTGCCCTGGTTCGCACTGCTGAAGGAATGGCTTCGCGCCATATCCTGTTTACAGTTCCAAATAATAATAAGGTTGAGAACCAGTGAATGCCAAAATCTGCACGAAGTATTGAAGCATAATCGGTGTTTACTGTACGGCTTAAGATCTTTCAAGCCAAATTAAATGACATATGGGAGAATTGAAGAAAAGTTGGAGGAAATCCTGACTGAATGTAAATTACCAACTAAAGTTAAATAAAAAAGAGTAACATCCACAAGCGGTCCTCGAACTTGTTCAACCGTGTCAAACAGGTCTTTAAACTCGCAAATCGACCGTTTAAGTCCTCAAACTTGTCCATATGTGTCATCTTGATCCCTAAACGCGCAAATCGCTAGTTTAGGTCCTAAAATGTGTTGGATTGTGTCATCTTGGTCCCTAAACTTGAAAATCACCCATTTAGGTCCCCAATTGTGTCATCCTGGTCCCAAAATGTTTTTTTCTCGAACGCGCGGGAAAATTGCGCATCATTATATTAAGAAGAAAAGAAAAAGGTCCAAAGAGGGCCAAAACAAACAGCCGTTAAAGGCGGCAGACATAGCAAATCATTACAGTACAAAGGAAATATAAAACAAACTAATGACCTGAACCTCTTAAAACACAAGGACTAGGGCAACACTTTTCTCAAGCCTGCAGCCCCTGCCAGACACCATAGCCTAGCATCATTCTTGATATTCTGAAGAATGGCATTGGTGCTAGGTGCCCACCTCCCCTCTCAAACACACTTGTCTTGGCCCATAAATGTGGTAAACTTGTAATTTCAATATATATTTATAAACTTGTAGGGGAAAGACCGCCGCCACGGAGCTCAATCGGAGCCCCAGCCAAGAAGGTCGCGAAAGCTGCCCCCCGTGCAGCAAGAGGGTTCGCACCCTATAAGGCAGATCTTTACTCGTGCTTTGAGCCCTCCCAGGCCCAAAGCGAGGATCCACCCCCTATAGGTCAGTGCATCTCATGCGTACGCAACCAAGAGAACTAATGAGTGACCTTTTTTAACCCCAGCCTGAAATTCGCTCCCACTATGATTCAAGCTCAGGACCTAAGGAGTGCTACTCAAACCACCTAACCAACTCAGCTAGAGTAGAACTGTCTAAAAAAGTAAATTCAATTTTCTTAGAATCCTGGTAACAAAAAACTCGACCGAAGAGGGTTAAGCCGCCCCCAACGACATCCATGTAAGAAGTCACAGAACCACAAGTTCCGGTCGAGAAAACCCCTGAACCCTGGCCTCCCATCACTAACAGGCCAGTTCTGCCCACTCTGCATCAGCCCCCAGGTGGAGGGTAGAGCACACAGTTTCCGTAGCCCGAGAGCAAGCGAGGCACAGCGAGGGGTTTTTTTAACCCAAGTCTGAAAATTTGTTTCCACCGGGAATTGAACTCAAAACCTGAGAGTTTGCTACCACACCACCTAACCAGTTAGACTCCTGGTAACGTGTACTTTAAATTAGAATAAGGGCCGTTTGGATCTGTTCATTTTGTAAGAATTGGAATCTACTTAATAGAGTAGGATATTTGGCTTGGAACTTGACATTTCACCACTTTCCAAAGTTTAAATATAAGCCTATCTCAAATTTATAGGGTGAGGGATGAAAATTGATTTTATGTATCGCCAGGCTATGTTTCTAATCTATAATTTATAACACAATCTTCAATTTGTCCCCCCTATAGAAGAAATGTAGCACATAAATATCTCCACCGAATGGCTAAGAGTAATATACAAATATTCCACATAAACATATTAGCTTAATTGATCTATGCCTAAATTACGTTATTAGAATATAATTCAATTCAAAAAATCCAAACGGGGCTTAAAAGAAATCACCTTGAACTTTTATGTTTTCAATTCTACAGTCAAGTAACAAAATAGGCATATACATATTTATATGTTGTTATGTCCTGTAAATAAATCCCATAAATTTACAGGAGTGTTGTGTAGACGTGATCAATCTATTGAACACTCCTATAAATTTATGGAATTTATTTACAGGACAAAACAAAATATAAAAATGTATGTACCTATTTAGTTATTTAACTGCATAGTTAAAAAAAGAAGATACAGTGTGATTTCTTTTATTCTAATTTAAAGTACATGTTATCAAAAGTCTAACAAAATTTGATTTACAATCTTTGGATAGTTCTATAAATATACATTGAATTTACAAGTTTACAGCATTTAGGGAGCAGGATAACATAAATGAACAAGTTTGAGGTTCTAAACGGATGATTTGCAAGTTTAGGGACTAAAATGACACAACCAAACAAGTTTGAGGACTTAAACGAGTGATTTGCAAATTTAGGGACTGAGATGTCATAGATGCACAAGTTTGAGGATCTAAACGACCGATTTGCAAGTTTAGCCATGACACAGACGAACAAGTTGAAGACCACCATCGGACTTTAAACAAAAAAATTGTGCTTTGTGTCCATTCATTTGAAACATGATAAGGTAATAGAACTGTCCAGAATCCATGCTTACAAGAACTAAGAGTATTGACAATATAGTAATATACATTTAAGGAAATTGAATGTATGTTGGATGGGTAATACGTGTAAAGTAAACAGAAGCAATCTAACAAGATTTGAGTAAACCTATGAGAAGGAACATTAGGATTGGTGTTAGCAACCTTGAAGCAAATTATACTGCTATAGTAGATAGAAAGCCAATTTCACACTAGCTAAGAGTGAGAGCATGGCGATAGTCATTCAGAAACCACGGCTAGCGACTTAGGATAGTTACCTGAGAAATGGCGGTGGTATTGACAGGCGCTTCATCTTTACCCCCACCAGGTGGTCCAGCTTCAGGCTGTCGGCCTTCTTTGAGAGCTTTTCTTATTTCAGCAGCTTTCCAGATGGCATATTTCTGTTTTTGCTCAATCTGCTCAAGAAAAAAAATAAAAGTGAATGTTAAACATCGATACACACAGATATGTTCATTGAATCTTTCGGTATAGGTCAAGGAGCATCAAGATTATATAGTAATAAATGCATCAGTAGGCAATAACATAATAAACTTACATCAGGTTGAAGCTCACCAAACTGGTTAAGAATCTCAAAGAAGATGCTTGCAGCATAGAAGGTTTTAGCAGTGTTTCTGCAAGATTAATTTGGCATGCATTAGCCAGACTTTGTAAATATATTATATCAGAATGGTTCAAGCAGAACAATAATTTCGCAAGGTGTGATACATGTCAGCTCGTCCAGCACGGTCCTGTTTATCTGCTTTAGCAAAGACATTTAATGCAAACCCCTCCAAATGAAGATTGTCGTCAGGCCCCAAAGTCAACGACTTCTTGTCCTGGAGGATGAGCAAACATGTTTAGGCTAAGTGATGAAATGGAAAACATATGAATTTGTGAGGCATATCAAAACAGATCGCATGCTACATTTGTGTCATTGGTGCATGAGCAGGTGAAGTATTACATCCCAGTTACCCGCAAGGTTTTAAAGTCGACAAGTCGACTCTAGTCGCCTGAGCACCGATAAGGTGACTAATCGCGATAAGTCGTCGATTTGCTCGATTAGTCGAGCCTAGTTGACTCCTAGTCATCCTATAGTCGTCCACCTATAACAGGACCATATGTATATATATTAATATATATAGCTGGAGCAGCATAATAGGTTCAAAATTCAAATGCAAGTCATAAGATTAAATGCAGGACAGCAGGACACTACATTGCAAATACCGCTGCCTCCTATTCTCATCTGCAGTGTCAGAACAATCAAGCGAAGAGCAACTGAAGAGGAGGCTGAGGCGGGCACAATACTGCTGAACAAGTGAACAACCAAAAAAAACAGAGAGATTGCCGTCTGAAAAGGTGCTCATCTCTCTCTAAAGTCTGAACCGAGGAGGATGGTCGTGGTCATGGCTGATGAAGGAGTGGAAGACGGCCGCGGTTGCACGAGAATGGCCGCGGCTGCAGAAGGCCGTCTAACGCTAGAGCAGAGGCACCGCACGCTGGAGGCTGGAGCAGAGGCGCCGCACACTAGAGGGCTAGAGGCTGGAGCAGAAGGCCTCTGCAGCCGTCGCATGATGAGGGGGGGGGGGCAGCAACGGACGCACAACAGGGCGGCGGGAGTGGAGGGCAGCGGCGCTAGAGAAGGGGGCAATGGAGCAAGGGCGGCAGAGCTGAGGCATACAAGTGCCGACTGCTACAGTGTTGCATATCCAGGACTCTAGGTAGGGAAAAACAGTGTATTTAGAGACTGTTTGGTTCGTGGCTAACTGCACCACACTTTTCCTAAGGTTAGCCGCCCGAATTGAAGAACTAATTTTAGGCAGAAAAAGTTAGGCGAACTGTGGCTAGTTAGGCAGCGAACCAAACAGGCCCTTAGACCTTTAGAGATGGTGGACTGGCCCATAAAAAGAGACTGGATACTGACCCAAAACGGACAAAACTAGTCAGTCATAACCCTAGTCAGACGACCTATCGCGATTAATCAGCGACTAGGACGACTGATCGCTTCCTAATTGCCCTAGTCGAGTCGAAGACCCTGGTCGAGCTTGATCGAACGATAAGGCCATTTGTGGTTTAAACTTGTTTCTTATTATCAGCGAGTGTTTATATTAAACAAAAAAACAAATTCCAGATTTTTACTAAATTTGCATACAAGTTCTGGACATGCTTGTATCGTTCCAGATAAACACTGCTGAAAGCTGTCATACAAATTGTTACACAGCATGATACCAACAAGTCAACCTTAATACAACAAAGGTCCTACCACATGAATGCTAGTAGTCAAAGCACCAAGTCATAAACCCTCTCTCTAGTATCCTTGTTACAGACATTGTTTGGTTCAACATATCCAAACAGAACCTACAATTCTGTAATGATGATTCAACATACATATCCAAACAGAACATGCAATTTTATAATGATGATTCAACATATATCCAAACAGAACCTACAAGTATATGTTCATATACAATCCATTTTTACTGATACCAGTTGTACAGAAAGCTTGAAACGTTTTACTGAGACGCAACATCCAAAATGCATTTCCGGTTGCCAACATAAAAAGCGTATAATAGATATATCTAAAAAAATCATAGCAATTGTTTAATTCAACTGAACAAGAGAGGAGACCCAGATGTAGGAACGTGCCTTCTCGAGCTGGTTCATAAGGGAGATGAGAATGGAGTTTGTGGTCTTGGTGCGCTCCTTCTGGGGTATCCTCAGCCCCTTCTCCATCGCGTAGAGCCGACCTGCCCAAACCCACCCAATCCAAATCGAATCAAAACCCTACCCAATAGGATGCGATTAGGAACGAACCAACGAGGGGATAGAAGCGTCTCTCACAGTAGTACGCCACGAGGGGCTCGTGCTTCTGCAGTTCGTCCGCGCGCTGCAGGTAGGGCAGCAGCCCCTTGGCGGGCTCCGACTCGCTCCCCATCGTAGGCCGCAGATGCCCAAGCGCGAGCACGGCCCAGATTTGGCGGCTAAGATCCCCGGAGGTTGGAGATGACGGCGGAGGGAGCGGCAGGGCAGATTTGGGTGAGGAGTCGTTGCAGCTGCTGCTTCGTCGGGAAGGAAACAGAAGATGGCGGAGAAGCTTCCGATCGTGGTGGTAGTTTTGCTGAGAGGCACCCCAGGTTGTCACGCGTTTTTCAACCGAGTCCTCCCACCTCACCATGCCCTGGATACTCTAGGATTCGTGCCAATACACATGAATTAAAGTGATTTTGAATGTAAATTAGTTTAATTCGCATTTCAATCTCCCTCAACCCATATGTATTGGGGTGAATACTATGTACTCAAACAAGCTCTTACATTATTCTCGACCGAGACCAGAGCTCAAACATTGTGGATTCCTTCCGTCTGGAAAGAAGTTTGGTCCACAAGAAAACAGGTGTTCGATTAAGCTTGGCGTGGGCTATATCATGGTATATCCTCGTTGTTTCAGCCTGGGAACCACGTTCGATCTGTGGGGAGGAAAATATCCCAGCCTGACACGAAAGAATCGAGGCATCGTGAAGGGCACACGGTGGCGATGGCGAGCTAGCGGCAACGACTCTCCACCGTCGATCTGCTCCAACAGCCTCCTTCTCACGGGTATGCTTTTTCCTCCCATCTGCTTTCTCTTCCCGCGCCATCCCACAGCGCTCCATCATGTCGCATGCACATCCTCGGATGCGCCCTCTGTCCCACGGCGTGTGTATTTCCTTGGAGTCCCAGACACTAGCAGATCTAAGGGAGAATATGTAGTCTTTTGCAACCTATTAGTGTTAAGAGACCATGAGATTATTGTGCTTGTTGTAATAAGGTTGTCTTCATGGTGACGGAAATTGCATGTCAAATACTATTATATGTTATCTTAGTATTTCTAAGCATGGTCATTTACAATATGCATGATCATGGTCTACTAAATACTATTATATGATCATTTACAATATGAAATAGGGTGATGTCACTAGGTCGTGCTTACTAATATTATGTAATTACTCATTGTTTTGTAGCATTATATTGAGATTATTATTCACCTAGTTGCTGAATTTTTATTCCATGCATTAGTATTGCTGAGTTTTATAGTATTATATTGAGTGGAAGCCCATGAGAAAAGTAGCAGCTAGTTATTGTTCCCTGCATTATCCCTACCACAACCGAATATATTTTTAGGAGAGGGATTAAACCCTTGGAGGAATCCATCGGGTTTAGTGATGTGGGAGGGATTCACTCAATCCCTCCAGGGGTAGAATCCCTTTGGGGTTTAAAACCCTGTCAACCGAACGTGGCCTTGGCCAAAGGCCATGTTTGTTTACGTTGTTCCTTCCTAGCCGGGAACAGGGCTCAAACCCTGTGGATCCCTTCCTCCTAGAAAGAAGCTCGGTCCACGAGAAAACAGGTGTTCGGTTAAGCTCGATGTGGGCTATATCCTAGTCTAACCTCGTCGTTTCAGCCCGGGAACCACGTCTAGTCCGTGGGGGCAGAAAATATCCTAGACTAAGGCGAAAGAGTCGAGGCAGCGCGAAGGGCATAGACAATACTAGAATAAAGTAGAGCATAGACAATACTACAAAAGGTACTTTTAGCAATATATATACAGGAGCATAACATAGAATAAGTCCTGGTGGCTAATAATATTTTGAAGCAGCATCAAGTATGAGGTGAAGTAATCTCTACTACTAATTAAGCACCTAATGTAGGCGTTCACAGCCAACCGTGGTGCACGTTCCGCCGCATCCAGAGCGTCCAACCCGCATCCAACGCCCCTGCCGCACTCGTCCCAGCGTTCCTGCCGCAGCGTTCCTGCCGCAGCCCCGCGATCCCGCCTGGCAAGCATGGCGTCGCCGCGGCCGTTGCCCCCGCAGCCCCGCGGCCGTTTACCCCGCCGTCTCTCTCGCCCCGCAGGCGTTCCACTCTACATGGAAGGTGAGCCGCCGGCGCCCAAATCGACGGAATCACAGCCTGATCTGCTCGATGAAAGCTGGCGCTCGATCTGCTCCATGAAATCCGGCGCCCCGCTCTCCCCTGCTCTCGCGCTCTACATGGAAGGAGGTGACAGCGCCCAAATCGACACTGCTCGCGAACGGCGGCCTCGATCCGCGCTCGCGCTCTACATGGAAGGAGGTGACAGCGCCCAAATCGACGGAATCAAACTGATTGCGCACGGAATTGCAGCCTCCAGGTTCGACTGATTCCCTGCTCCGCGCTCTCCAGGTTCGCCCCACCTTCGGCGACAACCTAACACTGTACAATAAATGTCACAAGCAGGCACGCCACAACAACCAAAGATCATTCCCCGGTGCTCTCCCATAATCTACCTGCGCTCTGCCAATCATTCTCGGCGCTCTGCCAGGTACGCCCAACACTTGTGTTGTTCCTCACGGTTTAACTTGTGTTGTTCCTCACGGTTAAACATTACAATGGTTTTTTTCTATAAATCTCAATGAACTTGGCATTCCTGCAACACTAGAGCAAAAAGCTCTAAGGCTTTGCTAGCTGTTTGTGCAGTGGAGATTTACTTCGATAATCGTTCAGTATCGATTTGGGATCATATTAGTGGTTTAGGCAATGAGCAATTTGTCACTAACATAGGATAAAGTAGATGCTGGCGTTGTCACTGATGGGAAAATTGCAAAATCATGTAACATTAATGTAACACTACCTGGATTCTATATTGCTAAGTTTTTAAATTATTGGTATACTCAGATCTGCACCTAAACATTGTAGAGAGTTATATTCAGACCTGCACTAGCTTTTTTCATGCAATGTACTAATAGCAGTACCACTTAAATCTTATTAGCAGTACGACCTATTTACGCGCTAGTTGTTTAAGTGCATCTGGCCGACCTTCTTTTTATGAAGTGCTTTTCATTTACTGCTTTTGTGCTACCTCCATTCCTGCAGTATCCGAAAATACAGAGTCGTAGGTTAAAAAAATGAAGTTTTAAGCTTTTGTTTCCAGTCTCAAGAAATTGATTAAAAAGATGAGCTCTGTTTAGGGCTTGTCAATATCTAGACAAGTTTTTGCTATTATCAGTATAGTGCTCAATAAGTATGTTTTTACTAGCAAGGTATTACCAAATGTTAGACCTGGTTAGCCATCATGAAATCAAAATCATCCTAAATCATTTAGCTTCTGGTTAGCCATAGTATTGATCCAACTTTGCATCTAGCTTAGCCAACACATGGGAGGATTTGTTTTTTGTGGTTACACATTCATTCGTGCACAAGGATAAATTCAAATTCTCTGTCAAGATTCATATAGAAACACACCTCATTATGCCTATTTTCTTCCAAGAGCGCCGAGTAAAACATTAGAGGTATGTTTCAAAAGGCTTGTCGTACTGCTTTCTCTTTGTATTCATTGATGAGATAGATGCAATTGCATCCAAGAGGGAGAATCTGTAACAAGAGATGAAGCGACGAAAAGTTTCTTTTATGGTTAGTGGAACCTTGAGACAACTTTGCACCTATAATTGTTTTATATACTATGACACTCTCTTCTGGCAATGCATAATACCCTGATCTTGATTTATAATTTATTAGATAGCAAGTGGGTGTGTTGATAGCTAAATGTGTATGCATCAGTTTCTTGCTTGCTTTTTTATCTAGGAAATTTATCTAACAATTACCCTGAATATGTCAGCTTGTAATAACTTTGAATATAGTCAGATCTCCTAATAAAATAGGACATAAAAGTTGCCATGAAATAGGTGGAGCTGGAGGTCTCCTGAACAGGATTTATGGTTGCTGAGTTTAGGTGGCTATAAAGTTGATTGCTTTAAGGATTTATACGTTACTCCCTCCATTTCAAATCGCAAGCCGTTCCGGCTTCTGTTGACTGTTTGGGATTTTATGGCAGCTTTTATGTGGTACTGCTATGAGCACATTTTAAATTATACAGTTGCCCCTTGTACTTATTTGAGCATCATTTATTTAAGTATCATTGTCTTGTTCGAGAGGTCATCTTCCTTTCATGGTTTCAAATGTATATATGCAAGGGCACATTTTAAATTAAAAGGAACTGACTTCTTTTCAATGTCCACTGTTTGCACACCTGATGTGGTAGATTTTATGACTTTTTTCAGTTCGTTCTCTAGAAGGAACTTGGGACCCTTCTTTCTTAGATCTTTTATTAGGCAGATCGGACTTGGAGGATTGTGCAGGTCATTTTTTGCCTTTATCCAGTTCGGTGATATTAGATTGGCGGTGAGGCCTTTCAGATCGCGACTTTTGCTTTTCCTTGTGCAATTTTTTCTTGCCTTTAAGAGTTTTAGGAAAGACAGAAAAAACATTGAATACAAATCGTTAGTCAGAACAAACACAGAACTGAAGAAAACGAGATTGAAGTAAAATGGTCATTAAGAATTGCAGCTTGACTCAATGGCTTAACAAAACAAAGGCAATAGATATTCGGAGCTCACATGTTCTGCAATCTACAGCATATGTCCACAAAAAAATGCTTCACTGAGACAATAAAATGCATGAATTGTTCCATGAACCTAGAAAGATGCAACGTTCCTTAAAAGGAAGTCTATGAATACATCATTTTATTGCACATGCTGTTCTCCAGCCCCCAGGTTCAGAATTTAAGTTGATTCCATGTGAGATACAGCTGGCTCTGCAATTATGCATTGGACTTCTAAAGCTTCCCATGTAAAATTATCTAACTGTAGTTTTGTGTGAAATGCCAAAATTCATTACAAACAACTAGATATTTTGATAGTGATACAAGTAAAAACACCCAAAGTAAAATATTATCTACCATTGAAATTCTAGCATGTCCCTAAGGCCCTGTTCGTTTTTATCAAACCCATGTGGATTGAGAGGGATTGAATCCCCTACAAGTCAAAATCCCCCTCAATCCCCATGGATTAGGGATGCAACGAGCAAAGCCTAAATGTGAACAACTGTGGTATTCATTTTTTGGGATGAGAGAACAATGGTAGTATGCATGATTAGTAAGAAAAATACAAAAAAGGAGGACCTGGTACACGTAAAAAATGACCAATTCATGTACAGCTTTGGGATACTATGGGAATTGCTAAACTAGAAAGTCAAACATCACGTCATTGGTTAGCTACCTTGACTGAAAGAATTTTCAACTTAAACGCAACATATGCATGAGAACAGGAGTATGGTATGCCTTGAGCACAAAAGAACAAGAAAATCACTACTGTGGCATTATGTGTTTCCGTTGCAACGCACGGGCACTCACCTGCGACGGTGAAGCACACAACACTCAACATAAACATCAAGTCCCAAAGAACAAGTGTCATATTAGTTATAATTTTTTTACCAGAATACTGAACCGCGAAAGTATGACATGGGTTCTATTTAAATTTTTAAATTTTAAGGCAACAAGGTTTTGATGAAACCGGTCGTATTGAACCGCGATAGAGCCACAGCGGACCGCCTAAAACGGATGCCTATGTAAGTTATTATATATAAATATATTTACACAAAATTTGTCTATCAAAGTTATGACTGTTATTTAGTCGTATGTTTAATATAGCTTCAGGTTGTTCGACGACTACCATGAAGAAGATTTTTATGGGCTACCGCGGAAATACAGTATTGTCGCTCGGGTAGAAGTTAAATTCCCGAAGGAACCACGTTTCCGTGACAGACAACATTTCATTTTATCTGACATCAATGTAAGCCAACAATTCTTTAAGTTTCATTTTCAAAGTTACACGATCTTCATACCATCGCCTCTTCTGCTACTGAAATACTATTAGGGAGCCAAGATCGAGGCCATAACATATATGTATGAGACAGTCAAACATTTCGACAATTTGCTCCATGAAAAGCATGTTTACAAGATGCATAATGTAAAGTTCAGTCTTCATCCGGGTGAATTTAATTTTCGTCATCTAAATGGTCACATGGAATTGTGTCTTGACCAACAAACTATCGTGGAGCCATACACTGTTCCAATTCAAATGGCGCCATTCCCAAAACAAATACTCTTGAACCTTGTTGATATTGCCGAGTTGCCAAACAGGACTTTAGTCGGTAAGAATATATCGATCTCTTAATATTATTAAAATATCGTTTACACAACCTTCAGTATTAATCCATTTATAAATTGTTATTTTTGTAGACATTATGGCTATTGTAGTCCACTTGGATACAATTCATCGCACAATGTGGGGCCCTTTCAGAAGGATTGTTATAATGGATGCTAGGTATATTTCGTTAATTTGTATAATATATATATATATATATATATATTCAAATCTAAATATTACTAACCTATTCTTACCAAAATCAATGTCGTAGAGGGTATTTACATATCATTAAAGTTTGGGGTGACCTACTAAACAAAAATGCACTCCGCTAGGCGTTGGCTAAGGAGGATTATGGCATAATAATTGGGACTATGTTTAGACGGTTCAGAAGACAAGGTACAACATATCTTACGCCTTTCAAAATCTTCTGTCACTAAGTTTTGCTTTATAATGATTCGTAACGGAGATTTAAATGTGTAATTCTAGAGTGCCTCGAGTCTTCAGATCATACCGCAATACACTTCAATCCGTTCCATCACAACACCCATCATTTTTGACGTAAGTATATTCTAAAAAATTAGTTACATTTAAATCGTGATTGTTCTCATTATATCATGAACTACGTGTAGATGTGATTAATTGTGGCATTCATTGCAGCAATTCAAAAAGCTTTGGTGGCGGAACAACCGTCAGTTTGCTGTTACATTTCTTGAAGAACAAAGGCGTAGATAGATTCTACAAATTCACGAAGAGCAATAATTGGGACTATGTTTAGGCCTCCTGTGATTCTATAATGATAGAATATGTGTCGTACTGTTATTGATCAACCAAAAGCAACATGAGGCAAACTTGTATGTCTATGAATTTTGTTTGTAATACCTATGACATGGGTTTAATAAGAGATATTTTGTGGTTTTTTTTGTTCCCATGATTAATAAATAATTTTTGTGCGAAAAATTGAATTCCCGTAAAAATTAGTGCAAACGTACTTAGCATCGCCAGATGGTGAAACTACATGAAGAAGCTCCTGTGGAGTTGAGCCTGCATCCAATTCATAACACCCCTTGGGAGCATCACGAGCTTCAAATCGGACGAGAAGTGTTCAAGTTAAAGCTCTATAAAGCGTAGATCTAAAGTAACAAAAATATTATACTAAAGCATATTATATCGTATATTCACTATATAGATCTGAAGTAATTCTTTTTGCATTTTATGTTTTTTATGAAATGAAAAAGGAAATCACTGAGAAAAACAACCATTAATCACATGCCCAATTTTTAGAGGTAAGGGAGGAGCTGTCCCGTTTTTCAGTCCATGAGGTGTTGCTTCATATGCAACAAGACTGCTAGACTTGAGCAGATCGTAGAAATAGTTCAAATTATCATTTCAACCAACCTTTATATACGCGAACAGTTCAAATTATCATTTGAATCGACACACCCTACTATAATATGTCATATTATACAGAAACAACAAGAACAAAATGTAACATCCAGTGATGCTATTCTTTTTGTTGCACTATGGAACCTTGCAAGATTTGAGAGCCTAGCGTACAGTGAGAGTTTCATAGTCAAGAGGCATATTTGGATGAACACGAGAATGAAGGTTTGTCTTCGGCAATTCAGGGAAATCTTGATCAGGCTCTTCGTCTTCAAAATGACGGTTTTTTGAAAACAGCTCACTCTTAGGAGGCAATGGCCTTTCCACAGACTGAATTTCCACATCATTTTCACCTTCGGAATCTGAACACAGTCCCTCAGAATCATCAAACTTTATCTCTGAGTGCACCTTCCGATCAGCACGGCAGTTCCTTCTCCATGTCTTCGTTGAGTCCAATCTGCAGGGTAGCCGTCTTTGTCATATTCTACATGGTTCTTTCCACCGAACCTTCTTCTACTGTATGTTTTCCCTTCATGATGATTTTGTTCATCAAAGGCATTTGCATCTTCTTTCAAGGAGGATCTACTCGAGTTGCTCATCGACTGTCTCTTGAGGGTATGAGTGAATTCATGAGTTGCTCATCGACTGTCTCTTTTGTGGAATTTGCTTCTTCATTAGCGGGTATACTAGCTCCAACTGCATCCTTTTCTAATATTATCATGTGTTTGTTGGACCGTATGTTTAGTACTTTTTGCACATGTTGCATATTTGAACATTGTTGAATCACAATTTTTGATTGCTCTGTGCTTGAGTAAATAACATTATCAAATGTAGTTTCATAATTTATCTCTCTCATGTGATACAGATATTAATCAAACTTAGGATAGTTTGAACTAGAAGAAACGTTCCACTGTCCATAATAGGGTTTCTTTATGGAGAACGGAGAACCAATAGAAACAGATCAGATGGAACATAATGATGGTCGCACACCATTGACAAACATCTCAAACACCATTACTATAGGTAAAGCTTATTACACGCGTGTCGATTAACGTTTGAAACGTAGTATGTAGGGGAACACTAATACACAAGGTTATATTGTAGCTGATGAAAATGGATCAAAATCGCTTGGTCCAAATGTCGATGCTAAGGAACGTAAGAGGCAAAGGGAAAGGGAAAGATATGCCGCGATGATCGTTGAACAAAAAAACGAGAAAAGTAGAAAGCGTCGTGAAGTAAGCCAACGAAATAAAGGACCTCCTATACAGCCAGAGGTATATGATCATCTTGGTTCAGGTATATGATCATTGTAACAATTATTTTAATAGATCCTCTTGTGGATTAGTGAATATCTATTAATCTTATTTTTGGTTTTCATTGTGTTTCATAGTTATTCTTTCAGATGGCTGTAGCACAATTGATTTCACAAACTTCGCAACACAAGGTATTGCGGGTATACCAATCACAATTTTTTCACCCATCGTTTTCTGCTAGGGAGATTTGTAGCCATGAAAATCATTTTGCCACTGTTGATTTGGCAGTTCCAAATAATAACACTTCATCGACCGATAATTTTAACGAACGAGAAAGGCAAAGGCATAGAGAAAGACGTGCAAAAATGTCAGTAGACCAAAGGAACGAGTTGAATAAGAAGCGTCGTGAGGCACGACAACAAAACAAGGGACAACATATGATGTCCACTATGTTAGGAGGTGATGAAACAAGTCAAATTTAAATTAACGTTTCTGTGCATAAACCTACACTTAGCAAGTAATGTGTGCATTGTTTTTTAGATGGAAACGAAAATGTAAATGTGAATCAAGATGATGATAGCGATTGGTTGCATAGGAATGAGACATTCAAGGCAGACGATGTTTTCACAACTAGAGACCTACTGACACCAGGTACATGACTGTTCACTCAACTAATTTTGCAAAACAGCTGATTTCAGGCGGTTTAACGTATACATGCCTTATTCTAGGTGGTGTGCAAGAAACTGTTGGTAACACGCCTAACCATAATTTGAAAAGGGCCGCCTACTTTAGAGAGCGGTACAAAAACTTAACCCCCGCCGAGAGGGAGTTTAGGCGTGAACGCCTTAGGTTGTATAATAATACACCAAAGCGGAAAGGGTCAAAGATAGAGTACATAAGAAAACGTAGAGCATTGTTGGCTGACACATTGAGTCAGGAGTCCATCGCCATGGAGTCCCCAACATATACCCCTGAGGTTGTACACCCTGCAACAGATGCAATTGAACCTGATGGATCCACAGTTACCCCCTGCGACTGGGTTATCCCTGAAATCGCCAGTAACCCGTTCCTGCTAGCTTCAACACATACTGAGGATGCCGATTCACTTCATATGTCTACTAGACCACTAAGACATAAACAACATGTGCCACGTGGTGAAAGACAAGCTATCTTAGCCCGTCGAAACCGGCAATTTGAAGCATCCATTTCAAGGAACAAGGCTACTGCGACTGAGGATACTATGGGTGACGCTGGGGAAGGGGATGATTCGACACAACCCCATATGACTACAAAGATCAACAACAATGGTAATTACTATCATTGTTTTCAAGTCGGACGAGTTATCGGTCATTTTGGCTGATCGACTTGGACGATTAATCGTGACCACTCTCGATTGATCGGATGACTTGAAAACAATGATTACTATCCTATCTTAAATGGATGCAGCATGACCCTTGTTGGCGTGTAGTCCGACTAAACGTGTGTTTCCATCAGTACAATGTAGGAATCAATGCCATGATGCTATCGTGGCAACAAATGAGAGTGCAAGTATGACCGAACAAGGAAGTGGGGTGGATCATACCCAGTCGAAGCCAAGGGTCATTTCCAATGGTAATTGTTAAGAATCTTTATTCAGGTTACATATTTTCCCCACCTTGTTATCCTGAATGCCCTTGTATTTTATGTGGCTTGTATTTTCACGTTCCAGTTGATGACGATGACGGTGTCGTATTTGAAGACGATGCTGATGAGAATGAGGGATACCTATTCGCTGGGCAATGTACTAATTTCAATCTTTTTATGATACTAATGCTAATATAAATACATATGTCTTACTCATTGTTTCCAAAAAATATTAGATGAGGATACCGATGAGGATATAGAGGTTGATGGTAGTCAAGATGAATCGACTGCCATTGATGTTCCTGACCCGTACGACAAGGTGTACAACAACATTCCTGAAGAAACACATATGCTCAAGACTGTTCCCAATTGCGGTTATTGCACCGCGAAGAAGTTTGAGTATGAGACACCTGGTTTTTGTTGTCGTGGTGGGAAGGTTGAGCTAGCCCCACTGGAGACCCCTCCCCAACTCAAGAGGTTGTGGGATAGTGCAGACTCTGATGCTAGGCACTTTCGTGATAACATTAGGTTTTTTAATGGCCATTTCTCTTTCACTTCCCTATACTGTTGCCTCGATAGTATGACAACTAATGTAAGGGATTCTGGTATATACACGTTCCGAGCACAGGGCATGATGTACCACAATATCAAGTCATTTGGTAGGGATGGTGGGGCAGAGCATAAACACCTTGAGCTTTACTTTTATGATGATGATCCCACTCTCGAGCATCGGTACCGTAAGTGTCGCGAAGAGCATCAACAGAAAGACAAAGAGGTTATTCGACAGATAGTCGACATACTACGTGGAAACCCGTATTCTGAGCACCTTAGGACCATGGGCCACGTTGAGAACCTTGATGACTATCGTATCACGTTGAACCTAGACCAGACGTTGAACCAGAAGACATATAACACACCTCTCACTTCGAAGGTGGCCGCTGTCTGGATCGAAGGGAGCGAAGGGCGAGGCCAGTTCAGCAAGAGTGTTATGCTCCATGGGAAGGACAGTTCAAGCCACTGCATCTGCTCATACCATGGATGCTACGATGCACTATCATATCCATTGTTCTTCCCTAGAGGCGAACTTGGCTGGCACGCAAATATCCCAAAGGTTGGAGTATCCATGGACGAAGTGGATGCATACCGTGCGACACATAGGGCAAGTAATGCAAATGATGAAGATGCGAGTTAGTTGTTTGTTTATATTTTGAAATATTTGCACATTATTAACTATCTTTTCATCATCACTCACTTTATAATCCTTGCGTATGCAGAATCTCCTAGCCATTTATGTGTGTCTGTACGTGACTACTACTGCTACAAATTCCAGATTTGCCCTGGGGTATTCAATCCTATACTTCATGGAAAGCGGCTTTTTCAGCAGTTCGCGGTCGACACGTACATAAAGATTGAGAACTCTCGTTTAGATTACATACGCAAGAATCAGGATCGGTTAAGGGCAGACCTGTACCAGGGCTTGGTGGATAGCATGCTAGATGGAGATATTAGAGGAGAGAAGGTTGGCAAGCGAACTGTGCTGTCGATGTCGTTTATTGGCGGTCCTCGTGACATGAGACGTCGGTATATGGATGCTATGGCTCTGGTGCGGAAGTTTGGTAAACCAGACATATTTCTTACCATGACATGTAACCCTAACTAGGATGAGATAAGGAGGGAGCTTCTCCCTGGGCAGACACCGCAAGATCGTCTGGATCTTGTAGTGCGTGTCTTTCATGCGAAGCTACAAGAGTTAAAGCATCGGCGGACTAAACATGATATTCTTGGTAAGGTCCGAGCCTATGTCTATGTCGTGGAGTTTCAGAAGCGGGGTTTGCCGCATGCCCATTTTCTACTCATAATGCAGAGAAAGTACAAGCTCACATGTCCTGAGCAGTACGACCTTTTGATCTCAGCCGAGATCCCAAGCAACAAGTACCCTGAACTACGAAAGATGGTTATCAAGCATATGATGCATGGCCCATGTGGGTCGCTAAACCCTAACTGTCCATGCACTAAGGGTCGTAAATCGTGCAAGAATCATTACCCTCGGCCTTTTAGTGACACAACCTTGCAAGGGAAGGATTCGTACCCAATTTACAGATGTCGTGACGATAACCGTAAAGAAAAGGTCCAAGGGTGCGAACTGGACAATAGATGGGTTGTCCCTTATAACCCATACCTCCTTCGTCTATTCAACTGTCACATCAATGTCGAGGCATGTGGGAGCATCAAGGCTATTAAATACCTGTTCAAGTACATATACAAAGGCCATGATCGTGCGTCTGTTGTCATGAGAGATGCGAGCAAGGCAGCCGATGATGTTGATGAGATCAAGCAGTATAGAGATGCAAGGTGGGTGACTCCTCCAGAAGCCTTGTGGAGGATATACGACTTTGAGCTTAGTCAGATATCTCCACCTGTTATGCAGCTTCAACTCCATCTTCCAAACATGCACATGGTGGCGTTTCACGAGCGGCAAATGGTCGAGCGAGTCGTCAACCGTCCAGGTGTTGATAGGTCGATGCTCACAGCATATTTTCAGGCGAACAGGCTACACGAGGAGGCTCGTGGCATCCTATATCGTGACTTCCTTGAGTGGTACACTTGGCAGAGTGGTAAGGGCAAAGTATGGCAACGGAGGAAACGAGATACAGGTGGACAAGTCGGTAGGATAGTCTCTGCTCATCCGGCCGAGGGGGAGCGCTACTATCTTCGTGTTCTCCTAAACCACGTGACTGGCGCCGCCTCCTATGTGGATCTAAGGACAGTTGATGGTGTCACCCTACCGACTTTTCGTGAGGCAGCAGAGAGAAGGGGACTACTTGAGTCCGACAACACACTGGATGAGTGTCTCACTGAACGTGCTCTTTTCCAGATGCCATCGGCGCTGCGACGACTTTTTGCCACAATACTGGTGTACTGTGAGCCAAGCGATGTGGCTGTACTCTGGCAGAAACACAAAGATTCTATGTCCGAGGACTATCAACACAGGAGTCAGAACAAAACTCATGTTGAGCAGATGGTATTGATTGACATTAGAAACATGCTGCAGTCAATGGGAAAGGACATAAAGACATTCCCTCTACCTCCTATCATCGACACGTATGACAATGCTATTGGTACTGCTAGGGAGGTTTATGAGGAGGAAAGTATCCAACCGACAGTGGAAGATGTGGCTCTTAAAGACTCTCTTAACGAGGAACAGAGGGCCGCCTATGATAAGATTATGTCTGCCGTTGACACCGATCAGGGTGGATTATTCTTTGTGGATGGACCTAGTGGCACTGGGAAGACTTATCTATGCAGAGTGCTGCTCGTGACGCTACACAACCAGGGCAAGATTGCAGTGGCAACAGCTACATCTGGCGTTGCGGCTTCCATAATGCCTGGAGGAAGAACCGCCCATTCACGCTTCAAGATACCACTCACTATTGACGATGGCGTTGTATGTAGCTTCACGAAGCAGAGTGGAACAGCAGAATTGCTACGGAAAGCATCTCTCATTATCTGGGACGAGGCTTCTATGACTAAGAGACAAGGCGTGGAGGCACTGGACAATAGCATGCGCGATATAATGGGTCGCCCCGCACTGCCATTTGGTGGTAAAACCATTGTCTTCGGTGGAGATTTCAGACAGGTCTTGCCTGTTGTTCGTAAAGGGTCAAGGGCTCAAGTGGTCGCGTCTTCGCTACAGATGTCTTACCTATGGGAGTCCATGTCCCACTTAAAGCTTGTTAGCAACATGAGAGCAAAAAATGACCCTTGGTTTGAGGAGTTTTTGCTGCGCGTAGGCGGTGGAACTGAGGAAACAAATAGTGACGGCGACATTCGTCTTCCTGATGATGTGTGTGTGCCTTACAGTGGGAGTGACAACGATCTTGACAACCTAATTGACTTTGCTTTCCCAAATCTCAACGAAAATATGTCTGATTCCACCTACATCACTTCAAGGGTGATACTGTCAACACAGAACGACTGGGTTGATATGATAAATGTTAAGATGATTGATCGTTTTCAAGAGGAGCATATGGTGTACCATAGTTTCGATATTGCCATGGATGATCTCCACAACTACTACCCACCCGAGTTCCTAAACACATTGACGCCTAATGGGCTACCACCTCATGTTTTGAAGCTCAAGATTGGATGTCCTGTTATATTGCTCCGGAATATAGACCCTGCAAATGGACTTTGCAATGGCACCAGGCTGGTCATTCGTGGCTTCCAAAGAAATAGCATTGACGCAGAGATTGTACTGGGTCAACACGTTGGAAAACGGATTTTCCTACCGCGTATACCGCTGTCCCTCCGATGAAGAGATGTTCCCTTTCCAGTTCAAAAGAAAGCAGTTTCCTGTACGGCTTAGCTTTGCAATGACGGTTAACAAAGCACAGGGTCAGACTATTCCCAATGTAGGTGTATACTTGCTTGAACCAGTGTTCTCTCATGGCCAACTATATGTTGCTCTATCTAGAGCGACAGCCCGATCAAACATAAAGATTCTTGTCATCCCAGCTGTCGATGGGAGGAAAAAGTCAAGGAAGGGTGTAAAGAAAACCCCCACCGTAGATTGTGGGACATATACCAAGAACATCGTCTACAAAGAGGTCCTAACAAATTAGACCCATGGTAAGAGTTGCATGTTCAGCTAACAAACTAATAGGATGATGTTTGTCTTCTGTTTGTGTATTATCAAGTCATGTTTGCATGCTACAATTGTTTTTATTAGAGCCGCACATGTTTGTGTATTATTAGAGCATGCATACTATCTTAAAGTATTGTTGAGTTTTGGATCATTTGTGAAATTAAATATATTAATTTTTATGCATCTAACAATTTGTTATGAATGTAGGTTTTTGTCCCGCGAGAATGGAATCTCTATTTGTAGGCTTGTCTCATAACAAGCCAAAAACATCGGTGGCAACCGCAATAGTTCGAGAAGGTATTATAATTTTCATAGTTCTGTATGGATCAATTTGTATTTTTTGTAATAATTACTAATTTTAGTTTTATCTCATGACTGGTTGCTCCTAGACTATATTTGCACGCAAGGTGATCTTGCTCTCATCGATTTTATCAAGGAAATCCCTTGTGAACCAAGGGCAGAAGTCGTTCTTATTGATGATGCCTTTGTTGAAAGGAAGTGGATGGAGTGTTTATTTCAGCCGAGCGCATATTTAGGTGATGAGGTAATCCATGCTTAGTTTTTATATTTGGCGACGTTGTTATGTATAAGTTTTTTTACTCATCCTGGTATTTTTAACCACAACTTACACACTTGCAGGTTATAGACTGTTACATAAATTTGATAAAAGCTCAAAAGCATCTAAAGTGCCGATCTGGAGGTCGCGTTCACATAGAAAATGCTTTCCAGTTCAATTTCCTGAAGCGAGATGGTGACCTTGAAATTAAAACAGAGGAGCTATATCCAAATAAAGACATGGCACACATATGTAGCGCTGAACGAAGGGTGTTACTTTACCTAGACCATGACATGGTACATATGAGTTTGCAATCTGAACAGTTAGTGTTTATATGTATTTTATTCTTATGCAAGTATTTATAATTGTTTTGTAGGTGTTTATTCCGATAAACATCCGAGAGACACACTGGTATCTTGCTGTGATCCATGCAAGAAATATGGAGATACAAGTGCTCGATTCACTTGGTACTTCACAAGACCGCAAAGACCTCACTGACTCTATGAGTATGCACAAACTAAACAATTATGAATTCAATATTAACTTATCCCAATCTCTAATTTTATTTTACAATATATAAAGATTAAAGGACTGCAAAGACAAATAGATATGATATCTCAACGTATGGAGTTAAAAAACCACAGGTGGCCAGAGCTCCAAGTTGCTTCTTGGCCGCTCAGAGAAATAGACATGGGATATGCAAAGCAGACAGATAGGTACGTCCTAAGATCTTCTTTACCAATTTCTTCATTCATACTAATCTTTATGTTGGTATTAATGTATATTGTAGCTCTTCATGTGGCCTCTTTCTTTTGAACTATATCGAATACTGGACAGGGGATGAACTGTCTGACAGTTTTACCCAGGTATATTTGTTGGGGACTTGTTCTCAAATGCTATGAATTAAGAACAAGGCAACACAGAAAGATGTTAGAGGTAAACACCCTTCGTCCTTCGAAGCGTTATTTCCCTTAGGGTATAACGGTCTTCAGACGAAGGTCATGAAGGACATACCTTCATCATTACAGTTTATATTGATAAAAGGAGAAGCATATGAAACATGAGAGAATAACATGAATAATCACATAGTATTATTACATGTTCTTATTATATAATCATGGAAGAATAAGAGCAATATTGAATTGCATTTGTACCTTCGGCTTGATAGAAGGCAAAAATACAAGCGCGACGCACGAGCGAGTACCAATCAGCGTGAATAGTACGAGGGTACTGTTCATCTATTTATAGACACAGGACACAGCCTGTGAAGAATTACAATTATGCCCCTCATAAAAGTTTACAACATCGACTCAGACCTTTATGGACTAAAAGGTCATTCTATCTTTAAGTCGGTTTGTAATACCGAAGCTTCATGAAGAGAGACCTTCGGTCATCTTCTGCGGACAACTTCAGCCGAATCTGCTTCTTCCTACAAGACCTTCGGCGCGACGAAGCATAGCCCCAACAGTAGCCCCTTTCGCGGCGCTAGATCGTTTTTCGTAACGAGCTTGATCCGTGAAAAAAGTCTCTTAAGCTTCGGGAAGCCGAAGGTCCAAAAAACACCTTCCCTGAGCTCGTTGTCGAGAAACGATTCAGTTTCCGAGCGCGTAGCAGTCCCACCTTGCAGAGTTACTGTTTGGTCTCTGCGGTCCACCACGCAGCGAGTGCAAGCGGCTGTCCGCGTGGTGTAAGAATCCTGGCGTTTCGCCTTCTTACCTGCAGCACTATATAAACAGACAAGTAGGTGTGAAGTTACCACAGCATTCATTGCTATTTGCACTGTTTTGCTGCCAAAATTTTTAACCATAGCCGAAGCTTGACTCTCGGAATCAAACGAAGCTCCAGCTTGAAGCCTACTTCGTCAGAAGAAAAAAAAATTTCGGAAGAAAAAGTTTTTAGTTCCCGCAAATTCAGAATTAAATGGCCAGAGTGCGCTCTATCGCTAGGGTTGAGCGTGAAGGAGACAAAGCTGAAGGCTCGGAGACTATTCCCATCTCCGAAGCAATGCAACGATCCGGACTGGTAACTTCGGAAAGAATCCCCACTGTTGAAGCAGAACAAGCAACTGCCGAAGCAGAAGATGAGAACATTGAAGAAACTGATCCCGAAGATGATTATCGTATTGCCATGCCAAGTAAGCCCAGCCACTTGGACTTCGGAAAGTCGACCGTGTCGAAGGCTGATCTCTCCAAGATGGTGAAGTCAGGTTATTTCAGTGAAAGTCAGAAGAAGTTACTTCGCTTCGGGGGGGGGGGAAGAAACTACCCTGAAGCCAGAGAAGGATGAAATAGTCATTTTCAAGAGCTTTCTAAAGGCTGGGTTGAGATTCCCCCTTCATAGGATCATTGCAGATGTATTGAAGAGGTTTGGTATCTACTTTCATCAGTTGACTCCTAACGCTATCGTTAGGCTTAGTGTTTATATCTGGGCCCTCCGAAGCCAGGCGGTGGAGCCGTTTGCCGACAGCTTTTGTCGAGTTCATGAGCTGCATTACCAGACGAAGGCTAGAAAAGATGGACTACATGATAACTTTGGTTGCTACAATTTTGCCTATCGGAAAACCACAAAGTTTCCTGTAATCAGCTACCGAAGCAAATGGCCGGCAGGCTAGAAATCAGAATGGTTTTATGTGAGAGTTGACGAAGACAAAGAGAAGCTGGTACAAAGCCCTCTTGAATTGATCTTCGGAGAAACAAGACCACGATGCCAAATGTCATTAGAAGGTTCCACTTGGGCTGCACTGGCTGAGTTTAAAATTATTTCAGAGCATATCAGTACTAGGGACCTGGTTCAAGAGTTCTTGGCCTTCAGGGTTTTTCCTACTTTAAAAGAATGGGAAATGCCGAAGCTAGAGGGGGAGAAGAAAGAAGGGGAACTTGTGCGGTTACCTTACTATTACAAGTTTAAGAAATACTTTAAAAAACCTTGCCAAGAATGGCTGGACACAGTTGAAATAATGTGCAATGAAATACTCGGAAATTACTCCAAAAAAGAAGATCAATTGATGACCGCGGCCTTCGGTACCCGTCCGAAGCGAAGACTGAATCGAGTGCTGGACGCCTTGGGTTTTGAATACCCTGACTACGAAAATCTGAATAAAGGTGCCGAAGGTCGGAAAAGGAAAAGGGGAGCCGAAGGTTTAAATGAAGATGAGGAAGTACCACCAAAAAAGAAGAATATTCCGCAGAAGAAGAAAATATCATCTCCGAAGCGAAAAGTATCTGACGAAGAGGAGACTCCCGCATCACGCTCTGCCACTGACGTGGAAGAGATTTTAAAGGTAATGACTGAATCCCTGCCTGCGAAGCTAAGTCCATTGGGGCCTCAACTGACAAAGTTTTTTCAGAAGGAAAAGGAGCCCGAAAAAACGAAGAAAACAACTAAAACAAAGAGGCAAAGAATCATCGCAGTGACAGAAGTCATTGACAAGACACCACCGAGAGCCTCAGCTCAAAAGATACCAGCGGCTGAAGAAATAACAAATATCGAAATCACACCTTCGGAGGTCGCGGCTGCCGAAGCTACCTCAACTGAAGGTTTGAATTTGGAAAGCACAATTGAACACATCGACAAAATACTGCTAGACATGGTCACGGAAGAAGCTACTGCTACCGCCGAAGAGGCCATGGCCGCAGTGTCTGGGAAAGAAAAGGAAATTGCTGACGAAGCTTCAGAGGACGAAGCCTTCATGTTCCAAAATTTGGTTGGAGAAGAATTGTCAAAAACCGAAATAGAAGAGCTTAAAGAGTATGCCAAATCCTGCGGATATAAACCAGGAGCACTCCTCTTCGGGGGTATTGACGATGAAAAATTAGACTGCATCTGGGATCAAACTGGAGCTAAGGTCATCGGTACTCTATCAAAGAGTATCAGTTTTCCGAAGCTGGAAATGGACATTAGCCGCTACCGACGACAACATATCGTTGGTAGTTTATTTTATTCCAATTTCAAGGTGAACTACTATTCCCTTGACTTTTATTGTTTTCAATGATGTAAACCTGTCTTAACGAAGGTTGTTTTCGTGCAGAGTATGCTGCTGAGCAAGGCTTTGAAAATCCAGCAAGATCTGGAAGACAAAAAGCACAAGGTTATAATTGGAAATTTAGAGAGCAAAATAAAAGAGCAATTAGCTGCTATTGAAAAGAAGAACTTTGAGCTTCAGGCAACTGAAGGCTTATTGGCAGAAGCCGAAGCTAAAGTAACGGAATTGAATACAAAGCTTCTCTGCCAATCTGAACAGTTTGAACAAGAGAAACAAGAACTAAATGCGAAGCTTGAAACCGAAGTCGAAGAAAATTCAGTTTTGAAAAAATTATTGGCAATCCTTCAAGATAAATGTTTGGAATTTAGCAACAAATGTATTCAACGACTGAGAAAAATCTTCCACTCAGTTGGAGCTAGCAGTGAGAAATTCACCCCGTCAGCTGAAGATTTATCAAAGACCTTCGAACATATTGAAGGTGAAATTGATGAGCTTGACGAAGTTATAGCCGGGCACGGTGACTTCTGTGCCTGGGTAGCTTCTCGGGGTACTGCTGCTGCTTTCCTAAAAGCTGGCTGTGATCATGGAAAAATTGTCAATAGGCCCAATTTCACTCTATCACCAACAATTTTAGATGATATTCCTGACCTCGCCCGAAGCATTTCTAACAGATTTGTAAAGATGATATGGACAAAAGGCGGGCGAGAAAAGGCTGGAGACGAAGCTCGGAGTCATCTTGAACCAGTAAGAAATCATACCTTGTGCTTACCTTTCCCTTCAAACTTGGTTTTTACTCACAACACCTTAATTCATGTAGGATGACGAAGCTGAGACCGATGCTTGAAGAGTATGACGCCGAAGCTGAGGCCCCATGAAGATCAGTAGGAGTAGACTGTAGAAAAACTTAAGAGACTTTTGTAATGATTTTGTAAATACGGCTAAACTGTTCTTAATGAACTTTGTTCATACCTTGTAATACATTCTTACCCTTCCATCAATGTATGAGGTGCTTTGATGTGGACGAAATTAGCATTTTGAGCCGAAGGCGAAAAAAAACACCTTCCCTTCTTTTCGTACACAACGAAGCATAAAAGACAATTTTTCCTTTTTGCCGAAGCCCTTCTACACGACGAAGCACAAAAGACTGCTTCTTCTTTTTTTTTTCCGAAGCGTTTCTTTTTTGTACACGAAGAATCTCTTCTCTTATGCCGAAGCAACCACTTATGCCATGATGATGATTATCCTACATATGCCTGGATGAATGTTTATGAATGCAAATGCTATGATGTAATGTGATGTGCGAATGAATGTCCAAACACATATCCGAAGCCATACCCTCAGCCATTATTTCCTTAGAAACAATCACACATTAGCTCTGCATTCCCTTAGGAACGACTTTGGAGCTTCTTCGCCTTTTACTTTCGGCGGAATCAGCGTTGACTTTTCACTGTAAGCTCTGCATTCCCTTAGGAACGACTTTGGAGCTTCTTCGCCTTTTACTTTCGGCGGAATCAGCGTTGACTTTTCGCTGTAAGCTCTGCATTCCCTTAGGAACGACTTTGGAGCTTCTTCCTTGTTTCTTTTCGGCACTTGATGGTGCGTTCTCAGCTTTTACATTTACATTCCTTGGGGGATTTTGCTCTTATAGAACTAAAAAAAGGAAATTACATATGATGGCCCCATTAAAAACCTTTCTCCCCCTTTAGAAAGGAAAAGGGTGCCATAAAAAAGAAAAGATATAAAAAGTTACATCAAGTTACACATAATATCGCCGAAGCTCATCCGCATTCTAAGATCTGGGAATGTCGTTGCCGTCCAAATCCTTCAATCTGTATGAACCGGGTCTTGATGAAGATACTACCAAAAAAGGTCCCTCCCATTTCAACTGCAACTTGCCCACTGTATCTGGGTTAGCGACTCTCCGAAGCACCAAATGTCCTGGCTCAATATTCTTCAGCCGAACCTTTCTATCACGCCACTTGATTGTTTCGGCTTGATATTTATTGATGTTCTCCACGGCTTGAAGTCTGATCCCTTCTATAGCATCTTTTTCAACAGAATGATCAGCTTTAGGATCTAACTCTGCCGAAGCTACTACTCTTATTGATCCAGTTTTAGCTTCCTCCGGAGTTATTGCTTCGTCACCAAACAATAATTTGAATGGGGTAAAGCCTGTTGACCTTGATGTTGTCGTGTTGTGGCTCCATACTACTTTGATTAGTTGATCTGGCCACCTTCCCCTGGGTTGGTTGAAAATTAACTTCATTATTCCTGTCATTATGATGCCATTGGCTCTTTCAACGAGTCCATTTGACTCCGGATGCCTGACTGATGCAAAATGGATCTTCGTGCCGATTTGATCACAGAATTCTCTGAAAGCTTCGGAGTCGAACTGTGTTCCATTATCTACAGTGATGGCCTTTGGTACTCCGAAACGACAAACAATATTCTGCCAGAAAAACTTTTGAATGGTGGCCGAAGTTATTGTGGCTAAAGGCTTTGCCTCAATCCATTTAGAAAAATATTCCACAGCCACTTCAACATATCTTAAGTTTCCTTGGGCCGGTGGTAACGGACCTAACAAGTCAAGACCCCACCTTTGCAGTGGCCATATGGGTTGTATCAGCTGAGATAGAGACAAAGGTTGTTTTTGATCTCTTGCACATTTCTGACAACCTTCGCACTTTTGAACTAATTCCGCTGCATCCGAAGCTGCCTTCGGCCAATAAAACCCTTGATGAAAAACTTTTCCAAGTAACGGCCTAGATCCAATGTGAGATCCACACAAGCCTGCATGTATTTCTTTCATCAACTCTATGCCTTCGGCTCTGGATAAACACTTGAGTAGTGGAGCACAAACTCCATGTTTGTACAACTCCCCTTCTATCATGACATATGGACGAGCTCTTGCCTCTATCCTCCTGTTATAAGTTTCGTCATCTGAAAGGAAATTACCCTGAAGGTAAGAGATGATCTCAGTTCTCCAGTCTTCACTATAAACAGGAGATATATTGAGGACTGCTTCCTCCAGCGTTTTTGAGCCCCTCAGGCATCCGTAGATAGCAATATGTGCCACTTGGGGTTATGAAGCTAGTCTTTGGCTCATCTTCCTTCTTCATCCAGATTTGGTGATAGCCTGAGTAACAGTCTAACAGACTCATGAGCTCTGAAGAAGCTGCTGCATCAACTAAAGAGTCTATCCTTGGCAATGGGAATTCGTCCTTCGGACAAGCCTTGTTGAGATCTGTAAAATCGATACACATTCGCCACTTGCCATTGGCCTTTTTTACCATAACAGTGTTAGCTAGCCATTCTGGGTACTTTACTTCTCTGATAACTCCTGCACTGAGGAGTCTTTTTACTTCATTACGAGCACCTTCGGCCTTATCATCAGACATTTTCCGAAGCCTCTGCTTTCTGGGTCTGAAGGATGGATCAACATTGAGCGAGTGTTCAATAACATCCCTATTTACTCCGCAGAGGTCATTAGCTGACCATGCGAAAACATCTTTGTTGTTGAACAAAAACCTTATCAAGGTTTTCTCCTGCTCTTCGGATAATTGAGAGCCCAACAGCACCTTCTGCTCTGCTATGTCCTCACATAAGAGCATGGGCTTCGGCTGATCTGCTGAAGCTGCTTTCTCCCTTCTGAATTTGTACTGTTCACAAGCTTCAGCTCCATCTATGTTATGGATTGCTTTTGAGTCAGTCCAGTTTCCTTCGGCCCTTCTGGCAGCTTCCTGACTTCCATGAATAGCGATGGGTCCTTGATCCGAAGGTATCTTCATGCAAAGATAGGCAGGATGAAGAATTGCTTCGAAAGCATTGAGGGTGCCACGACCAATAATTGCATTGTAAGGGTATTCCATGTCAACAATGTCAAACACAACTTGCTCAGTTCTGGTGTTGTTGATGAACCCGAAGGTCACTGACATGGTGATCTTGCCCAGCGCTACAATCTGTCTTCCTCCGAAGCCACAGAGAGGGTGCGTAGCATCATGAATCTTGTCTTCTGGCTCTTGCATTTGCCTGAAGGCCTTAGCAAATATGATATCAGCTGCACTGCCTGTATCAACCAAGACATTGTGGACCAAAAATCCTTTGATAACACAAGAGATGACCATGGCATCGTTGTGTGGGTAATCCTTGAGTTGAAGGTCCTCTTGGGAGAAGGTAATAGGAATGTGAGACCATCTCGACTTGATGAAAGGTCCTTGCACCCCAACATGTTGTACCCTTCTCTGTGCTTCCTTCTTCTGCTTCTTGTTGGCTGGCTCTGAACATGAACCGCCTGTTATCGGGAGTAGCAGCTTCGGAGCCGAAGCAGCTCCAGCTTGATTGTTGAACGAAGCCATCAGCTCAAAAAAGTGGAAGTAAGTTCACCGGAGGTGGGCGCCAATGTTGGGGACTTGTTCTCAAATGCTATGAATTAAGAACAAGGCAACACAGAAAGATGTTAGAGGTAAACACCCTTCGTCCTTCGAAGCGTTATTTCCCTTAGGGTATAACGGTCTTCAGACGAAGGTCATGAAGAACATACCTTCATCATTACAGTTTATATTGATAAAAGGAGAAGCATATGAAACATGAGAGAATAACATGAATAATCACATAGTATTATTACATGTTCTTATTATATAATCATGGAAGAATAAGAGCAATATTGAATTGCATTTGTACCTTCGGCTTGATAGAAGGCAAAAATACAAGCGCGACGCACGAGCGAGTACCAATCAGCGTGAATAGTACGAGGGTACTGTTCATCTATTTATAGACACAGGACACAGCCTGTGAAGAATTACAATTATGCCCCTCATAAAAGTTTACAACATCGACTCAGACCTTTATGGACTAAAAGGTCATTCTATCTTTAAGTCGGTTTGTAATACCGAAGCTTCATGAAGAGAGACCTTCGGTCATCTTCTGCGGACAACTTCAGCCGAATCTGCTTCTTCCTACAAGACCTTCGGCGCGACGAAGCATAGCCCCAACAATATTATTACTACTATGACATATATGGACATCTACAGTCAATGTTACATATATAATGCTAAATAATTGTTTCTTATTTGTAGGATGACATGTCACACTTTAGGAAAAATGGCTGCTATATTACTATCTTCAGACCTGAATAAGAGAAGGGGGTGTCTGTTATACAAAAATGAAAAAGAAGTTGACTCTGGAAGCCCATCTGATGTTGAGATATTAGAAAACCCAACAAATTCTAATAAGAGGAAACTACTCCACGTGCTTGATGATAGCGAAGTAGTGTATGAAGATGAGGAAGGCCCTATTACTCAAGCAGACTTGCAAAGGTGGTTTGTTGATGATTGGGATAAAAGAGCTCCTGTAAAAGTCTCTACCGATGGGTGCACCAATGAGTTTTTAATGGTTGGTCTTTCCACAAAGGACATGCCAGTGACCAAAGCCGATTCAATAGATGTTTTATGTGATTATATCATGGCAATAGAAGACGATACGACACTAGAGTAAGTGCTCATTGATTTATTTATTTTATGTATATCAACTACTTAGATTCTTGATATAGACTTTCATCATGCTACATTACAGGAGAACATGGGTGCGAAGTTTCAATCCTTTTAAGATAGAAATATCTGTCAAAGACCTACAAAACATATTAACGACAAATCAAGATATGATTCTAAGATGTTTTGACATGGCTGTTCGGCTGCTTGCCAATAAAGAGTCACGTAGGCCGAAAGAAGAAATCATAAATAATAGAAAGCATTACATGGACATGCGTTTTTGGGTAAGTTTGTTTCCAATCATTAATGTATTAATATATAGTATCTACATCTAATCATCATGTGGACATGTATATATACTGTCCAGAGAATGGTTGGTTTTGGTAAACTTCCAAAGTACCATCAGGATCCTACAACAGAAGAGTTAGCCAAAACACTCGATTGTTGGCCATCAATGAATTATTATATCACGGGTTGTAGATATGTAAGTATGTGTTCATTTCGAATGTATTTATAAAGGACACTTCTGTTGTAGGATCCTAATGACTGATATTTTGCAGGTTCTCATGCCATGGAAATTCAATGGATGTCACGCCCTTTTCGTAATAGATCATGTTAAAAAGCATGTGACTTTTATCGATTTTACACCGACTCAAGATTGGTGTAAATACATGCCATACAAGAGGTTCGCGGAAGCGATTATCATGGCCTCAAAAAAATATAAGATTGCTTACAGCAAGAAACATTCTGCATGGGCGGAGGATATTTTTAAGTGGGAACATACAATTCATACAATTCAGACGGGTGTTCCAATTGACTTAAGAGGGTATTTTCTTCGTACCACCTTCTCAGCAGTTTAAATTTTTTCTATGATATTCATTGTGTAAAACATAGTTGCCCAAATATTATTCTATAGGTTTAATACCAGCTACCTCGTTCTACAAGCTATGGCCATGTGGGGGAATGACAAACGACTGAAATTTGTTGGGGTGAGTGTAGCACGTTCGTTTTATGTTCAAAACTTACATTCTAGCTAACTCGTTCTACAAGATAATATGTTTTGTTCTCTTATGTCTTTGTCTGTAGGATGCAAAGACTCTTCGAAGGAACTTTGTGATTGATCTGTTAAGTTATGAGGACAATTCGTGCCGATATGCCATCCCTGCAAACATACAACAGAGACTCATCGATATCGCTAAAAAGGATTAGCTGATTAGTTGTCGACATATTTGTCTGTAATTAAAAATTCTAAATTAACTTTTTAGAATTAGTTTGTGTGATATTGATAATGTTTTCCACACATATTTTTCATATTATAGTGATGTTTGTCGTTCCGTATCAATGTTTCATACAAATCTTTTACTTCCATCGCAACGCACGGGCACATATCTATACTATATATTGTTAACAAGGGCCAAGTAAGTTCTGCACCGAGCATTTAAATTTCACTTCAATTACTTCATAATCTTTTATCTGGTGCATGATAACAAAACTATTTAATTTTTAACAATTTGTTGTAGGCATTGCTTATGGATTGTGGGGAATGGAACCACTCTGTTCAACATCAATTCTGTTTGGCAAAAGATTGTCAAGGACACAAGGGATAGAGGTTGTTTTTTAAATGCCACTGATGAGAAGGAGTTGTCGAATGCAATTTTCAAGCTTGCTGTTGAGTATCCTCACGCGGACAATTTAGCTGGCGAGGAGACAAGGCAGCGATTGAGTACCAGGATGAGGTGAGTTGGGGAAATTGGTTAGTGGATGATTAGTTGAGTACTTCAAACTTGACTGTGCATAAGTATGGGATCTTCATTTTCATTTCTGTTGTGGGCTGTGCAGTCTATTCAATGTCGCTGAGGCAACAGTTACAAGATCCTGGAAGAAAACCCGTGGCAGCTCTACACTACAATAAGGGTGACAAATATGTCTCGCCCAATGGAAGGTATGCTTGAAAGTTCCATTATTTTTTTGAATGACACATCTGATACATATGGTCTTTTCAATTTATCAACGTTGTTCATAAATATTTAGATTACATGTTTTGTTTATATTACTGCTCTGTGATTTAGATATCATATTTAGGAGAGCGAGCAAGACTCTGTCTAAAATTAAAGTCCATCTAGAGTCAAGCCACGCACTTATTCTTCTACATTACATGCTTAGCAATGCATACATACATACACATGTATAGAAGAAGAAGTTCCTTGTTTATTCTTTCCCGGTCAGGCAGTAGATTCTAGATGTGAAGAAACCAATGATGAAAAGGAAGGAGGCTGTGTTGTCGACCATATCAGTCCACACCACGAGAGAAGGAAGAATCATCAACCGCACGTCTAACTGTCAAGTGTTTTGAGTCCAAAGCGGCAACCATGCATGCCAGCAGAGGTGGAGTCGGAGTCAGTAGGGAGTTGAAGCCAGAGCAGCACAGCCACAGGGGAGGGGGTGTCGGTCATCTCTCTCCAGCTCCGTCCTGATTTTGCACAGCTTGCTTGACGAACTGTCCACGAACCCGTGGCCGCTGGTCGGCTAGCCTCTTTCTGCTCTGGTACCACACCTGAAAATGGCAGACAGCCATCAGAAAGAAACCAGTCCTCCTATCCAATGATCTCTCTTCTTCTTAAACATATATGTAATTGAAAACAAATAAAGAAGAAAAATTCAGATGCAATTGAAAACAGGCTACCTTCTTCCCAAAGTTCCGGTCTTTCTTTTTCTCTCTATATTTCTTTAGCTGTGCTTGTCGCGGTGTCATGTTCGCAGCAAGCCGTCTGACATATGTGTCATTGCCACTGCCACTTCCACTCCCATTGCCATTGCCACCTCCAACTCCACTTTTGTCCATGGCCTGTATCTCCGTTTCTGTCAGTCCAACATTTGCAGCAGCCATACTTCCATTGTTCTGCCCCTTGTTGCTGCCTGAGTTGCTCCCGGCTTTCACACCACCATAGTTATTGGTAGCTTGGCCTTCAAGTGGGGGATCAAATACGTTGGAGGAACCACATTGCAGGGCTCCTGACCCACCATTCTCAAAATGGACAAAGTGATTTCTGGCTGTATTTTCATCAGCCTTCGTTTTCCCTGCTGTTGCATTAGCTTGAACCATCCACTGCTGCACAGGATGGAATGCTGATGTGTATCCATTAGCCTTAATAGCATAGGGCAACATGGGTTTTGTCACAACATCCTTTGTAGTGGAACCCATATCATTGTCATTGCTACTGCCGTTGGAGCCTTGTTTTATCAGGGCAGCATCTGAATTTGATTTCATGTTGTAGGTAGAATCCGTTTTCACAGCCTCCGAGCTGTTATCATGCGGCGAACAGCTACCTACCAATCCTATCCCACCTTGATTGGAAACTACAGATGTGTGGTACCTTGCAATAAAAGTGGTAACTGTTAGTACGTAACATACTGTTACTTTCATAACTCACTAATGACACTGATATTATGTTTTGCACCTTGTAAAAGCTGACAGATTTGATCGTCTTTATACACAATTCCGTTGTTCGTCGTCTTTGACTGTATTTTTGTTGTTGGCACCATCTCCACATGATCTCGACCTCTTCAAACTCAGCTCAAGTGATGGCAAAACATACTTATCATTCTGGTTATTCTTACCTTTCCCTTCTGGCACTTTGGAAGAGAAATTAGGGGTATCTTCTGCAGCTCTTGCTGCCTGTTGGGTATCCATGTTTTTGGCCATTGAACCAATTAGGTCAGCAGCTCGAACAGTTGGCTCCTCTAAAATTTCCATCATTGATTCCTTTGAATTGTTTTCATGATCTGCTGCTTTGATGGATCTCCCATTTGGGGATTGGTGACCCATATATAAATTTTCAGGGCCACCTATCTCCAGGTCCTTTCCCTTAAAGTCATCTGAAATCAACCATCCATCTTAATAGATAAAATGGCCAGCAAGTTTATTTATTTTGTAAAATTGCATAGTGCATTGGTTGAGCATGACATACCATTAGTGTTTTTTGGCTTCTTGCAGTTTCTGTTGCTCTTATCTGGTAGCCATCTGTTGCTACATATCTCTGACTTTGAGTGGATTACTTGCGCACAGGTACTATTGGGTGGATCGGCTAACTGAACCAGAGACGTAGCTTGTGGACTGTCGATCTCCACAGCAAGCTTAGTCCACGAGTTCTGTGCCTTATGACATATTAACCAGTAAACAAGTTAGAATGTGCCCATACTTTATATATATATATATATATATATATATATATATATAGGTGGGTGCCCGTGCGTTACGACGGAACCATATAATAACTTATGTACATATAGGTGAGTGCCCATGCATTGCAATGGGGACATATAATATCACGGTAACTTATGTATTATATGTCTCCGTTGCAACGCATGGGCACTCACCTAGTAGTTGATAAGTCCTTAAAATGGCTAATGCTACTCTAGGCTAGCAGTCCTACAGTCAGCACGACTTTGATACCACTTATTGTAACACCTCGTCCACTCCCGAACTGTCGGTACTTACTCCTAGCAGCCCTCTAAGGTCATAGACCATCCCCACAAACCAACATGAGTTTTTATGCGCACTTTGTCCTCACTCATGCGCACCCGAGAAAACTTATCGGTCGGTCACCCATCCCAAATTGCTCCAAGCCAAGCACGCTTAACTTGGAGGTTCTTTCGAGATAGGCTTCTGAAAAAGAAGATGTGTCTTCTTGATATGAGTGCTTTATTAAGTCTATTAAGCCTTGGGCCGAGATATCACCATCCCCTGGGCCAGGATATCACAATCCACCCCCTTAAAAGATCGACATTCTCGTCGATCAACCCCAATCTAGGAACCTCCCCTCTTAGCCACGTCTGTGTTTCTAGTGTCGTCATATGCCATGCCATTTGACCACTTCGGGCTCACATGCACCATGCGCCACATACCCGAGTCCCTAACCCACACACGCCCGTGAAACAGCGAGGATCAGCTCTGAACCACTTGTAACACCCCTTCCACTCCCAGACCGGTGGTACTTACTCCTAGTAGGCCTCAAGGGTCATAGATTGTCCCCACATACCAACACGAGTCTTTTGTGCACACTTTGTCCTCACTCTTGCGCACCCGATAAACTTCCCGGTCGGTCACCTATCCCAAATTGCTACAAGCAAGCATGCTTAACTTGGAGGTTCTTTCGAGATAGGCTTCCGAAAAAAGAAGATGCATCTTGTTGATATGAGTATTTTATTAATTCTATTAAGCCTTGAGCTAGGATATTACCATCCCCTGGGGCTAGGATATCACACTTATGTCACACCCGGTTTTAGAAGGTAAACCGAATGCGAACCATGTACATGCCAAGATTAGAACACACGTACACAGCGATTACATAAATGACTCATCATCGCACAATGCTTAGAATAATCATAAAGTGTAAGTAATATTACTATAGACACGAGTCATAAACATTATATAGATCAAAGTGCAAATAATATAAATGTAGCCAACGTAAATAAATCCACCATAGTCAACTGACTAGGGAGATAGCTAGCCTAATCCTCGAACTTGTCGAAGTCCTAGAACTCCTGGAAATCCACCTCGACATCTTCTTCTTCTTTACCTAAGCATAGGTTGCACCAAAGGCAACCTGGTGTTTTGTGAAAGCAAGGCTGAGTACACATCAACGTACTCAGCAAATATCCTGTTTGGCTAAAGTGGACTAGCTTTATATGGAGTTAGGCTCAAAGCAGGTTGCTTTTACTTTGTCAAGTTTTATTCATTAATATAAGCCAAGTTTTATCATCCATCCCAAGTTATTATCCCAAAGAGTACCTCCTCATAGAGGAAAGATCTGAATATATAATCAGAACCATCATTAATAGAGCCATCAACATCAACTGTAACCATTGTATCTCTAATCAATGGAGCTCCCAAGGCCGCTCTTAATCGTGAGCACGACTGATATATCAGTTTCTAATCCTTTGTAGAGGTCGTATACTTTACCCGCAAGTCATGATCCCTATTGCCTCGGGCCGATCAAACCCTTAAAAACTTCTAAGGTGAGTAGGTAAGGTTTCACTACGGATCTTTTACAAAAGATTCCCTAAAGGTATAGCCGCTTGTTAGGTTTCCTAAATGCTCAGTACTCCTCCCCGAGGGGCGCCACCCTCGGCAGAGCAAGTGATGTACACTGAGCCCCATTGACGGCACGATGACGAAGCAAACTACACTCGGTTCCTCTAATTAATTAGCTAAGGGCAACCATACCACCCTCATGGCTACATTGTTTTCTCAGGTGGTCATCAAACGAACAGGTCCTTACGGAGAGGTACTCAAGAAACAGCATGGGTCCCCTTTAGTATCACAAGCTCATAATCAAAATAAGAATAGAAACATCATATCATAAAACAGTCTCATCATATTCATTGATTAAAGTAGAGCACTAGCATAAAGCTAATCATAATAACCCAAAAGGTAATCAAGAACAAGGTGAATAGAAGACTAGTCAATCCTTAGGTTTTAATTATGTAATGCGGGAAAATGAATTATCATGTAAATAGGACATGAATAGGTAAGAGGACACTTGCCTTCACAAAACAGATGCTCACGGTCTTTAACCTTGTAGAACTTGAAGAGTTTGATCTCGGTATCACCAAAGCTTGATCACGTCTATTCGCGACAGGCAGTGAACACGAACAAGCATAAGCAAACAAACATATACATATATAAGAACATTACACCATATAAGAAAAACATTATAAAACATGTAATATCAAACAGAGCTCGCTTCTATGGTCACGCGAGAAAAAGAAACATGACATTCGAAGTTACGGTCGAGATGTTATTGAAAGTCGCCTAGAGGGGGGTGAATAAGCAAAACCTGAAATTTACAAACTTTAAACACGCACTAAGGTCGGGGTTAGCGTTAGAATTAAATCGAAGTACGGAAGATAGTTCTTCTTGCTTAGAGTTGCTTAATCAATGCGGATAACTTTGGGAGCAAACTCAAATCAATATGAGCAAGGAAACCTTTAGAGAGAGGAAAGAGGGGAAACAAATCAAGTGAAAGTCAACAAGTGAACATGGTGATTTGTTTACCGAGGTTCGGTTCCAAAGAACCTAATCCCCATTGAGGAGGCCACAAAGGTCGAGTCTATTCCAACCCTTTCCCTCTCTCAATCGGTCACACAGACCGGTCGAGGCTTCTCCTTAATCACTTGGGTCACTAAGACCCCACAAGGATCATCACACACTTAGGTGTCTCTTGCTAGCTCTACAAAGCACTTAGAGAATGAGAATGAGAAGGAGAAAGCAATCCAAGCAACAAGAGCAACAAAAGAACACAAAACACCCTCTCTCAAGTCACTAAGCAATTGAGTTGATTTGGAGGCTTGGAGAGGATTTGATCTATTGATTGTGTCTTGGAGTGTAGTCTTTTGCTCTTGCAATGACTGTGAAGTTCAGAAAACTTGGATGACTTGAATGGAGGTGATTGGGGGTATTTATAGCCCGAACCACTATTCTAGCCGTTGTTGTCGATGGCGCACCGGACAGGGTACTGTTCACTGTCCGGTGCCTGCCACGTCAGCAGACCGTTGGGGTTTGGAGCAGTTGACTGTTGAAGTTCTATCTTCTAGCTGCACCTGACAATCCGGTGGCACACCGGACATGTTCGGTGCGTTCTGACTTCGCAGCTCTGACTTATGACTTCTACACTGTGTGCTTTTTACTGTTCATGCAGTCGACCGTTGGCACATCTGGTCGTTGCTCTGTTGGCTCAACGGACATGTCCGGTGCACACCGGACAGTCCGATGAATTTTAGCGAAGCGACTCCCAGAGAAACCCGAGAGCGGCCAGTTTGGAAGGTGCTCGGCCTAGGCACCGGACAGTGTCTGGTGCGCCACAGGCAGCACCATTGCTAGTCTTTGTTCCAATCTTTGTTGATTCCCCAACTCAATTTCTTTCTTGGTTTATGTTGAACCTTATGCACCTGAGATAAATGACAACTAGGCAAACTAGTTAGTCCATGTGGTTTGTGATGGACGTCAAACACCAAAATCGACTATAGGAAATGTTTTAAGCCTATTTTCCTTTCAATCTCCCCCTTTTTGGTGATTGATGCCAATACAAACCAAAGCAAATATGAAGTGAGGAATGTAACTAGTTTGCAATTTTGACAGATGTGCATATGTTACTTTGAGTTAAACCAATTAAAAGAATTTCTACATATGTCTAAGTAAACAAGATTGCTTTCTTCTATTATAACATTTTGGACCACATTTGCACCACTTATCTTGTTTTTTCAAATCTTTTGAAAAAGTCTTTTCAAATTCTTTTGTAAATAGCCAATGGAATAAGAATATGATTTCAAAAAGCATTTTCAAGATTTTGAGAATTCTCCCCTGTTTCAAATGCTTTTCTTTTGGCTAAACAAAAGCTCCCCCTAAAGAAGTTTTCTCCTTAGCTGTCAAGAGGGTTTTTGTATTTGAAATGATTTCCAATTTTGAAACAGATACCAATTGAGATTTTTGAATTTGAAAATGGTGGTGTGGTCCTTTTGCTTTGGGCCTATAAATTCTCCCCCTTTGGCATTAAGCGCCAAAAATGAAGAAACTTGACAGGCCTTAGAGTTCTCTTCCTTTGGTAAAAAATATGAGTTGAAAATTACCAATTGGATGTTTGTAAGGCAAAGGATAAATGATACCGACAGAGTTGGAGTGGAAGCCTTGCCTTTGCCGAATACTCCATTTCCCTTTCAATTGAAGACTAATCATAGAAATATACTTGAAAACACATTAGTCTTAGCCTTGGCACAACAAGAATAAGAAATATGCATTTGTACCAAATGAAAGAGATATGATCAAAGGTAGATAAATGAGCAATGTGTGCAATTTTCAATCAAAGTTCCGAGAATCAAGTATATTTAGCTCATTCCTAAGTTTGCTAAAAGTATTTTCATCTAGTGGCTTGGTAAAGATATCGGCTAAGTGATTGTGGGTGTTAACATAAGAAATTTCCATATCCCCCTTTTGTTGGTGATCTCTCAAAAAGTGATATCGGATGTCTATGTGCTTAGTGCGGCTGTGTTCAACGGGATTATCCACCATGCGGATTGCACTTTCATTATCACATAGGAGAGGGACTTTGCTCATCTTATAGCCATAGTCCCTAAGGGTAAGGATGAAAACGGTCGGAAATAGTATTTATTCGGTAATCAGTTTTTTAGTCGTTTTTCTTTGATTGCGAATAAATAGTGTCGGTGTTTCGGACCCGGGGGACCCTCAACCGACTAGTGAATTTTATGCTGCGTGTCCCTGCCCGGATGGATTGATGCAAGATGAAACACAAGGTTTATCCTGGTTCGGGCTAAGAAGGCCCTACTTCCAGCAGAGGGAGGATGAGGCTTATATTATCTTGCACCAGGGTGCTTGTAGTAGGGGATACAAGCTTTGCGAGAAAGGGAACGGATCCCAGGTCTCTTGAGAGGTCTAGTGTTGTGGAGAGAAGGTTTGCCCTGAAGTGTTTTTTGTTGATGTTGGGTGAGCCGTCTGGGTGAGCTTTCAAAGCTTGCCTTGGGAAGGCCCTGGGCATATCCTTTTATAGGTACAAGGAGGTGACCCAGCTGTACATATGGGGGTGTAGCTATGCGCTAATGTGGACGGCGGAGAAGTGCTTGAGCCCTATAGAAGCGTGGCCGGCGGCGCGGCCCTAGGTCCCGACCCCTGTAGCGGCGCGGCCGGCTCCGCCGAGTTGAAGCCGAGCTCTGTAGCGCCGTGGCCAGCGGTATGGCCTGGTCGTTGAGGTGGCCTTGAAGTTTGTGTCCTGCTGACGTTTCTTTGACTTTGTAGAGAGCTGAGGACAGTCGACGTCATGGGCTCATGCCGGGGATCATCATTACCTGTTACTGGAGTAATTTGATGTGACACCGGTCCTGTTCCTTCATAGCCTGAGGAGGCTAGCTAGGGAAAGGATAGTGTTGTATTCCCTGTTCGTGTAGTCGGTCCGAGGCCGTCTCAGGCGAGGTGGTGATTTCTCCCGAAGCCGAGGCCTAGGTCAGGCAAGGCGAAGATCTCCTCCCGAGGCCGAGGCCGAGGCTAAGGCTGAGGCCTAGGTCGGGCGAGGCGAAGACCTCCTCCCGAGGCCGAGGCTGAGGCCGAGGCCTGGGTCGGGCGTGGTGACGATTCCTCCTGAGGCCGAGGCTAGGGTCGGGCGAGGCGGAACTCCCTGTTGCGCCCGAGGCTGAACTCGGGAGAGGCGGTAACTTACTGTTGTTAGTATTACCCCGGTGGTTGGCACAGTGGTCGGAACGGGGTAAATAGTGTCGTTATCCTGTCAGAACGATCAGTGAAAGGGTGAAGTGACTGCGGTCATTTTGATCTTGCCAACTGCGGTGCGTGTGTCGAGATAAGGTGTCAGGTGATCCTTGCATTAAATGCGCACGTGATACAGTCGGTGGCAAGGCGGTTTGGCCGAGGCCGCTATACGACAAAGTTTACCCGAGTTTTGCCTCAGGCGAGCCGGGGGTGCGCCCACTGCCTGAGGGGATCCTCGGGTGAGCCGTGAATCTGTATGGGACTACTGTTCTTGCCTGAGGCTAGGCTCAGGTGAGACAGGACCGCGTCCCTTGGTAGACGAAGCCTTGACTTGAACCGTGCTTACCAGTCTTTATGGTTTGTTTTAAAGATGTTCTCCAGCCATGTTTAGGAGTACTGGGGGTACCCCTAGTTGTGGTACCCGACAGTAGCCCCCGAGCCTCAAAGGGAGTGTAGGCACTCGCTTGGAGGTTCTACCAGATTTTTGCAAGGTGACTGGTCTTTTTTAGTAGTATTTTGTTCCGATGGGTGCGTCGGGTGTAGCCCCCGAGGCCTCGGAGGAGTGGTTTGACTCCTCTGAGGTCTTAATGCTCTTCTTGTTATTCCTTGGTCGGCCTTGTTGTTCTCTCATGCGGCCTGGCCGTAGCCCGGGTGCATAGTCAGGCTCCAAGTTTTTAAGTTAGTTTGTCGACGCGGTCAACAATTTAGCCGTAGCCTGGTGCGAGAGCAGCCCCCGAGCCTCTGCATGGAGCGAGAGGACGATCAAGGACCGTCTCGGCTTTTTATAGTACGCCCCTTCATCGCCTTTCCGCAAGGAGGAAGGGGGGAACGTGCCATGTTACCCTCGGTGGGCACCAAACATGATCCAGTGAGTTGCTAACGGGTAATCCGAGTGGACGCCCGAGCCCCGTTCGATAAGGGTCGGCTAGTGGCCCAGAGGCGCACTCCAAAAGTACCTGCAGGTGATTCGCTGGACCCGGACCCATTTGATAGGGTCCGAGGGCTCGGTGCCTCCCTTCGGTGGGATTCCATTACAAATCGTTCCCGCTGGTCTCGGAAATGTCCTAGGGTACCTCGGGAGCGTAGCCCAAGCCTCGGCCATGTAACGGACATACCCAGGGTCATCCTTGACTCTGCATGCTCTGGGGCGGCTGTCGAACCCTTCCGAGGGGCCAGCCTTTGAACCCTTGATCAGTAGAGGGCTTGGAGCCCGAGTGCTCTGGGGCGGTTGCCGAACCCCGCAGGGCGCAACCTTTGAACCCTTGATCAGTAGGAGGGCTCGAGGCCCGTTTCCTTTGCTGAGAAGGACTCTTTCGAAATATCTCCTTTCCCGATCCCTATGGAGAGAGAGAGAGGGGAAAGGAAGAAAGGAAATAAACTAAAACAGTGTGGCGCACCATTTTGAGGCGGTCATCATGACAGAGGCGAAACGGCGCTCGCTCGCCTGCCAGGGGTGACGCGTGTCCTGCTAGAGAGTTCATGCGACGGGACGGGCGACTCGCGGGGTGTCCGTTGCGCGTGCGCGAGCCATTCGAGGAACGGAAAAAAACCGTTTTGATTTCGAATTTAAAATTCACGAGGGGCTCGGGTGAAGTCTTGGGTGGATTTTGCCCGGGCCTTTATATACCTAGGAGAGGGACCGACAGCGGTTCTTTACCCTGCCATTTGCGCTTCCGTCCTTGCCTTTTGCCTTTGCTTTCGCAACCTAAGAGAGTAGACAGAGAGAAGAGAAAACTGCGCACCTCGTCCCCTCCGCCTCCACCGCTTCTGCTCGGCAATGGCTGACAAGACGACCATCATTCCGCCGCGTGACCCGTGGCCCTTCTCCACCATCACTGCGGAGGATCTGCAGGCCCTTGTTGCCGAGGGTCTGCTCCGTCCTCTCTCCGGCGGGCCGCAGCCTAAGTGGTTGGCCCCCGGGAGCTAGGCCGACCCGACTCTGCCGCCGGGGTACATGGTCAGCTTCACCCCTTTTCATGAGCGGGGGTTTGGGATGCCGGCGTGCCGCTTCATGCGGGTGCTCCCGCACTACTACGGGGTGGAGCTTCACAACTTCAACCCCAACTCCATCGCGCAGGCGGCCATTTTCGCGGCGGTTTGTGAGGGGTTTTTGGGGATTGACCCCCACTGGGACCTGTGGATCCATCTCTTCTCCATGGAGTTCTTCGCCATGTCAACGGACATGAAGAAGGTCCGTATGGCGGTGCGGGCTGGCGGCTGCACCCTCCAGCTGAGGTCGGGGCACGCACAGCAGTACATCCCTGCCTCCCTTGTGTCTTCAAACAAGGGGTGGCAGAACTGGTGGTTTTATCTCCGGAATGACGACGGGGTGCTGTCGCCCTTTTCTCAACGAGTGGTGACCGCCGCCGGTGATAACTAGCGCTGGGGGGCCACACGCGAGAACCAGGAGAAGCTCCAGCCCCTTCTCCGTGCCCTGCAGAAGCTCCAAGCCGAAGGCCTTACCACCGCGGGGGTCGTCGCCGCTATCCACCGCCGGAGGGTGCTCCCATTGGCAGAGCGGCGGTTGCGACTTTCGGAAATGAAGCCAGGGTCAATTTGGAGGGTTCACGGATGTCCTCGACCCCCCTCTCCACCGATGACCTCCTCAGACGGATAGCAGGCACGGTGGGGAGGCTGGACGCTGGCATCCTTAACCAGCCCCCGATGCCTCTCGACTACAGGTATGTGTCCCTGGTAAGTGTCCGACCCTTCCTCTATTTTGTGCCGTGTTTCTTATGTTTTTAGCCCTTACCCTTGAGATTTTTGCTCGTCCCCAGGGGTTGAGGAACTTTAAAACCTCCCGGCCACCGGTCCCAGAGGACGCGGTGGGCCGAACCGTGCATAGGCTCGCCACAGAGAAGGATAAGCAGAAAAAAGACGCGGAAAAGGCCCGAGCTCGCGAGAGGATGCGGGCTGGGGAAGCCTTGGAGAAGCGTCGTCGGAGGCAAGAAAGGGATGGGCTCCCATTGGAGCCATCGCCGGACACGCCCGACGACGACGATGATGATGATGATGACGACGAGGACGATAACATGGCGGCCCGACTTGGTCTCAGTCCGGATCCAAGGCTGGGCCAGGGGTCGTCAAGCCAGCCTCCAGGTGGGCTGGCACCACCAGTGTTTGGGGCCGGGATGCCAGGGTCCCGGTCCGAGGAGCGAAGGCGGGCCGAGGGGGTACTTGACCCCTTGGCCGAGATAATTGGGGTGACTCCGGGGGGTCAGGCCGACCCGCATGCCCCCTGAGAGCAAGTGCTCATGCCAGCCGTGCGGGAAGTTGTTCCCTTGGCTGTCGTGACATCGCCCGGGCAGGCCCCCCCCCCCCGGCGCCTCGGGCGTCCGAGGCGGAGGCGGCATCGAAGCCGACCGCTGGCCAACCCTCGGTAGCGTCTGCGGAGACCGGGGTCCGAGAGGTCTCCCCGCAGGCACAATTGGCCTTGCCCCGGAGCGGGTAAGTATCCGAGGGCACCCTTGTTTCAGCCATTTTTCTGTGTATCTTGATTTTGTCTTTTCTTCCTTTCAGCAAGTGGAGGCAGGGCTCGGCTGGTCTGGCCCCCACGAAGGCCCTTAATACGGGGCCGGCCTCTTCAGCCGGAGCTGCGGCGCGCCATGCTGGTTGGTTGCCTCCGCGCAAGGCGCCCTCCGGCAGGGGGCCCAGGAGGCACGGGTTGTCATGGGGCAAGCCTCCCAGGTCAATCCCCCTGTTGGAGCGGCCATCGTGCCAGGGGAAGCCGTTGACGCAGTTGCGGCCTCGAGCCCGCCTTCCTCTTCGCCAACGCCGACGTCGATTCCTGTCGGGGCCACCACTGGTGCGCCCACGGAGCCGCCCACCACCGCCGATGTCGAGATGGCTAAGGTGCCTCCGCCCCCGGCTCCTTCGGTCCTGGTCATCCCCGATTCCCCATTTTCGACCATGGGGAGGGGGCGGTCGTTGTTGCCGAGGTTGGTGAGCAGAGGCCTGTCGCCTTGACCGAGGAGAGGCCCGATGCGTCGGCTGCAGAGGGACCCGAAGCCTCGGTCGCGGGGCACGCAGATCCTTGGCCTGTCGTGGGGAGCAGCGGCCTCATCCCCACGCAGCTCGATCCCAATGAGTGGGGAGCGCAGCCGCTCATGTTCTGGGGCCGTGATACCTCAGAGGCTCTCCTTTCCCTCAATGATGAGGGAGAGGAAAGGTTGCAGAAAGTTTTCCGCGACTATAGTGAGGCGGTGATGAGGTCTCTTAAGACAGCCATGGATGTCCTTTCCCAAGACATTCCTAGGGTCTTCTAGGTAAGGATTTAGACGCACACCTCATGTGGTCAGAGCATTCTTTGTGATATTCTAATTTTCTTTTCAGGAGCTCGCGGACATGAGCACCGCTAAGTCGCTGTTCCTCCTCCATGAGAGCAGCGTTTGGGAATCGCTGCGACTCTAGGGGGCCGTGCTTACCGAGGCCAATGAGCGCCTCGCCCAACAGAGCGCCAAGGCGGTGGACCTTCGGCTGCTCTGTGAGGAGCTGAAGTCGGAGGCAGCGGCGGCGCGGACAGAGGCGGCGTCGGCACGGACGGAGGCTTCGTCGGCTCAGGAGCAGGTGGCTTCCTAGGCCGAGGAGATGTAGCAGCGGCAGCTGGAGCTTGTCCAGGTCACCAGCGAGCGGGACCAACTCTGGGGCCAAGCTGCCGAGGCCACGAGCCGGGCTAAGACCCTTAAGGGACAGCTGGTTGAGGTCACGGAGCGGCTAGCCGAGGCGACTGCTCGGGCCGGGATCCTTTCGAAGGGCCTGGCTGTAGCCGTCGGGTCAGCCTAGTCCGCCCAAGCTATGGCTTCACAGTAGAGTGCCTGGGCCAAAGGTATGTTTTTCCTGCTTTATGATTTTGCTTTAGCTTAACTCTTCTCCTCATGTCTGAATATTGTCTGGCTGTCTTCAGGGTTTGAGACGGCTCTTAACGAGTCTGTTAAGAACTGCAAGGCGCTTGCCTAGGCGGCCGAGCAGAAGGATGCTGATCGCACGGCCATGTCCGAGGACATTTCGGCCTTTTGCCGGACCTTTGGCCTTGACGATGTCCCCTCGGGCAGCTCCCCCTAGAGTCGCCTGTGGGCCTTGGGCAGCCATGTGCGCAGCAGACTCCACGAGGCGCTGCATCACGGTGTTAGGCGGGCCTTCGCCGTCCTTGCTTCCCACTACGACGTGGATTTGGAGCGGGTCAGCGAGGGCTACTGCCTACCCGATGACGAGGATGCCGCCTTGGCCGAGGCCCAAAGGCTTAATGCGGTTGCCGAGGGTCCAGGCGCGGCGCTGGCTTCCTTTTTTGAGGTGGAGATCCTTCCGCCTGTGTCATCGTCCGAGGTTGGGCCACATTCTACCACCCCTGCCAGCGAGGCTGCTTCGTCTGCCGCAGGTGGAAACAACGCCGAGGGTGCTGCTCCTCCCCCTGCTGACACCTGAGCCTGTGTAGAACGGTTATTTTAAGTATGTGTATGTTTCCTGCGGCTGTTGAGGCCTGAACATTTGGATGTCTGAGTATAAAGCTGCGTTGCTCTTGAGTCGTGTTTTTGGCTTGCTTTGTTCGCGGCATCACCGTTAGAACCAGAGGCATCCCTTAGACGAAAAGGTGGTGAGTGGGGTATCCGTATCCCGGAGGCGTAGGAGTTCCCGTGGCTCGGCCGGCCTTATTGTTTTAGGGTTGTCTTTGGTTCATTCAGTGTTTTCGCGTGCAGCAGATCCGAAGTCGTGAGTGTCCTTGCGTTTCTTTCCTCTCGTTTCGAGCATTAGGACTTGTTCGGTAGTAGAATCACTTATCTGAGCGTGAGTTACCTTTCGCGGAAGGTGGTGAGTGAGGTATCTGTATCTCGGAGGTGTAGGAGTCCCTTGGCTCGGTCGGCCTTGCCGTTCGAGGTCTCTCTCGTTCGTTTTTAGGATTCCGTTATCGATATAGTCGAAAGGCACGAAAGTCGTTTTGGTAGAAAACTTTTTCAAGGAAAGGGTGGCACAGAAAGAAAATTTTGACATAGAGGGGGTTCCCCCCTTCTAGCCCCCGAGGGAGGGTCGGTCTTTACCAAGGTAAGGTCGATCCTTCCTTGACGGTTAGACTTTATTTATACATGTAAAGGAATCGAGATACATGAATGGCTTAAAACATTTAAGGGTAAAAGCGACATAGCTGTTGGATGTTCCAAGCGTTGTTGTAAACCTCGCCTTCATCGTTGGCCAGCTTGTATGTCCCGGGCTTCAATACTTTGGCGATGATGAACGACCTTTTCCAGGGAGGAGTAAGCTTGTGGCATCCTCGGGTGTCTTGTCGTAGCCGAAGCACCAAGTCTCCAACTTGGAAGCCTCAGGGCCAAATCCTTCGAGCGTGATAGCGTCGCAGAGACTACTGATACTGCACTAAGTGCAGTAAGGCTATGTCCCAAGCCTCTTCCAGCTAGTCCAATGAATCCTCTTGGCTGGTTTGGTTGTTTTGGTCATCGTATGCCTTTGCCCTCGGGGAACCATATTCTGAGTCTGTGGGTTGGATGGCCTCGGCCCCATAGACCAGGAAAAACGGCGAGAAACCTGTGGCTCGGCTCGGTGTTGTCCTCAGACTCCAAACCACCGAGGGTAGCTCTTTTATCCACCGCTTGCCAAACTTGTTGAGGTCGTTGTAGATCCCTAGTTTTAGTCCCTGCAAAACCATGCCGTTGGTGCGCTCCATCTGTCCATTTGTCATCGGGTGAGCTACGGCGGCCCAGTCCACACGGATGTGGTGGTCTTTGCAGAAGTCTAGGAACTTTTTCCAAGTGAATTGCGTGCCCGTTGTCGGTGATGATGGAGTTTGGGATCCCGAAGCGGTGGATGATATTTGTAAAGAACGCCACCGCCTGCTCGGACCTGATGCTGGTTAAGGGTCAGACTTTGATCCACTTGGAGAATTTGTCGATGGCGACCAGTAGGTGCGTGAAGCCCCCGGGTGCCTTCTGCAAGGGACCGACGAGGTCTAGACCCCACACAGCAAACGACCAAGTGATAGGTATTGTCTGTAGTGCCTGAGCGGGCAGGTGTGTCCGTCTCGCGTAGAATTGACACCGTCGGCACGAGCGTACCATCCTAGTGGCATCGGCCACCGTGGTCGGCTAGTAGAAGCCTTGACGGAAAGCGTTTCCTACGAGGGTCCGAGGTGCTGCATGGTGACCGCAAGCCCCCAAGTGTATTTCACGTAACAGCTCTTGTCCTTGGGTGATGGATATGCATCGTTGGAGAATGCTTGAGGGGCTGCGGTGGTACAACTCTTTTTCATCACCCAGTAAAACGAACGATTTGGCGTCGAGCCAGTCGTCGGGCTTCGGCCTTGTCGAGGGGTAGCTCTCCTCGGAGGAGATATTCCAGGTACGGGGTCTGCCAGTTTAGGATTGGTGTGACCCCATTCCGCTCTACCTCGACGTGCAGGGCCTCACCCTCGGCGGTCGAAGGTACCTCGAGCTGGGCCGAGGTCCCTTCGGGTTCGGGTGCGTCGTTGAGTTTTACGGATGGTTGATATATGTCTCTGGAGAAGACATTCAAGGGAACCGTTGTCCATCCCGAGGCTATCTTAGCCAGCTCATCTGTAGTCTCGTTGTACCGTCGAGCAACATGGTTGAGTTCCAACCCATAGAACTTATCTTCCAAGCGCCGAACTTCGTCACAGTAGGCCTCCATTTTTTGGTCGCGGCAGTGAGAGTTCTTCATGACTTGGTCAATAACAAGCTGCGAGTCGCCACGAGCGTCGAGGCGCCGAACCCCTAGCTCGATGGCGATGCGCAACCCATTCACCAAGGCCTCGTATTCGACCATGTTGTTTGACACCAGAAAATGGAGGCGTATTACATAACACACATGTTCTCCGAGGGGTGAGACGAAGAGCAAGTCAGCGCCTGCTCTGGTTTTCATAAGCGACCCATCGAAGTACATGGTCCAAAGTTCGGCCTGGATTGGAGCTGTTGGCAATTGGGTGTCGGTCCATTCAGCCAGGAAGTCGGCCAAGACTTGGGATTTTATGGCCTTCCAAGGGGCAAATGAAAGTGTTTCCCCCCCATGAGTTCCACTGCCCATTTTGCTATCCTACCCGAGGCCTCTCGGCACTAGATGATCTCCCCAGGGGGAAGAATGACACCACAGTCACCGGATGAGACTTGAAGTAGTGTCGCAGCTTTCGCCATGTTAGAATCACCGCATACAGTAGCTTCTAGATTTGCGGGTAGCGGATTTTGGTCTCGGATAGCACCTCGCTGATGAAGTAGACTGGCCTCTGGATGGGCAGCGCATGCCCTTCTTCTCGTCTCTCGACTACGACCGCAGCGCTGACCACCTGAGCGGTTGCGGCTACGTAAATCAAGAGGGCTTCTCCTGCAGCGGAGGGCACCAAGATGGGTGCATTACACTACAGGAATTCTACTGATTCCCGTCGGCCAGGGTAATTCCCGTCGGCCATAGCGAAAGCCGACGGGAATAGACTAATTACCGTCGGCCACCAAATAGCCGACGGACATTATATTTATTCCCGTCGGCCACGTCCCAAGCCCACGGGGATTAACTAATCCCCGTTGGCCCTGTGTTCTGGCCGACGGGAATTAGTTAATTCCCGTCGGCCCCGTATTCTAGCCGACAGGGATTAATCTTTTTAGAGCCAGGCCACGGACGCGCGAGCTCATTCTTCTCCGTTCACTCAAACGGTCAAAGCTTCGCCCCGAGCGCCGCCGCCCCTGCCCAACCGCCGCCCTGCCCGGCCGCCGCCCTGCCCGAGCGCCGCCCTGCCCGAGGCCACCGTCGTGGCCGCCCCTGCCCGAGCCGCCCCGCCTGAGCCGCCTCCCTACCCGAGCGGCGCCCAGGGCGAGCGCCGCTACAGCCGCCGCCGCCGGAGTGGTGCCCTGCCCCTGCCCCCGAGCGTCGCCCTGCCCCCGAGGCCGCCCTGCCCGAGGCCGCCCCGCCCGAGCGCCGAGGCCACCCTGCTCGAGCGCCGCCGCCGCCCTCGGCCCACCCCAGAGCGCCCCCGCCCCCGCCCGAGTGCCACCCCAAGCTCCCGAGCTCCTCGTACCCCGAGCGTCGCCGTCCCCAGCCCGCCGTCGTCCACCGTCCGCTCGTGCCCCGAAGCGCCGGTCAGCCACTGAGGTATAATCCTATCTATATGTAAATAAATATGTGATTATTTTCGTCGGTTTTTTGTGACTGACGGGAGTTAACTTTCATGTGATTAGAGTTAGTTTAAAATTGTTAATTTATAGTGTTCTTAGTTTTCATATGACTTTATGCATTATTGAATGTAAATGCGAGTGCGATTGTTGAATGTAAATGCGAGTGCGATTGTTAAATTTGTGTATACATGCTTATTTTCGTCGATTTTTTATGGCCGACGGGAGTTAACTTTCATGTGATTAGAGTTAGTTTAATATAACATGTGATTAGAGTGTGATTAGAGTTAGTTTAATATCACATGTGTGGCTTGATGTTAGGTAAGTATTAATTCTATTATTATAATAGATTTAACTTATGCTATTGAATTGTTGAATTTGATGTTATTTAATAATTAGATTTAACTTATAATATTAGGTTGTATGAAGGTTTCGATATTGATAAATTTAATGTTATTTATGTATATATATAGTTATTTATGTATATATATAGTTTTACTACTTACCTATAGATGTATGTGTGACGTGTAGAAATGTGATTGTCTCACACGCACTCTTTACTCTACACACAGCCGCAATAATGGGTGATAGACGTGATTGGATGTATGAAGGTTTCAAGAAGGGTGGGTGTCACACAAGTGAATGGTTTGCCAAGACGCAGATATTTCTAGACCATGCAGCTGCTTTGTCACAAATAGATAATATTAGGTGTCCATGCAATAAATGTAGAAATATGACGAGCCACACCAAGAGGCAGGTCACACTACACCTGTGCTCACATGGTTTCGTGCCAAGCTATAAGTTGATGATGATGAAGATGATGTTGATAGGATGGACCAGATGCTTGAGGATCTGCAGCCTGAACTGGCACCAGATCATCATGATTCACCTACACTAGAGGTTCAGAAGTTCTTCGACCTACTCAAAGCGTCAGAAGAGCCTCTTCACGGGCACACTGACGTGACCGTACTCGAATTCGTGACCCGGCTGATGTCAATGAAGTCCAAGTTTGTATTCTCAATTACTTGTTACAAGGAGCTTGTGGATTTGATTAGCGAGGTTCTTCCTATGGGTCACAAGATGCCCAAAGACATGTACCAGTCCAAGAAATTGCTTGAAGGTCTTGGTATGGAGTATGAGAAGATTGATGTTTGCCAAGACAACTGTATGCTTTTTTGGAAGGAACATGGCAGAGAACAGAAATGCTTAAAATGTGGGAAGTCGAGGTACGTGGAGCTTGTAAATGAAGATGGTGAGAAGGTGGTGACAAAGGTTGCACATAAACAGCTTCGGTACATGCCTCTCACTCCTAGAGTGGAACGTTTGTTTCTCTCAAGGAAGACCGCTATGCACATGAGGTGGCATAAAGATTGTACGGACAGACAAGATGGGTTAATGGTGCACCCGTCAGATGGTGATGCATGGAAGGCTCTTGACAAATTTGATCCAGATTTTGCCAGCGATGCAAGAAATGTTCGTATCGGCTTGGCAACTGATGGTTTCACGCCGTTCAATATGACCGCTGTGTCATATTCATGTTGGCCTGTCATTGCCATACTGTACAACCTTCCACCTGCTCTTTGCATGAAATATGAGTTTATGTTCCTATGTCTTGTTATACCTGGGCCTGAGCATCCTGGCGTACGCCTCAATGTGATGCTTCAACCACTGATTGAAGAGTTAAAGAAGCTATGGCAAGGTGTGGAAGCCTATGACTGCTTCAAGAAGCAAAAATTCAATCTTTGTGTTGCATATCTGTTCTCGGTTCATGATTTTATGGCGTATGGTATTTTCTCTGGATGGAGCGTGCATGGTAGATTGACGTGTCCTTATTGTGCTAAAGATACAGATTATTTTCGTCTTAGTGCTGGTGGCAAGATATGTTACTTTGATTGCCATAGATGTTTTCTACCCTTCAATCACCCCTTCAGAAGGTAGAGAAAGGAATTTAGGAAGGGCACCATTGTCATGAATGGACCGCCCAAGCGACGTAGTGGGATAGAAATTACAGAAGAGCATATGAAACTTGTCCTAGACGAGAGTGGGAAAAGGTATCAAGGTTTTGGTGAGGAGCATAACTGGACTCACATATGTGGCTTGTGGGAGCTTCCTTATGCTAAGTCATTGATTTTGATGCACAACATCGACGTCATGCATCAAGAGAGTAACTTTTGCCAAGCCCTCATAAATACATGCAAGGTATTTTCTCTGGATGGAGCGTGCATGGTAGATTGACGTGTCCTTATTGTGCTAAAGATACAGATTGTTTTCGTCTTAGTGCTGGTGGCAAGATATGTTACTTTGATTGCCATAGATGTTTCCTACCCTTCAATCACCCCTTCAGAAGGCAGAGAAAGGAATTTAGGAGGGGCACCATTGTCACGAAGGGACCGCCCAAGCGACGTAGTGGGATAGAAATTACAGAAGAGCATATGAAACTTGTCCTAGACAAGAGTGTGAAAAGGTATCAAGGTTGTAGGAAACGGGTGACGCCTAAGAGGGGGGGGGGGTGAATTAGGACTTCTAAAACTTTTACTAAACTAGGCCACAATTAAATCCCTAAAGCAAAACCTATGCAAATAATCAAAACTAGAATGTGCAAACTAGGTTTTGTTTAAGTGTTGCTATCTCTACCGCAAAGGCTAAGTTTCAATCTACACTAAATAAGTATGACAATAAGATTGAAACTTAAATGCTTAATATAAATGCGGAATGTAAAGAGCTAAGTAGAGAAGCAAACTCTCGTGGATGACGCCGGTATTTTTACCGAGGTATCCGGAACCGCGCAAGGTCCCGACTAATCCTCGTTGGTGCCCCTACGCAAAGGGAAGCCCACGCGAGGGCCAAGCACCACGGTCGAGTAACTCCGTAGAGAGACGCGGGCCTTCTCCACGCGCAAGTGGTGCTCCGCTTCCGGCTCCTCTCGGACGCTCCCCGCCGTCTCCACTATCGAGCTTCCGGCCGAAACGCCGCGGGCCTCGTTCCCTCCGGTACACGGTGGCGGCCGTGACACAAACGCGGTTGTCACGGTCTCGCAAGACTCTCGCCCCACTCGGTACTATTACAACGACTCACGCAAGAGCCGAGGGGTTGTGTGGTTTTACAAAACTCACTCAACTAACTAGGATTCACCTAGAGCAAGCGCTAAAGCGGTCTAACTAACCTAAGCACTTCGCAAAGCACCTACGCTAATCACCGAGTGATTCTATTAAGCACTTGGGTGTTTGAGCTCTTGGAAATATGCACTATGTGTCTTGGTATGTTGCTTGGGCTCTCACACTTGAGAATGGCCGGTTGGGGTGGTATTTATAGCCTCCACACCCTCAACTAGCCGTTGGACAGAAAGCAGCAGCTTTCTGTCGTCGGGTGCACCGGACAGTCCGGTGCACCACCGGACACTGCACAGTAGATGTCCGGTGCACGCCACGTCAGCCGACCGTTGGCGCCTGTAGCAGTCGACCGTTGGATCCGACCGTTGTCGTCTGCCCGTTGGCACACCGGACAGTCCGGTGCACACCGGACAGTCCGGTGCTACAGCCAGAGAGCGCCTGTCTGTGGCCTCTCTGCGCAGACTATCCGGTGCCTCATCGGACAGTCCGGTGCACACCGGACACCAATGTCCGGTGCGCCACCAGGCGCTGGCTGACAGCCCTCATCCTGGATTTCTTCGCTGATTTCTTCGGGCTTCTTTGTTCTTGAGTATTGGACTCCTATGCATCTTTTTATGTCTTCTTTTGAGGTGTTGCATCCTCATTGCCTTGGTCCAATTCTCTTCGCATCCTGTGAACTACAAACACAAACACTAGAAAACTTATTAGTTCACGGATTGTGTTGTTCATCAAACACCAAAACTCAATTAGCCAAAAGGCCCGGGGTCCATTTTCCTTACAATCTCCCCCTTTTTGGTGATTGATGACAACACAACCAAAGCAAGCAAATAATACAAGTATTTGAGTGAAAATATGCAATCTACTTGCTAAGATGCATGATTGTCCCCACAATGTGATATTATGGACTTAAGCCTCCCCCTAACTCCATAATTCACTTACTTCCTATTTTTGGACCAAATAACCAAAACCACTTGAAAAGCCATTTGTAGATATAAAATTTTAAATTGGTGGTGTTTGGTGTTTGATATAGTTTTCATTGCTTTGGTCTCTAAACTTCTCCCCCTTTGGCATCAACCACCGAAAAGGAAGACATTAAAAGCATGTAGGAAGTAAATAAAAGCTTGCCCTCATCAAGAATTGTATCAAATGATATTACTAGAAGGATATTAAATTAAATTATGTGAATGATACCACTTGAAGGAGTCCTCAAAAGATTACTCCCCCTAAATGAGTATTCTCCTTTAGAAAGAGTTTTTCTCCCCCTTTAGAGATGAAGAAATACTCCCCCTGACAGAGATCCTCTACTTAGGAAAAGAGCATGTGAAAATTAGAGGTGCAAGACATGATTTGAAAAGACTAGCTTCCCTTATGCATAGGTAACAGAATATGAGTTAACTACTTATGCATTTTTGCAACATGGAAGCATATGATATGAAATATAGTCTAATCAAATATTGGAGAAGACATGTAAATGATACTGAATGTAGTCTCAAAAGATACCAATTGAAAGTCAATGGTGAGCTTGAGAGACATAAGAGTTCTTGGAGATTTTGCAGTGGAAGATTGTTGTCTTTCTCCGGGGACTTTATTTTCCTTACAATGAGACTATCACATGAAATAGACTTGAAAAGGTGTTAGTCTCAAAGTGTTAGATTATAGAGTAACCTCCCCCTAAAGGTGTGCATACAAGTTTTGAATACTTGTAGGAGACATGCACTTTGATTTGATATCAAGAGGGGCAAATTTTCCATAATCCAAACTTTGGCACATATAAGTTAAATGATACACTTTGTAGAAATCAAAATTTTCAATTTATGCATCATTTACTATGGAGTGATATAGAAGCTATGTGCCGTGCTTAAATAAACATTTTAAACCATGTAGGTTTGCTTAAGTATATGAATTGAAAGCAAGCAATCCTACCATGTGATTTACCTAGTATGCATGATTTTAAACAAAAGTACATAACAATTGTAATACTAGGCAAGAAAGGTAAACTAGATAGAAGGTAAATAGATACGCATATCTAAAAATGAAGAATACAATAAAACTAGTTACCTTAGTCATGGGTGGGAAATTTGGGTCCAAAGTTTTTACTAACCCACTTGGCAATAAACTTGATCCAATATGATGTATCCCATGATATACATCCCAATTTAGCCAAGTCTCCAAATTTCCCGAAGACCTTTGGTCCACTCACTTCCCTTTCGGGATCCAAACCTTCTTGGTGCTTTTCATGGTTGAAATTATCTCTTTTGGCACCCAGATGCGTTTGGCCCCTTTTCCTTTGTTGGCTTGCTTGTTGGCCTTGATTGCTATCACCTTTCCGTTCTTTTTCTTCTTGATCAAATATGGTGTAGCATCCTTTTTGTTCACCTTTTTTATGTAGGTGTTGGAGATTTTGCTTGATGGCTTTTGCTTGAGCTTTTGCCTTTGTTTATCCCCGGTCATCGCCTTGCATTGGAAAGACTTGTGGCCTTCCTTGTGGCATAGCCTACAAATCACAGTTTCTCCCTCTACAGGCTTGTTCACTCCCGCAGTGGTCTTATCCTGTGGAGGTCGGATTTGTTTGGCTTTGCCTTTCTTGTCATACAAAGCCTTGCCAAGGCGAGCCACTTCTTGCTTTAATTGTTCATTTTCCTTTGCAACCTCATCCGTACATGTCTCTACAACAATATTCTCAACAACGACTTGGTTGCAGGGGTTAGAATCATCAATTAAATCACAGCAGGAAGTAGAAGCATCTTTCTTAATTATTTCAGGTATTTCAACTAAAGATGCTGCTGGGGTGCTACCAATGTTTTCTAGCTTAGTAGTTAGCTCATTATTGTGTATGCTAAGAATTTCCATTTTCTCTAGCAAATTTTCAATAGCTTCTTGGGAGCTAGCTAACTTAGCCTTAAGTTTTTCATTCTTTTTAATAAGGCTATCATCGGTAGCAGTGGATGGAGCACTAGATTCTAATAGCTCAATTTTAGTTGATAGCTCACTATTTAAGTTTGCAAAAGTTTCAAATTTTTCTAGCAAACCTTTGTAATCATTTTGAGAGCTAACCAACTTATTTTTCAAAGTTTTAAGTTGAGCTTTTTGCTTAGTGCAAACATCCTGGAAAAATTTTACGGCTCCCGCAAGCTCTTCTAGAGAGGCCTTTCCCTCGCCTTCATCATCACTACTACTTTCATCACTAGAGGATGGAATGCTTTTGTTACCTCTTGCCATAAGGCATTTGTGTGATGATCGTGACGAGGACCGGTGGCTGCGCGTCCTTGGAGGTTCATCTTCACTTGAAGAATCATCCCAAGTTCTAACACTTGTGAGCGCCTTGCCTTTGCTCCTCTCCTTTTTGGGTTTGGCCATATTTGGACAGTTGTCCCTGATGTGGCCCTTCTCCCCACATGCGAAGCATCCTCTCTTCCTTTGCTTTTTCCTGTCAATGTTAAAGAGAAGATCCTCGACCTGCAGGGGCACACCCATTAGATTAATCTTGCGGATCATCCTCATTACCTTTCCGACGCGTCGGATTGTTTCTTCGTCCTCGGAGGATGATGTGCATGGTTGATTATCTTCATCATCATCACTTTCTTCTTCTTCTTCCTCTTCTTCGCTTGAGGAACTTGGAGTGGGAGCCTTCTTTTTGCCCTTCCTTTCATCACATGCAAAAGCATATGGTCTTGAGGAAGTTGGCTCCTCTCCCCGACTCATTTTTCGCGACATCTCAAAGGCCGCGATTTTCCCAATCACAATGGTCGGGGTCATGTTGCTCAAATCCTCCATATTGTGAAGGATGGTGATGATGCTCCCATATATTTGTTGTGGTAGCAGGGAGATAATCTTCCTCACAATGTCCGCATCACCTAGCTTATTAATGCCAATAGAGTTGAGCTCATTGATTATTAGATTCAAACGAGAATACATGTCTCTAACAAGCTCATCATCTTTCATGGCAAAAGAATTATACTCATTTAAGACTAGGCAATGTTTTTGCTCACGGACATTGGATGTGCCGTCATGGAGCTCATGCAATTTTAGCCAAATCTCATTAGCAGTTTTCAAGGTAAATACTTGATTGAAAATATCCATGCTAAGAGATTCATACAAGCAATTTTTGGCTCTAGCATTTAAATGGATTTCTTTTTCCTCACTCGTGGTGGGTTTCTCAGGATTCTTGAGAGGTTTCATCCCGTCACGAGTGACTCTCCAAACACCTAGATCAACAGCCTCTAGGTAACAAGCCATTCTAGCACTATAATATGGGAAGTTAGTGCCGTCGAAGTGTGGTGGCCTGTGGGTATCCATCCCTTCCTCTAAAAGGCGTCGGCTCTTTTAGCGGTGAAGCTAAAGCGTTTCAAATGAGCCAAACCGGGCTTTGATACCACTTGTAGGAAACGGGTGACGCCTAAGAGGGGGGGGGGGGTGAATTAGGACTTCTAAAACTTTTACTAAACTAGGCCACAATTAAATCCCTAAAGCAAAACCTATGCAAATAATCAAAACTAGAATGTGCAAACTAGGTTTTGTTTAAGTGTTGCTATCTCTACCGCAAAGGCTAAGTTTCAATCTACACTAAATAAGTATGACAATAAGATTGAAACTTAAATGCTTAATATAAATGCGGAATGTAAAGAGCTAAGTAGAGAAGCAAACTCTCATGGATGACGTCGATATTTTTACCGAGGTATCCGGAACCGCGCAAGGTCCCGACTAATCCTCGTTGGTGCCCCTACGCAAAGGGAAGCCCACGCGAGGGCCAAGCACCACGGTCGAGTAACTCCGTAGAGAGCCGCGGGCCTTCTCCATGCGCAAGTGGTGCTCCGCTTCCGGCTCCTCTCGGACGCTCCCCGCCGTCTCCACTATCGAGCTTCCGGCCGAAACGCCGCGGGCCTCGTTCCCTCCGGTACACGGTGGCGGCCGTGACACAAACGCGGTTGTCACGGTCTCGCAAGACTCTCGCCCCACTCGGTACTATTACAACGACTCACGCAAGAGCCGAGGGGTTGTGTGGTTTTACAAAACTCACTCAACTAACTAGGATTCACCTAGAGCAAGCGCTAAAGCGGTCTAACTAACCTAAGCACTTCGCAAAGCACCTACGCTAATCACCGAGTGATTCTATTAAGCACTTGGGTGTTTGAGCTCTTGGAAATATGCACTATGTGTCTTGGTATGTTGCTTGGGCTCTCACACTTGAGAATGGCCGGTTGGGGTGGTATTTATAGCCTCCACACCCTCAACTAGCCGTTGGACAGAAAGCAGCAGCTTTCTGTCGTCGGGTGCACCGGACAGTCCGGTGCACCACCGGACACTGCACAGTAGATGTCTGGTGCATGCCACGTCAGCCGACCGTTGGCGCCTGTAGCAGTCGACCGTTGGATCCGACCGTTGCCGTCTGCCCGTTGGCACACCGGACAGTCCGGTGCACACCGGACAGTCCGGTGCTACAGCCAGAGAGCGCCTGTCTGTGGCCTCTCTGCGCAGACTGTCCGGTGCCTCACCGGACAGTCCGGTGCACACCGGACACCAATGTCTGGTGCGCCACCAGGCGCTGGCTGACAGCCCTCATCCTGGATTTCTTCGCTGATTTCTTCGGGCTTCTTTGTTCTTCAGTATTGGACTCCTATGCATCTTTTTATGTCTTCTTTTGAGGTGTTGCATCTTCATTGCCTTGGTCCAATTCTCTTCGCATCCTGTGAACTACAAACACAAACACTAGAAAACTTATTAGTTCACGGATTGTGTTGTTCATCAAACACCAAAACTCAATTAGCCAAAAGGCCCGGGGTCCATTTTCCTTACAAAGGTTTTGGTGAGGAGCATAACTGGACTCACATATGTGGCTTGTGGGAGCTTCCTTATGCTAAGTCATTGATTTTGATGCACAACATCGACGTCATGCATCAAGAGAGTAACTTTTTCCAAGCCCTCATAAATACATGCATGGATTTCCCTGATAAAACGAAAGACAATGACAAGGCACGCATGGACTTAGCAGTGATATGTGATCGTCCAACCCAAGTGCTTAGAGAAAACGGAGACAAACCAAAAGCTGACTATTGTCTGAAATCTAAGCAACGGAAAGAAGTGATGAAGTGGATGAAGGATATTAAATTCCCCGATGGTTATGCCACTGGTTTTAGAAGATATGTGAACTTGAAGACAATGAAGATGAATGGACTGAAGAGCCATGACTTCCACATAATTATGGAGAGGCTCATGCCTGTAATGTTTCGTGGGTACATTTCCGAAGCTGTGTGGAAAAAGTAAGCTGAAGTTAGCTATTTCTACAGACAGTTGTGTGCTAAAGAAATCAGAAGAGATGTGATGGAACAGCTGGAGAAAGAGGCACCGGTGCTTTTGTGCAAATTGGAAAAAATATTTCCACCGGGTTTCTTCAATCCTATGCAGCATCTCTATATACATCTTCCATATGAGGCTAAGGTCGGTGGTCCTATTCAGTATAGGTGGATGTTTCATATAGAAAGAGCATTAAAGAAGCTTAGAGCAATGGTGGGCAATAAGGCAAAAGTTGAAGGATGTATTGCGGAACAATTTAAACTAAAGGAGGTAGCACACTTCACAAGTTGTTACTTTGCAGAAGAACATAATGTATTTGCTCGAAAGAAAAGGTACCATGATGATGAACGAGAGATGCCTCTGTGTAGTGATCTTTCGATTTTTCAGACAAACGGCAAAGCCGTTGGTCCACCCAAGGCATATCACCTCAGTATGGAAGAACGGAAGTCTGCTTTACTGTACATGTTCACGAATATGCCTGAGGTGGAGAATACTTTGTGTAAGACTTATTATCTTAAACTGTTCATATGTGAATTAGTTTATGTTATCAAATATCTCATGTCATACAATAATATTTGACAGCGAGTTTGATGAACAAAACATGAGGTGTCTCGGTAGGCCAATAGCGAGAGACATAGACAAATTGCGACGCGATGGTATGCATGGGCGACCTAATTTCATTATGTGGCTTCGGGATCGTGTAATTCTTAATTATGTGGCTCCGAGAGCTAATAGTTAACTAATATTACAGAATTTGCTAATGCTTTGTGGCATAATTGACTGTTTGGGGAGGAAATGAATTTGAATGATGACTTACGTCAGTTATCTATTGGAAGCGTAACTACCAAAAGCTATGGACGTTACGACGTCAATGGATATCGCTTTCGTTCAAGCATTTTCGAATCAAGTCATCCTATGGCCGCCACTCAAAATAGTGGAGTCGTTACTAGGGCAACCGACATGGAAGGACACGAAGCCTGCTATTACGGGAAAATCAAAAATATAATCGAGATTACATTTGCTGGAAATAAGCCTTTAGCGCTAGTTTTCTTTGAGTGTAAATGGTATGACCCGAAGTATTATAGGACCGAATTTGGGATGACACAGATCCAACCTGAAAAATTGCTTCAAGGACACGACACGTATATCCTTGCCCATCAAGCAGACCAAGTTTATTTCTCGACATATCCATGCAAAAAGTTGCCTAAATGGAGGGTTGTGTACAATGTAAATCCCCGCGAACGCCTATACACTCCTGGTGAGGACGAATATCAAATTGGTCACCTTGAGCAGGTTGATGAGGTGTTTCAAGAAGAAGAGTTGCCAACTAGTTTTTATATTGATCCTGCACCGGCATTAGATTCACTAGTTGCAGACGTTAACGACTTAACTTTACCCAAGAGACGGAGAAGACAACCTGTTAGGAGAAAAGTTACATGGCGACCTCTGCATAGAAGAGAACAAATAGATCCTGATTTTGATGATATTTAACAAGTAAAGTTATTTTGTTATTTCATTTGTTTATATTTTTAACTATTATGTTATTTTTGATGCACTAATGAATACTTTCTTATTTTTTATGCAGGATGCCGCCAAAATCAAAGAAGTCAGTGAAGGGGCTGTTCAAGGGCCTGGGCCTTTTTCAGGGCAATTCTTTGAGCAGCAGCAGACGTCGAGAGCTGTTGAGCGTGGTACATGGAGATGAGGTAGCATATCTTGTACAAATAAATTTGTTTACATATTTACAAATAAATCTTGAGTTGTATGTACCAGGATGAGCAGCACACTGAGGAGCAGCACATTGAGGAGGAGGAGAACAATGAGGCTGAGCAGCACAATGAGGAGGTGGAGCACAATGAGGAGGTGGAGCACGTGACATGGGACCAGGCCGCACAGCATCACCAGCCATGGGACCAGTGGGACCACCAGAGAGAGTAGCAACAGGTGTGGGACCAGTGGGGCCAACAGGGCGAACCGGCTGACAACCCGATGGATGATGGCTCGAGAGGCTCTTCAGCGACACGCACACGTCGCTCAAGAAAAAGCCACTCAGTAAAGCCTCGTCACGCGATAGAGCGAGAGGCTGATAGGACTTTAATCATGCCACATGGAGATCGGTGAGTGTAATATATTAACTTATCTCATATACCTATTATGTGTATTGTTAATGTTTTTGTGTAATGCAGGAATTGGGAGGACCTATCCTTTGACGGCAAGGGACACCACACTCAGGTTAACCTTACGTTGGGTTCTCTTTGCCGCCTTCACTACCCTAGTATAGTGAAGGTGTCAAACGGTGATACCGAGGATGAGGTGCTCGTCAGTACCTGGGATGAGTACAAGTTTAAAAAGGAACGAAACCACACCGACAGTCCGGGACTTGTGTGTAATGACTTTTGGGTATGAATTCTTTATTATTTTTGTTATGTTTCTTAATATTGTAAATCTATGACTTATACCATTGTATTTGTATTCTTTATGTTGTAGCTTCGATATCGGTTGCCTGACGGAGAGGATTACATGGGGCACGCTGAACGTGTCTTCCAAAACAATGCAAAGAAGCTAGTGAAGGATGCCATATACTATGCGAGAATTCAGGCTACAAACCTGTATTTTCAAAAGCATCCGGAAGAAGCAGGCCCCTTGAATAAAAAGGAAGGGTCCTCAAAGATATATTTGACTGAGGATCAATATCGTGAGGTTAGTATTCAATTTGTTTTACCCTTTATATTGATTGTTGTGATTGATATAATATGTAACATTGTGTGTGCAGGTGATGGTTCCATGGATGGCGCCCGTGCCTGATGCGTACTATGCTTGGTGTCGATATTGGGCTTCCGAAGGCTTCCAGAAAGCGTCAGCGCATCACAGACAATGTCGAGGAACCAATCCTAACCACAAGTTTGGCGGTGACGACATGATACGAAAAGCTAAAAGAATGGTAAGTTTGATCTATCTATGTCGATCAGCAAATAATATGATTGCTTATGAATGTTTTTTGTTTAGACAAGAAGCTACGAGTGGCCAAAAGCCTAGTGACATTGAGGTCTACCAGGAGGGCCACAAAGGATCAGACCCGAACAACCCTGACCAGCTCTGCAGCCAGACAGCCATGGATCGGCTAGTGAGTTTTGGCCAAAAAGTACAAACGTTCAAAGTATAGAAATTCCTGCATTTGTAAGGTTGTGAATGATGTATAGGCGGCATATGGGGAGGAGATGGTTCGTCGCCATGGCCCTAACTTCGATTGGTGCCATGAACCGGTGGATCCCTTGGTGGTGTACGCAAGTGGTGGTGGCAAAGCGCATGGACGGTAAGCTCTAACTTATGAAATTATATGGTTGACACTAAATTGATTATGCAGTAATCACATTTTTTGAATCACTTATAGATACGCACTCTTCGACGGATTCATTGACTCGTCATCGGTGAGATCTCAGAGGATGGGTTCGTCTTCCCGTAGCTCATGCTCTCGTCGACTGAACGAGCAGGAGTTGGAGATTATGAGGATGCGTGAGGAGATGAGACAACAACGAGAATTTATGGAGGCATGCAATGCACATAACCAAGCGATGTATCAAGTGAGTATACATAATCCAAACTCTAAATTATTATATTTCAATACAACATCTTCAATATTAACACATATGTTTAACAGTTAATGCAGCAACAGGGCATGGCAACAAATTTTCCACCGCCACCACAATGGAGCCAGTTTGCAAACACACCAGCTCCGCCACCATAGTTCAACACCCCTCCGACACATATACCTACACCTGGAGATAGGGTACGTTTGATAACTGTCGATTAATTTATACACTTGTATACTTTTTGATATTTGCATTTAACGTGTTGATATTTGCTAACTTGCATAGGTTACGCCTGAAGCGGGTGGTAGTGGTTCTGATCCCATAGCAGGGACTGGATTTGTTGACTCGCTCTTCGCGTTCCCTCCTCCTGGTGGTGGTGGAGGCAGCGGTCAAAGCTCTAACCACCCAAGTGGTGGTTATCTCTAAACACTTGAACTGGTGCTCGTTATGTATTTTAACTCGTGGACGTTATGTTTGTGTAAACACTCTCGTATCTGAAATGTTTGTGATGTGTGAATTATATCAATGCGTTTGTGATGTGTGATGTCAATGCGTTTGTGATTTATATGTTCATGTGATATGTTTTGTCATATGTTGGTGATATATATGTTTTGTGTATATTATGTGTGCAATTGTGGAGAAATATCTAATTTAGTGTTGCTGTTGCAGAATTATAGGTTAACTCCCGTTGGCCCAGTTAATTCCCGTCGGTTTGACCATAGCCGACGGGAATTAACTATTAACTCCCGTCGGCCCAGTTAACTCCCGTCGGCTGACCTGGCCGACGGGAGTTAATAGTTAATTCCTGTCGGCTGACCTGGCCGATGGGAGTTAGTAGTTAATTCCCGTCGGCTGACCTGGTCGACGGGGATTAATTAATAACTCCCGTCGGTTGTGGTGGCCGACGGGAATTAGCCATAATTCCCGTCAGCTTGTTATTGGCCGACGGGGATTAATTATTCCCGTCGGCGGCCGACGGGGATAACCTTATCCCCGACAAGGGATGCCTGGTGGCTGACAATCGAGGGAATAAGCCCTAAATTGACGGGAATTACTTATTCCCGTCAGTTTAATGCGTATTCCCGTCGGTTCCTGGCCGACGGGAATTAACTGTTTTCCTGTAGTGTTAGTAAGGAGTGCCTTAAGGTTTCCAACGGCTTCTTCGGCCTCAGGTGTCCAACTGAAGCATTCGATCTTCTTTAAGAGGCGGTACAAGGGTAATCCTTTCTCGCCGAGGCATGAGATGAAGCGGCTCAGAGCCGCAAGGCATCCCATGACCCTTTGTACTCCCTTTAAATCTTTGATGGGCCCCATGTTGGTGATGACTGCGATTTTCTCCGGGTTGGCCTTGATGCCTCGTTCGGAGACGATGAATCCTAGGAGCATGCCTCGCGGGACTTCGAAGACACACTTCTCGGGATTGAGTTTTACGCCCTTTGCTCGCAGGCACCCTAATGTTACTTCAAGGTCGGAGAGGAGGTCGGAGGCTTTCCTTGTTTTGACAACGATGTCATCGACATATGCCTCGACCGTTCTGCCGATGTGCTCTCCGAACACATGGTTCATGCACCTTTGGTATGTAGCACCTGCATTCCTCAAGCCAAATGGCATAGTAGTATAACAATACATGCTCAAAGGTGTGATAAAAGAAGTCACGAGCTGGTCGGATTCTTTTATCTTGATTTGGTGATAGCCTGAATAGGCATCGAGGAAAGACAGGATTTCACACCCAGCAGTGGATCCACAATTTGATCAATGCAAGGCAGAGGGTAGGGAACTTTTGGACATGCTTTATTCAACCCAGTGTAATCTACACACATCCTCCATTTCCCCCCTTTTTTCTTTACAAGTACAGGGTTAGCTAACCATTCTGGATGGAATACCTCTTTGATGAACCCTGCTGCCATTAGCTTGTGGACCTCCTCGCCTATGGCCCTGCGCTTTTCTTCATCAAAATGACGCAGGTGCTGTTTCACGGGTCGGGCACTGGCTCGGATGTCCAATGAGTGCTCGGCGACATCCCTCGGTATGCCTGGCATGTCCGAGGGACTCCACGCAAAAACCTCAGCGTTTGCGCGGAGAAAGTCGATGAGCACTGCTTCCTATTTGGGGTCGAGCTCGGAGCCGATCCTGACTTTTTTGTCGGCACCGTCGCTGGGGTCGAGAGAGGCAGACTTAACTGCCTCGGCTGGCTCAAAGTTGCCGGCATGCTGCTTCGGGTTGGGCACCTCTTTGGAGAGGCTATCTAGGTCGGCAATGAGGGCCTCGGACGCGACGAGGGCTTCGGCGTACTCAACGCATTCCATGTCACACTCGTAAGCGTGGTGGTACGTGGATCCGATGGTGATGACTCCCTTGGGGCCCGACATCTTGAGTTTGAGGTACGTGTAGTTAGGGACGACCATGAACTTGGCGTAGCATGGTCTTCCCAACACCGCGTGATAGGTTCCTCGGAACCCGACTACCTCGAAAGTGAGGGTTTCCTTTCGGAAGTTGGAGGGAGTTCCGAAGCAAACGGGCAAGTCAATCTGCCCAAGTGGCAGGATATGCTTGCCGGGGGCAATCCCTTTAAAAGATGCTACACCGGCTCGGATCTTGGACTGATCGACCCCTAAGAGCCCTAGGGTTTCGGCATAGATGATATTGAGGCTGCTGCCTCCGTCCATGAGGACCTTAGAGAGCCTAGTGTTGCCGATGATAGGGTCGACGACGAGCGGGTACCTTCCTAGGTTTGGTATGTAGTCGGGGTGGTCATCCTGGTCGAAGGTAATGGGCTTGTTGGACCAGTCTAGGTAGACTGGCGTTGCTACCTTCATCGAGCAGACCTCGCGGCGCTCTTGCTTGCGGCGTCGAGCCGAGGTATTCGCCGTTTGCCCACCGTAGATCATGAAGCAGTTGTGGACCTCTGGGAACTCTTCTTCCTTGTCACCCCCCTTATTGTCGTTGCCTTGGTCCTTGCCATCTTCCGCCGAGGGCCCAGCCTTATTGAAGTAACGCCGGATCATGTCACATTCTTCGAGGATGTGCTTGACGGGACCCTTGTGATAGGGGCACGACTCCTTGAGCATCTTGTCGAACACGTTGGCCCCTCCGAGAGGTCTCTGAGGGTTCCTGCGCTCGGTAGCAGCGACGAGATCTGCTTCAACGGCGTTGCGTTTTGCTTGCGTCTTCTTCTTGCTCTTTTTCTTTGTGCCGCGCTAGACAGACGCCTCGGGGACATCTTCCTTCTGCCTTCCCTGAGGCTGCTTGTCTTTCCGGAAGATGGCTTCGACGACCTCCTGACCAGAGGCGAACTTGGTGGCTATGTCCATCAATTCGCTTGCCTTGGTGGGAGTTTTGCATCCTAGCTTGCTTAGCAGATCCCGGCAAGTGGTGCCGGCAAGGAATGCTCCGATGATGTCCAAGTCGGTGATGTTAGACAACTCGGTGCGCTGCTTTGAGAACCATCGGATGTATTCTCGCAGGGATTCTCATGGCTGCTGCCGGCAGCTTTGGAGATCCCATGAGTTCCCAGGGCGCACGTATGTACCCTGGAAATTTTTGGCGAAGACCCTGACTAGGTCGTCCTAGTCGAAGACCTGCGCAGGAGGCATATGCTCCAGCCAGGCTCGGGCAGCGTCGGAGAGGAAGAGGGGGAGGTTGCGGATGATGAGGTTGTCGTCGTCCGTCCCTCCCAACTGGCACACCAGCCGGTAATCCGTGAGCCATAACTCTGGCTTCGTCTCCCCTGAGTATTTGGTGATGGTAGTCGTAGCTCGGAACCGGGCCGGGAACGGCGCCCGTCGTATGGCTCGGCTGAAGACCCGCAGGCCTGATGATTCGGGTGAGGGGCTCCGATCGTCCTCACTATCGTAGCGTCCTCCACGTCTAGGGTGATAGCCTTGGCGCACCCTTTCCTCGAGGCGGGCTCGACGATCGCGGCGGTGTTGCTCGTTGCCGAGGCGGTCCAGTACCGCAGGGGTCCTGTCTTCTGTGTGCTCAGTATGGACCGAGGCTTCTCGCACGTGTCGGGAGGGCTCGGCGTGATGCTCCGAGGGGCATCCCTGCCTTCGGGAGGCAGAGCTCTCGGCTTGTTGGACTGCGGCGTTTTCCAGGAGGCCCTTGAGTTCGCCCTGGACACGTTGCCCCTCGATGGTGGATGGCTCTGGCATTGTTCGAAGTAACATCGCCGCTGCAGCTAGGTTCTGGCTGGCCCCGTTGAAGGTCGGGGGTAGCTCTGCCCTGGCGTCGTCAATAATACGGCGCTGGATGTCCCGGGCTCGATGACGCGCTCCTCTGGCGAGGGCTCGGCCTACCCACTCTTGCTCGAGGTTTTGTCGAAGCTGCATAAGTCGCTCCCTTTCTTCATCGAGCTTGGCCTGCATCTTGCGGAGTTGCTCAAGCTGCGTGTCCTGACCCCCCGCAGGGGTCCAGGCCTCAGCTAGCTCCCGCGGGATCTCAACGCGAGACGCAGGTGCAGGGGCGTCGTTGTTTCTTGGCATGCCAAGGTGGTTGTCTCCGTCGTGCTCCTCCCGATCGATGTGGAAGCACTTGCGAGTTGGGTCGTAACCCTCGTCGTCAAGGCTGTGGCCATTGTTAGAGTCGCCGGAGAGGTAGTGGTCACATGCTGATATGAAGTCTCGCATGGCTCTAGGATCGTGGAGTTCGGAGAAATCCATACTGAAGTCAGGGTCGTCCTCTTCCTCGGGACCCACGGGTTCGGAGGTAGAGGCGACCGTCAGTAGGTCCCAAGTTGACCACATATGATACTCCGGGAGGTCAGGATATGTCCTTGTGGAAGCGCTCGCCGAAGTGGGGTTACCTGGCGGATCGAAGCTGAATCTAAAAGGAACAGGATGGAAAACCGATGGTACCTCCTAGTTGGTGGATGGTGGTGAAGTTGCAGTGGAGATGAAACGTGTCGCTATCTCAGGCGCGAGACTAATGCCTGACAAGTCCCTCACAAGGGTGCTGGCATCATCAGTCCGCCTGGGGTTGGCACGTTATCGGGAAGCGACGTCCGTTGTTGTCCCAGGTGCGAGGCTAACGCCCGACATGTCCCCCGCAGGGGTGCCAGCGCCGTCAACTCGCTCTGGTCCGACAGCCGACGAGGTGCTGCCTCTTGCCTGGCCATGGTTGCCCCGTCTCCGTCTCCTTCAGCGAGGAGGGTGGCGGGGTAGACCCGAGTGTCCCTCTTCCGCCCTAGGGAGAGGTCATCGTCGGGTTTGCCTCCGCCGGGTGAGCCGAAGACCGTCGTTGCTGTCGTGCTGCGGTGGGAGGAGTATCATGTCGTAGCTGGCGTCGAGGAACATGAACTCGAGACTCCCAAAGTGGAGCACCGTCCCAGGCTGAAGAGGCTGCTGAAGATTGTCCATCTAGAACTTAACAGGAAAGTATTGTCAACATGCAGCGATCCCCTACCTGGCGCGCCAACTGTCGGTGTTTCGGACCCGGGGGACCCTCAACCGACTAGTGAATTTTATGCTGCGTGCCCTTGCTCGGATGGATTGATGCAAGATGAAACACAAGGTTTATCCTAGTTCAGGCTAAGAAGGACCTACTTCTAGCAGAGGGAGGATGATGCTTATATTATCTTGCATCGGGGTGCTTGTAGTAGGGGATACAAGCTTTGCGAGAGAGGGAACGGATCCCAGGTCTCTTGAGAGGTCTAGTGTTGTGGAGAGAAGGTTTGCCCTGAAAGTGTTTTTTGTTAATGTTGGGTGAGCCGTCTGGGTGAGCTTTCAAAGCTTGCCATCGGAAGGCCCTGGGCATCACCTTTTATAGGTACAAGGAGGTGAACCAGCTGTACATATGGGGGTGTAGCTATGTGCTAATGTGGACGGCAGAGAAGTGCTTGAGCCCTATAGAAGCGTGGCCAGCGGCGCGGCCCCAGGTCCCAACCCCTGTAGCGGCGCAGTTGGCTCCGCTGAGTTGAAGCCGAGCTCTGTAGTGCCGTGGCCGGCGGTATGGCCTGGTCGTCGAGGTGGCCTTGAAGTTTGTGTCCTGCTGACATTTCTTTGACTTTGTAGAGAGCTGAGGACAGTCGACGTCATGGGCGCATGTCGGGGATCATCATTACCTGTTACTGGAGTAATTTGATGTGACACCGGTCCTGTTCCTTCGTAGCCTGAGGTGGCTAGCTAGGGGAAGGATAGTGTTGTATTCCCTGTTCGCGTAGTCGGTCCGAGGCTGTCTCGGGCGAGGCAGTGATTTCTCCTGAAGCCGAGGCCTAGGTTGGGCGAGGCAAAGATCTCCTCCCGAGGCCGAGGCCTAGGTCGGGCGAGGCAAAGACCTCCTCCCGAGGCCGAGGCCTGAGTCGGGCGTGGTGACGATTCCTCTCGAGGCCGAGGCTGGGGTCGGGCGAGGCAGAACTCCCTGTTGCGCCCGAGGCTGAACTCGGGAGAGGCGGTAACTTACTGTTGTTAGTCTTACCCCGGTGGTTGGCACAGTAGTCGAAACGGGGTGAATAGTGTCGTTATCCTGTCAGAACGATCAGTAAAAGGGTGAAGTGACTGCGGTCATTTCGATCTTGCCAACTGCGGTGCGCGTGTCGGGATAAGGTGTCAGGTGATCCCTGCATTAAATGCGCACGTGATACAGTCGGTGGCAAAGCGGTTGGCCGAGGCCGCTATACGACAAAGTTTACCTGAGTTTTGCCTCGGGCGAGCCGGGGGTGCGCCCACTGCCTGAGGGGACCCTCGGGCTAGACGTGAATCCGTACGAGACTACTATTCTTGCCCGAGGCTGGGCTCGGGTGAGACGGGACTGCGTCCCTTGGTAGACGAGGCCTTGACTTGAACCGTGCTTACCAGTCTTTATGGTTTGTTTTAAAGATGTTCTCCAGCCATGTTTAGGAGTACTGGGGGTACCCCTAATTATGGTACCTGACAAATAAGATTTACAATATACAATACAAATTTGTATTCTTGTTTTTAACATCGAGCTTGTTAAGATTCATAAAAGGTAAACCTCAAATTCATCCTATATTTTCTCAAATAATAGATATAAACTTCGGTATGGATTTGGAAACAAATTCAGTAATTTTTTCAACTTTTTGTGTTGTAGGGAGCAAATAATACATAAACCAATTTATGTAATATTTTATTCATATTTGTACTTATGTGCTGGATAACATAAGAATAGATCAACATCAAATTTTATATATATCTATTTAGAATATTAAATTTGTTCTAACAATTTGGATTACCACTTTCATCCCTACCTAAGGGTTTGCCTCATCCAAAGTAATTGTGCACAACAATGTCCTGCAGCAATATACTCGGCTTCGGCGGTGGATAGAGCTACTGAGTTTTGTTTCTTTGAAGCCCTAGACACCAGGGATCTTCCCAGAAAACTGACAAGTCTTGATGTGCTCTTTCTGTCAATTTTACATCCGGCATAATCGGCATCGGAATACTCAATTAAATCAAAGGTAGATCCCTTGGGGTACCAAAGCCCAAACTTAGGAGTATAAACTAAATATCTCATGATTCTTTTCACAGCCCTAAGGTGAACTTCGTTAGGATTTGCCTAGAATCTTGCACACATGCATACAGAAAAGCATTATGTCCGGTTGTGAATGTAACACCCTGAATTTGGGGTATAAAATTTCTTTCTTATGATCACCCAAATTCAGGTGTTACTCTTCTCTATCTCACTTTAGTTTCCCTCTCTCTAGTTTTCTCTCTCTCTCTCTTTTAATTAAAGTTAGTTGTATTAGTGAGGGATTATTTATTTTATTTTGCCCAAAACATATGAGTCATGGAATGTTGCATCATATTGAGCCTAAATATTCTTTGAATTGTTGCACATATTTGATTTGGTTTGAATTTGAAACTTGATTTGAATTTGAATTGAAAACCCTAGAGAAAATAAATAGAAAAACAATTAGAAATTCCCTGGAAAATGAAAAACCGAATTCGGCCCAAGGCAACCCACTTAGCCCAGTCCGAGCGCGCCCCTTCTGCCTGACAGGCGGGTCCCGCCTATCAGCGCAACCTTGAGCGCCCCCTCTCTCCCTCTCTCTCTGTCCTGTGGGCCAACCCTGTCAGCGTCGTTGCTCTCGGCCACGCTCGCTCTCTCCCTCTCTCTGTCCCGCCATCCCCACCTGTTAGCCGTCCTCAACCTCCCGCCCACGATCTCCCTGCCGTGGACGCGCCCACGACCGCGCGTTCTCCAGCCACGACCGAGCCCCCGCGCCCCTTTTGAACCCCGCGCCCTACTCCCCATCTCCCCTCTTCCATTTGCGCCCTCTGCCCAGCTCTCTCGCCCTCTCTCTCGCTCTGCCCACGTGAACCGAGAACCTCCACCACCGCCCGCCGACGTCCACCGCCTGTTCCGTGGCCGCCGTTGCGCCCGTTCCCCGTCCAGTGCAACGGTAAGCTTCGCCTTGCCGTCAGCTACTTCAGACACCCTTTGGTGTGCCCTCCCCCTCTCTGGTCTGTCCGGTCCGCGCTCACCAGATTGGTTCTTACGCAGCCGGAGCTCCACCACCGTCGCCCCGTCGTGTTCCTGTGCCTCCGCCGTTGCCTCGTGCCTCCAGCGCTTCCCCTCAAGGTGAGCAACCTCCCCGTGTCCCTATTTCCCTGTGTACTGCACTAGTTAACACAAAATTGCTCGCCGGAGTTGCCCCACGCCGCCGTTAGGCCGCCTCGCCGTGTGCAGCGCCCTCTGGTGCTCCCACGCCGGCGTGGTGCCCTCGGCTGAGTCCGCTAGATCCCCCTGTGCGCGCCTAGGCCAACCCCCAAGCCTTTGGTGCCCCGCCGTGGCCGATCTGCTCGTCTCCGGCGAGTTCCCGCCGCAGGACCGAGCGGCGCCACCGTGCCCATGTCCGCCCCTCTGCCGTTAGATCTCGGCCGTTCGCCCGAGATCGGACAGTGTAGAGCTAAACCGAGCGGATCTAATCGTAGTCGTCTGATCCAGATCCAACCATCTCTCCTCTCTCCCCCTCACCCGCGTCTCTGCCCCTGGGCCCGGCTGGTCAGCTCGCCCTGGCTGGCTGACACCCTGGCCCCGCTTGTCAGTCACGTCCGCGCGCCCGCACGATCTAATCTGGGTCGTCGGTTTCTGATCCGATGGCTGAGATTACCCCGTACCCCTTCGCGTGGTCATTTTACTTAAGAACCCCCTGGTTTTTGGAAATCAACCCGCCGTCTTCTGTTTTAGCGCATAGGTCCCTGGTTTCTTTAGAATAGCCCCTAGACTTTTATTTAATTACAGATTTAGCCTTAATTTCATATTTCAAACTTCAAAACTTGTTTATTTCATATCTTTTTCATATGAACTCCAAATCTAGTGGTTCAAATTGCAAAATGTTCACAAGATTAGTCTCTGTTCAAATAAAATATAGTCAACTGTAATATGCATGCTTTAATTTTTACACATGGAATCTAGAATTAAAGTATATATTTATTTATTTAATGAAATAAATAAAAGAAGAACCCTAGGAATAAAGTACATTCAATCTTGTGAGATTAGTGTTATGCATCACTTGGATTTATTTTTAGACTTAACCTTTAGGCCTTAATAACATAAACAGAATTAGGGATGTAATTATGGATAATACCTAAAAGGTAGTTAAATTCCTAAATGAGAGTAGTTTATATTATAATTCTAGCTTTCCTTTGTTTTAATCACTACTTAACCTTTTTGAGCTATGTCCCAAACATTTAGAGGATAATCAATTCCCCAATTAGGATTACTCCATTTCCTTTGTAACTTGATACCATTCCCCTACACTTAATATTATACCTTTTTGAGTTATGTGTCAATGATTGTAAATGTTTGATGTGCTGTTCATTTATACTTTTCCAAATGTATTGAATGTATGCTCGCTTTACTTAGACAACGAGCAGTCCGAGGTTCTTGAGTGTGTTGTTGGAGACCTCCCCGAGCAACAACCTGGTGAAGGCAAGTGTCCTCAGACCTACTATGTCCTACTATACTTTATAATTCACTGTCCCGCATTACATTACTGAAACTAAGGATTGACTAGTTTGTATTTCCCTTACCCTTGTTTACCTTTTTGGGTTAATCATGGTTAGCTTATGCTATTCCTTAAACTTAATCAATGAACATGATGTGATCTTTTATGATACGATGATGTTATCCCGATGGGGTCCTTGTGATTACTTTAGGGGGCTCAGGCTCTTTCCTAAGTGCCTCTCCGCAAGGACCTGTTTGGGAGTGACAACCCGAGATAACAGTGCAACCATGAGGGTGGAATGGGACGCCCTTAGCTGATTAATTAGAGGAACCAGAGGAGTAGTTGGCTTCACCATAGGGCCGTCAATGGGGTCTAGGCACAGTACTTGCTCTGCCGAGGCTAGTTGCAGAGGTTCTTTGAATTGGTTTTGTTAGTCACCGTTCCTTTGGGGAGATGTACTATGTTTATGAAACTAGAGAAACCTAACGGGCGGCTATGTCCTCTGGGAAATCTTTGTAAAGGCTACATAGTGAGAACCTGCTAGGTCACCTTGGTAGTGATCAATGGGGAGGCTAGAACCCCGGGCAGAATGGGAATCACGGCTTGTGGGTAAAGTGTGCAACCTCTGCAGAGTGTTAGAAACTGGTATATCAGCCGTGCTCGCGGTTATGAGCAGCCTTGGGATCCTCTTCGATTAGAAGAACAATGGTTACTTTTATGATGATAATTAACAATGGTGATTATAATCCTGATCTCTGGTATTTCCTCTTGGAGGGAGTGCCTCTGGGTAATAACTGGGTTATTACTAAAACTTGGCTCTACTTATAGTAATAAAACTTGACCAACTAAAAGCAACCGCTTAACTTTAAACTCCACATACAGCTAGTCCACTTTAGCCAAATGGGACATTTGCTGAGTACGTTGAAGTGTACTCACCCTTGCTTTACAAACCACGTCACCCTAGGTTGTCCTCACTGTTCTCAGTGCTCAGGAGGTGAAGCTGGCAACATGGATGACTTCGAGGAGTTCCAGGAATACGATGAGTTCTAGTTTACTTTAGTGTCAAACCCCCAGTTAGTTGCCTGTGTAGGCTTACATTCTACGTTTCGTTACTCCGCACTTTGATTTAATGTTGAACACTATAGATGTGTATTAGACTCTATGGATGTCTCAGGCATCTTGATGTAACTAAGTACCTTTCCGCTATTTAATTCAAGCATTGTGTGATGATGTCCAATTATGTAATCGCTATGTACGTGATTTCTGATCCTGACATGTACATGGTCCGCATTCGGTTTACCTTCCAAAATCGGGTGTGACAGTGAAGCACATAAGTAGAGTAAAGAACCTATCATCGACCGATATACCTTTTGATCTACGGATTTACCTCCCATGTCGAGGTCGAGATGTCCATTGGTTCCCATGGGTGTCTTGATGGGTTTAGCATTCTTCATTCCAAACTTCTTAATTATGTCTTGAATGTACTTAGTTTGGCTGATGAAGGTGCCCTCTTGGAGTTGCTTGATTTGAAATCCAAGGAAATACTTCAACTCCCCCATCATAGACATCTCGAATTTCTATATCATAATCCTACTAAACTCTTCACAAGAGGACTTGTTAGTAGACCTAAATATAATTTCATCAACATAAATTTGGCATATAAACAAGTCTTTAGCAATTGTTTTAGTGAAGAGAGTAGGGTCAGCTTTACCAACTTTGAAGCCATTAGTGATAAGAAAGTCTCTCAGGCATTCATACCATGCTCTTGGGCTTGTTTGAGCCCATAAAGCGCCTTTGAGAGTTTGTAAACATGAGAAGGATACTCACTATCTTCAAAGCCGGGAGGTTGCTCAACATACACCTCTTCCTTGATAGGACCATTGAGGAAGGCACTCTCCACGTCCATTTTATATAACTTCAAGCCATGGTAAGTAGCATAGACAAGTAATATACGAATTGACTCAAGCGTAGCTATGGGTGCATAGGTTTCATCAAAACACAAACCTTTGACTTGTGAATAACCTTTAGCAATAAGTCGGGCTTTGTTCCTAGTCACCACACCATGCTTGAAAGTCATCTAGAGGGGAGGTGAATAGGCGAAACCTAAAATTTATAAACTTAAACACACACTAGGGCCGGAGTTAGCGTTAGAATTAAAACCGAGTGTGGAAGATTGTTTCTCTTGCCACGAGTTGCTCAAGTGATGCGGATGACGTTTGAGGAGCAAACTCAAATCAATATTAGCAAGGAAATTTAGAGAGAGGAAAGGGAGCAAACAAATCAAGCGAGAATCAATGCGATTGAACACGGTGATTTGTTTTACCGAGGTTCAGTTCCAAAGAACCTAGTCCCTGTTGAGGAGGCCACAAAGGCCGGGTCTATTCCAACCCTTTCCCTATCTCAAACGGTCACTTAGACTGAGTGAGCCTTCTCCTTAATTTATCGGGTCACTAAGACCCTGCAAGGACCACCACACACTTAGGTGTCTCTTGCTAACTTTACAAGCACTTGGAAATGAGAATGAGAAAGGAAGAAAGGCAATCCAAGCGACAAGAGCAACAAAAGAACACAAAAACATCCTCTCTCAAGTCACTAATGGAATTGAGTTGATTTGGAGGCTTGGAGAGGATTTGGTCTTTGGAATGTGTCTTGGAGTGTAGTCTTTTGCTCTTGTATTGAATGTTGAGTTCAGAATGCTTGGATGGCTTTGAATGAGGTGGTTGGGGATATTTATAGCCCCCAACCACTTTCATAGCTGTTGGCTGAGTTTGCTGGCGATGGGCACACCGAACAGTACGGTGGTGCACCGGATAGTCATTGTTCACTATCTAGTGTGCGCCACGCCAGCACGCCCATTGGGGTTTGAAGCTGGTCGACCGCTGGAGCCGTTGTCCTGTAGCTGCACCGGACAGTCCGGTGCCACATCGGACATGTCCGGTGCCCTTTGACTTCTGTGTTCTGACTCTGCCGTGCACAGTTCTTTACTGTTCATGCGCAATGTTCGTGTTGCAGTCGACCGTTGACGCCAGTTAGCCATTGCTCCGCTGGCTCACCAGACAGTCCGGTGCACACATGACAGTCCGGTGAATTATAGCGGAGCGTGCCTGGCGAATTCTCGAGAGTGGCTAGTTTGTTTGTGCCTGGGCCTGGTGCACCGGACTGTGTCCGGTGCGCCACTTGGCAGCACACTCTCATGTCTTGCTCCAAAATTTGTTTGTGTCCCCAACTGAATATCTTTCTTGGTTTGTGTTGAATGTTATGCACCTGAGATAAATGACATCTAGGCAAACTAGTTAGTCCACATGGTTTGTGTTAGACGTCAACCACCAAAATCGATTATAGGAAATGATTAAGTTTATTTCCCTTTCAATCTCCCCATTTTTGGTGATTGATGCCAACACTAACCAAAGCAAATCTGAAGTGTAGAAATGTAACTAGTTTGTGATTTAGATAGATGTGCATAGGTCACTTAGAATTAAACCAATGAAAGACTTTATGCATATGTCTAAGAATGAATGGATTGCTTTTCTCTTATTTAACATTTTGGACCACATTTTCACCACTTATTTGTTTTTGCATATCTTTCGGGAAAATCTTTTTCAAAATCTTTTGCAAGTAGTCAAAGGTATAAGAATATGATTGTAAGAGGCATTTTTAAGATTTGAAATTCCTCCCCCTGTTTCCAATGTTTTTCCTTTGACTAAATGAAAGCTCCCCCTGAAGAAATTCTTCCCTTAGCTTTCAAGAGGGTTTTTGAAACGATTTTCCCTTTTTGAAATAGATGCTAAATGAACTTATACCAATTGAAATTCCTTATTTGAAATTATGAAGCCAAATGAGATATCAATTGAAAATTCATTTAGAGGCTAACTAAAAATACCAATTGAAATATTTTTCATACTCATGAATACATAATAAGATACCAATTGAAAAAATACTTCCTTTCAAAAAATCTAATGAAATATACACTAAAATTTTTAAAATGGTGGTGCAATCCTTTTGCTTTGGGCTTAATACTTTCCCCCTTTAGCATTAATCGCCAAAAATGAAGAACTTTGAGAACCCTTTTAAACTTTCTCCCACATTGGTAAAGTAAATATAAGTGAAGGGTTATACCAATTGAGAGTTGCATGAGTAACGTCAAAGGATAAATAATACCGTCAGAGTTGGAGTGGAAGCCTTGCCTTTACCGAAAACTCCATTTACCTTTCAATCTAAGACTAAGTATGGAAATATACTTGAAAGCACATTAGTCTTAGCCTTGGCACAAGAAGAATAAGAAATATGCATTTGTACCAAATGAAAGGACATGATCAAAGGTATATAAATGAGCTATGTGTGCAATGTTTCAATCAAAGTTCTGAGAAACAAGTATATTTAGCTCATTCCTAAGTTTGCTAAAGGTCTTTTCATCTAGTAGCTTGGTAAAGATATTGGCTAATTGGTTGTGGGTATTAACATAAGCAATTTCGATATCCCCCTTTTGTTGGTGATCTCTCAGAAAGTGATACCGTATGTCTATGTGCTTAGTGCGGCTGTGTTCAATGGGATTATCCGCCATACAGATTGCACTCTCATTATCACATACGAGAGGGACTTTGCTCAACTTGTAGCCATAGTCCCTAAGGGTTTGCCTCATCCAAAGTAATTGTGCACAGTAATGGCCTACAACAATATACTCGGCTTCGACGAGAGAAAGAGCTACTAAGTTTTGTTTCTTTGAAGCCCAAGACACCAGGGATCTCCCTAGAAACCGATAAGTCCCTGATGTGCTCTTCCTATCAATTTTACACCCTACATAATCGGCATCAGAATATCCAATTAAATCAAATATAGATCCCTTGGGGTACCAAAGCCCAAACTTAGGAGTGTAAACTAAATATCTCATGATTCTTTTCATGGCTCTAAGGTGAACTTCCTTAGGATTTGCCTAGAACCTTGCACACATGCATACAAAAAGCATAATATCCGGTCGTGAAGCACATAAATAGAGTAAAGATTCTATCATTGACTAGTATACCTTTTGATCTACAGATTTACCTCCTGTATCGAGGTCGAGATGCCCATTAGTTCCCATGGGTGTCTTGATGGGTTTGACATTCTTCATTCCAAATTTCTTAAGTATGTCTTAGATGTACTTAGTTTGGCTGATGAAGGTGCCTTTTGGAGTTGCTTGGTTTGAAATCCAAGAAAATACTTCAACTCCCCCATCATAGACATCTCAAATTTTTGAATCATAATCCTACTAAACTCTTCACAAGATGACTTGTTAGTAGACCCAAATATAATATCATCAACATAAATTTGGCATATAAACAAGTCTTTTGCAATTGTTTTAGTGAAGAGGGTAGGGTCAACTTTTCCAACTTTGAAGCCATTAGTGATTAAGAAGTCTCGTAGGCATTCATACCATGCTCTTGGAGCTTGCTTGAGCCCATAAAGTGCCTTTGAGAGCTTATAGATATGGTTAGGATACTCACCATCTTCAAAGCCAGGAGGTTGCTCAACATAGACCTCTTCCTTGATAGGGCCATTGAGGAAGGCACTTTTCATATCCATTTGATAAAGCTTAAAGCCATGGTAAGTAGCATAGGCAAGTAATATTTGAATTGACTCAAGCCTAGCTACGAGTGCATAAGTTTCATCAAAATCCAAACCTTCGACTTATGAATACCCTTTGGCTACAAGTCGGGCTTTGTTACTTGTCACCATACCATGCTCCTCTTGCTTGTTGCGGAATACCCACTTGGTACCTACAACATTTTGGTTAGGACGTGGAACTAAATGCCATACCTCATTTCTCGTGAAGTTGTTGAGCTCCTCTTGCATTGCCACCACCCAATCCAGAGCTTTTAGTGCATCCTCCACCCTGTATGGCTCAATAGAGGACACAGAAGAGTAATGTTCACATAAATGAGCAACTCGAGATCTAGTGGTTACCCCCTTGTGAATGTCACCAAGAATGGAGTTGACAGGGTGATCTCTTTGAATTGCTTGGTGGACTCTTGGATGTGGTGGCCTTTGATCCTGAATCTCTTGATCATCTTCCTTGTCATCATCATTTTCATCTCCCCCCTTGATCAATGTCCTCCTCTTGAGGTGGCTCATCGTCTTGATCTTCATCCTCTTCTTCTTGAGCCTAACCCTCATCTTGAGTTGGTGGAGATGCTTGCATAGAAGATGATGGTTGATCTTGTATTTGTGGAGGCTCTTCGGATTCCTTAGGACACACATCCCCAATGGACATGTTCCTTAGTGCGACACATGGAGCCTCTTCATCATCTAGTTCATCGAGATCAACTTGCTCCACTTGGGAGCCATTAGTCTCATCAAACACAATGTCACAAGAAACTTTAACTAGTCTAGTGGATTTGTTGAAGACACTATATGCCCTTGTGTTTGAGTCATAACCGAGTAAAAAACCTTCTACAGCTTTAGGAGCAAATTTAGAAGTTCTACCTCACTTAATAAGAATAAAGCATTTGCTCCCAAAAACTCTAAAATATGAAACATTGGGCTTTTTACCAGTGAGGAGTTCATACGATGTTTTCTTGAGGATTCGGTGAAGATATAACTGGTTGATGGAGTAGTAGGCGGTGTTAATCGCCTCTGCCCAAAACCGGTCCGGTGTCTTGTACTCATCAAGCATGGTTCTTGCCATATCCAGTAGAGTTCTATTCTTCCTCTCCACTACACCATTTTGTTGAGGTGTGTAGGGAGAAGAGAACTCATGCTTGATGCCCTCTTCCTCAAAAAATCCTTCAATTTGTGAATTCTTGAACTCCGTCCCATTATCGCTTCTAATATTTTTGATCCTCAATCCAAACTCATTTTGAGCCCGTCTTAAGAATCTCTTTAAGGTCTCTTGGGTTTGAGATTTTTCCTGCAAAAAGAATACCCAAGTGAAGCGAGAATAATCATCCATAATAACTAGACAGTACTTACTCTCGCCGATGCTTATGTAAGCGATCGGGCTGAATAGGTCCATGTGGAGTAGCTCAAGTGGCCTGGCAGTCGTCATGATGTTCTTGTGTGGATGATGAACTCCAACTTGCTTCCCTGCTTGACATACTCTACAAATCCTGTCTTTCTCAAAATGAACATTGTTAGTCCTAAAATGTGTTCTCCCTTTAGAAGTTTGTGAAGATTCTTCATCCCAACGTGGGCGAGTCGGCGATGCCAGAGCCAACCCATGTTAGTCTTAGCAATTAAGCAAGTGTCTAGTTCAGCTTGATTATCATTAAAATCAACTAAATATAGCTGACCATCTAACACTCCCTTAAATGTTATTGAATCATCACTTCTTCTAAAGACAGTAACACCTATATCAGTAAACAGACAGTTGTAGCCCATTTTGCATAATTGAGAAACAGAAAGCAAATTGTAATCTAAAGAACCTACAAGAAAAACATTAGAAATGGAATGGTCAGGAGATATAGCAATTTTACCCAAACCTTGATTTCCATCCCCGAATGTAATAGTTCGTTGGGGATATCATTTTTCTCGTATGAGGAGAACATCCTTTTCTCCCCTGTCATGTGGTTTGTGCACCCGCTATCGATTATCCAACTTGAACCACCGGATGCATAAACCTACAAAACAAATTTAGGCCTTGTTCTTAGGTACCCAAACGGTCTTGGGTCCTTTGACATTAGAAACAAGCACCTTGGGTACCCAAACACAAGTCTTTAGACTCTTGTGTTTGCCCCCAACATATTTGGCAACTACTTTGCCTGATTTGTTAGTAAGCACATAAGAAGCATCAAAAGTCCTAAATGAAATGTTATGCTCATTTGATGCATTAGGATTTTCTTGTTAGGCATTTTGACATGAGTGGTATGCCTAGAACTAGAAGCCTCATTTTTATACATAAAAGCATGATGAGAAACATTATGAGGTTTTCTAGCATGAATTTTCCTAATCTTATGCTCGGGATAGTTTGCCAGATATAAAATGTAACCCTCTCTATCTTGAACCATGGGTTCCTTACCCTTAACAAAATTAGACAATTTCTTGGGCATTAAGCTTGACATTGCTTTGGCTCCCTTGTTGGAAGCCAATGCCATCCTTAATGCCAAGGCGTCTCCCATTATAGAGCATGTTTCTAGCAAATTTAAAATTTTCATTTTATAGCTCATGCTCGGCAATTTTAGCATTTAATTTAGCTATGTGATCATTTTGTTCTTTAATCATAGCAATGTGATCATCAATAGCTTCAACATTAACATCTCTATATCTAGTGCAAATAGTGACATGTTTGACAGTAGATGTAGAGGGTTTGCAAACATTCAATTCTTCTATCTTAGCAGTTAAACTAGCATTCTTACCTTTAAGATAGGAAATTGAATCTCTGTAAACATTCAATTTTTCAATCTTAGAAACTAAACTAGCATTTTCATCTCTAAGACAGGAAATTGTATTATTGCAAATGCTAAGCTCCTTAGACAAGTTTTCACAATTTTCTACTTCTAGAGCATAAGCATTTATCAATTTAACAAATTTTTTGTTTTCCTTAACGAGCAAGTCCTCTTGGCATTCCAAGAGATCATCCTTCTCGTTAATGGTTTCAATTAATTCATTCAATTTTTTCTTTTGATCCATGGTAAGGTTAGCAAAGAGAGAAATTAAATCATCTTCATTATCACTAGAACTACCCTCATCATCGGATGTAGTATATTTGGTGGTACTTCTAGAATGTACCTTCTTCTTTTTGCCATCATTTGCCATGAGACATTTGTGGCTGATGTTGGGGAAGAGAAGTCCCTTGTTAACGACGATTTTGACGGCATCCTCGTCGGAGGAGGAGTCGGTGGAGCTCTCATCGGAGTCCCATTCCCACCCCATGTGCGCCTCGCCGCCCTTGTTCTTGTGGTACTTCTTCTTTTCCATCTTCTTCTTCCCCTTCTTGTCTTCGTCCCTGTCACTTTCACTAGAATATGGACATTTAGCTATAAAGTGACCAGACTTACCACACCGGTAGCACACCCTCTTAGAGTGGGGTTTGTAGTCCTTCCCCCTCCTTTGCTTGAGGATTTGATGAAAGCTCTTAATGATAAGAGCCATCTCCTCGTTGTCGAGCTTGGAGGCATCGATTGGAAGCCTACTTGGTGTAGACTCCTCCTTCTTCTCTTCTGTTGCTTTGAATGCAATGGGTTGCACCTCGAGTGTAGAGGTGGCGCCTTGCTCCAAGTTGACAATGTGTTTGGAGTCTTTGATCATAAGTTCAAAGCTCACAAACTTGCCAATTACCTCCTCAGGAGACATCTATTTGTATCTAGAATCTCCACAGATTAGTTACACTTGAGTGGGATTATGAAAAACAAGTGATCTAAGAATAACCTTGACCATCTCATGGTCATCCCACTTTGTGCTCCCGAGGTTGCGCACTTGATTGACCATGGTCTTGAGCCAGTTGTACATGGCTTGCAGCTCTTCTCCTTTGTTGAGGATGAATAGACCGAGCTCTCCCTCGATCGTCTCCCGCTTAGTGATCTTGGTCACCTCGCCCCCTTCATGTGCCGTTTTGAGGACGTCCCAAATTTCTTTGGCATTCTTTAACCCTTGCACCTTGTTATAATCCTCTCGACATAAAGAGGCGAGGAGTATAGAAGTTGCTTGGGAGTTAAAGTGCCTAATTTGGGCGGCCTCGTCTGAGTCATAGTCCTCGTCCCCCACCTGTGGTGCTTGCGCTCCAAATTCAACAATGTCCCATATGCTTTCGTGGAGTAAGGTTAGATGATGCCTCATTTTATCACTCCGCATACATTAATCTTCACCATCAAAATATGGTGGTTTGCCTAAGGGAAATGAAAGTAAAGGAGCGCGCTTGGGAATACGAGGATAGCGTAGGGGCATTGTACTATACTTCTTGCGCTCATGGCGCTTAGAAGTAGTGGACGACTCGTTGCTAGAGGTGGAGGGTGTTGAAGAGTCGGTCTCGTAGTAGACCACCTTCTTCATCTTCTTCTTCTTCTTATCACCCCTCTTATGTGACTTGATGGAGGAAGAGAATTCCTCCTTGTACTTGTTGCCAGACTCCCTTGAGAGAGTCTTCCCTGAGCTCGTGGGCTTCTCACCGGTCACAATCTCCCTCTTGGCGTGATCTCCAGACATCACTTCAAGTTTATTAGACTCTTAATGAAGCACTGGCTCTGATACCAATTGAAAGTCGCCTAGAGGGGGGTGAATAGGCAAAACCTGAAATTTATAAACTTAAACACACATTAGGGTCAGAGTTAGCGTTAGAATTAAAACCGAGTGTGGAAGATTGTTTCTCTTGCCACAAGTTGCTCAAGTGATGCGGATGACGTTTGAGGAGCAAACTCAAATCAATAATAGCAAGGTAACTTTAGAGAGAGGAAAGGGAGCAGATAAATCAAGCGAGAATCAATGCGATTGAACACGGTGATTTGTTTTACGAGGTTCGGTTCCAAAGAACCTAGTCCCCTTTGAGGAGGCCACAAAGGCCGGGTCTATTCCAACCCTTTCCCTCTCTTAAACGATCACTTAGACCGAGTGAGGCTTCTCCTTAATCAATCGGGTCACTAAGACCCCGCAAGGACCACCACACACTTAGGTGTCTCTTGCTAGCTTTACAAGCACATGAAAATGAGAATGAGAAAGGAAGAAAGGCAATCCAAGCGACAAGAGCAACAAAAGAACACAAAAACACCCTCTCTCAAGTCACTAATGGAATTGAGTTGATTGGAGGCTTGGAGAGGATTTGATCTTTGGAATGTGTCTTGGAGTGTAGTCTTTTGCTCTTGTATTGAATGTTGAGTTCAGAATGCTTGGATGGCTTTGCATGAGGTGGTTGGGGGGTATTTATAGCCCCCAACCACTTCCATAGGCGTTGGCTGAGTCTGCTGGCGATGGGCACACCGGACAATGCGGTGGTGCACCGGTCAGTCACTGTTCACTGTCCGGTGCGCGCCACGTCAGCACACCCGTTGGGGTTTGGAGCTGGTCGACCGTTGGAGCCGTTGTCATGTAGCTGCACCAGACAGTCCGGTGCCACACCTGACATGTCCGGTGCCCTCTGACTTCTGCGTTCTGACTCTGCCGTGTGTTGTTCATTACTGTTCACGCGCACTGTTCATTTTGCAGTCGACCATTGACGCCAGTTAGCCGTTGCTCCGCTGGCTCACCGGACAGTTTGGTGAATTATAGCGGAGCGTGCCTGGCGAATTCCCGAGAGTGGCTAGTTTGTTTGCGCCTGGGCCTGGTGCACCGTACAGTGTCTGGTGCGCCACTTGGCAGCACACTCTCATGTCTTGCTCCAAAATTTGTTTGTCCCCAACTGAATTTCTTTCTTGGTTTGTGTTGAACCTTATGCACCTAAGATAAATGACATCTAGGCAAACTAGTTAGTCCATGTGGTTTGTGTTGGACGTCAACCACCAAAATCAATTATAGGAAATGATTAAGTTTATTTCCCTTTCAATGCTCATCTTGTTTGTTGCAGAACACCACTTGGTACCTACAACATTTTGGTTATGATGTGGAACTAAATGCCATACCTCATTCCTTGTGAAGTTATTGAGCTCCTCTTCATTGCCACCACCCAATCCAGATCTCTTAGTGCATCCTCTATCATGTATGGTTCAATAGAAAATATAAAAGAGTAATGTTCACAAAAATGAGCAATTCGAGATCTTGTGGTTACCCCCTTGTGAATGTCACCAAGTATGGAGTTGACGGGGTGATCTCTTTGAATTGCTTGGTGGACTCTTGGGTGTGGTGGTCTTTGATCCTGAATCTCTTGATCATCTTCCTTGTCTTGATCCTCTTCATCTCCCCCTTGATCAATGTCCTCCTCTTGAGGTGGCTCATTGTCTTGATCTTCATCCTCTTCTTCTTGAGCCATTTTCTCATCTTGAGTTGGTGGAGATGCTTGATTAGAAGATGACGGTTGATCTTTTGCTTGTGGAGGCTCTTCGGATTCTTTTGGACACACATCCCCAATGGACATGTTCCTTAGCGCGAAACACGAACTCTCTTCATCATCTAGTTCATCAAGATCAACTTGCTCCACTTGGGAGCCATTAATCTCATCAAACACAATGTTACAAGAAACTTCAACTAATCCAGTGGATTTGTTGAAGACTCTATATGCTCTTGTGTTTGAGTCATAACCAAGTAAAAAGCCTTCTACTGCTTTAGGAGCAAATTTGGAATTGCTACCACTCTTAATAAGAATAAAACATTTGCTCCCAAAAACTCTAAAATAAGAAACATTGGGCTTTTTACCGGTGAGGAGTTCATATGATGTTTTCTTGAGGATTCAGTGAAGGTAGAGTCGGTTGATGGAGTAGCAGGCGGTGTTAATCGCCACTGGCCAAAACCGATCCGGTGTCTTGTACTCATCAAGCATGGTTCTTGCCATATCCAAAAGAGCTCTATTCTTCCTCTCCACTACACCATTTTGTTGAGGTGTGTAGGGAGAAGATAACTCATGCTTGATGCCCTCCTCCTCAAGAAATCCTTCAAGTTGAGAGTTCTTGAACTCTGTTCCATTGTCGCTTCTAACCTTTTTGATTCTCATTCCGAACTCATTTTGAGCCCATCTCAAGAATCTCTTTAGGGTCTCTTGAGTTTGAGATTTTTCCTGCAAAAAGAATACCCAAGTGAAGCGAGAATAATCATCCACAATAACAAGAAAATACTTACTCCTACCGATGCTTATGTAAGCGACCGGGCTGAATAGATCCATATGGAGTAGATCAAGCGGTATGTCTGTCATCATGATGTTCTTATGTGGATGATGAGCTCTAATTTGCTTTCCTGCTTGACATGCGCTATAAATCCTGTCTTCCTCAAAATGAACATTTGTTAGTCCTAAAATGTGTTCTCCCTTTAGTAGTTTGTGAAGATTCTTCATCCCAACATGGGCATGTCGGTGATGCCAGAGCCAGCCCATATTAGTCTTAGAAATTAAGCAAGTGTCTAATTTGGCATTGTTATCATTAAAATCAACGAAGTATAGCTGACCATCTAACATTCCCTTAAAAGCTATTGAATCATCACTTCTTCTAAAGACAGAAACACCAACATTAGTAAAGAGACAGTTGTAGCCCATTTTATATAATTGAGAAACTAAAAGCAAGTTGTAGTCTAAGGAATCTACAAGAAAAACATTAGAAATGGAATGGTTAGGAGATATAGCAATTTTACCCAAACCTTTGACCAAACCTTGATTTCCATCTCGAATGTAATAGCTCTTTGGGTATCTTCATTTTTCTCACATGAGAACATCCTTTTCTCCCCTGTTATGTGGTTTGTGCACCCGCTATCGATTATCCAGCTTGACCCGCCAGATGCATAATCCTACAAAATAATTTTAGGCCTTGTTCTTAGGTACCCAAACTGTCTTGGGTCCTTTGACATTAGAAACAAGCACCTTGGGTACCCAAACACAAGTCTTGGGACTCTTGTGTTTGCCCCCAACATATTTGGCAACTACTTTTCCTGATTTGTTAGTTAACACATAAGATGCATCAAAAGTCTTAAATGAAATATGTGCTCATTTGATGCATTTGCAATTTTCATTTTAGGCATTTTGATATGAGTTGAATGCCTAGATGCCTCATTATTATACATGTTGGGGACTTGTTCTCAAATGCTATGAATTAAGAACAAGGCAACACAGAAAAGTTAATGGTTAATGTCCTTCGTCCTTCGAAGTGTTATTTCCCTTAGGATATAACGATTTCGGACGAAGGTTATGAAGGACATACCTTCATCATCATAATTTATATTGATAAAAGAAAAAGCACATAAAACGTGAAAGAATACATGAACAATTATATAATATTATTAAGTGTTATCATTATATGATTATGGAAGAATAAGAACAATATTGAATTACATTTGTACCTTCGATTTGACGGAAGGCAAAAATACAAGCGTGACGCACGAGCGAATACAAATCAGCGTGAACAGTACGGGGGTACTGTTTATCTATTTATAGACACAGGACACAGCTTGTGAAGAATTACAATTATGCCCCTCATAAAAGTTTACAACATTGACTCAGACCTTTATGGATTAAAAGGTCATTCTATCTCTAAGTCGATTTGTAATACCGAAGCTTCATGAAGAGGAACCTTCGGTCATCTCCTGGGGACAACTTCAGCCGAAGCTGCTTCTTCCTACAAGACCTTCGGCGCAACGAAGCATGGCCCCAACAGTAGCCCCTTTCGCGGCGCTAGATCGTTTTTCGTAACGAGCTTGATCCGTGAAAAAAGCCTCTTAAGCTTCGGGAAACCGAAGGTCCAAAAAAACACCTTCCCTGAGCTCGTTGTCGAGAAACGATTCAGTTTCCGAGCGCGTGTCAGGCCCACCTTGCAGAGTTACTGTTTGGTCTTTGCGGTCCACCGCGCAGCGAGTGCAAGTGACTGTCCGCCTGGTGTAAAAATCCTGGCGTTTCGCCTTCTTACCTGCAGCACTATAAAAACAGACGGGTAGGTGTGAAGTTACCATAGCATTCATTGCTATTTGCACTGTTTTGCTGCCAAAATTTTTAACCATAGCCGAAGCCTGACTCTCGGAATCGAACGAAGCTCCAACTCGAAGTCTGCTTCGTCAGAAGGAAAGGCTTCGGGAGAAAAAAGTATTCAATTTCCACAGACTCAGAATTAAATGGCCAGAGTGCGATCTACTGCCAGGGTTGAGCGTGAAGGAGACGAAGCTGAAGGTTCGGAGACTGTTCCTATCTCCGAAGCAATGCAACGATCCGGACTGGTAACCTCGGGAGAAATCCCCACTGTTGAAGCAGAACAAGCAACTGCCGAAGCAGAAGATGAGAACATTGAAGAAACTGATCCCGAAGATGATTATCGTATTGCCATGCCAAGTAAGCCCAGCCACTTGGACTTCGGAAAGTCGACCGTTTCGAAGGCTGATCTTTCCAAGATGGTAAAGTCAGGTTATTTCAGTGAAAGTCAGAAGAAGTTACTCCGCTTCGGGGGAGAAGAAACTACCCCGAAGCCAGAGAAGGATGAGATAGTCATTTTCAAGAGCTTTCTAAAGGCTGGGCTGAGATTCCCCCTTCATGGGATTATTGCAGATGTATTGAAGAAGTTTGGTATTTACTTTCATCAGTTGACTCCTAACGCTATCGTTAGGCTTAGTGTTTATATCTGGGCCCTCCGAAGCCAGGCGGTGGAGCCGTTTGCCGACAGCTTTTGTCGAGTTCATGAGCTGCATTACCAGACGAAGGCTAGAAAAGATGGATTACATGATAACTTTGGTTGCTACAATTTTGCCTATCGGAAAACCACAAAGTTTCCTGTAATTAGCTACCAAAGCAAATGGCCGGCAGGCTGGAAGTCAGAGTGGTTTTATGTGAAAGTTGACGAAGACAAAGAGAAGTTGGTACAAAGCCCACTTGAATTGATCTTCGGAGAAACAAGACCGCGATGCCACATGACATTAGAAGGTCCCACCTGGGCTGCACTGGGTGAGTTTAGAATTATTTCAGAGCATATCAGTACTAGGGACCTGGTTCAAGAGTTCTTGGCCTTCAGGGTTTTCCCTACTTTAAAAGAATGGAAAATGCCGAAGCTGGAAGGGGAGAAGAAAGAAGGGGAACTTGTCCGGCTTCCTTACCATTTCAAGTTCAAGAAATACTTTAAAAAACCTTGCCAAGAGTGGCTGGACACAGTTGAAGTAATGTGCAATGAAATACTTGGTAATTACTCGAAAAAAGAAGATCAGCTAATGACTGCGGCCTTCGGCACCCGTCCGAAGCGAAGACTAAACCGAGTGTTTGATGCCCTGGGTTTCGAGTACCCTGACTATGAACGGCTGAATAAGGGTGCTGAGGGCCAAAAAAGGAAAAGGGTGGCCGAAACTTTGAACAAAGATGAGGAAGAACCACCAAAAGAGAAGAATATTCCAAAGAAGAGAAGAATATCATCTCCGAAGCGAAAATTATCCGATGAAGAGGGGACTCCTGCATCACCCTCTACCACCGACGTGGAGGAAATCTTAAAGGTAATGACTGAACCCCTGCCCGCAAAGCTAAGTCCATTAGGGCCTCAACTGACGAAGCTTTTTCGAAAGGTGGAGGAGCCCGAAAAAACGAAGAAGATAACCAAAACAAAGAGACAAAGAATTATTGCAGTGACCGAAGTCATTGACAAGACGCCACCGAGGGCTTCAACTCGGAAAGCGCCAGCGGTTGAGGGCACAATAAATGTCGAAGTCGCACCTTCGGAGGTCGCGGCTACCGAAGCCGCTTCGGCCGAAGACTTGAACTTGGAGACTACAATTGAAGACATCGACAAAATACTGCTAGACATGGCCGCAGAAGAAGCTACCACTGCTGCTGAAGAAACCATGGCCAAAGTGCCTGGGAAGGGAAAGGAGATAGCCGAAGATACTTTGGAGGACGAAGCCTTCATATTTCAAAATTTAGTTGGGCAAGAACTGTCGAAGGCCGAAATAGAAGAGCTTAAAGAATATGCCAAATCTTGCGGATATAAGCCAGGAGCTCTTCTTTTCGGAGGTATTGACGATGAGAAATTGGACTGCATCCGGGATCAAACTGGAGCTAAGGTCATCGGTACTCTATCAAAGAGTATCGGTTTTCCGAAGCTAGAAACGGATATCAGCCGCTACCGACGACAACATATCGTTGGTAGCTTATTTTATTCGAATTTCAAGGTAAACAACTTTTCTCTGACTTTTATTGTTTTTAATAATGAAAATGTTCCTAACGAAGGTTGTTTATGTGCAGAGCATGCTACTGAGCAAAGCTTTGAAAATGCAGCAAGATTTAGAGGATAAGAAACACGAAGTTATAATTGAAAATTTAGAGAGCAGAATAAAAGAGCAATCAGCTATTATTGAAAAGAAAGACTTCGAACTCCAAACAACCGAAGGCTTATTGGCAGAAACTGAAGCTAAAGTAGCAGAATTGAATTCGAAGCTTCTCTGCCAATCAAAACAATTTGAACAAGAGAAGCTAGAGCTTGATTCAAAATTTGAGGCCGAAGTCCAAACAAACTCAGATTTGAAGAAATCATTGACAAGCCTTCAAGACAAATGTTTGAAATTTAGTAACAACTGTATTCAACAATTAAAAAAGATCTTTTATTCAGTTGGAGCCAGCAGTGGAAAGTTCACCCCTTCAGCTGAAAATTTGCCAAGAACCTTCGAACATATTGAAGCTGAAATTGATGAGCTTGACGAAGTTATAGCCGGGCACGGTGACTTCTTTGCCTGGGTGGCTTCTCGGGGCACTGCTGCAGCATTTCTGAAGGCCGGCTGTGATCATGGAAAAATCGTCAACAGGCCCAATTTCACTCTATCTCCATCAATGCTAGACGATATTCCTGACCTCGCCCGAAGCATTTCAAACAGATTTATAAAAATGATATGGACAAAAGGCGGGCGAGAAAAGGCTGGAGACGAAGCTCGAAGTCATCTTGAACCAGTAAGAAATCATACCTTGTGCTTACCTTCTCCTTCAAACTTAAAGTGCTTACCTTGTGCTTACCTTGATTCATGTAGGATGACGAAGCTGAAAGTGATGCTTAGAAAATATGCCGCCGAAGTTGAAGCCCGGTGAAGATCAGTAGGAGTATACTGTAGAAAAAACTCAAGAGACTTTTGTAATATCTTTTGTAAATACAGCTAAACTGTTCTTAATGAACTTTGTTCATACCTTGTAATATATTCTTACCCTTCCATTGAGGCGCTTTGATGTGGACGAAATTAGTATTTTGAGCCAAAGGCGAAAAAACACCTTCCCTTCTTTTCATACACAACGAAGCATAAAAGACCGCTTCTTCTTTTTGCCGAAACCTTTCTTTTTTGTACACAACGAAGCATAAAAGACTGCTTCTTCTTTTTGCCGAAACCTTTCTTTTTTGTACACGAAGAAGCTCTTCTCTTATGCCGAAACAACCACTTATACCATGATGATGATTATCCTATATATGCCTGAATGAATGTTTATGAATGCAAATGCTATGATGTAATGTGATGTGCGAATGAATGTCCAAAACACATATCCGAAGCCGTACGCTTAGCCATTATTTCCTTAGAAACAATCACACATCAGCTCTGCATTCCCTTAGGAACGACTTTGGAGCTTCTTCGCCTTTTACTTTCGGCGGAATCAGCGTTGACTTTTTGCTGTAAGCTCTGCATTCCCTTAGGAACGACTTTGGAGCTTCTTCGCCTTTTACTTTCGGCGGAATCAGCGTTGACTTTTCGCTGTAAGCTCTGCATTCCCTTAGGAACGACTTTGGAGCTTCTTCGCTTTTTCAGTTTTTGGCACTCGATGGTGCGTTCTCAGCTTTTACATTTACATTCCTTGGGGGGTTTTGCTCTTATAGAACTAAAAAGGAAATTACATATGATGGCCCCATTAAAAACCTTTCTCCCCCTTTAGAAAGGAAAAGGGTGCCATGAAAAAGAAAAAACATAAAAAAGTTACATCAAGTTACACATAATATCGCCGAAGCTCATCCGCATTCCAAGATCTTGGAATGTCGTTGCCGTCCATGTCCTTCAATCTGTATGAACCAGGTCTTGACGAAGATGCTACTAAGAAAGGTCCCTCCCATTTCAACTGTAACTTGCCCACTGTGTCTGGGTTGGCCACTCTCCGAAGCACCAAGTGTCCCGGCTCAATATTTTTTAGCCGGACTTTTCTATCTCGCCATTTGACTGTTTCAGCTTGGTATTTATTGATATTCTCCACAGCTTGAAGCCTGATCCCTTCAAAAGCATCTTTTTCCACAAAACAAGCATCTTCAGGACCTGATTCTGTCGAAGCTACTACTCTTATTGATCCAGTTTTAGCTTCTTCCGGAGTTATTGCTTCGTCACCGAATAATAACTTGAATGGTGTAAAGCCTATAGACCTTGATGTTGTTGTATTGTGGCTCCACACCACTTTGGTTAACTGATCTGGCCACTTTCCCCTGGGTTGATTGAAGATTAACTTCATTATTCCTGTCATTATAATGTCGTTGGCTCTTTCAACGAGCCCATTTGACTCCGGATGCCTGACTGATGCAAAATGGATCTTCGTACCAATTTGATCACAGAAATTTCTGAAAGCTTCGGAGTCGAACTGTGTTCCATTATCTACAGTAATGGCCTTTGGTACCCCGAAACGACAAACAATATTCTGCCAGAAAAACTTTTGGACAGTGGCCGAAGTTATTGTGGCTAATGGCTTTGCCTCAATCCATTTAGAAAAATACTCCACAGCCACTATAACATATCTTAAATTCCCTTGAGCCGGTGGTAATGGACCTAACAAGTCAAGGCCCCACCTTTGCAATGGCCAGATGGGTTGTATGAGCTATGTTAAAGACGAAGGTTGTCTTTGATTTCTTGCACATTTCTGACAACCTTCGCACTTTTGAACCAATTCCGCTGCATCCGAAGCTGCCTTCGGCCAATAGAACCCTTGACGGAAAACCTTTCCAAGTAACGGCCTAGATCCAATGTGAGATCCACACAGGCCTGCATGTATTTCTTTCATCAACTCTATACCTTCGGTTCTAGATAAACACTTGAGCAGCGGAGCGCAAACTCCATGCTTGTACAACTCCCCTTCTATCATGACATATGGACGAGCTCTTGCCTCTATCCTACTGTTATAAGCTTCGTCATCTGAAAGGAACTTACCCTGAAGGTAAGCGATGATCTTAGTTCTCCAATCTTCGCTATAAACAGGAGATATGTTGAGGACTGCTCTTTCAAGGAGCTCCACTGAAGGTGCCTTTATTGTTTCGAAGAACACATCCGAAGGTAACGGCAGCCCCTGTGCTGCTGACTTAGCTAGCAAATCAGCATGCTCATTTTGTCCTCGAGGGATATTTTTGACAGAAAATCCTTCGAAGGAAGCTTCGATTCTTCGGACCGTGTCTAGATATTTTTCAAGCTTCGGATCTTTAGCCTTGCAACTTTTGTCGATGTGACCCGAAACAACCTGGGAATCAGTTTTAAGAATCTCCCTTCTGATTCCCATTGCCTTTAATTTCTGAAGGCCCAGGAGCAGAGCTTCGTACTCAGTAATATTGTTTGTACAGCTAAAATCAAGTCTTGCCGCATAACAAGTTTTAACTTTGGATGGTGAGACCAACACAGCGGCTGCTCCTGCTCCGAAGGTTCCCCAAGATCCATCGCAAAACACTATCCACACTTCGGCATCTTTATTTGTTTCTTCATCCTGATCCCCTGGCGTCCAATCGGCAATGAAATCTGCCAACGCTTGAGACTGGATCGAGGATCTATGCACATAATCAATGCAAAATTCATTGAGCTCCGCAGCCCATTTTCCAATCCGTCCAGTAGCTTCTCTATTTCTCATAATATCCTTCAACGGCTTCGAAGAAGGAACAACAATATTGTATGCTTGAAAATAATGCCGAAGCTTCCTGGATGCCATTAAGACGGCATATAATACCTTCTCCAGTTCTGTATAGTTTTTCTTTGATACACTAAGGACTTCAGATACAAAATACACTGGAACCTGCTTCTTGACTTGGCCATCAAGCTTCTCCTGGACAAGTGCTGCACTTACTGCTGAGTGCGAAGCTGCCACATATAACAACAAAGGAGCCCCTGGCGTTGGTGGAGTTAATGTTGTTAGATCTATCAAATACTGCTTCAGCTCTTCAAAGGCTTTTTGTTGATTTGATCCCCATTGAAAGACTTCGGCTGATTTCAGCACTTCGAAGAATGGCAAATTTCTTTCTGCTGATCTGGATATGAATCTATTGAGAGATGCCAGCCTCCCTGTCAATCTTTGGGCCCCCTTTCTTGTAGTTGGTGGCTCCATTCGAAGTATAGCTTCAATTTTACTTGGATTAGCTTCAATTCCCTTTGTTGAAACCAAGCATCCAAGAAATTTCCCCTTCTTTACTCCGAAGACACATTTTTCTGGGTTCAGCTTTAAGCCAGCTTGTCTGAAACTGGCGAAGGTCTCCTACAAATCAGCAATATGATTTTCCTGTTTCGTGCTTTTTACAATGATGTCATCAACATAAGTTAGCACATTTCTGCCTATCTGAGACTGGAGGACCTTCGCAGTCATTCTACTAAAACTTCCTCCAGCATTTTTGAGTCCCTCAGGCATCCGAAGATAGCAATATATGCCACTTGGGGTTATGAAGCTAGTCTTCGGCTCATCTTCCTTCTTCATCCAGATTTGGTGATAACCTGAGTAACAGTCTAGCAGACTCATGAGCTCTGAAGAAGCTGCTGCATCAACTAAAGAGTCTATTCTTGGCAATGGGAATTCGTCCTTCGGACAAGCCTTGTTGAGATCTGTAAAATCGATACACATTCTCCACTTGCCATTGGCCTTTTTTACCATAACAGTGTTAGCTAGCCACTCTGGGTACTTTACTTCTCTGATAACTCCTGCACTGAGGAGTCTTTTTACTTCATTATGAGCACCTTCGGCCTTATCATCAGACATTTTCCGAAGCCTCTGCTTTCTGGGTCTGAAGGATGGGTCAACATTGAGCGAGTGTTCAATAACATCCCGATTTACTCCGCAGAGATCATTAGCCGACCATGCAAAAACATCTTTGTTGTTGAACAAAAACCTTATCAAGGTTTTCTCCTGGTCTTCGGATAATTGAGAGCCCAACAACACCTTCTGCTCTGCTATGTCCTCACATAAGAGCATGGGCTTCGGCTGATCTGCTGAAGCTGCTTTCTCCCTTCTGAATTTGTACTGTTCACAAGCTTCAGCTCCATCTATGTTATGGATTGCTTTGGAGTCAGTCCAGCTTCCTTCGGCCCTTCTGGCAGCTTCCTGACTTCCATGAATAGCGATGGGTCCTTGATCCGAAGGTATCTTCATGCAAAGGTAGGCAGGATGAAGGATTGCTTCGAAAGCATTGAGGGTGCCACGACCAATAATTGCATTGTAAGGGTATTCCATGTCAACAATGTCAAACACAACTTGCTCAGTTCTAGTGTTGTTGATGAACCCGAAGGTCACTGGCATGGTGATCTTGCCTAGCGCTACAATCTGTCTTCCTCCGAAGCCACAGAGAGGGTGCGTTGCATCATGAATCTTATCTTCTGGCTCTTGCATTTGCCTGAAGGCCTTAGCAAATATGATATCAGCTGCACTGCCTGTATCAACCAAGACATTGTGAACCAGAAATCCTTTGATAACACAAGAGATAACCATGGCATCGTTGTGTGGGTAATCTTTGAGTTGAAGGTCCTCTTGGGAGAAGGTAATAGGAATGTGAGACCATCTCGACTTGATGAAGGGTCCTTGCACCCCAACATGCTGTACCCTTCTCTGTGCTTCCTTCTTCTGCTTCTTGTTGGCTGGCTCTGAACATGAACCGCCCGTTATCGGGAATAGCAGCTTCGGAACCGAAGCAGCTCCAGCTTGATCATTGAACGAAGCCATCAGCTCAAAAAAGTGGAAGTGAGTTCACCGGAGGTGGGCGCCAATGTTGGGGACTTGTTCTCAAATGCTATGAATTAAGAACAAGGCAACACAGAAAAGTTAATGGTTAATGTCCTTCGTCTTTCGAAGTGTTATTTCCCTTAGGATATAACGATTTCGGACGAAGGTTATGAAGGACATACCTTCATCATCATAATTTATATTGATAAAAGAAAAAGCACATAAAACGTGAAAGAATACATGAACAATTATATAATATTATTAAGTGTTATCATTATATGATTATGGAAGAATAAGAACAATATTGAATTACATTTGTACCTTCGATTTGACGGAAGGCAAAAATACAAGCGTGACGCACGAGTGAATACAAATCAGCGTGAACAGTACGGGGGTACTGTTTATCTATTTATAGACACAGGACACAGCCTGTGAAGAATTACAATTATGCCCCTCATAAAAGTTTACAACATTGACTCAGACCTTTATGGATTAAAAGGTCATTCTATCTCTAAGTCGGTTTGTAACACCGAAGCTTCATGAAGAGGAACCTTCGGTCATCTCCTGGGGACAACTTCAGCCGAAGCTGCTTCTTCCTACAAGACCTTCGGCGCAACGAAGCATGGCCCCAACAATACATAAAAGCATGATGAGAAACAGAATGAGGTTTTCTAGCATGAATTCTCCAAATCTTATGCTCAGGATAGTTTTCAGGATATAAAATGTAACCCTCTCTATCGTGAACTATGGGAGCCTTACCTTTAACAAAATTAGAGAGTTTGTTCTTGGGGGCATTAAGCTTGATGGTGCTTTGGCTCCCTTGTTGGAAGCCAATGCCATCCTTAATACCAGGGTGTCTCCCATTATAGAGCATGCTTCGAGCAAATTTAAATTTTTCATTCTCTAGCTCATGCTCGGCAATTTTAGCATTTAATTTATCTATGTTATCATTTTGTTCCTTAATCATAGTAATGTGATCATTCATAGCATCAATGTTAACATCTATACATCTAGTGCAAATGGTGACATGCTCAACGGTAGATGTAGAAACATTGCAAGCATTCAATTCTTCTATCTTAGCATTTAAACTAGCATTTTCAGTTCTAAGACAGAAAATTGAATAATTGCAAATATCAAGCTCTTTAGATAAATTTTCACATTTATCTACCTCTAGAACATAAGCATTTTTCAACTTAACAAATTTTTTATTTTCCTTAACGAGCAAGTCCTCTTGGCATTCCAAGAGATCATCCTTCTTGTTAATTGATTCTATCAATTCATTTATCCTTTTCTTTTGGTCCTTGGTGAGGTTTGCAAAAAGAGAAGTTAAATCATCTTTATTATCACTAGAGCTACCGTCATCATCGAAAGTAGTATATTTGGGTGTATCTCTAGAATGTACCTTCTTTTTGCCGTCCTTAGCCATGAGGCATTTGTGGCCGACGTTGGGGAAGAGAAGGCCCTTGTTGATGGCAATGTTGGCGGCATCCTAGTCAGAGGAGGAGTCGGTGGAGCTCTCGTCGGAATCACATTCCCGCCACATGTGCGCCTCTCCACCCTTTTTCTTGTAGTATCTCTTCTTCTCCATCTTCTTCTTCCCTTTCTTGTCGTTGTCCCTGTCACTGCCACTCATATATGGACATTTTGCTATAAAGTGACCGGACTTACCACACCTATAGCACACCCTCTTAGAACGGGGCCTGTAGTCCTTCCCCTTCTTTTATTTGAGGATTTGTCAAAAGCTCTTAATGATAAGAGCCATCTCCTCGTTGTCGAGCTTGGAGGCGTCGATTGGTAGTCTACTTGGTGTACACTCTTCCTTCTTCTCTTTTGTTGCTTTGAATGCAATGGGTTCCACCTCGGGTGTGGAGGTGGCGCCTTGCTCCAAGTTGACGATGTGTTTGGAGTCTTTGATCATTAGTTCAAAGCTCACAAACTTGCCAATCACTTTTTTGGGTGACATCTATTTATATCTACAATCTCCACGGATTAGTTGCACTTGAGTGGGATTACGAAAAACAAGTGATCTAAGAATAACCTTGACCATTTCATGGTCATCCCACTTGGTGCTTCTGAGGTTGCACACTTGGTTGACCATTGTTTTGAGCCGGTTGTACATTGCTTGTGGCTCCTCTCCTTTGTTGAGGACGAATCGATCGAGCTCTCCCTCGATCGTTTCGCGCTTGGTGATCTTGGTCACCTCGTCCCCTTCGTGCTCCATTTTGAGGACATCCCAAATTTCTTTGGCATTTTTCAACCCTTGTACCTTATTATACTCCTCTCGACACAAGGAGGCGAGGAGTATAGAAGTTGCTTGGGAGTTAAAATTGCTTATTTGGGTGGCCTCATCGGAGTCATAATCCTCGTCGCCCACCTGTGGTGCCTGCACTCCAAACTCAACAATATCCCAAATGCTTTCATGGAGTGAGGTTAGATGGTGCCTCATTTTATCACTCCACATATCAAAATATGGTGGCTTACCTAAGGGTACCGAAAATAAAGGAGGCGTTTAGGAATGCGAGGATAGCGTAGAGGCATCTTACTATACTTATGGCGCTCTTGGCGCTTTGAAGTAGTAGACTCGGCGCTGAATGTGGAAGGTGATGAAGAGTCGGACTCATAGTAGACCACTTTCTTCATTTTCTTCTTCTTGTCACCCTTCCTATGTGACTTGATGGAGGAAGTAGATTCCTCCTTGTACTTGTCGCTGGCCTCCTTTGACGGAGTCCATTCATTGTTCTTCCTTCCCGACCCTTCGGGCTTTTTGTCGATGACCATCTCCCTCTTGGCATGTTCTCTCGACATTACTTCGAGTTGTTAGACTCTTAATGAAGCACCTGACTCTAATACCAATTGAAAGTCGCCTAGAGGGGGTGAATAGGTGAAACCTGAAATTTACAAACTTTAAACATGCACTAAGGTAAGGATTAGTGTTGGGGCGAAGGCAAAGGCGCCACCCTTCGCTCGAAGCCTTCGCTGCAGCAGCTGAACTGACAGAAACAAAACAGGCGGGGACACCCTTCGCTTCTTCCGCTCTAGGCAAAGACTGGCGACGAAGGGCATCCCACGGCGCTGCCTCGTCCAGCTCGGAGGCCCACGTGCAATTCGGCCCGTCGTAACGGGCCCCGCATGTTCGCTGCGCGTTACGGGCCTACTTTGTAAAAGCATTCCTGTAATTACGGTCTGTAACCCCGCTTTATGGGAATATTCTTGGGATAACCTAGGTACCTGAGGGCACATGCGTCCTTAGCTCGAGGTGCTGCGCGCTCAGGTACCTATAAATACCCCTGCACAGTGCCCATGAGAGGGCAGATTAACAGAGCTTTTGCCACCTAGCGCGAGTGCCCTGTTGTCATCACTGTTCACCTTTGTTGGATCTCCTTGCAACTGAGAGCAAGTTCCAACATTTGGCGCCCACCGTTCGTGCTACGAGAAAACCACCCGCGATGGCACCCAAGAGAGCTAACCCGAAGGCTGACGAGGCTGCGAAGGCAGCACTGCTCGCCGCAAGAAAGGGCAAGGCCCTCGCCCTCACCCAATCCACCCACCAAGAGGCCACTGAAGACGATGTCCCTCGCGCATGCGAAGACGACACCCTCCGCACCTGCGACCCTGAGGGACAACCGCAGCCACCCTCAGGCTTCGCACCACCGGAGGGCGCGGACCTCGCCGAGGACGGTGAGGTCCTCGGCGTCTCAGCAGAAGAACAGCTACAGCTGCGCGCCCTGCGCCTCAAGAACCGCAATCTCTAGAGGCAGAAGGAGATACTAGAGGCCAAGCGCCAACGTGTGTCCGCACTAGCCAAAGTGCGGCAAATGATACGCGACGAAGAGCACAAGGCCCAGGAACTCGAGCGGGAGATTGCGCTGATGCAGCGCGAAGGCCACCTCGGCCTGCAGCACGAGTCACCCCTCCAGCAGCGCGCACAAGGCGAAGACACGCGCGAAGGCCACCCCGGCCTGCAGCATGGGCCACCCCTGCAACACCGCGCGCAACCGGAGGACCCGCGTTTCCCTCAACGCGACCACACCTTCCCGCACGCCGCGCCATTCCAAGGGGTCAACTATCTCGATAAGCAAAGTCCCCTGGCGCCTCACCTGCAAGTGACGCCTTGGCCAGCTAACTTCCGGGCAGGGACCTATCCCAAGTACAACGACAGCACCGACCCGGCTCAATACATAATGAGTTACCAGGTCGCCGTTGCATCGTCCGGGGGGGACGACGCCACAATGGCGAAGTCTTTCATCATCGCCCTCGAGGGCCCCGCACTCACCTGGTTCACCAGGTTGCCTCCGCTGTCCATCGATTCCTGGAGAAGTCTCCGGGACAAGTTCCTGCTCAACTTCCAAGGGTACCGCCCAGACACCGACGCCCTGGCCGAACTTTCGCTCTGCAAGCAGCTAGAAAAGGAGACCCTGAGGGAGTATTACCGCAAATTTCTAACACTCAAGTCACAGCTACCCTCAGTCGATGACCAGATTGCCATCCACTATGCTATCAGTGGTCTTCGCGCCGGCGTCCTTTACAGCCACTGCATCAGAGATCCGCCAAAGAACCTCCAAGAGTTATATCAGCTGTTTGAAAAGTACGCCAGATCCGAAGAGCTCCACCAGCGCAAGATTGAGTCCCAGAGGAAGCCAAAAGATGCTCCACAGTCCAGCCGCACGTGGACAAGGACTCCGCAGCCAGACTCCGGTCGAGACGGCCGCAATCAGCAGCAGGTGCACAACATCGCCAACCAGCATCCCGCTGCCGACCCCCCTCGTCGCCAGGACTTTCCCCCCCAGGGCCGCGGAAACGGCACTCGTGGCAGGGGCTGAGGGCGTGCGCAGCCGCCGCGCCGATTCTACTGCCTCTTCCATGGCGAAGACTGCGCCCACCAAACCAAAGACTGCCCCGAAATGAAGGCTACCAGAGACAGAATGGCACGGGCGCAGCCAGCCGACAACCCCAGAATTGTCGCGCACAATTACCAGCAACCCCCTCCACCATATATCCACGCTCCTGCCCCGCATCCACCGCACCACGCTTACCAACACCATCAGGAAGTACAAATCGTACCTCCTCCACCCCACCACCACACCAGCAACACCAAAACATCCCCCATGCCCCAAAGCAGGAAGACTTCGCCGATCAACCATATCGCGGAGTCATCCACATGATAACTGGGGGGTCCAGCACCGACTTCGACACCAAGCGGCAGAAGCGGGACCACTACCGCAGCATCAACCATGTCGCCGTCACGGGCCCAGTCGTGCAGACAAAGTGGTCCCACATACCGCTAACCTTCGACGCACGGGACGTCGACTTGCGCAGCGCCCCCCACTGCGATGCCATGGTTATCAATCGCAGCGTGGCAGGCTGGGACCTGCACAAGGTCCTCGTTGACAACGGCAGCCAGGCGGACATCATCTTCCTCCATGCCTTCGATCGCATGGGCATAAGCCACAGCCTGCTTAAGCCTTCGGACAACCCATTGTATGGCTTCGGCGGCAAAGGCACCTTCCCCGTCGGCAAAATAGAGCTGCCTCTCTCCTTCGGTGTAGCACCCAATGCCCGAAGCGAGCAAATAACCTTTGACATTGTGGATATGGTATACCCTTACAATGCCATCATGGGCCGGGGCTCCATCAATAAGTTCGAAGCAGCCATTCACGGACTGTACCTATGTATGAAGATACCAGGTCCGTTAGGCGTTATCACAGTCTTCGGCAATCAACAGACTGCGCGTAACATAGAGCGGGACTTCGTGCCCGGTCAAAGAAACGTGCACTGCCTCACGGCCCAACGCGAAGCCCCCGCGCCTGCCAGCCCAACCAATAAGCAACATGACAAGGCGCAGCTGCAGAGCCACGACGGGACCAAGACTGTCCCCCTCGACCAGGCCACGCCCAGGCAGACAGTCATTATCAGCGAAGACCTTACTTCGCATGAAGAAGAAAAGCTCCTCTGCTGCCTGTCCAAGAACAAAGATGTCTTCGCCTGGTCGACCCTCGATCTGGTCGGGGTCAGCCGTTCAATAATTGAGCACAGTCTGGGAATCGACCCTTCGGTACGGCCAAAAAAGCAGCGGCTTCGCAAGATGTCCGACGAAAAGACGGAGGCCGCCAAGGCAGAGGTGCACCGCCTCCTGGAGGCCAAATTCATCGAGCCGGTGGCTTACCCCACATGGCTCTCCAATGTCGTAATGGTGCAGAAGAAGAGCGGGAAGTGGCGAATGTGCATCGACTTCACCAGTCTCAATAAAGCCTGCCCAAAGGACAATTTCCCGTTGCCACGGATCGACAAAATAGTCAATAGCGCGGCCGGATGCGAGGTCATGTCCCTCCTCGATTGCTTCTCCGGTTACCACCAGATATACATGAAGGAAGAAGACAAGGCTAGCACCAGCTTCATAACACCCTTCGGCACATATTGCTTCATCAGAATGCCGGAGGGACTCAAGAACGCCGGGTCCACCTTCTCCAGGCTTACCAAAACAGTGCTCGAGGGGCAAGTTGGCAGAAACATATTCACATATGTAGACGACATTGTCGTCGCCAGCAAGAGCAAGGAGGACCACCTCGCCGACCTCGCCGAAACATTCGCGAACATGCGGGACGCACAACTCCGCCTAAACCCGGAAAAGTGCGTCTTCGGCGTTCGCCAGGGCAAAATATTGGGCTACCTGGTATCACACCGCGGCATCGAGGCCAACCCAGCCAAGATTCAGGCTATCTTGGACATGACGCCTCCGCAGTCCGTCAGGGACGTCCAGCGCCTGACAGGCAGATTGGCCGCTCTCAACAGATTCATCTCCAGGTCCGCCGAGTGAAGTCTCCCCTTCCTCAAGACACTCCGTGGTGCAAAAGACTTTGCCTGGGGACCAGAGCAGGCGGCGGCCTTCGCCTCATTAAAATAGTACCTGACAGAGTTGGCCGTCCTTACCAGCCCCGACCCCTTGCTCCCCCTGCTGCTCTACGTCGCGGCTTCGCCACATGCGGTCAGCGCGGCACTAGTGCAGGAGCATACTGTCGAGGGCGTGGTCCGGCCGTGCCCCGTGTATTATGTCTCCGAAGTGCTGACACCGTCCAAGTGCAACATGACAGAGCTGGAGAAGATCGCCTACGCAGTCGTTATGTCGTCGCACAAACTGCGCCATTACTTCGAAGCATTCAAGGTCCGAGTCACCTCAAACAGGGGGCTCGGCGAATTATTCAGAAACCCGGAGGCGTCGGTGAGGATTGCCAAGTGGGCGGCCGAACTCTCCGGCTACCACATCTGCTTCGAGCCCAGGACAGCTATCAAGTCTCAAGTCCTGGCAGACTTCGTCGTCGACTGGACTGGGCCAACAACACAGCCAGATCCGTCCGCAAAGAAGACTTGGACGATCCATTGCGACGGCGCATGGTGCCATGCGGGGGCAGGCGTCGCTGCAGTCATAACCTCACCAGTCGGGGTCAAGCACAGATACGCAGCACGACTCAGCTTCAATCTGGAATCCGACAGATGCACAAATAATATAGCAGAATACGAAGCAGTCATCCTCGGCCTCCGCAAGCTAAGGGCCCTCGGAGTCACCACCTGCATCATCAAAACAGACTCCAAGGTAGTTGCCGGCCAAGTCGAGAAAGACTATGCAGCCAAGGACCCCGCGCTCATGCAGTACCTCGCGGCCATCCGAAGTCTCGAGAGGCAGTTCAAGGGGTTCACCTTGCAGCATGTGGATCGGGCCAAGAATGAGGAGGCCGACGCATTGGCCAAGGCCGCGGCTAGGGGCGAAACTTTGCCTTCCGACGTGTTCTTTCATGTCATCGGCACGCCAGCAGTCCAGAGCCCCGAAGGGCTCCAAATAACCAATAACAGCGAGGGCCACCGCACAGTCAACCTCATCATGACCGAAGACTGGCGGGCACCCATAACCCTGTTCCTGCAGGGGTATTATCATCTAGCCGACATCAGTGAGGCCAAGCGTCTCAGACATCGAAGCCGAGACTTCGCTCTGATTGAAGGCCAACTCTACAAAAAAGGGGTCAGTCAGCCAATGCTTAAGTGCGTCACCGAGGCCGAAGGCATGCAGATTCTACGTGAAGTCCACAGTGGCACGTGCGGATCACACGCGGGGCCGAGGGCCCTAGCTGCTAAGGTGATCCATCAGGGCTTTTACTGGCCCGCAATGATCTGCGCCGCAAATCGGGTCACTCGGTCCTGCGAAGCCTGCCAGAAGTTTTCTCCTCGGTCAGGCGGCCCTTTGCAGTATACAAAGCTGATCGCCCATACATGGCCTCTCCAGCGCTGGGGTCTCGACATTGTCGGACCCCTGCCCACCGCTCAGGGGAACCTTAAGTTCGCCTTCGTCGCGGTCGAGTACTTCACCAAATGGATCGAGGCACGGGCTGTTTCTACAATAACATCAAAGACTGCCCAAAAATTCTTCTGGCAGAACATCGTTTGCCGCTTCGGAGTACCGTCCGAACTAACAGTCGACAACGGCAAGCAGTTTGACAACCAAGACTTCAAGGATTTTTGTTTCTCCATTGGCACCAAGCTTGCCTTCGCCTCAGTCTATCATCCGCAGTCCAACGGGGTCGTGGAGCGCGCCAACGGGAAAATCTTCACAGCTATCAAGAAAATGCTCCTTGATGAAAAAAAGGGCAGATGGACCGATTTCTTACCTGAGGCAGTCTGGGCACTAAACACGACTGAGTGCAGGGCGACCGGGTTTACTCCCTTCCGTCTTCTATACGGATCGGAGGCCATGACCCCGCAAGAAATAAAGCACGGGTCCCCGCGAACAGTTCCGTCGGCCGTCCCTGATGTGGACGAGCCAACTTCAAAGGATCTCATCGACGGAGACCGTGTCTTCGCCCTACAGGCCCTGAACAAATATCAGGCCCAGACCAAAGCATGGCGCGACCACTCAGTCATCCCGAGGGAATTCAGCGAGGGGGACCTCGTACTCATTCGAACAGCTCGGACGGAGTCCAAGGGCAAGCTGGAGCCCAGGTGGGAGGGCCCTTTCATCGTCAAGACAAAAGCTTCCCCCAATGCTTACAGGCTCACAACGCCAAACGGCGAGGACCTGGAGCACTCCTGGAACATCGACAACCTCCGCAAATTTTTTGTTTGATTCCTCAGGGCTGTCTTCGCCCTTGTAATTCGCAAGAACAATCTTGTACCGGCCCGCACTCTTTTCCTCCCGGGGGGTGAGGTTTTTAACGAGGCGGAGCCATGTAATATATGTGTGAAAAATCCCCCGCAAAGACATGCGTCGAAAAAGACCGCGACGATGGTCTTCGACATTCGACCAACACCAGGTCACCGCGAGGCTAAGCGCTAGCTACCCTCGCGTGCGACAAATCCGCGCAGAAGTCGCCTAAGGGTGCAGCCGGATTAGCACAACAAGTGCGGAAAAAAAAATCTAAGTCTATCGCGAAGACTACCCGCGCAGAAGTCGCCTAAGGGTGCAGCCGGAGTAGCATAACAAGTGCGGAAAAAAAAATCTAAGTCTATCGCGAAGACTACCCGCGCAGAAGTCGCCTAAGGGTGCAGCCGGAGTAGCACAACAAGTGCGGAAAAAAAAATCTAAGTCTATCGCGAAGACTACCCGCGCAGAAGTCGCCTAAGGGTGCAGCCGGAGTAGCACAACAAGTGCGAAAAACAATCTAAGTCTATTGCGAAGACTATCCGCGCAGAAGTCGCCTAAGGGTGCAGCCGGATTAGCACAACAAGTGCGAAAAACAATCTAAGTCTATCGCGAAGACTATCCGCGCAGAAGTCGCCTAAGGGTGCAGCCGGATTAGCACAACAAGTGCGAAAAACAATCTAAGTCTATCGCGAAGACTATCCGCGCAGAAGTCGCCTAAGGGTGCAGCCGGATTAGCACAACAAGTGCGAAAAAATCGAAGACTATCCGTGCAGAAGACACCTAAGGGTGCAACCGGACTAGCACGACAAAGGCAGAAACGACAACATCAAACCGTCCACGCCAAGACCAACTTTAATCACGCCAACACAGCGCAACAAAACAAACCAGACAAAGTACACAACGCCTTCGCACACACACATGCACGCGAGGGCACACAATTTCATCATACCAGCCTCTACATATACAAGCGAGGGCACCACACTCTACATCGGCTCAACCTTAGGAATAATTCCCATCTCCCTATAATTAAATAACATTATCCTGAGCTCCTCACCCGCAAAAAGACTTCGCAGTTCCCCTTCACCTATATTCTCGGCGGTCGGCAAAGACAACAGTTCCTGCCGACTAGCCCCACTCACACGAAGCCGAGCCCCCTTCGCCCCACTAACTCTACGTTTCGCAACTGCCCTTCGCCGCCGTCGCCCGGTGCTAAGACCTGGCACATCTCCTGCATCCGCGGCGTGCGGCGAGGCCTCCGTCGCAGCCACATCCAAGGCCGCGAAGTAGTCCAAGTCCTCCGACGACTCAGTCCACTCAATTGAGCTCCCAGAGTCAGCACAATCAAAAAATTCAGATGCAGAACCACCACATTCATTACCATCTTCCGCGGTCGTAGCCGCCAAAAATTTAGTAGTAGCGGTTGCGTGCGCAGGCCCAAAATCTTGAACCTGCGCAGCAACCAAAATTCAGTAACATGTACAAACTTCCCCAACCCTCTACACCTACTACGCCACCTGCGACGGCCCTGACGTTGTGGGAGCCTCCGCTGTTGGCTCCGCCGTTGCTTCCGCTGTTATCTCCGCCGCTACCGCTGCGGGATCCTCAGCACTCGGCGCGGCAGCTGCAGAGGCATCAGGCGCGCCTTCGGCGGCCTCTGGGGGCAGGCCTTCGCCGGCCGCACCGGATGCGGCCGGGGTCGGCGTCAGGGCAACCCCGGACACAGCCTCCGCCGGGGTCGACTCCGGGTCAGCCAGCATGCTGTTCAGCGCCCCGAAGTCGTCGACCCTCTCGCCACGCGCCGCCTAAGCCAAAACACACAAAATTCATCAAACACACACAGCCCACGTCCAACAAATACCAAACAAGCGAAAACGTTACCTGAGCCATCGCCGTCTCGGTGCGCTCCCTGACCACCTCGCGCCCGTGTGGACCCCACAGCCGGTCGAAGATAGCTCCGGCAGAATCCTTCACTACGGGGTCCTCGACCTTGAAGATATCTTGCTCAAAGTCTTCTTCGACTTGGTCGAAGACCTCGAAGTGCCGGCACCCTTCGCGGGAGAGCGCGTTCATCGCCCCCTCGCAGGTGACCAGGGAGGCATACGCCATAAACCCCTCCACGACAGAGGGGAGCGCCTGCAACTCCTCCTGCACCCACTCCAGGCACCGAAGTCCGGGCTCTTGGTCCGGCACTTCGAATTCACCAGTCCCCGCGCCCAGGCCACGGTATGTATCTACGAGCAGTTGGCGCGTCCGCTCTGCCTCCGCTCGTGCCGCGGCCTCGGCCCCCTTCACGCGGCTCTCTAGGGCGGTGAGCCGCTCCTGCAACTGCTCGGCGCGCTCCCTGGCAAGATTGCCCTCCGCCCGTGCCAGGTTGGCCTCCGCCTGCGCAGCCTGCGCCTTGACAAGGGCCTCGTTGGTCTCCCTCCTTTCCCCCGCCAGCTGGCGACGGAGGGCGGCCTTCTCGTCCTCCAGTGTGGCCACCTTGTCCGCCAGCTTGCGGCACTTGCTGTCGGCGGCCGATTTTTCACGGACGGCGTCAGCGTGTTGTGTCCGAAGTCTTTCGAATTCGGCGGCCACGGCTGCCGTGAGGGCCCCCGACGCAGTGCGGCTAGCGAAGTCAGCCACCTGCAGAGCAATCGTAAGACTGCGGTCCCACAAAAAAAAAGAGCCCATCACCTGACGTAGCGCCTCCGTCGCCTCCGCCAGCCGGCGGGACGCAGCGCCCGCCTCATCCATAACAACCGCGAGGGCCGACGCCTCGCCTCCGGCGCTAAGAGCCCCGCCCTTCGCCTTCGGCGCTGCGGCAGCCGTCGTGGTCGCCGCGCCAGGCGCAACCACAGCAAGTTGGCCTTCGCCCGGCCCTGCAGCGTACCAATGAACCGATCTATAAAAAAAAGAAGAAAAAAAGAAAGAAAAGCCAACGACCTACCACCGAGATAGTCGTCCACACTAATATCGGTGACGAAGTCGGCGACACGTTTGCCCGCCAACGGCAACGCTCGGGCCCCCTTCACGACCTCCGCCACTCCGCTGGACGGCGGCACCGCCTTCGCTGATTTCGAGCCTTCGGCGCCTTGCTAGATGCAGGGACGCTCGACTTCGCCGCCAGCGGCGGCCGGCCTCCGCCGGAGGCCGCAGCCTTCGCGGTCCCCCGCTGCCTCTTCGGCCTGGCTTCAACGAGCCTGATAGCCGCCTGGCGCTTTTGTGCAGCTCCCTGGCGATCCTTGTCCATCACTGCTGACACAACAGCAGCAATATTCCGCCCGTAAGGAAATACCCTCCATTCACGAACCATGCGAGATGTAAAAAAGTCCTCGCCAACCGCGCGGGGGACAGGAACGTTCCTAGGCCAACAACCCCCGGTAACCCTCAGCATCCGAGCCGAAGACTCCCGGAGCTCGGGCGAAGACATCCTTTCCCCCGGGGCCGCGCACGTCTTCGTCAACTCTCTAGCAAAACGATCAGAAACCCCAAGTCCTCCCATAGCAGTACCTAATTTTCTCTTTTTAGAGGACGGGGCGGCCGCCGGCGCAGGGTCGTCTCCGGTCTCCACCGCCGGTCTCTTCCCACGGCGGTCCACATCGTCTTGACCAGGGTAGCCGTCATATGGCAATTGATTTAATTCAAAAACCCTGTTCAAGCGGTCATTCGACCCGCGGATATCCCAGCTACGCTGGCCCTCTGTCCTCGGCACGTAGCGTCCAACAAGCCGCACCGCCCCATCCTCCGCCTCACGCACAACAGCGGCCGGATCGCGACTTTGCAGATTCAGGGCGAAGGCGGGACTCCGCACCACCCTTCCACCATGAAAAGGCATCTGGCGAGGGCATACTTCGCCCAACGCCCAGCCACGCGCCAATGGCCACACCCCGTACGCCACAAACTCTTCAACCAAGTCGTGCCCACTGCTCAGGCCGGCGGCGCACCGAAGAGCCCCTTCGTCCTCATCCTCCTCCGCCACTTCAAAGGGCGGATACGCTGAGTAAAAATGAGAACACATCGCGGACACGGGGAGTCCCTCATGGCCTTCGACGGTACCCTCAGCGACGTAAAACCAAAATTCATTCCAGTTGCCCCACTTGTTGCGGGCGCAAGGAACCAACTCGACTACCTGCATCGTGGTTTTGCCGGTCTTCGGCGTGAATGTGCAGGATCCAAACTGAGCGACTTCGCCTCCAATCATCCTCTTCTGCCAATGCAAACAATAATACTTCGCAAAAACTTCCACTGATGGCTGTCCGCCGTACGAAGTCGTCGCCTAGACATACTTCGATAGTGCCACTATGGCATTCGGTGTCAGCTGGTGTATTTGAACGTTGAACCTGCGCAGGACTTCGCCAACAAATCGGTGCGCAGGCAAGCGGAGTCCGGCGGCGAAGAACGCCTCGAAAACAACCAACTCGCCCTCTGGCTCGGGGACTTCCTCCGTCCCCAGGACTCGACCAACTCCGCCGCCGAAGTAACCCAACCGCTGCATATCTTGCACGCGGGCCGACGACATCCGCGATACGCCGAAATCAACAGAGTCGCCGGCGTGCAACTCCTCCGCCATTAAGCTACTCAGCGTCTCCTCAGACGAGGCGGCGGCCGGCGGCGAGGCAACGGCCGGCGGCGTAGCGGCAGCGGAAGAAGACGAGGACGGCATCGCAACGTACCGTCGGCGGCGGCGGGCGGTCTGCTTCACTCGAGCCAGATCTCCGGCTAACAAGACCGCGGCAGGCAGACGAGCAGCAAGACGGCGGAAAGGGCGGTTAGGGTTTTCGCGGAGCGCGGAAGGTGAAGTTCAAAAAGCGCCGACCCCCGCCCCCTTTTATAGATAGGGCGCGGCTCTTCGGGAAACCCGCAATCCAACAGGGCGTGGCACTTCGGGAAACCCGCAATCCAACAGTACGCCGTCAATCAACGGTCACATCAAAAACCCCCGCGGAACCACTTCGAGCGAGGGCAGCGTCTCCGCCATCTAACGACGTCTTCGGCACCAGGTGACTTTGTCGAACTGGTCCCTCGGAGGGCAAATGTTGGGGCGAAGGCAAAGGCGCCACCCTTCGCTCGAAGCCTTCGCTGCAGCAGCTGAACTGACAGAAACAAAACAGGCGGGGACACCCTTCGCTTCTTCCGCTCTAGGCAAAGACTGGCGACGAAGGGCATCCCACGGCGCTGCCTCGTCTAGCTCGGAGGCCCACGTGCAATCCGGCCCGTCGTAACGGGCCCCGCATGTTCGCCGCGCGTTACGGGCCTACTTTGTAAAAGCATTCCTGTAATTACGGTCTATAACCCCGCTTTATGGGAATATTCTTGGGATAACCTAGGTACCTGAGGGCACGTGCGTCCTTAGCTCGAGGTGCTGCGCGCTCAGGTACCTATAAATACCCCTGCACAGTGCCCGTGAGAGGGCAGATTAACAGAGCTTTTGCCACCTAGCGCGAGTGCCCTGTTGTCATCACTATTCACCTTTGTTGGATCTCCTTGCAACTGAGAGCAAGTTCCAACAATTAGCGTTAGAATTAAATTGGAGTATGAAAGATAGTTCTCCTTGCTTAGAGTTGCTCAATCAATGTGGATAACTTTGGGAGCAAACTCAAATCAATATGAGCAAGGAAACTGTAACACTATAAAACCATCAACTAAAATAATGCATTTAGTTTATTAATGGTAATTATGGTAATGAATTTTCTTTCAAATGTTTGATTTTTATTTGCATTTAGAATAATTTTTGTTTGCTCATATTTGATTTTGGATGTTTAGTAGAAATTCCTATGTATTGAAAATTCAATTAAATAATATTAGTCCAAAAATAAATATTTTGGTTATAAATAATTTTGGTATAATTATTATGATTTTTTAAGATTTTTTTAAAAAATATATTTATTTATATTTTTAAATAGAAAAGAAAAAACAAAAAAAGAAAATGAAAAATGGACGAAACCCTAGCCGACCGCCCGATTTGGCCCATTAGCGGCCCAGCCGCCGTGCCCCCTTTCCCCCTCCCCTTTTTCTCTCACCGACCCCCTCCCCTTTTTCTCTCACCGACCGGTGGGACCCACCCGTCAGGGCCCCGCGGTCCGTCTTCCCCACGCCGCTGCTAGGGCGCACGCGCCCGACCCCACGCCCTGATCTGCGCTCGTCCACCTCCCCCGAAGCCGGAAGTCAGTGGTCGTTTCCTCCTCTCCCTCTCCCCCACGTCCTATCTCCCTCAATGGAGTTATGGCCGCCATTAATGGCCATTGACGGCCATTTCCTCCTCCCCGGCATCCCTCTCTCTCCCTCTCCTCTGCTCCCTCTATAAAAGCCGAGCACCTCCCTCCTCTCTCCCTCCTCGAGCTCGTTCTCACTCCCTGCGCTCTCTCTCTCTCCTTCGCTCGCGCTCGTCGGAACCTTGCCGGAGCCGCGTCACCTCGCCGGAGCTTCGCCCATCCCGACCGCGCCCGTCGTCCGCAACACCGGCCAGACCATCCATGTCCTTGGCCGCGCCCGCGCCATGCCCGATCGAGCCCTCCCCCGTCGAGCTCCTCCTTGCTCACAAGCTCTAGCCCAAGGTAGAAGACGACCATTTTGCGTTGTGGCCCTCCGAAATTCTGAGAATTATTTCTGTATTTTATGCATCACAAATGTATGTAAAAGTGATTCAAAAACTTTAATGTGCTACTCTCCGATGTATACATATAGTCGTAAACAAGCCTCGCAACGATATTTGGACAGGTGTATGAATTTATATTTCAAAAATAAATTACGTCACTAGTCACTAACTTGGTGATTTTCATACTAGAAATGTTTACGATTAGTTTCGCTTTAGCACATGAACAATAATTGTTAGTAGTGTTCTAAGTATAATTTTATTGAAATAAGGAAGTAGAAGAAAATACTAGACCACATATTTTCGGTCAGATGAAAATAGGTTTTTACTAGTCATAATAAAGGTATTCATAAGTATAGCACTGAATTACTTAGAATTAGTAAAACACTTATTTATGTCATAATAATCATGATTATGTTATTAAAAGTCCAATTAGTAATTTACATTAATTCTTAGAAAATTAATGTTAGAGGAATTATAAATAAACAATTTTTAGCTTTACGTATAATTTCTATGTAGAAATAAAAGGGATAAAACTCAAAAGTCTATTATTAGTAATAAAGAAGATAATTAGCAATTATTTTCCATAAAGATTCTTAATAAATATTTATCTATATTATACTAGATAAAACTAGTGTTATAGTCACTTGCTCATATTTTCACCAATAATGACTCGCAATAATAGTCATAATGGATTAATAAGTATTTACGCTTTAAGACGCATTTATGAGTATAAATGTGTGATGTATGAATGTGTATGTAATGGTGAATGATTACCTTTGTACTAGTGTATGTTTATTTATTCGGGCGTACGTATTATTTTTGTATGTACGATACGCAAATCAATGCTAGAAGTTGACTGTGAGGTAGACGAACCAAACTCGTTCAAGGACGACCTACAGGACACTTTCGAGCAAGGCAAGTGGGTTCTCCCTCTGCATATTCTATTTGTACCCAAGTAATGCATATAATAATGTTTACTTTTTAGATATATTTCATAATTTGATGGGATTTGCCTAAATAAGGATTTCCTAGAATTACCAACCCTATTCCTTGAATTACCCTGGGATAAATGCTTTGCTTAGCAATCTTTGCTAACGCTCAACTTGATGAATATGAAGTCACTCTTGTAATGATACTATGTTCCGAAAATGAAGTTTTATTATGTGGTTAACCCGATGGTTAAATAAGAACATTTTGTGTTAAATGGAACATGGAGTGACCACCCAGGATAACAGTGCAACCACGAGTGCTATCATGGCTCTGGCTTTGTTAATTAGTTCTATAGACTTAGTGCTTAGCAACGCTACCTGAAAGATGGGCAAGAGGGGTGGCAGTGGTTTGGTGGCAGCTCATGTTAACATGGGGTGGTAGTCTTGGCTAAGTTACCTCACCCAGAGGGCCATCAATACTATCGTGGAAACCTTAGCAGGTGGCTTTATACTAAGGATATTTTGTGAAAGCCTCATAATGGATCCCTAGCCATTCACCTTGGTAGTGTTTACGGGTTCGATCAACCCAGGCTAAATGGGATACATGGCTTGTGGGTAAAGTTGTACCACCTCTGCAGAGTGTAAAACTGATAGGTCAGCCGTGCTCACGGTTAAGAGCAACTTGGACCCTCACATGATAATTGAACTTAAAAATGGACAATAAATCGAGATATGATGATCTACCAATGGTTTGCGTAAGTGGTTTCACTTAAGTGCTTTTGATATACTCGTATACCTTTGTTTAATTGGGATACTTGGGATACACACTTTTTAGTAAGACAGGTGTTGCTAATAAAATATTGATCAACTAAAATGCTTACCGCTTATCCATAGCCTACCTTGTTAACTTGCATTAAATTTTCCCCCACTAGCTGAGCCCCGACCATAAGTGAGCTCACCCTTGCTAATATTTTGATCAGAGGGTGATGCTGGAGACTTAGCTGATGACGATGATGAGTTTTAAGTCTAATGATGCGCCAGTCACCTTCCTATGGAAGAGTGCCCATATTTAATTCCGCCCTACTTTGATGTTGATACTTGTTAAAGATACAATGATTCAGATGATGTAATAAAGTACTCTACTCTCTTTACGCCTTTATTGCATTGTCTTTTGATATATTACACTTGTGACGTCAACATATGTGTGGGAAATGGATCTTGGCCCACATATGCTATGCATTCGGTTTTGCCCCTAGAACTGGGTGTGACAGAAACTTTTAGAGAGAGGAAAGAGGGGAAACAAATCAAGTGAAAGTCGACAAGTGAACACGGTTATTTTTTTACCAAGGTTTGGTCCCAAAGAAACTAATCCTCGTTGAGGAGGCCACAAAGGCTGGGTCTATTCCAACCCTTTTCCTCAACCGGTCACACAGATCGGTCAAGGCTTCTCCTTAATCACTTTGGTCACTAAGACCCCGCAAGGATCATGTTGGGGGCCTTCGGCTCCCGAAGGTCCTCAAAAACATAGTTTGACAATGTTTTCCGAGTGTAATATGTGAACAGGCACCTTCGGAGTCAGGTCGCGGATATACAAGGGCAGGGTTAAGACGAAGCTTGACTGGAACGAAAAACGATCATGACGAAGGATATGACGATCACGAAGCTATGTGCAGAAAAGCTTCGGCGTAACGACAGAAAAGAGGAACCGACTTAAAGATGAAAAGCCAAATTGGACCTTGAAGAGTTACTATAGAGTTATTGATAAATGTAAGGGGTATCAATGTAATTTTACAAGGGATGCGTCCCGTGGCTATAAATAGGTGAACAGTACTCCCGTACTGTTCACGCTGACTTGGCATACGTTTTTTCACATCACGTCTGTACCTTTACTTTAGATCGATCTAAAGGTACATTTGTAATTCTATTTTATGAATTTAATGATGGAAAGACATTAATAATAATATTGGTATTAGTACTCGCGTATTATATATGGATGCTATGTTTTACCATTTGTCAACCCTACGAAGATCTTTCCTTTGGTAACCTTCGTCCGAGATTCATTATATCCGAAGGGATATACTGTTTTTGAGGACGAAGGAGTTTAACATTTAACACTTTTATGTTGTCTTGTTCTTAATTCATAGCATTTGAGAACAAGCCCCCAACATTGGCGCCCACCTCCGGTGAACTCACTTCCACTTTTTGAGTTTTGAAAACCTTCGGCAAGCATCACCTTTGTCATGCCGCCGAAAAAAGCTTCAGCGACAGGGGCTGCCACTCTGCAGCCGCTGGACCCCAATCAGGATGTCGTTTCTCTTAGGGAGGCCCGAAGCCTGAAGAGGAAAGCCACCAGTCCAGCGCCTCCGGAAGACAACTTGGACCAAGAAATCCAAAAAATGGAGGTGCTCCATCAACAGGTCCAACGGAAGAAGGAGAAGATGGCTCGTCCAGATAGATGAAGCCTCTGAAGAGCTTCGACACCTCGCTCAAGATGACCAGAATCAAAGGCCCCCGTGCAGAGAGCTTCATCAAGAGGGTTTCTACAACGAGGACGACTGGTATGAAGATTTCCATCATGGAAATTTTGCTTTTGATGATACTTCTCCTCTGTCAACAGAACTGCAGGCTACACCTTGGCCACAGTCTTATAAGCCACCTCAGCTCCCCATGTACGACGGTCATTTAGATCCGAAGCAATTCTTGATGAGCTATGAGGCAACTATATCTTCGTATGGTGGCAACACAGCGGTCATGGCAAAGTCCTTTGTTATGGCTGTCAGGAGCGTAGCACAAACCTGGTATTCTTCCCTTAGGCCAGGAACAATCACTTCATGGCAAAAGCTGAAGGATATGTTGATAACCAGCTTCCAAGGCTTTCAGACGAAGCCAGTCACTGCTCAAGCTTTATTCCAGTGCACCTAGGATCACGAAGAGTACCTTCAGGCATATGTCCGAAGGTTCCTACGTCTGAGGGCACAGGCACCAACAGTGCTTAATGAAATTGTCATTGAGGCCATGATCAAGGGGCTTCGGCCAGGACCTTCAGCTCAGTACTTTGCCAGGAAGCCTCCTCAAACTTTGGAGAAGCTGCTCCAGAAGATGGATGAGTATATTCGAGCTGACAATGATTTTCGCCAAAGAAGGGAGGAAGCTCTCAGGTTCTCTGAAATGACCAGGGGCTTCGGAGGAAGGTTTTATCCGAGGCATGTCAGGTCAATTCACAATTCTACTCAAAATGATGACAAAGGGAGTCACCAGCAAAGGCCACAGTGTTCCTCGCAAGCTTCGGGGCAACAACAAAGCTCTTTTCGGCCGCCAGCGCCAAGAGGCAGAGGCGCCAGGGGCTTCGGAGGAAGATTTGGAGATCAACCAAGAAAAATTTACTGCTTATTCTGCGGTGAAGGCAAGGGCCATACCACCAGAATGTGCCATATTACCATTCAAAAGCAAAAGGAACTAGCAGAGGCTGCAGCGCAACAGAGTCAGCCGAAGCAGGTTATGCATACTGCTTCGTACCATTCGCCTTACATTCCAGAATATGTAGGCAATCACCCTGCAGCCTCTATTGCTTCGGCAAGCCAACCCCAAGCTTCCTGGCAACAGCTTCCATCGCCACCACCAATACAACGAGCTCCGCAGCCAGAAGGGAGCCAGCATTCTCACCCCCAGAGGGACTTCAGAGAAGAATCCGAAGCTCGCACAGTCAATAGCACTGTGCCAGAGTCGAAGCACATTTACTGACAAAATATCCTACCTCGACACCAGCTTTTTGCACTTTCGCGTTTAGTTTTACTTTCTTCGTAGTAAAGAACAATTATGGGAAGTTTAAGTGTTTTTTGTCTTTTTTCAAATTCTTGTAACAGTTTACCTTATTATCATAATGAAAATATATCTTCTCCATCGGTTTGAATTGCCGAAGCATAAGAATCTATGGTGGCACGGAGAACCTTCGAATTATCAAAAAATTGTTCTAAGGAACGCAGTGCAATTTCTTCAAAGTAGTAAAAAAGTCGTTCCTAAGGGAGCGCAGTGTAAGTTTTCTGCTCAAAAGTCGTTCCCAAGGGAGCGCAGTGTAAGTTTTCTGCTCAAAAGTCGTTCCGAAGGGAATGCAGAGCTTACAGCGAAAAATAAACGCTGATTCCGCTGAAAGTAAAAGGCGAAGAAGCTCCTAAGGGAGGCTTACAGCGAGAAATAAACGCTGATTCCGCTGAAAGTAAAAGGCGAAGAAGCTCCTAAGGGAGGCTTACAGCGAAAAGTCAGCGCTGAGATAAAAAAATTATGTGCTCCATTGCAGAGATGTGTGTATCTTCAGCATAAATATCATTTTGCATAGCATAACATCATCCCACCATTTTGCATAACATAAGCATCATACATCATATTGCATGAAAAACGAGAAGGCGACACAGTATTAATCTTTGAAGCATGTTTTGAAGAATGTATTAAGAAAAAGTATAGCTTCGTCAGAAGAGGCAACATAAAACTCTTTTATAGCTTCGAAGAATGTTTGCGCGAAGCTTGGATATTCTTCAACAAGAGAAGTATGAAAATTATTATGATACATAAAAGATTTTTCTTCACGAAGCATGAAAAGAAGGGAAGGTGTTTTTTCGCTGAAGGCTCAAAAGCGGTATGTATGTAAAATTTCATGCATCGTAAAGAATTGAACCATAAGTAGATTATATATTACATTCAAAGTTGGAAAGTTTTACACATGTCATGTTCCAAGTATTTTTTACATTAACACTTAATCTTCCCTAAGAACTACTTCTGCAGCTTCGTTTAATAGCTGATTGACAACTTTGTCCATAATGGCTTCGGCCATTTGTCTAATTTCGTCGTCCCCCTTCGGGGGGGGGGGGGGGGTCCGGAGCTGCCCCAGCAGATTCTGAGGGAGGAGAGGATACGACTATATTACTATTACAGAATCGCGAACAAAGTTTAAAATCAAAAATCACAACAGAATAAAAACCACTAACTAATACCTATTTGCCCTTCGGGCCCTGTGCCCTCTTCAGCAGCCTCCGCTACTTTTCTAGCATCATGGATGCCTTTTTCGCTTCTCTGAATAATTTCTTGAGCCATTTCTCGACCGCCATTGTCCCAAATGTCTGTGAAAAATTTTCCACCGACCTGGCTTGCTTCGGCTGAAGGGTCTTTGATATCTTCAGAGGATAAAGCAGTTCCAGACTGTGCTAAAGATTTCACATGTTCGCATCCTTTCTTTTCCAAAATAGTAACAATTCCTCTGGCGCCTGAAAAAGCACAAATGTCCCCGCGACTATTCAAGATTTCCTCGAAGGCCTCAGCTTCGCGACTGATCCATTCAATCGGGCCTTCTGGATTCCCTCTTGTGAAATTTTCTTCACTAGAAAATACGCCGACGCTGGCGAAGCTGGATTTTATCTTTTTAACACACTCTATGGATTTATCATAATACCTTTTCTTCGAAGCACGAAGCTCTTCGACATTTATTTCCAAATGATTTGCCCATTGATCGCTTAGTTCTCTCTTTTTTTCTTCAAGAATGCGTTCTTCTTTAGCTCGGGCTAGTTGTTTCCGAAGATCTTCAATTTCGCGCTTCTGAGCTTCGGCTTGAGTTTTAGAGTTAGCTTCGTCTTCCTTCATTTTTTCCACCAACGTAAGCAGAATTTTGTCCTTCTCCAAGGCTTCGTTTCTTGGCCTGATGACCTCTGTTCGAAGGTTGTTAAGAGCAATGGTGCAGCTCTCATCTTCGGCATTCTTTTGTGCCCTTAAGGCATTGCTGAGTATTAAGCCCTATTCAAAAGAATGAATGAGTTAATATAAGAACAAAAGACTAATTCAAAATTCATAAACTTCAAAATTCACAATTTTTGTACCTTCAGACTATTGTATGCCAGGCTATCCGCAAGATCGTCCTTCGTCATGGCGCAAAGGCCAGCTTCGAGTTTCGGGAACCCCATGCTTCTAGCCATTTCCCGGCAGACGGATAATTCTTTATTGTCTGGGAGACAGTATAGGAAGTCATCTTTGTTTGTTCCATTGAACACTACGGCCCCCCTCGGATACTTCAGTTCTCGGGCATAGTGATTGGCTTCAAAAATCTCTTCTTCGGATAGTTTCTTCCCCGAAGCATGTCGCACAATATAATCACGTATTTTGGAAGATGCTTCGGGGGTGGCAGTGTCGATTTCCTCAATCAAAATCAGCTCTGTTGTTTTTGTTTTTTCAGCTTCTAAACTTGCCTCTGACATTTTTTCGGCTTCCAAAGGTTGTATCTTGGTGGGCTCTGAAGGCCCAGCTTCAGTTTCAAATTGTTGCTTCGAAGTTTCAGCAACAAAGCCTTCAGTAGACACTTCAGGAGTTTCAACGGTTTTCTTTGGAGTTATGCTTGAAGATTTAATTGTCTCCAAAACATCCAGCACATTAACCATCCTTTTTCTTTTCGGGGTCGCTGCTGGCCCCTTTTGGCTTTTAGCTGCCTCGACTTTTGATGAAGGACTTAAAATGTCTAATGTTTTTTCCTTCTTCAGTTCTCGGTTCTTCCGTTTTCTCTATTGCTGGTGCTTCGGCCATTTCTACGGGTTTTGGCGCTAGAGTTGGTTCTCTGGCTTCGCTGGCCGAAGAAGCCCCACCAATAAACTCAGGCACTGTGGCTAGCTCAATACAGCGTGGAGGGTGGGTGAGCACTTTTACCTTCTTCCTCTTCGGAGCTGGTTCCCTAGCAGCAGCCGAAGCAATTTCCTTTGCATGAGAAGTGTTTTTCCTTTTTTGGCCTCGCATTGGATAATGGTAGTCGGGGTAGATAAACCCAATTGCATCAAATACTCGGTTGAGTCTCTTCTTCTTTCGGCCTCCGAAAGCCGCTGACAATGCAGTATTTTCGGCCTTTGAGTATGCCCCAAGCAATTCATCACCTACATTCTCAATGCTTTTTAGCCAATCATCATCTGGTTCAACGAACTTATCTCCATACTTGAATGTATATTTCAGCCTGATTAGCCCACCCTCGTCAGCTTCTTTAACGGTCTCCTTCGGGATTTCCCAGTTATCTGCAAGTGGCCACACTCTGAAGGCAACGTGCTCTTGCATTAAGTCCCTGGTCCCAATAAAAGAGCAGACTACGCCGAAGGCTCTCTGACATTCTTCAGCTGCTTCGTCCATTTCTACCTTCAGTTTCCGGAGACCGAAGCGCTGCCAGATAGGGCGCATGATGATATCTTTAATATCTTCTCGAACCTTCAAATAGTTCTTCACATAGAACCATTCCTTCATCCATTCCCCGGGCCATCTCTTCCGAAAAGTTGGCACGGGACAGCTTGACCCAGAGCGGGCACCGAAGCTATAACAACCAAAATTATTATGATACTGCTCCTTACCCCAGGGCTTCGTCTCATATACTAGCTCGTGTATATTGCAAAAGCTTTTTGCACTTGGCTCCAGGCCCTGGCTCCTCACGGCCCAGACGAAGACTCCCAATCTTATCACTGCTTCAGGGGTAAGTTGATGAAGGTAAACCTGATATATTTTCAGAACTTCTACCACAAATCTGCTTAGAGGGAATCGTAGCCCAGCTTTAAAAAAGCTTCGGAAGATCACGACTTCATTATCTTCGGGAGTCGGCGTAGTTTTCTCTCCGTCATCTGCCCTCACAATGGATATATCTCGGAAATATCTCCCCCTCATATTTTCAAGGTGACTCTGCTTTATAGTTTATTTTCCGAAATTTGAGTGACTAGGCCGCCACGGGCGATCTTCGGAATCCTCCCCACCACTATCCACATCATAACTATCACTGTCGCCAGTATCTTCAGATAAACCCTCCAAAGTCTCCCTGACAATCTTCTCCGTATTGGTCTTCGACATTGATTCAAGAAAACCCAGGTGCATTTCCTCAGAAAGACTTAGCTTCGAAGCACCAGCAACTTTCTTATCCTCAGACATCTTCGCGAATGCTGGCAAACCAGACTTGAAATCGAAGCTTAAAAATTTAAAACCGATCAAATGCTGTTGCGTGCAAGCTGAAAAGCTGGGTGAGTAAAGAGCAGATGGCAAAAGAGCGTGCCAAATAAACTCGTGGTGAGCTCGTATTTATACACCCAGTGTGTCGAAAACTGGAGGGCCCCGCTTGTCAATGACTGTTGCTATTCTAGCAAAAGGAAGGTGTTTTTTCGGACCTTCGGCATAAAGCCTTCGTCCATTTCGCAATATGAATTTATCATTACAGTAAATTAATATTGCGAGGGGCTACTGTTGGGGGCCTTCGGCTCCCGAAGGTCCTCAAAAACATAGTTTGACAATGTTTTCCGAGTGTAATATGTGAACAGGCACCTTCGGAGTCAGGTCGCGGATATACAAGGGCAGGGTTAAGACGAAGCTTGACTGGAACGAAAAACGATCATGACGAAGGATATGACGATCACGAAGCTATGTGCAGAAAAGCTTCGGCGTAACGACAGAAAAGAGGAACCGACTTAAAGATGAAAAGCCAAATTGGACCTTGAAGAATTACTATAGAGTTATTGATAAATGTAAGGGGTATCAATGTAATTTTACAAGGGCTGCGTCCCGTGGCTATAAATAGGTGAACAGTACTCCTGTACTGTTCACGCTGACTTGGCATACGTTTTTTCACATCACGTCTGTACCTTTACTTTACATCGATCTGAAGGTACATTTGTAATTCTATTTTATGAATTTAATGATGGAAATACATTAATAATAATATTGGTATTAGTACTCGCGTATTATATATGGATGCTATGTTTTACCATTTGTCAACCCTACGAAGATCTTTCCTTTGGTAACCTCCGTCCGAGATTCATTATATCCGAAGGGATATACTATTTTTGAGGACGAAGGAGTTTAAGATTTAACACTTTTATGTTGTCTTGTTCTTAATTCATAGCATTTGAGAACAAGCCCCCAACAGATCACCACACACTTAGGTGTCTCTTGCTAGCTTTACAAAGCACTTAGAGAATGAGAATGAGAAGGAGAAAGCAAACCAAGCAACAAGAGCAACAAACGAACACAAAACACCCTCTCTCAAGTCATAAAGCAATTGAGTTGATTTGGAGGCTTGGAGAGGATTTGTGTAGTCTTTTGCTCTTGCAACGAATGTGAAGTTCAGAAAATTTGGATGACTTGAATGGAGGTAGTTGGGGGTATTTATAGCCCCAACCACTATTCTAGCCGTTGCTATCGATGGCGCACCGGACATGTCACTGTTCATTGTCCGGTGCCTGCCACGTCAGCAGACCGTTGGGGTTTGGAGCGGTTGACTATTGAAGTTCTTTGTCTTCTAGTTGCACTGGACAGTCTGGTGGCACACCGAACATGTCCGGTGCATTCTGACTTCGCAGCTCTGACTTCTGACTTCTGCACTATGCGCTTTTTACTGTTCATGCAGTCGGCCGTTGGCGCATCTGACCGTTGTTCCGTTGGCTCACCGGACAGTCCGGTGAATTTTAGCGGAGCGACTCCTAGAGAAACCCGAGAGCGGCTAGTTTGGAAGGCACTCGGCCTAGGCACCGTACAGTGTCCGTTTCACACTGGACAGTGTCCGGTGCGCCACAGGCAGCACCATTGCTAGTCTTTGCTCCAATCTTTGTTGAGCCCCTAACTCAATTTCTTTCTTGGTTTATGTTGAACCTTATGCACCTGAGATAAATTACAACTAGGCAAACTAGTTAGTCCATGTGGTTTGTGATAGACGTCAAACACCAAAATCGATTATAGTAAATGTTTTAAGCCCATTTCCCTTTCAGTTATTATGTTTCGCTAAACAAGTATTAGTTACAATATTTAATTCGACATAGTTACATTAATTGACATTTATCAATTGTAAATTAAAACTACTACTCAGTTTTGACTAGCTTACTATTTTAATAGTGGATGATTAAACAAATAGTTAATTAACTGACATGAATGATTATAAGCGAACGGTTTGATATCGCGCACGATACGCGTGAACGCCACGTGGCAAGGTGCGCGACATGCGAAAACGACATGCGAACGACGTGCGACTCAGCATGCTGACAGCGCGCAGACGACATATGGCAATGTGCACGACACAAACGAATGACGACGTGCGACACTACGTGTCGGCGTTTCGACCCCGAGGGGGTCCCTGGACCGACGAGTAAATTGTCGCTGCGTGTCCCTGCACAGATGGGTTGGCGCGGGATGGAACAAAAGATGTGGGACAAGCCTTGTATTATCCTGCACTAGGGGTGCCGCTCGCAGTAGGGGTTACAAGCGCGTCGCGTGAGGGAGAAAGAGAGAGAGGGGGACACAGAGCTCGTTCGCCGCTTCCCTCGCGCGAACCCCCAACCTCCCTCAGGGTGGCCCTGGACTCCCCTTTTATAGAGGCAAGGAGAGAGTCCAGGTGTACAACAGGGGGCGTAGCTATGCGCTAACGTGTCCGGCAGTGGAGTGCCTAAGCCCTGTTTACATGCCAACGTGGCCGTCGGGGGAGAGCTTGGGCGCTGTACATGTGATGGCGTGGCCGCCGAAGGAGCGCCTGAGTCCTGTAGGAGCACAGCTGGCAGCACGGCGAGGACCCTGCTGTCGTAAGGGGCGGAGAGCCACCAGCATCATAGCGCACACGGGGCACCATCATTACCCGTCGACGGGGTAAGTCAGATGGGACGCCGGTCTTGTTCCTTGTAGCCTGAGCAGGCTAGGAGTAGGGGAATGATGCATCCCCTATCAACACGATTAGTCCGAGCCCAGGGTCGGTCGAGGCGGAGACTTCTCTTGTGGCCGAGGCCAGGGTCGGGCGAGGACGCGATTGCTCCCGAGACCGGAGTCGAGGCTGAGCCCAGGGGTCGGGCGAGGTGGAGACCTCCTCCCGAGGCTGGAGCCTGAGGTTGGGCGAGGCGGAGCTTCCTATTGCGTCTGGGGCTTAAGCTCGGTAGTTGATCGTGACCTGTTGTCAGTCGTTGTCGGGGTGCCTGACACGGCAGTCGGAGCGGAGCGGGGCGCTATTTTCCAGTCATATCGGACAGTAAAGAGGAGGGGCGAAGTGACTGCGATCACTTCGGCCTGGCCGACTGAGGCGCGTGTGTCAGGATACGGCGTCAGGCATCCCCCGCATTTAATGTGCCTGCGAAGCGGTCGGTTGGTGAGGCGGTATGGCCAAGGTTGCTTCACGATGAAGCCTGCCCGAGCGGGGCCTCGGGAGAGCCGAGGGGGCGCCTGCCGTCTGAGGAGGCCCTCGGGCGAGGCGTGAATTCATCTGGGACCACTGTTCCAACCCGAGGCTGGGCTCGGGTAAGATCGCGTCCTTCGGGTAGACGAAGTCTTGGCTTGAACCGCTCCCGTCAGTTGGTCTGAGGGTGTTAACCAGCCGTGATTAGGAGTGTTGGGGGTACCCCTAATTATGGTACCCGACAGTAGCCCCCGAGCCTCGAAGGGAGTGATGGTACTCGCTTGGAGGCTTTTGTCGCGTTTTCGGTGAAGGGACCGACCTTTCTCGGTTTTTTGCCTTGTTTTGGTGGGTGCGCGCGAGCGCACCCGCCGGGTGTAGCCCCCGAGGCCTCGGAGGAGTGATTTGACTCCTCTGAGGTCTGAATGCTTTTCGTGGTGCTTCGGCCGGTCTGGTCGTTCCCTCTTGCGGCCCGGCAGTAGCCCGGGTGCGTGGTCGGGTTCCAAGTTATCAGGCTGGTTTGTTGACGCTGTCAACAGTTTTGGCCGTAGCCGGGTGCGAGAGCAGCCCCCGAGCCTCTGCACGGAGCGAGAGGATGATCAAGGACTTTCCCGACTTTTATTTACGCCCCTGCGTCGCCTTTCCGCAAGGAGGAGGGGGGGAACGCGCCATGTTGCCCTCGGAGGGCGCCGAACATGTTGTTTCCAGTGAGCTGCTAATGGGTGATCCGAGTGGACACCCGTGCCCCGTTTGTTAGGGGTCGGCTGTAGCCCGGAGGCGCGCTCCAAAAGTACCTACAGGTGATTCGCTGGACCCAGACCCCTTCGACAGGGTCCGAGGGCTCGATGCCTCCCTCCGGTGGGATTCTGTTACAAATCGTTCCCGCCGATCTCGGAAATGTCCTAGGGTACCTCAGGAGCGTAGCCCGAGCCTTGGTTATGTATCGAACGTACCCAGAGTCATCCTTCACTCTGCATGCTCTGGGGCGACTATCGAACCCTTCCGAGGGGCTAGCCTACGAACCCCTGATCAGTAGTGGGCACGGAGCCCAGGCGTTCTAGGGCGGCTGTCGAACCCTTCCGAGGGGCCAGCCCTCGAACCCCTGATCAGTAGGAGGGCTCGGGGCCCGCTTCCTTCGCCGGGAAGGATCCTTTCCACAACGTCCTCTTTCCCAGTCCCTGTGGCAAGAGAGAGAGAGAGGAGGAGGGGAAGGATATGAATTTTAAATAAAGTGGCGCACCTTTTTTAACGCGGTCATTATGGCGAAGGCGAAGCGACGCCCGCCTCGCCTGCCAAAAGGTGTTGCCTGCTCCACCGGGGAGTTAATGTGACGGGACGGGCGATTCGCGTGGCGCCCGTTGCGCGTGCGAGCCGTTCGAGGAACGGGTGTTTCACCTCTGGGTTTGAACTTCGCGGCGGGTTCGGGCGAAGTGTTGAACGGGTCTTGCCCGGGCCTTTATATACCCGAAAGAGAGACCGGTTGCGGTTCCTTACTCTGCTGCTTGCCTCCTGCTTGGGTTTTCGCAACCTAAGGGAATAGCCAGAGAAAGAAAACCGCAAACCTTGTCCGCTCTGCTGCCACCCCCTTTGCTTGACGATGGCCGACCGGGTGACCGTCGTTCCTCCGCGCGACCCGTGGCCTTTTTCCATCGTCACGGTGGACGATCTGGAGGCCCTTGTCGCTGATGGTTTGCTCTGTCCCCTCTCCGGTGACCCGCAGCCGGAGTGGATGGTCCCTCCGAGCGGTGCCGACCCGACCCCACCGCCGGGGTACGTGCTGAGCTTCGTCTCCTTCCATGAGCGGGGGTTCGGAGTGCCAGCAAGCCGTTTCATGCGGGCGCTCCTGCATTACTACGGGGTGGAGCTACACAACCTCAACCCCAACTCCATCGCGCAAGCGACCATTTTTGCGGCGGTTTGCAAAGGCTTTTTGGGGATTGACCTCCACTGGGATCTGTGGACCCATCTCTTCTCCGCAGAGCTTTTTGCCTTGACGACGGGGGAGAAGAAGGTTCGTATGGCGGTGCGAGCCGGCGGCTGCACCCTCCAGTTGAGGTAAGCGCGCGCGCAGCAGTACATCCCCGCCATCCTTGTGTCTTTGAACAAGGGGTGGCAGCGTTGGTGGTTTTACCTCCAGAACGACGATGGAAGGCTCCCGTCGTTTTCTCAATGAGTGGTGACCGCTCCCGGCAGCAATTGGCGCAATGGGGCCACGCGTGAGAGACAGGAGAGACTCCAGCCCCTTTTGGAGGCCTTGCAGGTGCTACGAAATGGGGGGGCTTACCGCCGTGGGGGTGGTTGCCGCCATTCATCGCCGGAGGGTGCTCCCCTTGGCAGAGCGGCGGTTGCCGCTTTTGGAGATGATGCCGGGAGTCGACTTGGAGGGTTCACAGATGTCCTCGGTCCCCCTCTCTGCCGACGACCTTCGCAGGCGGGTAGTGGGCACAGTGGGGAAGCTGGAGGCCGGCGCCCTTACCCAGCCCTTGATGCGTCCCAAGCGTGGGTGCGTGTCCTTGGTGAGTATCCACTCTTCTCCTATTTTGCGTCAGGTTGCCTTCAATTCTCTCAGTCGGGATTTCCGCTCGTCTCCAGGAGTTGGGGTGTTACAAGCCTTCCCTGCCACCGGTCCCGCAGGACGCGGTGGACCGAGCCACGTGGAGGGTCGCTGCGGAGAAGAAGAAGGAGAAGAAGGACGCGGAAAAGGCTCGGGCCCGCGAGCGGATGCGGGCTCGAGATGCCTTGGAGAGGTGTCGTCGAAGGCAGGAGAGGGACGGGCTCCCGAGGGAGCCGTCGCCGGAGACGCCCGACGAACATGATGACGATGACATGGCGGCCCGCCTTGGCCTCAGCCCGGACCTGAGGCTGGGCCAGGGGTCGTCGAGCCACCCCCCGAGTGGGCTGGCACCGTCAGTGTCCGGGGCCGGGACATCAGGGTCCCAGTCCAAAGAGCAGGGGCAAGCCGAGTGGGTACTTGACCCCTCGGTCGAGGTAGTTGAGGTGACCCCGGGGGGTCAGGCCGTCCCGCCTGTCCCCCACGAGCAGTCGCCCGTGCCAGCCATACAGGAGGTTGATCCTCGGGCCGTCATGACGTCGCGCGGGCGGGCCGCCCCTTCGGCGCCCCGGGCGCCCGAAGTGGGAGCGGCGCTGAAGCCGGCAGCGGGGCGAACCTTGGCGACGCCTGCGGGAATCGAGGCCCGAGGGGCCTCCCCTCAGGCGCGATTGGCTCTGGTCCGGAGCGGGTAAGTATCTGAGGATACCTATGTCCTGGCTCCTTCTTCGTGTGTCCTGATCCTGCTTTATCTTTTCCTCCCAGCAAACTGAGGCACGGTTCGGCCGATCTGGCTCCCAGGAAGGCCCTTAAGACGGCGCAGGCTTCTGCAGCTAGTGCCGCATCGCGCCATGTCGGCCAGCCGGCCTCCGCACCAGATGCCCCCAAGCGGAGGGCCCAGGCGGCGCGAGTTGCCATGGGGCAAGCTCCCCAGGCTGACCCCTCCGTCGAGGTGGCCGTCGTGCCGAGGGAGGCTACTGTCGCGGCCGCGGCCTTGTGCCCATCTGATGTGTTGTCGGCGCCGGCACCAGCTTCTGCCGAGGCTGTTGCCGTTCTGCCCGTGGAGCCACCCGTCGCCGCTGATGCTGAGATGGTTGAGGTGCCGCTGCTCGAGGTCAGCAGATCGGGAGCCCGCCTCCAAGGCGTCGGGACCCCGTGCAGAGCATCGGCCCGTCTTGGGGAGCGGTGACCTCATCCCCGCGCAGCGCGATCCTAATGAGCGGCACGCGCAGGCGCTCCAGTTCTGGACCCGCGGCACCTCGAAACCCCTCTTCGTCCTTGACGATGAGCGGGAGGAGCAGTCTTGGGGTGAGCTCCATGAGTATGCCGAGGCGGCGATGGGGTCGCTTCGGGCGACCATGGAGATCTTTTCCAGGGACGTTCCCAGGATCCTCCAGGTAAGGATTTCAGGCGCACCTTTCGCATGGCCAGGGTATTATTTGTGACACCCTGCTTCCCTTTCTCCAGATCTGACGGATCTGAGCACCGCCAAGTCGTCGTTCATCCGCTGTGAGGCCAACATCTGGGGTTCACTGCGGTTCCTGAGGGTCGCGCTTACCGAGGCTACCGAGCGCCTCGCCCAATGGAGCGCCGAGGTGGCGGACCTTCGATTGCTCTGCGACGAGCTAGGGGTGGAGGCAGCGGCGGCACGCACAGAGGCGCAAGTAGCGACAGTTGGAGCTTGGCCAGGTTGTCGGCGAGCGGGACCAATCTCGGAACCAGGCCGCCGAGGCCGAAAGCCGGGCTGAGGCCCTTGGGGGCCAGCTAGCCGAGGTGTCCGCTCGGGCCGGAGCCCTGGCGGAGGACCTGGCCGCGACCGTCGGGTCTGCTCAGTCTGCCCAAGCCGCAGCCTCGGAGCAGCCTGTCCGGGCAGAAGGTATGTTTTGGCCGCTTTGTGACTTCGATCTTCATTCTTCAACTCGTGTTTGAAGAATTCTTTTTGGCTGTTTGCAGAGTTTGAGTCAGCCCTCAACTGAGTCCGCCAAGGCACTTGCCCGGGCGGCTGAGGCGGGAGGAAGCCGACCGCGTGGCCATGTCTGAGGGTCTGTTTGGTTGGGCTGTGGCTGTGAAAAAGCTGCTGTGGGCTATGAGATGTGAGAAAAGCTGTTGTGGGTTGTGAGCTGTTAAAAAGCTAAAAAGTGTTTGGTGGAAACCACTAAAAGTCGCTAAAAGTTTTTCCATATATATTTTAACAGTTCCATAAAAAAGCCGCTAAAAGCAGGTCCAGAGGTGCTTTCAGTTTTGCACTGCAAGAAAGACGGCTTTTAGAAAAAGCTGCTTCCTAGATCCAGCCCTTTGGTTTGGCTTTTGGCTTTTAGGGGGTAAAAGCCAAAGCCAAAAGCCAAACCAAACACATCCCTGAAGCTATCTCGGCCTTCTGCTAGGTCTTTGGTCTTAACGACGTTTCCTCGGGAAGCTCCCCTCGGAGTCGCCTGCAGGCCTTGGGCGGCCATGTGCGCAGTAGACTCCGTGAGGCGCTGCATCAAGGCGTTAGGCGGGCCTTCGCTGTGCTCGCTTCACACTATGATGTGGATCTGGAGCGGGTCAGCGAGGGGTACTATCTACCCGACGAAGATGAAGCCGCCCTGGCCGAAGTTCAGAGGCTTGACGCGGCCATTGCAGGCCCAAGCGCAGTGCTGGCGTCCTCCTTCGAGGTGGATATCCTTCTGCTTGCGTCGCTGTCCAAGGCCGAGGCAGATCTCGCCAAGGGTGGAGACGGCGCCGAGGGTGGAGACGAAGCCGAGGGTGCCACTCCTCCCCCGGGTGATGCCTGATTCTGCCGGAGCAGTTTGTTCGGAACATGCATGTGTCTTTCGCGGCCGCCGAGGCCTAAACACTTTGTTGTTGTGTTATAAAGCTGCATTTCTTTTCCTCTTGTTTCGAGTATCCGGACTTGTTCGTCCGTAGCAGAATTGCTTATCCGAGTAAGAGTTATTTTTCGCGGAAGGTGACGAGTGAGGTATCCATATCCCGGAGGCGTAGGAGTCCCTCGGCTCGGTCGGCCTTGCCGCTTACACGCGCTCTTATTCGTTTTGCAGGGTTCTGTTACCGATATAGTCGGGAAACACGAAAGTCGTTTTGGTGGAAAACTTTTCCGAGGAAAATTTTGACGTGCAGGGGGGACGTGCAGGGGGTTCCTCCCTTCTAGCCCCCGAGGGAGGGTCGGGCTTTGCTGAGGCAAGGCCGACCCTTCCTTGATGGTCAGACTTTGTGTACGTAAACGAGGTACGTGAACAACTTAAAACATCTTAAGGGTAGAAGCGACGTAGCTGTTGGATGTTCCAAGCGTTGCTGTAGACCTCGCCTTGGTCGTTGGCCAGCTTGTATGTTCTGGGCTTCAAGACCTTGGTGCATGATGAAGGGCCCTTCCCAGGGAGGAGTGAGCTTGTGGCGCCCTCGGCCGTCCTGTCATAGGCGAAGCACCAAGTCTCCCACTTGGAAGCCTCGGGCCCGAACGCTTCCGGCATGGTAGCGCTGCAGCGACTGCTGGTACCGTGCCGAATGTAGTAAGGCGACGTCTCGAGCCTCCTCGAGTTGGTCCAGCGTGTCTTCTCGGCTGGTCTGGTTGCTTCGGTCGTCGTACACCTTGGTCCTCGGGGAGCCATATTCTAAGTCCGTGGGGAGGATGGCCTCGGCCCCATAAACTAGAAAGAACGGCGTAAAACCCAGTGGCACGGCTCGGCGTTCGTCCTCAGACTCCAGACTACCGAGGGTCGCTCTTTCATCCATCGCTTGCCGAACTTGTTGAGGTCGTTGTAGATCCTTGGTTTGAGCCCCTGCAGAATCATACCGTTAGCACGCTCCACTTGCCCATTCGTCATGGGGTGAGCTACGGCGGCCCAGTCCACACGGATGTGGTGGTCGTTGCAGAAGTCCAGGAACTTTTTTCCGGTGAACTGCGTGTCATTGTCGGTGATGACTGAGTTTGGGACCCCGAACCTGATGAATAATGTTGGTGAAGGAATGCCACCGTCTGCTCGGACCTGATGCTGTTTAGGGGTCGGACCTTGATCCACTTGGAGAATTTGTTCGATAGCGACCAGCAGGTGCGTGAAGCCCCCGGGTGCCTTCTGCAAGGGTCCGACGAGGTCCAGACCCCACACAACAAATAGCCAGGTGATGGGTATCGTTTGCAAGGCCTGAGCGGGCAGATGGATCTGCTTTGCGTAGAATTGGCACCCCCGGCAGGGAGCGCACAATCCTAGTGGCGTCGGCCACCGCGGTTGGCCAGTAGAAACCTTGTCGAAAGGCATTCCCTACTGAGGGCTCGAGGTGCTGCATGGTGGCCGCAAGCCCCCGAGTGTATTTCTTGCAACAGCTCTTGTCCTTGGGCGATAGATATGCATCGTTGAAGGATGCCCGAGGGGCTGCGGTGGTAGAGCTCTTTTTCATCACCCAGCAGGACGAATGACTTGGCGCACCGAGCCAGCCGCCGAGCTTTGGTCTTGTCGATGGGAAGCTCTCCTCGGAGGAGATATTCCAGGTACGGGGCCTGCCAGTTCGGATCTGGCGTGACCCCATTCTGTTCCTCTTCGACGGGCAAGGCCTCTTCCTCGACGGCCGAGGGTGTCTCGGGTGCCGTCGAGGGTACCTTAGGGCTCGGCCGAGGGTGCCTCGGGCTGGGCCGAGGGTGCCTCAGGCTGGGCCGAGGCTTCCTCAGGCTCGGGCGCATCGTCGATCTTGACGGATGGTTGATGCAGGTCTCTAGAGAAAACGTCGGGGGGAACTGTCGTTTGCCCCGAGGCTATTTTTGCCAGCTCGTCCGCAGTCTCGTTGTACCGTCAGGCGATGTGGTTGAGCTCCAGCCCGTAGGAACTTGTTCTCTAGGCGCTGGACTTCGTCGCAGTAGGCTTCCATCCTCCGGTCACGGCAGTGGGAGTTCTTCATGACTTGGTCAATGACAAGCTACGAGTCGCCTTGAGCGTCGAGGCATCGGGCCCCTAGATCGACGGCGATGCGTAGCCCATTAACCAGTGCTTCGTACTCGGCCACATTGTTTGACGCCTGGAAAATGGAGGCGAATGACAGTAGCGGAGATGCTTCCCTAGGGGTGAAACGAAGAGCAGGCCAGCGCCCGCTCCTATTTTCATGAGTGACCCATCGAAGTACATGGTCCAGAGCTCGGGCTGGATCGGAGTTGTCGGTAACTGGGTGTCGGTCCACTCAGCCAGGAAGTCTACCAAGACCTGGGATTTTATGGCCTTCCGAGGAGCGAATGATAGCGTTTCGCCCATAAGCTCCACCGCCCACTTTGCTATCCTACCCGAGGCCTCGCGACACTGGATGATCTCCCCCAGGGGGAAGGATGACACCACAGTTACGGATGAGACTCGAAGTAGTGTCGCAACTTTCGTCGTGTCAGGACCACTGCGTATAGCAGCTTCTGGATCTGTGGGTAGCGAGCTTTGGTCTCGGAGAGTACTTCACTGATGAAGTAGACCGGCCTCTGGACGGGCAGTGCATGCCCTTCTTCTCGTCTCTCAACTACGATCGCGGCGCTGACCACCTGAGTAGTCGCGGCTACGTAGATCAAGAGGGCTTCTCCTGTGGCGGGAGGCACCAGGATGGGTGTTTTCGTAAGGAGCGCCTTAAGGTTTTCGAGAGCTTCCTCGGCCTCGGGGGTCCAAGTGAAGCACTCGACCTTCCTTAAGAGGCAGGTAAGAGGCAAGCCTTTCTCGCCAAGGCATGAGATGAAGCGGCTTAGAGCCGCAAGGCATCCCGTGACCCTCTGTACTCCTTTCAAATCTTTGATCGGTCCCATGCTGGTGATGGCCGCGATTTTCTCCGGGTTGGCCTCGATGTCCCGCTCGGAGACGATGAACCCAAGGAGCATGCCTCGGGGGACTCCGAAGACACACTTCTCAGGATTGAGTTTCATGCCTTTCGCTCTCAGACACTTGAATGTCGTTTTAAGGTCGGAGAGGAGGTCAGAGGCTCTCTTCGTCTTGACAACGATGTCGTCGACGTAAGCCTCGACCGTTCTGCCGATGTGTTCTCCGAATACGTGGTTCATGAACCTCTGGTAAGTGGTGCCTGCATTTCTCAATCCAAATGGCATTGTGGTGTAACAGTACATGCCAAAAAGTGTGATGAAAGAAGTCGCGAGCTAATCGGACTCTTTCATCTTGATTTGGTGATAGCCTGAGTAGGCATCGAGGAATGACAGGGTTTCGCACCCAGCTGTGGAGTCCACAATTTGATCGATGCGAGGTAGAGGGTAGGGAACTTTCGGATATGCTTTGTTTAGACTAGTGTAGTCTACACACATCCTCCATTTCCCATCCTTCTTCCTTACAAGAACAGGGTTAGCTAACCATTCGGGATGGAATACCTCTTTGATGAACCCTGCCGCGAGTAGCTTGTGGATCTCCTCGCCTATGGCCCTGCACTTTTCCTCGTCGAAACGGCGCAGGGTTTGCTTCACGGGCCGGGCTCTAGCTCTGATGTCCAGTGTGTGCTCGGTGACATCCCTCGGTATGCCGGGCATGTCCGAGGGACTCCACGCAAAGACTTCGGCGTTTGCGCGGAGAAAGTCGATGAACACTGCTTCCTATTTGGGGTCGAGCTCGGAGCCGATCCGAACTTGCTTGCTGGCGTCGCTGCTGGGGTCGAGAGAGACAGACTTGACCGCCTCAACTGGTTCGAAGTTGCCGGTGTGCCGCTTCGCGTCGGGCACCTCCTTGGAGAGGTGTTCAAGGTCGGCGATGAGGGCCTCGGACTCAGCGAGAGCCTCAGCGTACTCCACGCACTCCACGTCGCATTCGTACGCGTGGCGGTACGTGGACCCGACAGTGATGATCCCATTTGGGCCCGGCATCTTGAGCTTGAGGTAGGTGTAGTTGGGGACGGCCATGAACTTGGCGTAGCATGGTCTTCCCAACACCGCATGGTAGGTTCCTCGGAACCCGACGACCACAAAGGTGAGAGCTTCCTTTCGGAAGTTTGAGGGAGTTCCAAAGCAGACGGGTAAGTCGATCCGTCCGAGGGGTTGGATTCGCTTCCCGGGCGCGATCCCGTGGAAGGGTGCCGCACCGGCCCGGGCTTCGGATCGATCAACCCCTACGAGTTCCAGGGTCTTGGCGTAGATGATGTTAAGGTTGCTGCCTCCGTCCATGAGGACCTTAGAGAGCCTAACGTTGCCGATGATCGGATCGATGACGAGCGGGTACCTTCCCGGGCTCGGCACGAAGTCGGGGTGGTCGCCTTGGTCGAAGGTGATAGGCTTGTCAGACCAGTCTAGGTAGACTGGCGCCGCCACCTTCACCAAGCAGACTTCCCGGCGCTCCTGCTTGCGGTGTCGAGCCAAGGCATTCGCCGCCTGCCCGCCGTAGATCATGAAGCAGTTATGAACTTCCAGGAATCCCTCTTCCTTGCCGCCCTCCTTCTTGTCGTTGTCATGGCCCTTGCCATCCTCCGCCGGGGGCCCAGTCTTATGGAAGTGGCGTCGGAGCATGATACATTCTTCGAGGGTGTGCTTGACGGGCCCCTGGTGATAGGGGCACGGCTCTTTGAGCATCTTGTTGAACGCGCCGGCCCCTCCAGGTGGTTTCCGAGGGTTCCTGTGCTCGGCCGCAGCGACGAGATTCGTGTCTGCGGCGTCGCGCTTCGCTCGCGACTTGTTTTGGCCTTCTTCTTCGAACCCCGATGGGCGGACGCCTCAGGGGCGTCTGTCTTTGGCTCCCCCTGAGGCTGCTTATCCTTCCGGAAGATGGCTTCGACTGCCTCTTGACCCGAGGCGAACTTGGTGGCGACGTCCATCAGTTCGCTCGCGCGTGTGGGAGTCTTGCGCCCCAGTTTGCTCACCAGGTCCCGGCAAGTGGGGCCGGCAAGGAAAGCCCCGATGACATCCGAGTCGGTAACGTTGGGCAGCTCAGTGCGCTGCTTCGAAAACCGCCGGATGTACTCTCGGAGGGACTCCCCTAGCTTCTGGCGGCAGCTTCGGAGGTCCCACGAGTTCCCAGGGCGCACGTACGTGCCTTGGAAGTTCCCCGCAAAATCTTTGACCAGATCATCCCAGTCGGAGATCTGCGCAGGAGGCAGATGCTCCAGCCAGGCTCGGGCGGCGTCGAAGAGGAAAAGGGGTAGATTACGGATGATGAGGTTGACATCATCTGTCCCTCCCAACTGGTAGGCCAGTCGGTAGTCCGCGAGCCACAGCTCCGACCTCGTCTCCCCCGAGTACTTGGTGATAGTAGTCGGGGCTCGGAAACGGGCAGGGAACGGTGCTCGTCGTATGGCCCGGCTGAAGACTCGCGGACCGGGTGGTTCGGGTGAAGGACTGCGGTCCTCCTCGCTGTTGCAGCGTCCCCCATGCCTGGGATGGTAGCCTCGGCGCACCTTCTCGTTGAGGCGGGCTCGATGGTCGAGAGGGTGGTGCTCTTTGTCGAGGCGTTCCCGGGCGGTGGGCGCCTTGTCCCGTGTACGCTCGGGGCGGACCGAGGCTTCCCGAATGCGCCGGGAGGACACCGCGTGATGCTCCGACGGGTCAGCTCACCTACGGGAGGCAGAGCTCTCGGCTCGTAAAACCGCAGCGCCCTCTAGAAGATTCTTGAGTTCGCCCTGGATGCGACGTCCCTCGGTGGTGGATGGCTCCGGCATGGCCCGAAGCAGCATCGTCGCTGCAGCTAGGTCCTGGCCGGACCCGCTGACGGCCGGAGGCAGCGCTGCCCTGGCATTGTCGACAATGCGGTGCCGGATGTCTTGGGCCCGGTGACAGGCTTCTCCGGCGAGTGATCGGCCTGCCCACTCCTATTCGATGCTCTGTCGGAGCTGTACAAGCCAGCCTACTTTCCCGTCGACCCAGGCCTGCATCTCACGGATTTGCTCGAGCTGTATGTCCTGACCCCCCGCATGGACTGGGACGACAGCTAGCTCCCGCATGATGTCAACGCGAGATGAGGGCCCAGGGGGATCGTCAACCTCTGGCATACCGAGGTGGTTGCCTTCGTTGTGATCTCCCAGATCGACGTGGAAGCATTCGCGACTTGGGTCGTAACCCTCGTCATCAAGGTCATGGCCATCGTCAGAACAACCGGAGAGGCAGTGGTCACATGCGGACATGAAGCCCCGCATGGCACCAGGGTCATTGAGGGCAGAGAAATCCCAACCGGAGTCAGGGATGTCCTCTTCCTCAGAACCCGCCGGTCCGAAGGTCGAGACGGCTGTCAGTCGGTCCCAGGTCGACCACATGTGGTACCTCGGAAGGTTTGGATACGCCTTTACGAAGGCGCTCACCATTGCGGGGTTGCTAGGTGGATCGAAGCTGAACCGAAAAGGTATGGGATGGAAAATGGACGGTACCTCTTGGTCGTTGGATGGTGGTGAAGTCGCGTCGGGGGCGGTACACACCGTCATCTTAGGTACGAGGGTAACGCCCAGCAGGTCCTTCGTGAGGGTGCTGGCGTCATCAGTCCGCTTGGGGCTGACACATCACGGGGAAGTGACACGCCCCGTCGCCTCAGGTGCGAGGGCAATGCTCGACATGTCCCGCGGGGGAATGCCGGCGTCGTCGACTCGCTCTAGTGCGACAGCCAACAAGGTGCCGCCTCCTGCGTGGCCATGGTTGCCCCGTCTCCGCCTCCTCCAGCGAGGAGGGTGGCGGGGACGACCGGAGTGCTCCTCTTCTGCCGTGGGGAGATGCTGTCGTAGAGCTCATCGTCGTCGTGTGAGTCGAAGACCGTCGTTGTCGTCGCGTCGCGGGGGGAGGAGTACCATGTCGTAGCTGCCGTCGAGGGACATGAACTCAAGACTCCCGAAGCGGAGCACCGTCCCGGGCAGGAGAGGTTGCTGAAGACTCCCCATCTGGATCTCAACGGGAAGGTGTTCGTTAACACGCAGCAGGCCCCTACCTGGCGCGCCAACTGTCGGCGTTTCGACCCCGAGGGGGTCCTTGGACCGACGAGTAAATTGTCGCTGCGTGTCCCTGCCCAGATGGGTTGGCACGGGATGGAACACAAGATGTGGGACAAGCCTTGTATTATCCTGCACCAGGGGTGCCGCTCGCAGTAGGGGTTACAAGCGCGTCACGTGAGGGAGAAAGAGAGAGGGGGACACAGAGCTCGTCCGCTGCTTCCCTCGCGCGAACCCCCAACCTCCCTCAGGGTTGCCCTAGACTCCCCTTTTATAGAGGCAAGGAGAGAGTCCAGGTGTACAACAGGGGGCGTAGCTATGCGCTAACGTGTCCGGTAGTGGAGTGCCTAAGCCCTGTGTACATGCCAACGTGGCCGTCGGGGGAGAGCTTGGGCGCTGTACATGTGATGGCGTGGCCGCCGGAGGAGCGCCTGAGTCCTGTAGGAGCACAGCTGGCAGCGCGCGAGGACCCTGCTGATGTCTCCTTGATGTCGTAAGGGGCGGAGAGCCACCGGTGTCATGGCGCACGCAGGGCACCATCATTACCCGTCGCTGGGGTAAGTCAGATGGGACGCCGGTATTATTCCTTGTAGCCTGAGCAGGCTAGGAGTAGGGGAATGATGCATCCCCTATCAGCACGATCAGTCCGAGCCCAGGGTCGATCGAGGCAGAGACTTCTCTTGTGGGCGAGGCCGGGGTCGGGCGAGGACGCGATTCCTCCCGAGACCGGAGTCGAGGCCGAGCCCGGGGGTCGGGCGAGGCGGAGACCTCCTCCCGAGGCTAGAGTCTGAGGTTGGGCGAGGCGGAGCTTCCTATCGCGCCCGGGGCTTGAGCTCGGTAGTTGATCGTGACCTGTTGTCAGTCGTTGTCGGGGTGGCTGACACGGCAGTCGGAGCGGAGCGGGCGGCGCTGTTTTTTTGTCATATCGGACAGTAAAGAGGAGGGGCGAAGTGACTGCGGTCACTTCGGCCTGGCCGACTTAGGCGCGTGTGTCAGGATACGGCGTCAGGCATCCCCCGCATTTAATGCGCCTGCGAAGCGGTCGGTTGGTGAGGCGGTATGGCCAAGGTTGCTTCACGACGAAGCCTGCCCGAGCGGGGCCTCGGGAGAGCCGAGGGGGCCCCTGCCGTCTGAGGAGGCCCTCGGGCGAGGCGTGAATTCGTCTGGGACCACTGTTCCAACCCGAGGCTGGGCTCGGGTAAGATCGCGTCCTTTGGGGTCTGAGGGTGTTAACCAGCCGTGATTAGGAGCGTTGGGGGTACCCCTAATTATGGTACCCGACACTACATGAAACAGCACGCGGATGGCATGCGAAAAAACGCGCGATAGCGTGCAAATGACGCGCGGATAGCGCGATGACGCATGCGAATTGCTTGATGCCACTCAAACGACGTTGTGCGAGAATAACACGACAATGAATACAACACGCGCGAACAACACGTAAACAGCGCACACGATACTTGAGAATCACTAGTAGATATCGGGTTTATACTAAACAATTGTTAAATAAAAAATATTTAAGTTAATATTAACCATGTTAATGTTTATTTATAAAAGTGCAAATTAAAAACGATAAATTAGATTTAATTGGAACACTAATTTAATAAATATTAGTCAAACAAATATTTAATAAATTTTTTAAAACATGTGTTATGGTGAAATAATATTGTTAAAATATGGACAATGTCATTACAAATTTAACGCAACTTGAACATGATAAAACGAAGGTTTAGTATAAAAGATATCATATTTTTAGTAAATTACATGTGTGTCACGATGTGATTGGTCGAACCGAAGTTACGTAGGACCAGATGGGGTCGCAGCCACAAGGGACCGTACGGGAAAAAAAATTTGGTGCAGCACTGCTGCAAACCAGTGTGTTTGCAGCCTCTCACGAAAGAAGTATAGACTCCACTTGCAGCAGCAATAATACAACGAAAACGTTATCTGATGGACCTGTAGGTGGGGTCTATCATCCTTTTTGTGAGGGGCTGTAAACACTCTAATTTACAGTAGTGCTGCATTAAATTTTTTTTTCTCCGTTCGGACTGGCTCTTTTGTGGTTGTCTTCCACCACTGGCCATCTCCCGCCGTGAGAAGTTACACCAAAAAAGAAAAACGGAGCGGGAAGAGAAGGGCCAACTGAGGGAGGGCTGCTAGGACATGGCCACAGCCACGTACGTGGATTGCGGGGAGGGGGCCCTATAGGGCGGCTGCTCGAGCGAGCCCGTGCAACAGGCAGTGGCCGGCAAAGGTGGGAGTGCGCGGGTAAGGGAAAAGGGAGGGGAGGCCCGACATGGGGGTGGGGAGATGAAGGCCGGGGGCGCCGGGGCCCGGGAGGTGAGGGAGAGGTAGATGGGCTGCGATGGATGAAAGGGCTGCGCAAACTTAGAGGAAAACGAAGAACTTCTACGGACGACGATGCCGAAAACACGCGTTGAACTGAAGATTGCATCGATGAACCGAAGGTAGGGGTGAAAACGGCCAGGTACCCCAAACGGGTACCGGATATGGATATTGATTTGGGACTATTTTTTGGATACGGATACGGGTATTTTTATATTCGAGACGGATACGGATAATATCCGGATAGTACAACTTCGGATTCAGGTCAGATACGGAGCGAGTACTATCCGGTAAATACCCGGATATTCGGGTCGGATACGGGTACCCGGAATTCGGGTACCCGTTTTTTCTTTTTCTGCATAATAATATAGTTATAAAAATCATAACTTTTACATATGAAATCGGATGAAGATAAAGTTTATATGAAAATTGTAGAGCTCGAAGAGATCTATAACTTTGTAGTACAACACATTTTTGTTTAAACATATCTTTAGGCCAAAATCATTGAAATAATGTCTAAATTTATATCAAAATAATAGACTTTATCATCTCTGTGGGAACTTAAGATTATCTCCATGTGGGAACTTAGGATTATCTTTTTATAAACTATTTATTAATATTGGTAACTTATTTGCAATTTTCGGTCGACGCTACAATATTTTTATGAATTTAATTGTATTTTGATGATTTTCTACAACAAAAAATTAATAATACACCAAATAGCCTAAAAATTCATGAATTTTTACGGGGACACAATATATATCCACATATAGTTCTCAAAAACATTTGGACTATAAAATCCACAAGATGTTGGTGTTTCTGAGAGCACCTAGAGGGGGGTGAATAGGAGATCCTGTAAAAACTTAAGACTTATAGCCACAAACCTTGGTTACGTGTTAGAGAGATAATGCCAAGTGACTATAAAGAGAGCTCTTGCGAATCATAATAATCATACAAAAAGCAATCACAAGAGACACGTGAGTTATCCCGTGGTTCGACAAGTACAACACTTGTCTACCTCCATGTTGTGGCGTCCCAATGGACGAGGGTTGCACTCAACCCCTTTCAAGTGATCCAATGATCAACTTGAATATCCCGTTTGCGAGGAATCTCCACAACTTGGAGCCTCTCGCCCTTACAACAAATATCAATGAACGCACTAGAGTAAGGGAGGGGAGCAACACACACAAATCCACAGCAATACGCACACACACAGGCCAAGACTTGAGCTCAAATGAAATGCAACAAGTTCACCACTAGAACGGAGCTCAAATCACTAAGAAGATCAATCGAGTGTGCCGAGATGGAGTGTAAGAGTCTTAGAATGTTCAAAGTATGCTTGGTGTACTCCTCCATGCACCTAGGGGTCCTTTTTATAGCCCCAAGGCAGCTAGGAGCCGTTGGAAGCAATCTGGAAAGACAATTCTTGCGTTCTGTTGGGTGGCGCACCAGACAGTCCGGTGCACCACCGGACATCCACTGTTCACTGTCCGGTGCAGATTGCTTTCCTAAATTGGTGCAGCCGACCGTTGAAGATTTGGAGCCGTTGGCGCACCGGACACTGTCCGGTGCACACCAGACAGTCCGGTACCCCCATCAGACCGTTGGCTCGGCCACGCGTCACACGCGGATTGCGCGGTCGACCGTTGGCGCAGTCGACTGTTGGCTCACCGGACAGTCCGGTGCACCACTGGACAGTCCGGTGAATTTTAGCCGTACGCTGTTGACTGTTTCCCGAGAGCGGCGACTTCGCCGCAGACAACTCACCGGACAGTCCGGTGCACCACCGGACAGTCCGGTGATTTATAGCCGTACGCCGCCGTCGAGACCCGAGAGTAGGCTGTTCATCGGGACTGGTCCTGGCACACCGGACACTGTCCGGTGCACCACCGGACAGTCCGGTGCACCCAGACCAAGCAGCCTTTTGGCTGTACATAGCCAACTTTTCTCCAAAACGATTTCTCCTGTTTCTAGCACTTAGACATAATACATTAGTCTTCAAAACAATGTACTAAGTCTAGAAACATACCTTTAGTCTTGATTTGCACTTCTTGAGTCTTTGGCACAAATATTACTCAAAGCATTTGTGTGGAGCACTTAATCACCAAAACCTTATAGAAATGGCCCAAGGGCACATTTCCCTTTCAATCTCCCCCTTTTTGGTGATTTATGCCAACACAACAAAAGGCAACTAAAGAAGTGCAACATAAATGCAAATGAGAACAAAAAGTTGTTTTTGATTCAAATTTGGCATATTCGGATCATTATTTGCCACCACATGGTTTGTTTTTGCAAATTAAACTCAATTTCCTATCTCTAAGTCAAATTCACTTATTGAGGCGTAGAGAGAGGTATTCCAAGAGAAATTGATCAAAGATTCAAAAACTCCCCCTTTTTCCCATAATCAAACATTCTCCTCACAAGAGACCAACTTTTGACAATAAGAGACAACAACAGTATTTTGCCAAAACAAAAGCTCTAACTAGTATTTTGCCAAAACAAAAGCTCTACTATTTTCAAAATTCTCAAGTGGTAGTTGATCCATTTGCTTTGGCCTTAATTTCTCCCCCTTTGGCATTAAGCACCAAAACGGGATCATTATTGGCCCTTAAACCCCATTGCCTCACCAAAATCTTCAATTAAGAGTAAAAAGGCAATAAGAGCACGGAGATGAATTTGGAGCAAATTACCCTCTCATCGGAGTGCAGTGGAAGTCTTGCATGGTCCAAGTTCACCTTTTCCCTTTCAATCCTCCTTTGAGACTAAATTAAGAACACTCAAACACATGGTTAGTCTCAAGGGATCAAGTTGTGGCATTTCTCCCCCTAAATATGTGCATCATTCACAGATGGACTTGTGAGGTCCGGGGACCTCTTGCACAACTTGAGCACCATAAATAAGCAATAAAATGCATAATGGAACATGATCAAAGGCATAAAACACATGTATGCTCTAGATCAATCCAAGTTACGCGAATCTAAGACATTTAGCTCACTACGCAGCCTGCAAAAGGTCTTCTCATCTAAAGGCTTGGTAAAGATATCGGCTAGCTGGTTCTCGGTGCTAACATAAAACACTTCGATATCTCCCTTTTGCTGGTGGTCTCTCAAAAAGTGATGCTGGATGTCTATGTGCTTTGTGAGGCTGTGTTCAACAGGATTGTCCGCCATGCGGATTGCACTCTCATTGTCACATAGGAGTGGGACTTTGCTCAGATTGTAGCCAAAGTCCCTGAAAGTTTGCCTCATATAAAGTAGTTGCGCGCAACACTGTCCTGCGGCAACGTACTCGGCCTCAGCGATGGATAGGGCAACGGAAATTTGTTTCTTAGAACTCCACAACACCAGGGACCTTCCTAGGAATTGGCACGTCCCTGATGTACTCTTCCTATCAACCTTACATCCAGCATAGTCGGAGTCTGAGTATCCAATCAAGTCAAAGGTAGACCCCTTTGGATACCAGATCCCTAAGCAAGGCGTAGCAACTAAATATCTAAGAATTCGCTTAACGGCCATAAGGTGACACTCCCTTGGGTTGGATTGAAATCTAGCACACATGCATACGCTAAGCATAATATCCGGTCTACTAGCACATAAATAAAGTAAAGACCCTATCATGGACCGGTATGCCTTTTGATCAACGGACTTACCTCCTTTGTTGAGGTCGACATGTCCATCGGTTCCCATTGGAGTCTTTGCGGGCTTGGCGTCCTTCATCCCAAACCGCTTGAGCAAGTCTTGCATGTACTTAGTTTGAGAGATGAAGGTGCCGTCCTTGAGTTGCTTCACTTGGAACCCAAGGAAGTAGTTTAACTTGCCCATCATCGACATCTCGAATTTCTAAGTCATCACCCTGCTAAACTCTTCACAAGACTTTTGGTTAGTAGAACCAAATATTATGTCATCGACATAAATTTGGCACACAAATAGATCACCATCACAAGTCTTAGTAAAAAGAGTTGGATCAGCTTTCCCAACCTTGAAAGCATTAGCAATTAAAAAGTCTCTAAGGCATTCATACCATGCTCTTGGGGCTTGCTTAAGTCCATAGAGCGCCTTAGAGAGCTTACACACGTGGTCGGGGTACCATTCATCCTCAAAGCCAGGGGGTTGCTCCACGTACACCTCATCCTTGATTGGCCCGTTGAGGAAAGCGCTCTTCACGTCCATTTGAAACAACCTGAAAGAATGGTGAGCGGCATAGGCTAACAAAATACGAATTGACTCTAGCCTAGCCACAGGAGCAAAAGTCTCCTCAAAGTCCAAACCTGCGACTTGGGCATAACCTTTTGCCACAAGTCGAGCCTTGTTCCTTGTCGCCACCCCGTGCTCGTCCTGTTTGTTGCGGAATACCCACTTGGTTCCCACAACGTTTTGCTTGGGACGTGGCTCCAGTGTCCAAACTTCATTTCGCTTGAAGTTGTTGAAGAGACAAAAGAGTAATGCTCACAAAAATTAGCTAATCTAGAGCGAGTGGTTACTCCCTTGCATATGTCACCCAAAATCTGGCCGACAGGATGATTCTTTTGAATCATCGCTCGAACTTGAGTTGAAGGAGCCTGTGGTGCTTCTTCCTCCTCAACTTGGTCTTCTTGTGCTCCCCCTTGATCACACGCCTCCTCTTGAGGAACCTGTTCATCAACTTAAGTTGGGGGGTGCACCATTGTTGAGGAAGAAGGTTGATCTTGCACTTGGTGTTCCTGTGGTCGCACATCTCCAATCGCCATGGTACGAATTGCGTCCGTTGGAACATCGTCTTCATCTATATCATCAAGATCAACTTGCTCTCTCGGAGAGCCATTAGTTTCATCAAATACAACGTCGCTAGAGACTTCAACCAAGCTCGATGATTTGTTGAAGACTCTATACGTCTTTGTATTTGAGTCATAACCTAACAAAAACCCTTGTACAACTTTGGGAGCAAATTTTGAATTCCTACCTTTCTTCACTAGAATGTAGCATTTAATCCCAAAAACTCGAAAATATGAAATGTTGGGTTTGTTACCGGTTAGTAGTTCGTACGACGTCTTCTTGAGGAGGCGATGAAGGTAGACCCGGTTTATGGCGTGGCAAGCTGTGTTCACAGCTTTCGACCAAAACCGCTCGGGCGTCTTGAATTCTCCAAGCATCGTCCTTGCCATGTCTATGAGCATCCTGTTCTTCCTCTCTACCACACCGTTTTGCTGTGGTGTGTAGGGAGCGGAGAACTCGTGCTTGATTCCTTCCTCCTCAAGGTACTCCTCCACTTGAAGATTCTTGAACTTGGACCCATTGTCGCACCTTATCTTCTTCACCTTGAGCTCAAATTCATTTTGAGCTCTCCTTAAGAAGCGCTTGAGGGTCCCTTGGGTTTCTGATTTGTCCTGCAAAAATAATACCCAAGTGAAGCGGGAAAAAACATCAACAACAACAAGACCATACTTACTTCCCCCGATGCTAAGGTAGGCGACGGGTCCGAAGAGGTCCATATGCAGTAGCTCCAGAGGTCTTGATGTAGTCATCACATTCTTGTTGTGATGCGTGCTTCCCACCTGTTTACCTGCTTGACAAGCTGCACAAGGTCTATCTTTTTCGAAAAACACATTTGTTAGACCTAACACATGTTCTCCCTTTAGAAGTTTGTGAAGGTTCTTCATCCCAACATGTGCTAGACGGCGATGCCACAGCCAGCCCATGCTAGTCTTAGCAATTAAGCATGCATCTAGACCGGCCTCCTCTTTCGAAAAATCAACTAAATAAAGTTTGTCGTCTAGTACACCCTTAAAAGCTAATGAACCATCACTCCTTCTAAAGATAGACACATCTACATTTGTAAATAAGCAATTGTAACCCATATTACATAATTGACTAACGGACAACAAGTTATACCCGAGCGATTCAACTAAAAACACATTAGATATGGAATGCTCGGATGAAATAGCTATCTTTCCTAGTCCTTTAACCTTGCCTTGATTCCCGTCACCGAATATGATTGAGTCTTGGGAATCTTTGTTCTTGACGTAGGAGGTGAACATCTTCTTCTCCCCCGTCATGTGGTTTGTGCATCCGCTATCGATAATCTAGCTTGAGCCCCCGGATGCATAAACCTGCAAGGCAAATTAGGCTTGGGTTTTAGGTACCCAACTCTTGTTGGGTCCTACAAGGTTAGTAACAATAGCCTTAGGGACCCAAATGCAAGTTTTACCTCCCTTGCATTTTGCCCCCAATTTCCTAGCAACCACTCTCTTATTTTTACATGAAAGTACAAAATCAGTGTTGCAGGCATGAAAAACAGTAGCAGATTTATTTTGCATTTTCTTAGGTACATGATGAACAACATTGTTCCTAGGCATATTTCTACTATGCACAAAGGAAGAACTTGAACCGATCATGGTATATGAATCATAAGCATTAAAACTCCTATTATGATGAGCATTCCTAGAAAATTTTCTATCATAAATAAATGCATGATTCTTTTGACTACTAGTCATAGGGGCCTTCCCTTTGTCCTTGGTGGAGATGGGAGCCCTTTGACTTGTTAAGTTCTTGGCTTCCCTTCGAAAGCCAAGCCCATCCTTAATAGAGGGATGTCTACCAACAGTGTAGGCATCCCTTGTAAATTTTAGTTTATCGAAGTCATTTTTGCTAGTCTTAAGTTGGGCATTAAGACTAGCCACTTCATCATTTAATCTAGTTATGGAAATTAAATGTTCACTACAAGCATCAACATTAAAATCCTTACACCTATTGCAAATCACAACATGCTCTACACAAGAACTAGATTTATTTACTACATCTAGCTTAGCATTTAAATCATCATTAATACTTCTTAAGCTAGCCATAGTCTCATGACAAGTAGATAATTCACATGAAAGCATTTCATTCCTTTTAACTTCTAAAGCAAGAGACTTTTGCACACTTACAAATTTATCATGCTCTTCATATAAAAGATCCTCTTGCTTTTCTAGCAGTCTATCTTTTTCATTCAATGCATCAATCAGCTCATTAATCTTTTCTACCTTAGCTCTATCTAATCCTTTAAACAAGCTAGTGTAGTCAATTTCATCATCACTGGAGTCCTCATCACTAGAAGTAGAGTACTTAGGAGTTTCTCTAGTGTTTACCTTCTTTTCCTTTGCCATTAGTCAAGTATGGCGCTCGTTGGAGAAGAGCGATGACTTGTTGAAGGCTGAGGCGGTGAGTCCTTCGTCGTCAGAGTCGGACGACGAACAATCCGAGTCCCACTCTTCGCCGAGGTGCGCCTCGCCCTTCGCCTTCTTGTAGGCCTTCTTCTTTTCCCTCTTCCCACTTTTCTCTTGTTCCTGGTCATTAGTATTGTCGGGACAATTTGCTATAAAATGACCATACTTACCACATTTAAAGAAGGAGTGTTTTCCCTTCGTCTTGCTTTTGTTGGGATGCTCCTTGCGACCCTTTAGCGCCGTCTTGAAGCGCTTGATGATGAGGGCCATTTCTTCCTCGTTAAGCCCGGCCGCCTCAACTTGCGCCACCTTGCTAGGTAGCGCCTCCCTGCTACTTGTTGCTTTGAGAGCAACAGTTTGAGGCTCGTGGATTGGCATTGGGCCATTTAGCGCCTCATCAACATATCTCGCCTCCTTGATCATCATTCGCCCGCTTACAAACTTTCCGAGTATTTCCTCGGGCGTCATCTTGGTGTACCTAGGATTTTCACGAATAGAGTTTACAAGATGAGGATCAAGGACAGTGAAGGACCTTAGCATAAGCCGGACGACGTCGTGGTCCGTCCATCTCATGCTTCCATAACTCCTTATTTTGTTGACCAGGGTCTTGAGCCTGTTGTACGTTTGAGTTGGCTCCTCCCCCCTGATCATTGCGAACCTTCCTAGTTCGCCCTCCACCAACTCCATCTTGGTGATCATGGTGACGTCGTCCCCCTCATGTGAGATCTTGAGGGTGTCCCAAATCTGCTTGGAGTTATCCAAGCCGCTCACCTTATGGTATTCTTCCCTGCACAAAGATGCTAATAGAACAGTGGTAGCTTGTGCATTTTTGTGAATTTGTTCATTGATAAACATGGGGTTATCCGTACTATCAAAATTCATTCCATTTTCTACTATCTCCCATAGACTTGGATGAAGAGAGAACAAATGGCTACTCATTTTGTGACTCCAAAATCCGTAGTCCTCTCCATCGAAGTGAGGAGGTTTCCCAAGTGGAATTGAAAGTAAATGAGCGTTGGAGTTAGACGGAATACAAGAATAATCAAAAGAAAAGTTTGAGTTGACCGTTTTCTTTTTCTCGTCGTAGTCGTCGTCTCTTTGGGAAGAAGATGACTCGTCGCTGTCGTAGTAGACTATATTCTTGATGCGCCTCTTCTTCTTCCCGTCCTTCTTTTTGTGACTCGAGCCAGAGTCAGTGGGCTTATCGTCTCTTGGCTCGTTGAAGACGGATTCCTTCTCCTTATCATTGACCACCATCACCTTTCCCTTAGGATCCATCTCTTCGGGTGATTAGTCCCTTTCGTGAAGAGAACAGCTCCGATACCAATTGAGAGCACCTAGAGGGGAGGGGGGCGAATAGGTGATCCTGTAAAAACTTAAGACTTATAGCCACAAAACTTGGTTAAGTGTTAGAGAGATAATGCCAAGTGACTATAAAGAGAGCTCTTGCGAATCACAATAATCACACAAAAAGCAATCACAAGAGACACGCGAGTTATCATGTGGTTCGACAAGTGCAACACTTGTCTACCTCCACGTTGTGGCGTCCCAATGGACGAGGGTTGCACTCAACCCCTTTCAAGTGATCCAATGATCAACTTGAATACCACGGTGTTTTGTTTTCTTTCACTATATCCCGTTTGCGAGGAATCTCCACAAATTGGAGCCTCTCGCCCTTACAACAAATATCAATGAATGCACTAGAGTAAGGGAGGGGAGCAACACACACAAATCCACAGCAATACACACACACACAGGCCAAGACTTGAGCTCAAATGAAATGCAACAAGTTCACCACTAGAATGGAGCTCAAATCAATAAGAAGATCAATCGAGTGTGCCGAGATGGAGTGTGAGAGTCTTAGAATGTTCAAAGTATGCTTGGTGTACTCCTCCATGCGCCTAGGGGTCCCTTTTATAGCCCCAAGGTAGCTAGGAGCCGTTGGAAGCAATCTGGGAAGGCAATTCTTGCCTTCTATCGGGTGGCGCACCGGACAGTCCGTTGCACCACTGGACATCCACTATTCACTGTCCGGTGCAGATTGCTTTCCTAAATTGGCGCAGCCGACCGTTGAAGATTTGGAGCCGTTGGCGCACCGGACACTGTCCGGTGCACACCGGACAGTCCGGTGCCCCCATCAGACCGTTGGCTCGGCCACGCATCACACGCGGATTGCGCGGTCGACCGTTGGCGCAGTCGACCGTTGGCTCACCGGACAGTCCGGTGCACCACCGACAGTCCGGTGAATTTTAGCCGTACGCTGTTGACTGTTTCCCGAGAGCGGCGACTTCGCCGCAGACGACTCACAGGACAGTCCGGTGCACCACCGGATAGTCCGGTGATTTATAGCTGTACGCCGCCGTCGAGACCCGAGAGTAGGCTGTTCATCGGGACTGGTCCTAGCACACCGGACACTGTCCGGTGCACCACCGGACAGTTCGGTGCACCCAGACCGAGCAGCCTTTTGGCTGTACATAGCCAACTTTTCTCCAAAACGATTTCTCCTGTTTCTAGCACTTAGACATAATACATTAGTCTTCAAAATAATGTACTAAGTCTAGAAACATACCTTTAGTCTTGATTTGCACTTCTTGAGTCTTTGGCACAAATATTACTCAAAGCATTTATGTGGAGCACTTAATCACCAAAACCTTATAGAAATGGCCCAAGGGCACATTTCACTTTCAGTTTCTTCCATTCCACTCCCACTTATTGCGTGAGTTACACGTGAAATTATTTTATATATCGAAGTTTCAACATAATTAATATTTCACTTATCATTTTTAGGTGGTGACTTGAGGTTTTATTTGAATAGAATGTTTATTTGTTTTGGTAAGCTTTTTACAATTTTGGGTCAAAACTAGTGTATTTATGAATTTTAATTATATTTTGACGATTTTATGTAGAAAGAAATTAATAATGTACAAATAGCCTCATAAATTGCCACATATAGTCATAAAAAATAATGGGACCATAAAATCCACAAGATGACAACGTTTCTTCTATTTTATTTCCACTTATTGCGTGAGTTACACGTGAAATCACTCTAATTATCTAAGTTTCAACATAATCAATACTTTACTTTACCATTTTTATGTTGGAACTTGAGATTATCTTCTATTAAATGTTTATTAGTATTAATTAACTTGCAATTTTGTGGTCGAACAAGAATATTTTATGATAACCAGTTAATGCATTATCCGACAAGTATCCGATATCCGATCAAATAATATCCGTATCCGTCACTTATACGCCCGGATAAATATCCGGCCCCTGTATTCGTATCCGTCCCGTTTCTAACTATCCGTATCTGATCCCGAATCCGTTTTAAATACATTAGGGTAGGATACAGGATGAGCTACTATCCGTCCGTATCCGCCCGTTTTCACCCCTAACCGAAGGCACCAAGACGAAGTTCTCAACGAGACGAACGCAGCGGTATCCTTGTATTTTGCCAACGATGCACGGATTGAAAGTAATTTCTCGACGGAGTTATCGTTAGAGTTGGAACCGCCTCGAACTTCGGCGAGCAATTCCGAGAGATTTAGATCGAATATTAGGAAACAATTTTGTGTTTTGGAAAAAGCTCGCCGAGGAACAACAGATCATATATATATTTTTAGGATTTAGACGAAATAAAATTTGGGTCAAATTCGGATTTTAGCATTTACTAATTCTAGAAAATACAAAAAATCATTTTTAATTCTCAAAATATTATAGAAACTTCCAAAAAATTTAGAAAAATTCTAGAAATGTTTTGACACGTATTGAACTCAAAAAACATATTTAGAACTTCGAAAAATATTTTAAGTACATCAAATAAATAGAATTTTGTTTCCAGAAAATAGAAAAATATCCCGAAAATACGAAAATTTACCGAAAGCTTCTATAATGTATATCAACATGTTTCAAATACCTATTGCACTCAGAAACACTATGTGACAGCAAGAATGCAACAACCAAAGCAATTCTAGGGTTCACTTCACTAGGCTTACGCCAATATATAACAAAATAACTCACCATTATTTAAAAAAGAGAAAGAAAGTAAGAAAAAGAGAGGGTAACACCTGAATTTTAAGCATAGAGCAAAGAAGATTTTATACCCAAAATTCAGGATGTTACAGTCACAGAGGAGAGTTGCTAGGGACAACATCGATGTGGAGGGCGCGCGCCAGGTGAGGGAGGATGGCGTGAAGGGGAGGGTAGAAGGAAAAAACGATTAGTAATACAAAATCAAGGCGTGGTGGATAAATACTTCTATAAATTGTGATGAGAACACAATGGAACGTGGGGTAGGTGTAGATTTCTCTTTCAACTACGAAAATCTGCTCATTATTTGAAATCTATTGTATGGAAGGACCTCTTTGGTTGAGATTTAGGATTTTTAGTAGAGAAGGGAGCCTGAGTATGGTTAGCAAGCGAGCCAACGAGCAACAATGTGAAAGTTTTCTACCAGTTCCCTCATAGCCCATTTTTAGATTCCTCCAAATGTACATGTGCAATTGTCGTTCCTTTGGGAAGTTCTCTACCAGTTCCTTTATTCCAAACGATGAGACAAAAGCTGATTTCTCAAGATTGAGTTTCTTGTACGTTTCCTGCATTCTTCCTCCAATCCAAATGAGGTCTACAAAATGGGACATGAATAAAGAATATTCCCAATTTATTTACTCTCAGAGTACATACCATTAGAAATATGCAGAAATCACATTAGTCTTTGTTCAGTTATTCCCGATACACATAGATTGAATGTGATTAGAAAAAATTAAGAAAAAGTTTGACTTGTTTGGGATTCAAACCTATACAATCCCACTCAATCCACATGGACTAAGAGCTAACCGAACAAGTCCTTATAGGTGAAAACCCATATCTTTTAGCTCGATCTTAGCTGTGCCTTTTATTTTGAAGCCACGATTCCAAAAGTTTATCCCCATTCCGGAAACCCATAGCTGGAATTGTCTTCGCTCTTTTTTCAAGAAGAATATAGTGGATTGCGTTCCTGGTTGGTGGACGCAGCCCATCTTAGTTTTGGGCCTTGGGCCACCCATTCGTTTCCTTTGAGCCTGAGAACTGCGCTAATGAACGCCTCTGCTTTTGTGCCGAGCGAGGACCGACCTCTCATCTGTTTCCCTTTCGCTGTGAACTATACGGAACGAAAACGCTGCGGTGCATAAAAGAAACCGAACCATGGTGAAATGTAGGACTTAGGGATGGCAATGGGTATATATCTGTCGGTGCCATTCCATATCCGTACTCATAAAAAAATTCTAACCGTCGGGTTACCCATATATGCTCGTTGGTATAAAATCTTACACATACCTGTACCCGCGCGGGTATTTTTACCCATCGGGTAACCCATACCCGCTAGAAAAGTCTTAAATTCCAATATACCAATCACTCAAAATATTAAATAAATATATAAAAATAACTTCAACTTCACATATAACAAATCATATGATTACATAACTTGATATCTAGACAAATGATAGCTAGAGAATGGTTTTATTTTAGTTAAGATGAGCTCTATTAGATGGTTATAGTGGTATTGATGCCGGTATATTTTACCCATGAGTAGACGGGTATGGTGTTGGGACGAAGGCGAACACGCTACCCTTCGCTCGATGCCTTCGTCTCCTCATCACTCCGACAAAGGCTACATCCATAGAACGCGTCCGAACAAGCCGAAGGCGCCGACTGGATGGAGACCTGCGCGGTCCCCTTCGGTCTCGCTGTTGCAAGACGAAGGCTTTGTCAAAGTATACGAGTCTCCCACGTCGTCACCGCCCCGGGAGGCCCATGTGGGATTCGGCCCATGGTAACGGGCCTCGCGAGGATAAACGCGTTACAGGTCGCGTCTGTAATAGCCTTTACCGTAATGACTGCCTGTAACCCCCCTCGTGGGAATATTCTAGGGATAAACTAGGTACTCGAGGGCATAAACGTCTTTGTCAAGGGACAAGCGGCCGCTCGAGTGCCTATAAATACCCCTGTACAGTGCCCGCTCGAATGATGAAGGAAGCTTTTGACATTCCGTACTAAACCTTATAAACGCCCTTTCCATTTCCCCATTGGATTAACCTACCCGAACGGAAAGGTTCCCAACATTTGGCGCCCACCGTTCGTGCTATGAAAAACAACCCGCGATGGCCCCCAAGCGAGCTAGTTCGAAGGCCGCCCCATCCATCGACGAAGCGGCGAAGGCAGCGCTATTGACAGAGAAAAAAGGCAAGGCCCTCGCGGACACCTCCCAAGAGGCCTTCAAAGATGACGCTGTCAGCAAAAGACAGCGCCAAGACCATCCCACCCTCGAAGGCACTGTACGCACCTGCAGTTCCGAAGGCGCACCGCAAGCGCCACCACCAGGCTTCGCTCTACCAGAGGGCGAAGACACAATAAGGACGGAGAAGTCATCAGCATTTCAGCCAAAGACCAGCTACAGCTACGAGCCCTGCGCATCAAGAACCACAACCTTTAGAAGCAGAAAGACATCCTCAAGGCCAAGCGCCAATGAGTCACCATGCAAGCGAAGGTGCGTTAGATGATACAAGATGAGGAGCAGAGAGCTCATGAGCTAGAGCACGAGATCGCGCTCATGCAGGGTGAAGGCCAATACAACCTGCAGCGCGGACCACCTGCACCGCCAGCGCCTCTCCAGCAGTGTGTCCAAGCTAGAGACCTATTCATACCACAGCGTGGCCCCTTCATTCCGCCCACTGCAACTTTCTAGGGGATCAACTACCTCGACGAGCGAAGCCCCTTGGCTCCGCAACTCCAAGCATCGCCTTGGCCCGCCAACTTCAGGGCTGGCGCCTACCCCAAATATAATGGCAGTACCGACCCGGCTCAATACATCATGAGCTACCAGGTTGCCGTCGCATCGTCCGGAGGGGACGACGCCACAATGGCCAAATCCTTCATCATCGCGCTCGAAGGCTCGGCCTTGACTTGGTACACCAGGTTACCGCCACTGTCCATCGATTCCTGGAAGGGGCTTCGCGACAAGTTCCTGCTCAACTTTCAAGGGTACCGACCAGACACCGACACCCTGGTCGAGTTATCCCTCTGCAAGCAGAAAGAGAAGGAAACCCTTCGCAAGTACTACAGGAAATTCCTTACCCTCAAATCGCAACTGCCATCAGTTAACGACCACATCGCGATCCATTACGCCATCAGCGGTCTTCGGGCTAGCGTCCTGTATAGTCATTGTATCAGGGACCCACCCAAGAATCTATAGGAGCTATACCAATTATTCGAGAACAGGTCTGAGGAGCTCCATCAACGCAAGGTTGAATCTCAGAGGAAGCCTAAGGACCCTCCGTAGTCCAGCAGAACCTGGACCAGGCCACAGCAGCTAGACTCCGGGCGGGACAACCGCAGTCACCAATAAGTGCACAACATCGCCAATTAGCATCCAGCTGGAGAGACCGCCCGTCGTCAGGAATACCCCCCAAGGCCGTGGCAACAACATCAGAGGGAGAGGCCAAGGACGGACACAGCAGCTGCGCCAATTTTACTGCTTGTTTCACGGCGAGGACTGCGCGCACCCAACAAGGGATTGTCCAGAAACCAAGGCCACCAGGGACAGAATGTCCAGGGCACAACCAGCCGACAACCAGAGGGCCGTCGCGCACACATACCATCACCAGCAACCCTACCACGATGAACACATCCAGCATCCACCCAACCACGCCTACCAGCACCATCAAGAGGTGCAGGTTCTACCACCACCGCCCCCGCATCATCCAAATCCACCACACCATAACCACCCCAAGCATCCAAGCATGAAGACTTCACCGAACCACCATATCGTGGAGTCATCCACATGATCACCAGAGGGTCCAGCGTCGAATTCGAAACAAAACGGTAGAAAAGGGACCACTACCGAAGCATGAACCACGTCGCTCTCACTGCCCCAGTAGTGCAAACAAAGTGGTCCCATGTCCCGCTCACCTTCGATGCCAGAGACGTCGACTTGCGTAACACCCCTCATGTAGACGCCATGGTGATCACCTGCAGGGTGGCAGGTTGGGACCTGCACAAGGTGCTGGTCGACAACGGCAGTCAAGCTGACATCATCTTTCTGCACGCCTTCGACCGCATGGGAATAAGCCACAGCCTACTCAAACTTGCAGACAATCCACTATACGGCTTCGGCGGCAAGGGCACCTTCCCCATCGGCAAGATAGAACTCCCCCTATCATTTGGTACAACACCCAATACGCGAAGTGAGCATGTCACCTTCGACATTGTCAATATGGTTTACCCGTATAATGCTATAATGGGTCAGGGCTCAATCAACAAGTTTGAGGCGACCATTCATGGACTCTACCTCTGCATGAAAGTACTAGGCCCTCAAGGCGTGATCAACGTCTACGGCGACCAGCAGACAGCGCGCAACATTGAAAGGGACTTCGTTCCAGGGCAACGGAATGTCCACTGCCTAATGGTAGAACGCAAAGGCTTTGAAAACAGTCGTCCGATCAAAGAAAAAGCCAAAGCACAGCTCCAAAGCAACGATGGAACGAAGGCAATACCCCTCGATCCGACAATGCCTAGGCAGACGGTAGTAATAAGCGAAGACCTGACCTCACGAGACGAGGAAAAACTCCTTTCTTATCTCTCCCAAAACAAGGACGTCTTCGCTTGGTCCGCCCTCGATCTGGTTGGGGTCAGCCGCTCCATCATCGAGCACAGCCTAGGCATCGACCCTTCGGCGCGCCCAAAAAAGCAACGACTGCGGAAAATGTCAGATGAGAAAACTGAAGTAGCCAAGGCCGAGGTGCACTACCTATTGGAAGCTAGATTCATCGAACCAATCGCCTATCCCACATGGCTCTCCAATGTGGTCTTGGTGCAAAAGAAGAGTGGTAAGTGGCGCATGTGCATAGACTTCACTAGCCTCAACAAGGCTTGTCCCAAGGATAACTTCCCCCTGCCATGGATTGACAAAATAGTCGATAGCACAGCAGGCTGCGAGGTCATGTCCCTCCTCGACTGCTTCTCCGGGTACCACCAGATTTACATGAAAGAGGAGGACAAGGCAAGAACAAGCTTCATCACCCCCTTCGGCACGTACTATTTCGTCCGAATGCGAGAAGGACTCAAAAACGTCGGATCGACCTTTTCTCGCCTCACCAAGAAGGTCCTCGAAGAACAAGGAGGCCGCAACATTTTCACCTACGTAGACGACATCGTTGTCGCAAGCAAAAACAAGGAGGATCACTTGGCCGACCTCGCAGAAACATTCGCCAACATGCGCGATGCACGACTTCGACTCAACCCTGAGAAATGTGTCTTCGGAGTTCGCCAGGGAAAAACACTTGGTTACCTGGTATCGCACCGAGGGATCGAGGCCAACCCAACTAAGATCCAAGCGATCATTACCATGGCACCTCCGCAGTCCACTAGGGATGTCCAGCGACTGACAGGCAGATTAGCCGCCCTGAACAGATTCATCTCCAAATCCGTAGAGTGTAGTCTACCTTTCCTCAAGACATTGTGTGGTGCAAAAGACTTCGCTTGGGGACCAGAGCAAGCAACGGCCTTCGAGTCGCTCAAACAACACTTGTCTGACCTAGCAACCCTCACAAGTCCTGACCCTTCGCTGCCTCTTCTTCTATCATTGCGGCTTCACCGTGTGCAGTTAGCGCAACGTTAGTACAAGAGTAGGACAGAGAGGGCAAAAGCTGGCAGTGCCCAGTGTACTATGTCTCTGAAGTCCTCACGGCTTCTAAGTGCAACATGACTGAACTAGAAAAAATTTCATATGCAGTTGTCATGGCATCACGTAAACTGCGACACTACTTCGAGGCATTCAAAGTATGGGTCACTTCGGACAGGGGTCTAGGAGAATTGTTCAAGAACCCGGAGGCATCCACCAGAATCGCCAAATGGGCAGCCGAACTATCCAGGTACCACATCACCTTCGAACCCCGAACAACGATCAAATCACAAGTCCTGGCAGTCTTCATCGTCGACTGGACAGGACCAGCATGGCCACAAGAAGAGTCCCCGGAGAAAGTTTGGACCATCCACTGCGATGGCACATGGTGCCATGCGGGGGCAGGCGCCGCGGCGATCATCACATCATCCACAGGCGTCAAGTACAAATATGCAGCGCGCCTCAGCTTCGCCTCAGAGTCCGACAAGTGCACTAACAACATAGCAGAGTACGAAGCCGTCATCCTGGGATTTTGCAAGTTACGAGCCCTCGGTGTCACCATGTGCATAATCAGGACAGACTCTAAGGTCGTCACCGGCTAGATCAAAAAGGAGTACTCCGTAAAGGAGCCCGTGCTCATGCAATATCTCATCGCCGTCCACAGCCTTGAGAAACAGTTCAAGGGTTTCACACTACAACATGTCGACTGCAACAAGAACAAAGAGGCCAATGCGCTGGCCAAAGCGGCAGCCAAGGGCGAAGGCCTGCCTTTCGACATGTTCTACCACGTCATCGGTACGCCAGCCGTCCGCAGCCCCAAAGGTTTGCAAATAACTCAGGACGTCTGTAACACCTCAGGTGTTACCTTGACTAGAGCATACCCTGAATACTAAGGACTGTGACCACATGTGGTAATAACTTGAGGAGCACCAGGAACTTTGGAGAATTTTGTGTTAACCAAGATTTCTAATGACCTAAGAACACCACTTAAGTTTTTGTGCACTTGCTTCCTTGGACAAGAAAGGGGGCAAACCCTAAACCCCTCTTGAACCCTCCTTTTCAAAGCCATGGATAAGAAGGAAAAGGGAAATGAGCAAATGTGCAAAACATGAGTGATCTTTAACCCAACCTTAAGCAACCTTATAACCAGCAATTAGAGGAAGGAAGTATTGCAAAAAGGCCCCTGGAGAAACCCCAAATCAAGTCACTAAGTGGAGAGAGAGCTAGAGCTCTCTATTTCTCTCTAAGTCAAAAACTATACCTACAGTAAAGATCAGTTGTGTTCACCTTGAAGCTGGCATCAAATCCACCTGTGTTCTATACCAAAAACGTGGCATACCACCTAGGGCACCCACTGGAAAAAGTTGAGCCCGAGACTCGGACGTTTGACATGCCATGGCATGGCTTTTGTCGCGAAGTGCGCAGTGTGACACACCCGATTTGGCACCCGAAGATCTCCCTCCCTAGGCCATATCTGCCCCGACATCTCACAGTTGAGTGACAGCCCTAGGTGCCAGGAAGAGGTCTGCGCCGAACTTTTGCAAAGATTCGCACGTTTGCGACCTCTGCCGACGTTTGAACAATGGAAGAAACAAACCGCCACGTGTTCGACGCGTTCTGCCGCGCCAGAGCACGCCCGCGCGCGCCCCCGTGAGCCCCGCGCCGCGCATGAGCCAAGCCAGCGCCCTGGTCCGCGCCCGCGCCTATAAAACGCCCAGGAGCCTTGGTCGTACCCCTCCGCACGCGCTCAAGCCTCACCGGAGCTCAGTTCACCGCCGTTTGCCCGTGCGCGACGTGCCCGCGGCCACCCGAGCCCCTGCCACCGTAGACCGGCCAGCCCAGCCATTCCCAACCCCGTCCAGCCCTCGGAGAAGACTGTGCACATCTCCGTGAAGCTCCCCGAGCGAGGAATCGGAGTTTGCTTCGCCAGAGAGGCCGGCCCAAGGTCGCCGGAGTTCATCACCCCGCCGGAGCACGTGGACCAGGTAAATCACTGCGCCATTTCTCGATTCTATGCACTGGTAGCCTCTACACCACCCCGTGAAGCTCACTGTGCCCTTGGATTGGACCAGCTCGCCGTAGTTTGGCCGGTACACTCGCCGCCGACGAGCACACCCGCCTGCGCTCGTGGACCGGGCGATTCCGGCCATCCCCGACGTCAAGCCGTACCTCGACGTGACCGCCTGAGTCTTCCCGAGCCAACCCCACCCTTCGCCGGACCTCCCTCGCCGCCGGTAAGCCGCGCCACCCTTTTCTTTCCCGCGGCTACTGTTTCAGTTGGGGGAAGGACTGCGGGTGAGAGGAAGAGAAGGTCAGGGGGTTAAGTGAAATGTCAGAGACTCAGGGGAATAGTGGCGCAAGGGTAGAACTGCGAAGGTTGATTTAGTCTGAACCCAGGGGCCTCGGCGCAAACTGCTTTTTCAGAAAAACCTTATTAAAACCTGATTTAAATTCAAACAGAAACTTTAAAAACCCATAACTTCTGTTTGGTTTATCCAAATTTGGTCAAACCAATTTTGCCAGACTCTAAATAATGTAACCTACTTAAGAAAAATATAAAACCCCATAGGTACTATAGAAAACTATAAGGTTCTGATTTAATTATAGTTTTGACCAAAAGCTCAATAATAGCAAGAAAAATGGTTGTACTATTTAACCAGGGTTAGAAAAATTTGGAGAAGTTTATATCTACCTACTGACCTATTTAAAAATGTTAAACCCCTCTGTCCACTACATTGAGTTAGTTTTTACTCCTCCTTTTGCATTATGCTTAAAGTTAAGAAAAATAGAAAATGTGATTTAAATAGTGAACCAGAGGGCATCCCTATTTTTGTTAGGGTACTTAATCAATATAGTTCACTGGAAAAATCTATCACACCCTGGTTTAGTATAAAATAAATAGGATACCTTTTATTTTAAGAAAACAAGGGAAACTTAGAAAAACCCTACAAAAATAACCTCATGGTGAAAACACCCCAACCCTTGGGATAACTAATGTTTTGATAATAAGAACTTAAGAAAAATCTGAAATCTGTTGTTTGATATTTTTCAAATGACAAGTTAGTTCTAAACACCCTTTTTGCACCAAACTTTAGAAATCCACCATTAAATAACCATCATGTTGCTCTCTGTCATTTTTGGTACAAGAGCTTATTATCACTATTAGAGGCCAACAAAAATAACCTTTAGGACAGAACCTACCCCTAACTAAGAGGTGTAGTGTAAAGTGGCCCATTTTGCCTAGCTATTGTTATTTTTTTGTTTAAAGCCTAGCTTTTGTACTTTAAGCCTCAAATTCTTAAAACCAGCTAGAATAGCAAGTGACAACCCACTGTAATTTTTACAGAGTTTTTGGAAATTATTAAAACACTGTCGTAGTTCAAACCCCACTAGAATTCATAAATAAACATTAAAGAGAGGAAAAATGAACAATGGAAATTAGTATCCTCCTAAGACCCTTGTAAATTGTTCTCTGAAATATACAAATGCCATACCAATCCTCTTTGTTTACCCCAAATAAAACTTGAATATAAAAGTGATAAGTATAAACCACTAAAACCCCGCATGTCCGAGAAACCCTAAGTTATTTCTTGACTTAGTTTCTTTTAGTATAATGTTATTAAATCCTACATAATCATGACATACATGTTCATTGCATTTCGATAGACTGTAATCTTGCTGACGGAGAGTACATCCTCGTGCCGGAGCAAGGAGCTGCCCAGGAGGTTGCCCCGGACCCAGCACCAGAGCCTGCACCAGAGGACCTGCGTGCCACTGCTTTGGAAGGCAAGCCCCGGTTTTATGCATAACCGTTTATATATGCTATTTTACTACACTTAATGTTTGTAGGCTTGTACTGTGCACTTAAGTGTAGGAATTGTTTGAAACCCTAGTTGCATGATCTCAGGAATCCTTTTTAGATGAATACTAGTATGATAGGTCGAGTAGTTGCTTTATTTAATTAGGATCTCGGTAGAAGACGAGTGATTTTTCTAGCACTCGCGCGAGATCAGGAAATTGATTGTACCCACTTTCACACTGTCATGATACTCGTTGGTGGACAACAATCCATGGGGATTGGTTGCCCACGAGATGGAAAATGGAATAAGGATTAACGTGCGGATACCTGTGTCAAGCGTTTGAACGTACTAAGCACATGCCGAGAAATATGGTAAATCGGTAAGCCTAGTACCTGATTGAACCCGGCAGCAGATTGCCCTCCTCATGCGACCTGAGACGAGGTCTCCCATTCCGGTTATGGTGGGTACAAGTGCGGTCACTGCACGACGGCCAGTCGGGGTCAGTGAGGCATTGTACGCCAAGGCGGTGAGCCCCTCTCTGCTGACGAGGAATCGATGGGGACGGTTGATATGTGTGGGGACGGAGTGCCCCTGCATGTCGTGTGTTTAGGTTTACCTTGCAAGGATAAAAACTCGATTCGAATCATCTGCTTCTCGCAGCTAATGAGACTGCTTGATCCATTGTACTGCATTGAGTAACAAGTGGAACTGTGATGAGATGATACAAGATGTTGATTGCTAAAAATGCTTGTTACTATGTATGAGTAGATAGTACACTTTTAGCCTTAAGAGAGTCACACTTAATTTTGATAAAGTTAAAACCTTGAGTTAGAAACTCAGCTAGTGCTTTTGGCAACCAAACCCCACAGCCAAACAGCTGCATGTCTAGAGGTAGAGGAGTAGACTCCTCACACCGGGTAAGTCTAGCTGAGTATTAGTATACTCAGCCTTGCTTGTGGCATAATTTTTTACAGGTTCTCTGGAGGACATGGTCGCTGGAGTGACTTGGCCGTCCACCTTACCACCGGGTTGGACTGTTGAGTGGGACCCTGCCTCGGCTGAGGAGGAGCTTGAGGAGTGATGGGACAGGCTTCCCCATCTCTCCGTTTAATTATCGTTAGTTTTATTCCGCTGCACTTCGAACAATGATGACTACTTTTGGCAAAACTCCGATGATGATGATGTAATAAATTAATACTCTGGCATGTATGGTTTTATGCTTTATTGTATTTGCTCTGTGACTCACCATCGAGTGAGAGTGTGGTACTTGATCCTGTCAGTGGCCGTGTCGGACTAGATCCGAGGGATTGACGGGTTATTCCCATTTAAGTGTGGTCTAGCCTCTAAGGCAGGGCTTTGGCACTTAAGTTGGAATAATTCGGGCAGTTCCGCCACAGCTGGTATCGGAGCTTGTACCACCACAGAGGAATCAATAAAACATAAATGCCATCCCTTTTCTAAAGTAAAATTTGATAGAAACAATGTTGGATAGATCGTAGGATGAGCAGGATAGACCTAGGACGTGAAGCCTTAGGATGATAGAGGGGTAGCCAGGTGGCTAAGTGACTAGGCCCTACAGGCCACTTTTTACAGGATGGGAGTTCTTCCCTATTCCTTTTATCTTCTGGAGAGGTCGTTCAGGACGAGCATGCATGCATTCATAATTAAGCAATGGATAACTGAGTAAAAAGACTTAAAAACAAGATAACAACCAACTAGGTCCCCAGTGCCTTTTTCTTTTAACTAGAGACAGGCTGAGTTTTATTTTCCTTGTTCTTTTTGTAATTCTTTTTCTTTTACTTACGCTTAACCGTACACAGATGACTTCCCACGGATCCTCCGATGACGGAAATGCACTGACCCACACAGACGGACTTGCACGAGAGGGCTTTCCCCGCATTTTGTGGGAGGTACTTCAGGTGGCAGGATACTTGACACCCCCTCAGTACGCGGTGCAGCAGTTCGAGAAGCACCGGGTGCCTCGCTGTAGGGTGAGGATGACTTTGGAGCCTCATCCCCTGCAGCCAGGCTGGCGCTCCTTGGACTCCGAGTCTTTCGGGTACCGAGCGGAGGACACGATCGAGGCAATCGCTCTGCACGGATTGACTACTTTCTGCGGATTCCATCCCTTGGAGCTGGCTACCCACCCCATTGGGTTGTTCCCCGCGGAAAAGGAGGACGACCCGATGTGGAAGGATCGGGTGGAGCATGCCAAGGACATCTGGGCTCTCTACCCAGGCCACACCGCTCACCTGTCGGTACGATGCATGAACGCTCTGTATCGTCTGCAAGTAATGCGTGGGGAGGCAATGTCTCATCTGATGGCATTGTTGGAGGCAACCAAGATCACCCTGGACAATAGGGAGGAGCTCGTGGTGGACTTGTCCTAGGAGCTGGTGGAAAAAGATTTGCAAGTGGAGCAGTTGTCTGATGAGATTCATGAGTTGGAGGAGCTAGTGGGCACCAGGGAGAACACCATCGAGGTTCTCGAGGATCAACTCCTCAACACCCAACAGCAGCTAGCAGAAGCTAATGAGCATCTAGATATGCATCATCAAGAGATCCATGATGAGGAGGCTGATGAGGACGTTGACATCGAGGGAGGGGAGGAGCCTGCTTCCAGTGTAGACACCGCTGGCTCAGGGAGACCACCTTCCCCCGAGTCAAGCGTTGCCTCGTTCGCTCACTAGATGCCAGGGATAATACTAGAGGTTGGTGATAGTTGGACTCCTCGCCGCTAGCTTAGCTTTTGCACCCTTAGGGTACTAGGCTAGGTAGAGTTGAGTCTTTTGGATCATTGATGTAACCGTGTTAAACTCTTTTGGAGGTTTGGGGATGGTTAATGGCAGTTTAAATTTGGACGGAAGGTTTATGTTTTTGTTTTGTTTTATGTGGAATCTATCAAATTGCTTTAACTCCCCTACCGTGTTTGAACCTTAAGCTTGGAGATGTGTTATTAAGCAACCATGTGATTTTTCAGATGGCTGGGAGAGCGCGCCGTGGTCAGAATGAGCACGTTCCTCCACCGCCACCGCCTCCCACTCTGCAGGAACTCATGGCCCAGCAGAATGAGATCCTGAGACAGCTAGCTCAGCGTCAGCCACCACCTCAGCATTATGGTGGAGACCATCAGCGTCACCCCGTCGCTGCTACCTACCAGGAGTTCCTCAGTACTCAGCCACCATTGTTTACCAGGGCGGAGGACCCGTTTGATGCAGATGTGTGGTTGAGGGTGGTGGAATCCAAATTTCCGCTACTCCATGGAGCTTGCTCAGAGGTCGCCAAGGTCAGGTTCGCCACCCAGCAGCTTCGTGGACCCGCGAGGACTTGGTGGGACCATTTCCTTGCCATGCAGCCAGAAGGTAGAGAGGTGGAATGGAGGGAGTTCAAGGCAGCTTTCAGAGGACACCATATCCCCGCTGGCATCATGGACCGGAAGCTCAATGAGTTTCTGGCACTCACTCAGGGCAACAGGACAGTGTTGCAGTATGCCTAGGCTTTTAATGACTTGTGTCAGTATGCTGGATATCATGCCGATACGGATGAGAAGAAGCGAGACAGGTTCAGAAGGGGGCTCAGCACCAAGCTCCGTGATCGTCTCAACACCGTCAGGGCCAACAGCTACAATGAGTTGGTCAACATGGCTATCTCCCAGGAGGACTGCATTTTAGCTCGACAGGCAGAGAAGAAGAGGAAGACCCCTGTGGCAGGACCCTCAGCTCAGCCACAGCGCTTCAGGATTGTGTCTGACACGCAGAACAAGGGACCTCAGCAGCAGCAAGGGAGATGGGTGATCAGACCACCGCAGCAGCAGCAGCAGGCACCCAACCGCACCCAGTTTCTAGCTCAGAGGAACAATAAGCAGCAACAGTACCGCCAGGCCAATGACAACAGGTGCTTCACTTGTGGCAACACTGGGCATTATGCCAAGAATTGCCCCAGAAACCAGCAGAGGCAGGGGCAGAATGTCAATCAGAACCAAGGCAAGAGACAGAAGGTGCAAGTGAGGCAGGGCAAGCTGAACTTCACTACCATGGCTGACATTCCAGAGGGAGCACCCGTCATGACTGGTATCTTTACAGTTTTAAATTATCCCGCTATTGTTCTTTTTGATTCCGGTGCTTCACATAGTTTTATCAGTGCCAAGTTTAGTGCCAAATGCCAGTTGCCCTTTCACCATACCGATGGGGGCATTACAATTTCAACACCCGGAGGCAGAGTTGCCACTTATCAAATCAGCAGGCAAGTGCCTATAAAATTTGGTAGTCTGGTGATTAGAACCACCCTTCTCATCTTAGGATTGGATAGCGTGGATATTATTTTGGGAGCTGACTGGTTGACCAGGCATCAGGCAGTATTGGACATTGCAGCCAGAGCCATTGAAATTCATTCTCCTGCTTATGGCGAGACTGTTTTGCATTTACCTAACAAGGGTTGTACCCGATCTTGTGTCTTTGTTATGATAGACTCCCCAGTGGAAAAGATCCCAGTGGTCTGTGACTATCCGGATGTTTTTCCGGATGAATTGCCAGGGATGCCACCTGACCGAGATATTGAGTTCGCCATCGAATTGCAACCCGGGACTGCTCCTATCTCCAAGAGACCCTATAGGATGCCTCCCGCGGAATTGGCAGAATTGAAGAAACAGTTGCAAGAATTGTTGGACAAGGGGTTTATTCGTCCAAGCACTTCACCATGGGGATGTCCAGCTTTATTTGTGAAGAAAAAGGATGAGAGTTTGAGGATGTGTGTTGACTACCGTCCTCTCAATGCGGTGACTATAAAGAACAAATACCCGCTGCCCCGCATTGATGTTCTGTTTGATCAGTTGATTGGAGCCAAGGTATTCTCCAAGATAGACCTTCGCTCAGGATACCATCAGATCAAGATCCGTGCCAGCGATATTCCCAAGACGGCTTTCTCTACCAGATATGGACTGTATGAGTTTCTGGTGATGTCTTTTGGGCTAACCAATGCCCCGGCTTATTTTATGTACTTGATGAACTCAGTATTCATGCCAGAGTTAGACAAGTTCGTGGTTGTAACACCCTGAATTTGGGGGTATAAAATTTCTTTGCTCATATTCACAAATTCAGGTGTTACTTCCCTTTTCTCATTCTTCCCCAATCTTCTTTTTCTCATTTCTATAGGAGAAAAGTGGTTATTTTATTTGTAACTATAGTCTATTAGCTCAAACTCCAAGGGAGTATGAATTGTTGCATCATGATGAACCCTAGATTCCACTTTTGTTTGGTGCATAATTCCTAGAAAGTCTAATTTGAATTTGTGGCTTATTTGAATTAGAATCAAATAGAGAAAATAAAAAGAAAAGGGAAAAACAATTCCAGAATAAAAAGAAAAAGGAAAGAAGCCCGCTATCCCCGCCCCCTCGGCCTTTCGGCCCATCAGGCCCATCCCGCGTGCGCGCCCTCCCTCCCCTCCTCTCTCTCTCTGCCCGCGGGCCCCGCCCGTCAGCGCAGCCGCGATCCCCGCCCGCGCGCCCGCTTCCCCCGCTCTCTCTGCCCTGGCGGGCCCGCCCGTCAGCGCAACCGTTCCCCGCGCGTGCGCCCTCTCCCTCGCTCTCTCTCTGCTCGCGGGCCCGGGCTGTCAGCCCCGTCGTCCCCGCGTAACCGCCGCCGCGCGTGCCGCGGACTCCGCGCCCACGTCGCGCGTGGGGCTCGCCCCAACCCCGCCCTTGGCCACTTGAGCCCCGAACCTCGCTCGCCATCTCCCCCTCCCTCATTTGCGCACCCGCAGACCCCTCCCTCACCTTTCCCTCGCTGCACGCACGCCAGAGCGCCACCGCCGTAAACCCCGCCGTTCCGAGCTCATTTCCCGACCGCCGTTGGAGCTCCGCTGTGTCCATTGCCACGGTAAGCTCCGCCCCGACGTCCGCAACCCGGAACGCGCTTCAATTTCCCCTTTCCCTCCCTATTTCTCTCTGCCCGCGCTCACCCGCCGTCCTCCGTGCAGCCGCCACCGTCGACCCGGGCCGTCGTCGCGCCGTTGCCGCCACCGAGGAGTCTCCGGAGTCCGCTTTGAGGTAAGGAACCTCTCCCGCCCCTATTGACCTTTGTTTTGCTCTCTATCGCGTTTAATTCCTCGCCGGAGTTGTGTAGCGCCGCCGCCGAGCCACTCCGCCGTGAATCGCCCCCCTCCGGTGCCCCTGCCCCGACCTTGTCCCCACCAAAAGGTTCCCCGCGCCCTCCCCAACCTCCCCGGCCATTCAGATCGCCCCAAGGACCCGCAGGGCCCCCGCGCCCCTCGTCTCCGGCGAGCACCTCCGCCGCGGGGACGGGCGCCGCCACCTCAGCTGGCTGGGGAAGGAGACAGCAGCCAGCCACCCCATCCCCGCCGTCCATCTCAGATCGGACGACCCCGTTTTAAATAGCCCGAATCCAATCCTAGCCGTCCGCCCAAGATCCAACGGCCCAGGGCCGTTTCCCCAGAGCCCCGCCTCCCTGCCAACTGGGTCCCGCCTGTCAGCCCGCCCGCGCCCCGCTCTGCCGCCCGGTCCCGTCTGTCAGCCCCGCGCCCGCGCTGCCCGCCCGGCCCCGCCTGTCAGCCACCCAGGCCGCCGCGCGCCCGCGCGCCCGCCCGCAGGATCTAATCCTGGCCGTCCGCCCGAGATCTAACGGCCGTAGGAGCCCGATACCCCTTCGCCCGCGCGTTTTCTTAAAGAACCCCCCTGTTTTCTGGAAATTGAACCCACCGTCCCTGGTTTCTTACAGTTAGGTCCTCGGACCTTTTATTTAATTCAAAATAGGTACTTAGGGTATATTTTTAACCCCTAAACTTGTAAAATTCATAACTTTTCCATATGAACTCCAAATTAGGTGCTTCAAATTGCAAAATGTTCATAAAATTATTATCTATCTGTTTATGCAATGTTTCCCTGCTGTTTCTATGTCCCAATTAATGGTTATTCATTAGGATAGGATTAAGGTTATTGGAACCTTATTTGAGATAATTAGAAGTTGGTAGACTTTAATAAAAGTTGGAGCACTTAAGTTTATGGACTTAAACACCTAAGTTTAGGAACTTAAAACCAGATAATGATTTAATCCCACCACTGACTTAAATCTGATTAGTGGATAATGACTCACTTTGTATAGTCCTCTACCCCAGACCTAGAGAACACCAGAGTGCCTATCCCTTTACTACTATGAACTTGTGATCTCTTTGCTGCATATGTTTGGTATGTTGCTTTTGTTTGTTATCTTCCCAAGTGCATAGTGTGAATGATTACTTTACGTAGACAACGAGCAGTCTGTGTTTCCCGAGGAAGTTGCAGAGGAAGTCCCTGATCAGCAGTTTGGTGAAGGCAAGTGTCCTCTGACCCATTATGTCCTATTCATTTATAACTTACTACCCCGCATTACTTACTTGAAACCTAAGGATTGACTAGCTTTACACTTTACTTTATCCTTGATGACCTTATGGGCTGTTATGGTTAGCATTCTGCTACTGCCTTAACTTAATCAATGAACATGATGTGAATATTTATGATACTGTTATCCTGATGATGTTGATGATCTTGTGATACTCTAGGGGGCTCAGGCTGTTTCCTGAGTACCTCTCCGTAAGGACCTATTCGTTGAGAGACCACCCGGGATAACAGTGCAACCATGAGGGTGAAATGGGGTGCCCTTAGCTAATTAATTAGAGGAACTAGAGGTGTAGTTGCTTAGCCGTCGTGCCGTCAATGGGGTCCAGGCACAGTGCTTGCTCTGCCGAGGCTGAGTGCCGAGGTTCTTTCGTTTTGCTTTTTGTTAGTCACTCTCCTGCAGGGAGGGGTACTGTGTTTATCAAACTGGAGAAACCTAACGGGCAGCTATGATCTCTAGGGAATCTTTGTAAAAGCTACGTAGTGATACCCTGCTGGACCACCTAGGAAGTGATCAATGGGGATTAGCTCTCCCCGGGCAGAAAGGGAATCATGACTCATGGGTAAAGTGTGCGGCCTCTGCAGAGGGTAATGAAACTGATATATCAGCCGTGCTCACGGTTAAGAGCAGCCTTGGGATCCTCTTTGATTAGAGATACAGATGGTTCGAGATATAAGGATTATGTTATGGTTTTGGTTCGAATATGATGATGTTGTTCCTCGATGAGGAAATGGTTCATGGGTTGGTTAATGATAAAATCTGGCTTCTACTAATGATAAATACCTGACCAACTAAAAGCAACTGCTGGAACCTAACCCCACATAAAGCTAGTCCACCTCAGCCAAACGGGACATTTGCTGAGTACGTTGATGTGTACTCATCCTTGCTTTACCACAAAACACCAGGTTGTCCGCATTGTAACCACTGCTCCGGTGAAGGCGAAGTCGTGGAAGGAGACTTCCAGGAGTTCCAAGACTACGACGAATTCTAGGTGTGGGTTGGCGGCAACCCCCAGTCAGCTGCCTGTGAAGGCCTTATCTTTACTGCGTTTCGCTAGCACTTTGATTTAACTGTTAAGTTGATGACTATGTGGATGTCTATGACTCTGTGATGTAATAAGTTAATACTCTTTTATGTTATTACTCGAGCATTGTGCGATGATGTTCATTTATGTAATCGCTGTGTACGTGAGTTCTGATCCTGGCACGTACATAGTTCGCATTCGGTTTGCCTTCCAAAACCGGGTGTGACATAAGTGGTATCAAAGCCGTGCTGACTGTAGGACCGCTGACCTAGAGTAGCACTGGTCGTACTAAGGACTATTGACCTTCCCTCTCACCTTGACCTCTGATGTTACTTCAAAAGTCGGTCACCTCGACCAACCCTATGTCTTACTACCTATATATATATACTATATTATACCTTGTTAAAATTTTTATCTTATTCTGTCTATGGTTTATTCACTTGTCATATTAGTTCTGCTCTTACTCTTATGCTTACGGTGTCTTTTGTAGATGGCTCGTCTTAGACACACTGCACGTAAGTCGGTGATTCCTTTCCTGCCGTCTCGACTTGCGGAGCGTCCTCTGCACCGCACCGTGTCCGGTCAGTCGAGTCACCTGGAGAGACTGCACCACCGCCTGCGTGAGGAGCAGGAACGCCGGCGCCAGCACAGAGAGCAGCAGGGCTCTTCCTCCCCACCCCAGCAAGAGGTGGAGTCCGTGAGGCCCCGTTCCTCTGTTGCCCAGCTGGAGGCGCCCCCTGCACCACCGCGGGACGCCTCGGCTGTTGGAGGAGCTACTGGAGGAGGTCTTGGAGGAGACCCCGACGACGACGACTCAGACCACAGCGCGGAGTCTTCTGAGCCGCAGGAGGCGGAAGGATGGGTCGCCCGACCCATCACTCGTGACGCCGCTCGCGGTTGTCACTTCCACGACGCACTCGACACCTTGCTGCGCCAGGCTTTTGACCGGCATACCTGGTCGATCGAGTATCGTTGTGTAGTCTACCAGCACAGTCGCGAGAGGTACCCGGACCGCTGGGAGGCTACCTGCCTAGTTCGCCGTCCGGAGGATGACCTCCGGGGTGCGGAGGCCGTTTCGGAGCACTATTCCATCTCCGAGAGGGACACTGCAGAGGCGGCCATGCAGGATGCAGCACGACGTGCACTCTTCCAGTACTGTTCTTTGTTCGGTGGTGTGGCCGACGGTCTTAACCTTCGGTACTACCCCCGCCGCCCTACTGGCAGCACAGAGAGTGTGGTTGTCTCCCCTGTTGGTGAGGCTAACCCTAGGTTGAGCAGCACAATCAACCTAGTCGCAGTGCTTAACACTGAGCTGGATCACTCTCTGGACGAGCTGAGCAGGGCTCGAACGGAGATTGTGGAGTTGCGTGCTGAGCTGGCAGAGCGCCATCACCAGGAGGGTGGTTCTCCCGCTCCTGTTGGGACTCAGCACCCATACCGCTCACCGCCACGTGGTCACCACACTTATGGTTCCCATGCCTGTAAGACCAGGATAGATCTGGATCCTTAGATCGTTAGCGTCGAAGTTTGTAATAATTCTTAAGTCAGATGTCTCAGTCTTAGATAGTTAGCTTAGTTTGCTTATCAGTTGTTTCCAATTAGCTTAGTTTGCTTATCAGTTGCTTGCATGCTTGTTATGATGAACTTGTGCTGGATTTGAATCTTTGTAATGACTGTTGCCAACCTGTGGGGTTCTCCTGCAGTTTGGCCTAGCTATAATGTTAATAAAGTCAGTTATTTAGTTGGGAAGCCATTTACTTCTACTTTCCTTTCTATCTGAGAAGCTGTGTTGAATCATAATGAGGATCAGTGAAGCTCTTGTTCACTCAGTGTCATGAAGAATTCTGTATTTCCTTTTCTTATGCTGGAGGGTTGTAAGATCAACGCTGATGTATGAATGTCTTCCACAGATGTCTGACAACAGGCGCCGATGCAACAGGCGTGCTCAGCAAGAGCAGCATGACCAGTAGGAGGAACAACAGAGGCAGCCTCCCCCGCCACCCCCGATGACAGTGGAGCAGATGTTCTTGATGCAGACTCAGGCAGTGCAGGCCATTGGGCAGACTCTGGCAGCCATGCAGCAGGCTCAACAGCAACCTCAACCCCAGTTGCAAGTGCAGATGCCCCAGATGCCACGGGATAAGCGTGGTGAGTTCATGAGAGGGCACCCTCCTACTTTTGCCCATTCTGCTGACCCCATGGATGCAGAAGACTGGCTGCGCGCAGTGGAAAGAGAACTGCGCACCGCTCAATGTAACGACAGGGAGAAGGTTCTGTATGGTCCCCGTCAGCTAAGGGGAGCAGCCCAGTCCTGGTGGGAGTCCTACCTCGCCACACATGCTGACCCCGAAGCCATCACCTGGGAAGAATTCAGCGAGAGTTTCCGCAGGTACCATGTGCCGAAGGGACTGATGATCGTGAAGAAGGAGGAGTTTCTGGCTCTGAAGCAGGGACCCCTGTCCGTTAGTGAATACAGAGACATGTTTCTGCAGCTATCTCGTTATGCACCTGAGGATGTCAACACTGATGCTAAAAGGCAGTACAGGTTCATGAGGGGTTTGGTGGATCCCCTGCATTACCAGCTGATGAATCACACCTTCCCCACCTTCCAGCACCTGATCGATAGGGCAGTTATGACTGAGAAGAAGCGTAAGGATATGGAAGATCGGAAGCGCAAGATGAGTGGACCCCAGACCGGAGGCATCAGCCGTCCACGTTTCTCAGGCAGTTCATCTCAGTAAGGCAGGCCCGGTCACCCACAGGGATATCAGAATCAGAATCAGCGTCCGCATCAGTAGCAGTTTCAGAGGCAGTATCAACAGCAGCAGCAGCAGTATCGTCAGCACAGCCAGCAAGGAGGTAATCAGTATCAGAAGCAGAACAACCAGACACCTCGCCTTCCTGCCCCAGCAGCAAACCAGAGCAACCAAGCAGCCCCAGCACAAGGAGGAGGCAGAGGGTGTTTCCACTGTGGAGAACAAGGCCACTGGGCGATGCAGTGCCCGAAGAAGGCGGCGCAGCAGCAGACCAACCCCAATGCTCCAACAAGGCAAGGTGTACTGCAGCCGACAGCAGGCAATCGTAACCAAGCGTACAACCGTGGAAAGGTGAACCACTTGGAGGCCGAAGCGATCCAGGATGCACCAGATGTGGCAGTAGGTATGTTCTCAGTCGAATCTCATCCCACGAAAGTGCTATTTGATACTGGTGCAACTCATTCATTTGTCACTGCAACCTGGGTAGAATTGCATAACATCTCAGTAGAGGCAATGATGCCGCCCATGAGGATTAATTCGGTTGGTGGAAAGGTGCAAACAGATAAAATATGTTCAAATATAATGGTGGAAATAAGGGGGATAGGATTCCCCAGTGATCTAATAGTAATAGACACCCCTGGGATAGATGTTATTCTAGGGATGAATTGGTTAATGAAGTATGAAGCGAATGTTAGCTGTGACAAGAGGACCGTAACATTGAAGTCCCCGTCAGGAGAAGAGGTAGTGGCCGAGCTAAGGATGCCTAAATCAGCGGAGGGTGTCTGTCACCAGATTTCAGTTGATAGTAAAGAGCCCAACCCGCTCGAGGCTATCAAGGTTGTGTCGGACTTTCCGGACGTATTTCCCGAGGAGCTAACGGGCATGCCACCCGAGAGAAAAGTCGAATTTGCCATATAGCTTATCCCTGGTACCGCCCCCATTTCCAAAAGAGCCTACCGAGTGTCTGGACCAGAATTGGTGGAACTCAAGAAGCAGATAGATGAGATGTTAGAGAAGGGTTACATCAGACCAAGTACCTCGCCTTGGGCCGCTCCGGTGTTGTTTGTAGAGAAGAAAGATGGTACCAAAAGGATGTGCATAGACTACAGAGCCTTGAATGAAGTCACTGTCAAGAACAAGTACCCCCTGCCAAGGATAGAAGATTTGTTCGACCAGCTCAGAGGTGCTAGCGTATTCTCGAAGATAGATCTGAGATCAGGTTACCATCAACTCAGAATCCGACCCTCGGACATACCGAAGACAGCATTCATCACCAAGTATGGGTTATATGAATTCACAGTTATGTCCTTTGGTTTGACAAATGCGCCAGCCTTCTTTATGTATCTGATGAACAGTGTGTTCATGGATTATCTGGACAAGTTTGTGGTAGTGTTTATCGATGATATTCTCATATACTCTCAAAGTGAGGAAGATCATGTAGAGCATTTGAAGATGGTATTGCAAAGACTTCGAGAGCATCAGCTGTATGCCAAGCTGAGCAAATGCGAGTTCTGGATTCATGAAGTCCTGTTTCTGGGTCACATCATAAACCAAGATGGGTTGGCAGTGGATCCAAAGAAAGTAGCAGATATCCTGGACTGGAAAGCACCAAAGGATGTTCGTGGGATCAAGAGCTTCATTGGAATGGCTGGGTATTACAGGCGTTTCATCGAAGGCTTCTCAAAGATTGCTAGACCAATGACAGCGTTACTAGCGAAGAAAGTTGAGTTTAAGTGGACCCAAAAGTGTCAGGAAGCATTTGAAGAACTGAAAAGTAGATTGACTTCAGCTCCGGTGTTAGTCCTGCCTGATGTTCACAAGCCATTCTCAGTGTATTGTGATGCTTCTTACACCGGATTGGGATGTGTGCTAATGCAAGAAGGAAGAGTTGTAGCATACTCATCTCGACAGCTGAAGATCCATGAGAAAAATTATCCCACACATGACCTAGAGTTGGCAGCAGTAGTTCATGCTTTGAAGACATGGAGACATTACCTGTATGGACAGAAATGCGACATCTACACAGATCATAAAAGTCTGAAGTACATATTCACCCAGTCAGAGTTAAACATGAGACAACGAAGATGGTTGGAATTGATCAAAGACTATGAGTTGGAGATACATTACCATCCAGGCAAAGCCAATGTTGTTGCAGATGCTCTGAGCAGGAAGAGTCAAGTCAATATGATGGCTACGTACCCAATGCCATATGAGTTAGCCAAGGAGTTTGACAGACTGAGTCTCGATTTCTTGAACAGTACGCAAGGAGTAACAGTGGAATTAGAGCCCACCCTAGAGCGGGAAATCAAAGAAGGGCAGAAGGATGATGAAAGCATCAACAAGATCCGGCAGCTAATCTTAGAAGGAAGAGGCAAAGACTTTCGAGAGGATGAAGAGGGAGTAATATGGTTCAAGGACCGATTGTGTGTCCCCGACCTCAAACCTATTCGGGAGCTGATCCTAAAGGAAGCTCATGAGACAGCCTACTCCATACACCCGGGAAGTGAAAAGATGTATCAGGATTTAAAAAGGAGGTTTTGGTGGTATGGCATGAAAAGAGAAATCGCAGAATATGTCGCCATCTGTGATAGCTGTCAAAGAACCAAAGCAGAGCATCAAAGGCCCGCCGGATTGTTGCAGCCATTGCGGATTCCTCAGTGGAAGTGGGATGAGATCGGGATGGATTTTATAGTTGGCCTACCTCGTACCCGAGCTGGTTATGATTCCATCTGGGTGGTTGTGGACCGCTTAACAAAGGTGGCCCATTTCATACCTGTGAAGACCACATACACCGGAGCAACGTTAGCTGAGTTATACATGTCACGGATAGTCTGCCTTCATGGTGTGCCGAAGAAGATAGTGTCAGATCGAGGAACGCAGTTCACCTCTCATTTTTGGCAGCAGCTACAAGAAGCTTTGGGCACCCATTTGAACTTCAGCTCGGCTTATCATCCGCAGACAGACGGTCAGACTGAAAGAACTAATCAGATCCTAGAAGATATGCTGAGAGCCTGTGCGTTGCAAGATAAGTCAGGATGGGACAAAAGGTTACCATATGCAGAATTCTCCTATAACAATAGTTACCAGGCCAGCTTGAAGATGTCACCGTTTCAGGCACTCTATGGACGGAGTTGTAGGACTCCGCTGCATTGGGACCAGCCTGGAGAGAGACAGGTGTTTGGCCCCCGACATTTTGCTTGAAGCCGAAGAGAATATCAAAATGGTTCGGGAGAATCTGAAGATAGCACAATCAAGGCAACGAAGCTATGCGGACCGAAGGAGAAGAGAACTGAGTTTCGAAGTGGGGGATTTCGTCTATCTGAAGGTGTCACCTATCAGGGGAGTCAGAAGGTTCGGAGTTAAAGGCAAGTTAGCCCCCCGATACGTTGGACCATATCAGATTCAAGCAAAGCGTGGAGAAGTGGCCTACCAACTCAACCTACCAGAAAGTTTGTCGGCAGTGCACAATGTGTTCCACGTGTCACAATTGAAGAAGTGTCTGCGAGTACCAGAAGAATAGTTGCCAGTGGAGGGTTTGGAAGTCCAAGAGGATCTGACATACATAGAGAAGCCAACGCAGATTCTGGAGTTCGTAGACAGAGTCACCCGGAGGAACACCATCAGAATGTGCAAAGTCAGATGGGGTCACCACTCGGAGGAAGAGGCAACCTGGGAACGAGAAGATGATCTGAAAGCCAAATACCCTGAACTCTTTGCTGACCAACCCTGAATCTCGGGGGCGAGATTCTTTTAAGGGGGATAGGTTTGTAACACCCTGAATTTGGGGGTATAAAATTTCTTTGCTCATATTCACAAATTCAGGTGTTACTTCCCTTTTCTCATTCTTCCCCAATCTTCTTTTTCTCATTTCTATAGGAGAAAAGTGGTTATTTTATTTGTAACTATAGTCTATTAGCTCAAACTCCAAGGGAGTATGAATTGTTGCATCATGATGAATCCTAGATTCCACTTTTGTTTGGTGCATAATTCCTAGAAAGTCTAATTTGAATTTGTGGCTTATTTGAATTAGAATCAAATAGAGAAAATAAAAAGAAAAGGGAAAAACAATTCCAGAATAAAAAGAAAAAGGAAAGAAGCCCGCTATCCCCGCCCCCTCGGCCTTTCGGCCCATCAGGCCCATCCCGCGCGCGCCCTCCCTCCCCTCCTCTCTCTCTCTGCCCGCGGGCCCCGCCCGTCAGCGCAGCCGCGATCCCCGCCCGCGCGCCCGCTTCCCCCGCTCTCTCTGCCCTGGCGGGCCCGCCCGTCAGCGCAACCGTTCCCCGCGCGTGCGCCCTCTCCCTCGCTCTCTCTCTGCTCGCGGGCCTGGGCTGTCAGCCCCGTCGTCCCCGCGTAACCGCCGCCGCGCGTGCCGCGGACTCCGCGCCCACGTCGCGCGTGGGGCTCGCCCCAACCCCGCCCTTGGCCACGTGAGCCCCGAACCTCGCTCGCCATCTCCCCCTCCCTCATTTGCGCACCCGCAGACCCCTCCCTCACCTTTCCCTCGCTGCGCGCACGCCAGAGCGCCACCGCCGTAAACCCCGCCGTTCCGAGCTCGTTTCCCGGCCGCCGTTGGAGCTCCGCCGTGTCCAATGCCACGGTAAGCTCCGCCCCGACGTCCGCAACCCGGAACGCGCTTCAATTTCCCCTTTCCCTCCCTATTTCTCTCTGCCCGCGCTCACCCGCCGTCCTCCGTGCAGCCGCCACCGTCGACCCGGGCCGTCGTTGCGCCGTTGCCGCCACCGAGGAGTCTCCGGAGTCCGCTTTGAGGTAAGGAACCTCTCCCGCCCCTATTGACCTTTGTTTTGCTCTCTATCGCGTTTAATTCCTCGCCGGAGTTGTGTAGCGCCGCCGCCGAGCCACTCCGCCGTGAATCGCCCCCCTCCGGTGCCCCTGCTCCGACCTTGTCCCCACCAAAAGGTTCCCCGCGCCCTCCCCAACCTCCCCGGCCATTCAGATCGCCCCAAGGACCCGCAGGGCCCCCGCGCCCCTCATCTCCGGCGAGCACCTCCGCCGCGGGGACGGGCGCCGCCACCTCAGCTGGCTGGGGAAGGAGACAGCAGCCAGCCACCCCATCCCCGCCGTCCATCTCAGATCGGACGACCCCGTTTTAAATAGCCCGAATCCAATCCTAGCCGTTCGCCCAAGATCCAACAGCCCAAGGCCGTTTCCGCCGCGCCCCGCCTCCCTGCCAACTAGGTCCCGCCTGTCAGCCCGCCCGCGCCCCGCTCTGCCGCCCGGTCCCGTCTGTCAGCCCCGCGCCCGCGCTGCCCGCCCGGCCCCGCCTGTCAGCCACCCAGGCCGCCGCGCGCCCGCGCGCCCGCCCGTAGGATCTAATCCTGGCCATCCGCCCGAGATCTAACGGCTGTAGGAGCCCGATACCCCTTCGCCCGCGTGTTTTCTTAAAGAACCCCCCTGTTTTCTGGAAATTGAACCCGCCGTCCCTGGTTTCTTACAGTTAGGTCCTCGGACCTTTTATTTAATTCAAAATAGGTACTTAGGGTATATTTTGAACCCCTAAACTTGTAAAATTCATAACTTTGCCATATGAACTCCAAATTAGGTGCTTCAAATTGCAAAATGTTCATAAAATTATTATCTATCTGTTTATGCAATGTTTCCCTGCTGTTTCTATGTCCCAATTAATGGTTATTCATTAGGATAGGATTAAGGTTATTGGAACCTTATTTGAGATAATTAGAAGTTGGTAGACTTTAATAAAAGTTGGAGCACTTAAGTTTATGGACTTAAACACCTAAGTTTAGGAACTTAAAACCAGATAATGATTTAATCCCACCACTGACTTAAATCTGATTAGTGGATAATGACTCACTTTGTATAGTCCTCTACCCCAGACCTAGAGAACACCAGAGTGCCTATCCCTTTACTACTATGAACTTGTGATCTCTTTGCTGCGTATGTTTGGTATGTTGCTTTTGTTTGTTATCTTCCCAAGTGCATAGTGTGAATGATTACTTTACGTAGACAACGAGCAGTCTGTGTTTCCCGAGGAAGTTGCAGAGGAAGTCCCTGATCAGCAGTTTGGTGAAGGCAAGTGTCCTCTGACCCATTATGTCCTATTCATTTATAACTTACTACCCCGCATTACTTACTTGAAACCTAAGGATTGACTAGCTTTACACTTTACTTTATCCTTGATGACCTTATGGGCTGTTATGGTTAGCATTCTGCTACTGCCTTAACTTAATCAATGAACATGATGTGAATATTTATGATACTGTTATCCTAATGATGTTGATGATCTTGTGATACTCTAGGGGGCTCAGGCTGTTTCCTGAGTACCTCTCCGTAAGGACCTGTTTGTTGAGAGACCACCCGGGATAACAGTGCAACCATGAGGGTGAAATGGGGTGCCCTTAGCTAATTAATTAGAGGAACTAGAGGTGTAGTTGCTTAGCCGTCGTGCCGTCAATGGGGTCCAGGCACAGTGCTTGCTCTGCCGAGGCTGAGTGCCGAGGTTCTTTCGTTTTGCTTTTTGTTAGTCACTCTCCTGCGGGGAGGGGTACTGTGTTTATCAAACTGGAGAAACCTAACGGGCAGCTATGATCTCTAGGGAATCTTTGTAAAAGCTACGTAGTGATACCCTGCTGGACCACCTAGGAAGTGATCAATGGGGATTAGCTCTCCCCGGGCAGAAAGGGAATCATGACTCATGGGTAAAGTGTGCGGCCTCTGCAGAGGGTAATGAAACTGATATATCAGCCGTGCTCACGGTTAAGAGCAGCCTTGGGATCCTCTTTGATTAGAGATACAGATGGTTCGAGATATAAGGATTATGTTATGGTTTTGGTTCGAATATGATGATGTTGTTCCTCGATGAGGAAATGGTTCATGGGTTGGTTAATGATAAAATCTGGCTTCTACTAATGATAAATACCTGACCAACTAAAAGCAACTGCTGGAACCTAACCCCACATAAAGCTAGTCCACCTCAGCCAAACGGGACATTTGCTGAGTACGTTGATGTGTACTCATCCTTGCTTTACCACAAAACACCAGGTTGTCCGCATTGTAACCACTGCTCCGGTGAAGGCGAAGTCGTGGAAGGAGACTTCCAGGAGTTCCAAGACTACGACGAATTCTAGGTGTGGGTTGGCGGCAACCCACAGTCAGCTGCCTGTGAAGGCCTTATCTTTACTGCGTTTCGCTAGCACTTTGATTTAACTGTTAAGTTGATGACTATGTGGATGTCTATGACTCTGTGATGTAATAAGTTAATACTCTTTTATGTTATTACTCGAGCATTGTGCGATGATGTTCATTTATGTAATCGCTGTGTACGTGAGTTCTGATCCTGGCACGTACATAGTTCGCATTCGGTTTGCCTTCCAAAACCGGGTGTGACAGTGGTCGTTTTCATTGATGACATTCTGGTTTATTCCAAGAATGAAGATGAACATACTGAGCACCTGCACGTCGTGCTTCAGCGGCTGCGCGATCATCATCTTTATGCTAAGTTGTCTAAATGTGAGTTCTGGCTGAAGGAGATAAAATTCTTGGGTCACACCATTTCTCGGGTTGGGATATCAGTTGATCCTGAGAAGGCACAAGAGGTAATGGACTGGAAACCCCCGACTACAGTAAAGCAGATTCGGAGTTTCCTGGGATTGGCAGGGTATTACCGACGATTTATTCCGGATTTCTCCAGAATTGCCAAGCCAATGACTGAACTGTTGAAGAAGGGAGTCAAATTTGAGTGGAGCCAAAAGTGTGAAGATGCTTTTCATACCTTGAGGCAACATTTGACAACAGCCCCAGTGCTAGCCCAACCCGACAATACCAGACCATTTGAAGTTTATTGTGATGCTTCAGGTACCGGATTGGGATGTGTCTTGATGCAAGAGAACAGAGTGATTGCGTATGCTTCCCGAGCTCTCAGACCCCATGAGCAGAACTACCCGACACATGATCTGGAGTTGGCAGCAGTAGTTCATGCCCTCAAGATATGGAGACACTACTTGATGGGAGCTCACTGTAACATTTACACTGATCACAAGAGCCTCAAGTACATTTTCACTCAGGCAGATCTGAACATGAGGCAGAGAAGATGGTTGGAATTAATCAAGGACTATGATTTGGAGGTACATTACCATCCTGGCAAAGCCTATGTTGTGGCAGATGCTTTGAGCAGAAAGGCCCAGTGCAATTGTATGAACATGGATGCAAGAGTCACCACCCTCTGTGATGAGCTGTGTAAGCTGAACCTGGAAGTTGTTCTTTCCGGTGAATTGAGATATATCACGGTGGAGCCCACATTGCAAGAGCAAATAGTTCAGGCACAGATTGAGGATAAGGGTGTTCAGGTTATCAAAGATATGCTCAAGCAAAAGGCAGAAAAATACAAGTGTTTCCGACAGGACAGCAAGGGAATTCTCTGGTTTGGAGATCGATTGGTTGTTCCCAAGGACCCTGAGCTCAGAAAGAAGATATTGGATGAAGCTCACCTTTCCAAGTTCTCCATGCACCCTGGTAGCAACAAGATGTACCATGATCTCAGATCTTTGTATTGGTGGACCAGGATGAAGAGGGAAATTGCCAAGCACGTATCAGAGTGTGACACTTGCCAGAGAATCAAGGCCAGTCACTTGCAGGCAGCAGGTCCCTTGCAACCCCTTCCCATACCATCTTGGAAATGGGAGGACATTTGCATGGACTTCATAGTAGGATTACCCAATACCTCCAGGCACCATGATTCTATTTGGGTCATTGTGGACAGATTGACCAAGACTGCTCATTTCTTGCCAGTGCACACCACCCACAAGACAGAGAAGTACGCAGAAATTTATGTTGATCAGATAGTAAGATTGCATGGTATCCCAAAGACCATTATATCTGACAGAGGAGCACTGTTTGTGGCACGCTTTTGGGAGAAACTGCAAGAAGCCCTCGGGACCCACGTAATCCGAAGCTCAGCATATCACCCTCAAATAGATGGTCAGACAGAAAGGGTGAACCAGATTTTAGAAGATATGTTAAGGGCATGTGCACTACATTATGGGAAGGATTGGGACAAGTGTCTTTCCATGGCAGAGTTTTCTTACAATAACAGCTATCAATCCAGTCTAAAGATGGCACCTTTTGAGGCTTTGTATGGGAGAAGATGTAGAACCCCGCTGAATTGGTCTCAAGCAGGAGAGAGGGAAATATTTGGGCCAGATTTGGTACTTGAAGCAGAGGAAAAGGTCAGAGTCATCAGGAAGAACTTAGAAGCTGCTCAGGCCAGGCAAAAGAGTTATCATGACAAGAGGCGGAAGCCTCTACAGTTTGAGGTAGGAGATCATGTCTACCTTAAGATATCACCAACCAAGGGTGTCCAGAGATTCGGGATCAAGGGCAAGTTAGCCCCTCGTTACATTGGACCCTATAAGATCAAGGCAAGTTGTGGACCCGTAGCTTACCAATTGGAATTGCCACCCCGTATGTCAGCAGTTCACAGTGTGTTCCATGTATCTCAGCTGCGGAAATGTGTTCGTCTACCCACTGAAGTGCTACCGGAACCGGACATTGAGATAGAACCAGACTTGTCCTACCAAGAGTACCCCGTCAAGGTATTGGATCAAAAGGAGAGATCAACTCGGGCAAGATCAATCAGAATGTATAAGGTTCAGTGGAGTCATTATTCAGCAGAAGAAGCTACATGGGAGACGGAGGATTTTCTACGCTCTCGCTTCCCCGACTTTCTGCCCAAAGGAGTCGGTATGTAACCCCAAAAACCCAACCCCCCACCTGCCCTTTGAAGTAAATTATAAGAAAAACTTAGATAACAAGGATAGTCTAAGTTTTGGATTTAACTTAAGAAGGGCTTCCTTCTGAAGTTGCAAAGAGGATGACATTCGAAGAATAGTTAAAAAGTGAAACTTGAGCATAAAGGGAGAGTAGCACTAACACACCCTCGAGCACCCTCCAAGGGACTCTACCTAAAATCTCGGGACGAGATTCCTTTAAGGGGGGAGGGCTGTAACACCTCAGGTGTTACCTTGACTAGAGCATACCCTGAATACTAAGGACTGTGACCACATGTGGTAATAACTTGAGGAGCACCAGGAACTTTGGAGAATTTTGTGTTAACCAAGATTTCTAATGACCTAAGAACACCACTTAAGTTTTTGTGCACTTGCTTCCTTGGACAAGAAAGGGGGCAAACCCTAAACCCCTCTTGAACCCTCCTTTTCAAAGCCATGGATAAGAAGGAAAAGGGAAATGAGCAAATGTGCAAAACATGAGTGATCTTTAACCCAACCTTAAGCAACCTTATAACCAGCAATTAGAGGAAGGAAGTATTGCAAAAAGGCCCCTGGAGAAACCCCAAATCAAGTCACTAAGTGGAGAGAGAGCTAGAGCTCTCTATTTCTCTCTAAGTCAAAAACTATACCTACACTAAAGATCAGTTGTGTTCACCTCGAAGCTGGCATCAAATCCACCTGTGTTCTATACCAAAAACGTGGCATACCACCTAGGGCACCCACTGGAAAAAGTTGAGCCCGAGACTCGGACGTTTGACATGCCATGGCATGGCTTTTGTCGCGAAGTGCGCAGTGTGACACACCCGATTTGGCACCCGAAGATCTCCCTCCCTTGGCCATATCTGCCCCGACGTCTCACAGTTGAGTGACAGCCCTAGGTGCCAGGAAGAGGTCTGCGCCGAACTTTTGCAAAGATTCGCACGTTTGCGACCTCTGCCGATGTTTGAACAATGGAAGAAACAAACCGCCACGTGTTCGACGCGTTCTGCCGCGCCAGAGCACGCCCGCGCGCGCCCCCGTGAGCCCCGCGCCGCGCCCGAGCCAAGCCAGCACCCTGGTCCGCGCCCGCGCCTATAAAACGCCCAGGAGCCTTGGTCGTACCCCTCCGCACGCGCTCAAGCCTCACCGGAGCTCAGTTCACCGCCGTTTGCCCGTGCGCGACGTGCCCGCGGCCACCCGAGCCCCTGCCACCGTAGACCGGCCAGCCCAGCCATTCCCAACCCCGTCCAGCCCTCGGAGAAGACTGTGCACGTCTCCGTGAAGCTCCCCGAGCGAGGAATCGGAGTTTGCTTCGCCAGAGAGGCCGGCCCAAGGTCACCGGAGTTCATCACCCCGCCGGAGCACGTGGACCAGGTAAATCACTGCGCCATTTCTCGATTCTATGCACTGGTAGCCTCTACACCACCCCGTGAAGCTCACCGTGCCCTTGGATTGGACCAGCTCGCCGTAGTTTGGCCGGTACACTCACCGCCGACGAGCACACCCGCCTGCGCTCGTGGACCGGGCGATTCCGGCCATCCCCGACGTCAAGTCGTACCTCGACGTGACCGCCTGAGTCTTCTCGAGCCAACCCCACCCTTCGCCGGACCTCCCTCGCCGCCGGTAAGCCGCGCCACCCTTTTCTTTCCCGCGGCTACTGTTTCAGTTGGGGGAAGGACTGCGGGTGAGAGGAAGAGAAGGTCAGGGGGTTAAGTGAAATGTCAGAGACTCAGGGGAATAGTGGCGCAAGGGTAGAACTGCGAAGGTTGATTTAGTCTGAACCCAGGGGCCTCGGCGCAAACTGCTTTTTCAGAAAAACCTTATTAAAACCTGATTTAAATTCAAACAGAAACTTTAAAAACCCATAACTTCTGTTTGGTTTATCCAAATTTGGTCAAACCAATTTTGCCAGACTCTAAATAATGTAACCTACTTAAGAAAAATATAAAACCCCATAGGTACTATATAAAACTATAAGGTTCTGATTTAATTATAGTTTTGACCAAAAGCTCAATAATAGCAAGAAAAATGGTTGTACTATTTAACCAGGGTTAGAAAAATTTGGAGAAGTTTATATCTACCTACTGACCTATTTAAAAATGTTAAACCCCTCTGTCCACTACATTGAGTTAGTTTTTACTCCTCCTTTTGCATTATGCTTAAAGTTAAGAAAAATAGAAAATGTGATTTAAATAGTGAACCAGAGGGCATCCCTATTTTTGTTAGGGTACTTAATCAATATAGTTCACTGGAAAAATCTATCACACCCTGGTTTAGTATAAAATAAATAGGATACCTTTTATTTTAAGAAAACAAGGGAAACTTAGAAAAACCCTACAAAAATAACCTCATGGTGAAAACACCCCAACCCTTGGGATAACTAATGTTTTGATAATAAGAACTTAAGAAAAATCTGAAATCTGTTGTTTGATATTTTTCAAATGACAAGTTAGTTCTAAACACCCTTTGTGCACCAAACTTTAGAAATCCACCATTAAATAACCATCATGTTGCTCTCTGTCATTTTTGGTACAAGAGCTTATTATCACTATTAGAGGCCAACAAAAATAACCTTTAGGACAGAACCTACCCCTAACTAAGAGGTGTAGTGTAAAGTGGCCCATTTTGCCTAGCTATTGTTAATTTTTTTGTTTAAAGCCTAGCTTTTGTACTTTAAGCCTCAAATTCTTAAAACCAGCTAGAATAGCAAGTGACAACCCACTGTAATTTTTACAGAGTTTTTGGAAATTATTAAAACACTGTCGTAGTTCAAACCCCACTAGAATTCATAAATAAACATTAAAGAGAGGAAAAATGAACAATGGAAATTAGTATCCTCCTAAGACCCTTGTAAATTGTTCCCTGAAATATACAAATGCCATACCAATCCTCTTTGTTTACCCCAAATAAAACTTGAATATAAAAGTGATAAGTATAAACCACTAAAACCCCGCATGTCCGAGAAACCCTAAGTTATTTCTTGACTTAGTTTCTTTTAGTATAATGTTATTAAATCCTACATAATCATGACATACATGTTCATTGCATTTCGATAGACTGTAATCTTGCTGATGGAGAGTACATCCTCGTGCCGGAGCAAGGAGCTGCCCAGGAGGTTGCCCCGGACCCAGCACTAGAGCCTGCACCAGAGGACCTGCCTGCCACTGCTTTGGAAGGCAAGCCCCGGTTTTATGCATAACCGTTTATATATGCTATTTTACTACACTTAATGTTTGTAGGCTTGTACTGTGCACTTAAGTGTAGGAATTGTTTGAAACCCTAGTTGCATGATCTCAGGAATCCTTTTTAGATGAATACTAGTATGATAGGTCGAGTAGTTGCTTTATTTAATTAGGATCTCGGTAGAAGACGAGTGATTTTTCTAGCACTCGCGCGAGATCAGGAAATTGATTGTACCCACTTTCACACTGTCATGATACTCGTTGGTGGACAACAATCCATGGGGATTGGTTGCCCACGAGATGGAAAATGGAATAAGGATTAACGTGCGGATACCTGTGTCAAGCATTTGAACGTACTAAGCACATGCCGAGAAATATGGTAAATCGGTAAGCCTAGTACCTGATTGAACCCGGCAGCAGATTGCCCTCCTCATGCGACCTGAGACGAGGTCTCCCATTCCGGTTATGGTGGGTACAAGTGCGGTCACTGCACGACGGCCAGTCGGGGTCAGTGAGGCATTGTACGCCAAGGCGGTGAGCCCCTCTCTGCTGACGAGGAATCGATGGGGACGGTTGATATGTGTGGGGACGGAGTGCCCCTGCATGTCGTGTGTTTAGGTTTACCTTGCAAGGATAAAAACTCGATTCGAATCGTCTGCTTCTCGCAGCTAATGAGACTGCTTGATCCATTGTACTGCATTGAGTAACAAGTGGAACTGTGATGAGATGATACAAGATGTTGATTGCTAAAAATGCTTGTTACTATGTATGAGTAGATAGTACACTTTTAGCCTTAAGAGAGTCACACTTAATTTTGATAAAGTTAAAATCTTGAGTTAGAAACTCAGCTAGTGCTTTTGGCAACCAAACCCCACAGCCAAACAGCTGCATGTCTAGAGGTAGAGGAGTAGACTCCTCACACCGGGTAAGTCTAGCTGAGTATTAGTATACTCAGCCTTGCTTGTGGCATAATTTTTTACAGGTTCTCTGGAGGACATGGTCGCTGGAGTGACTTGGCCGTCCACCTTACCACCGGGTTGGACTGTTGAGTGGGACCCTGCCTCGGCTGAGGAGGAGCTTGAGGAGTGATGGGACAGGCTTCCCCATCTCTCCGTTTAATTATCGTTAGTTTTATTCCGCTGCACTTCGAACAATGATGACTACTTTTGGCAAAACTCCGATGATGATGATGTAATAAATTAATACTCTGGCATGTATGGTTTTATGCTTTATTGTATTTGCTCTGTGACTCACCATCGAGTGAGAGTGTGGTACTTGATCCTGTCAGTGGCCGTGTCGGACTAGATCCGAGGGATTGACGGGTTATTCCCATTTAAGTGTGGTCTAGCCTCTAAGGCAGGGCTTTGGCACTTAAGTTGGAATAATTCGGGCAGTTCCGCCACAACGTCGAGGGCCACCGAATTGTCAACCTCATCATGGTCGAAGACTGGCGAGCCCCAATAACACTATACCTACAAGGCCACTATCATCCAGCCGACTACAATGAGGCCAAACGACTGAAGCACAGGAGCAGAGACTTCGCAATAGTCGAGGGTCAGTTGTACAAAAAGGGAATCAGCCAGCCTATGCTCAAATGCATAACCGAAACTGAAGGCATAGAAATCCTCCACGAAGTCCACAGTGGAACCTGTGGTTCACACTCTGGACCAAGATCCCTCACAGCCAGGGTGATCCGTCAGGGATTTTACTGGCATACGATAATTTGCACGGCCAACCGAGTCACCAGGTCATGCGAAGCATGTCAGAAGTTTTCTCCTCGATCAGATAACCCTTCGCAATTCACCAAGCTCATAACACACACATGGCCACTTCAACGTTGGGGGCTAGACATCATTGGACCACTGCCCACAGCTCAAGGGAACCTCAAGTTCACCTTCGTTGCCGTTGAATATTTCACAAAGTGGATTGAGGCCAGGGCCGTCTCCATGATAACATCGAAGACCACCCAAAAAATCTTCTGGCAAAACATTGTATGCTGCTTCGGAGTCCCGTCCAAACTCGCCATTGACAACAGCAAATAGTTTGACAGCCAAGACTTCAGGGAATTCTGTAGTTCCATCGGCACCAGGTCTGTCTTCGCCTCTGTGTACCACCCACAATCCAACGGTGTCGTCGAACGCGCCAACGACAAGATCTTCAGTGCCATCAAGAAAAGGCTCCTTGACGACAGAAAGGGCAAATGGGCCGACCAACTACCTAAAGTCGTATGGGCCCTGAATACGATAGAGTGCCGAGCAACTAGGTTCACACCCTTCCGCTTGATGTATGGATCTGAAGCAATGACGCTGCAAGAATTAAAGCACGCCCCCCCCGAACAAACGAGCTAGCCGTCCCCGACGTCGACGAACCAACCTCCAAGGACCTCATCGCCGGAGATCGCGTTCTCGCTCTGCAGGCCCTCAACAAGTACCAGGTCAAGACCAAAGCATGGCGCGATGACAAAGTCGTCCCAAGAGAATTTAGCGAAGGGGACCTCGTACTCGTAAGAACCACCCGGACAGAGTCCCGGGTCAAGCTCGAGCTGAAGTGGGAGGGACCATACATAGTCAAGACCAAGGCGTCCCCCAGCGCTTATAGGTTGGCAACATCATCCGGCGAAGACTTAGAACATTCCTGGAACATCGATAGTCTCCGGAAATTTTTTGTTTAAGTTCCAAGGCCTCGAGCCTTTGTAATTCTGCAAACAATGTATTCAGGCCCGCACTCTTTTCTTCCCGAGGGGTGAGGTTTTTAACGAGGCGGCGCCATGTAATATACTAGTGAAAAAGCCCCCGCAAAAAAATTACAAGCATCATCATGTCAAAAAAGACCGCTCCGACGGTTTTCGGCATTCGACCAATACGAAGTCACCATGACAGGTAGCGCAGACTACCCTTGCGTGCGACAAAATCTGTGCAAAAGTCACCTAAGGGTGCAGCCAGACAAGCACAATAAGTGCACGATACGAAGTCTTCGTTGAAAGACAAATCCGCGCAAAAGTCGCCTAAGGGTGAAGTCGGACAAGCACAATAAGTGTACGATACGAAGTATTCGTTGAAAGACAAATCCGTGCAAAAGTTGCCTAAGGGTGCAGCCGGACTAGCACAATAAGTGCACGATACGAAGTCTTCGTTGAAAGACAAATCCGTGCAAAAGTTGCCTAAGGGTGCAGCCGGACAAGCACAATAAGTGCACGATACGAAGTCTTCGTTAAAAGACATCCACGCAAAAGTCACCAAAGGGCGCAGCCAGACAAACACAACAAGCACGAAGTCCCCATCTCATTCAACAACAATGTTGTCACATACACATAGCGAAGGGTCACCATCCACACCGCAAGTACAAATCATATTTTGTTGCCCCTCCCTCTTTATTGCAAGCTAGGGGAGGGCAGCGTTTCTACTCAACCGCAAGACAAGAGCGAGGGCAGCAAACATGCTACATCGGCTCAACCTTCGGAATAAGGCCCGCCTCCCGGTAATTAAACAACATCATTGTCAACTCCTCACCCTTGAAAAGATTCCGAAGATCCCCCTCACCAATACTCGTCCCAAACGACGACAACAAATCTCGTTGGCCACCACGATCTACCTGAAGGCGGGTTCGTTCGATCCCCATCCGACGGCTTCTACCACTTCGCGACATCTCGCCTACGCTATGCTTCGACACTACTTTTCGTCGGCGACGCTCGATCCCCGCACCAGCCGGGGGATCAGACGCTTCGCCCACCTCCCGCTGCAGCGAGGACTCCGCCGTGGCCACATCTAACGCAGCAAAGTAATCCAAATCTTTATTCGAAGACTCTTCAATCTAGGAAAATGGGCTCCCAAACTCACCATCAGATGACCAAGACCCAGATCCAAAACCAGACAAACTATCATTAACAGGTACTGCGTTTGCAGCCGCCACAAAACTAGTATCATCAGTAGGGGTTGCTTGCGCAGGACCAGATGTCGGAACCTACACAAAAACCGACTTTCAGTATTACACAAATAAGGCCCTAAACACAACACCCCTAACACAATCCTGCCACCTGCGAAGGAGCGGTCGGCGCTGCAGGGTCTTCAGCTGCCGGTGCAGCCGTCGCTGGATCGTCTTCGCCGGGCAGGACTGTGGCCATGCGCAGGATCCTTGTGAGGGCCGGGCGGCGGTGCCGGTTGCTCCCCAGCCTTCGCCTTCACACCTTCTGCCTGGGCCACCGAGCTCTCCAGGCCTCCGAGGTCGTCGACTTCTTCATCATTCGCCATCTACAGAAATAACACCAAATATAAATACATATTTCAAAAAAAAACAACAATCCGCACCTGCTCCATTGCCCGGTCAGACCGTTCCTGGATAGTATCACGGCTGTGAGGGCCCCACATCCTATCATAAAGCGCCCCAGCAGACCGCTTTAGCACCTCATCTTCGACCTGGAAAATTCCGCAGTCAAAGTCTTCGTCGGATCGGTCAAAGACTTTGAAGTGCCTGCATCCCTCACGGGACAAGGCATTCGCGGCCCCTTCACAGGTGATGAGCGAGGCGAAGGACATGAGACCCGTCACGATCGCTGGAAGCATCTCCAGTTCCTCCTGCAGCCACGCGAGGAAGCGGAGGCCCACCTCCTTATCGGACGCATCAAAGGGGGCGGTACGCGCACCAAGCTGCCGGTACGCGTCCACGAGCAACACGTGTGCTCGGTCGACCCCTGTGCGGGTAGAGGCCTCCGCTTTGTCTAGGTAGCCGCGCAGGCTCCTGTGGCTCAACTCCGCCTCAGCAGCACATTGGACAGCGAGATTGGCCTCAGCACGCGCAGCCTGGGCCTCCGCGTAGGCCCTGTCCGCAACCCCCTTTTCCGCCACCAGCCGGCGGTCGAGGTCCTCTTTTTCGGCCTCCGCGATAGGACTGGGCGTTCGGGTTTACCTGAAATTTTGAGTCGGGCTTTTTGGGTTTTTTATATTTCGGGTTTCCAACAGTAGAACCCGTACTCGTACCTGAAATTTCGGGTACCCACAAATTCGGGTTTGGGTTTGGGTAAAATTTAGGTACCCACTATTATAAATCATATACAAGAGTACATGACAGGTGGACAACAAACAAAGTCATAAACCAAGACTTATCAGCTATTATTACAAAATCAAGACAAAATGCCATGTATTCACTGTTCGATAGTATCAGAGGGCTGCGGCTTCGCGGTTTTCCACATTCACATGGCAGTATAACTACCGCAACGCACACAAGAAGACAGAGACAAAGTAGTCATAACTTTACACACATAACAACAGACATAGTATTTGGCATATATTTAGTTAAATTTGAGATTAATTGACTCGTAATCAAATGCATTTCTTTTGGAATAAAGAGGTTACTTCTCTACCACGTGTGCACTATTGAACGAGGTGTGGAAGAAATAAAAGGTACCTGGTTACCTCACGGTGCGCGTGACTGCGGCGGTGCAGCCGCCTAGACGGCGGTGCCTGGTCTCCTGCCGCCTAGGACTGGGAGAGGTAAGAGGAGTGAGGATGCCACCTGGGGCTGGGAGCCTGGGAGGATTGGCCTAGGAGCTAGGAGGCTTGGACTGTGTCTGTCTGTCTGGGACTCTGGGAGGACGTCGCCGGCCGCCTGGGAAGTGGGAACTAGGAAGACTTGAAGCGCGTGGGAGGCTGGGAGCTAGGTTTGCGAGTTGCGACATCAGGCCATCAGGGATATCAAGTGGGCATGGCCCGTGGTCTGTGCTGTGCCGCTGTTGGGCTTGGGCTAGCGTGCTACCTAATTTCGGGTAGAATGGGTACTTCGGGTACCGTGGATGAATACCCGATTAGCCAAAACTTACTTCGGGTATTCAGTTTTGTTACCCGTTGGAGCTATTCGGGTAACGGGTCTCGGGCTAAATGGGTACGGGTTCGGGTATTTTGGGTAACGAACTTTGGGCTCCGGTTTTATGCCCAATCCTACTCCGCGACCAACAGCTTCTCCATCAGGTTGTGGCTTTTGTTCTCCGTGGCCGATTTGTCTCGCACAGCCTCAGTGTGCTGCATCTGGAGGCGCTCAATCCTCCCCTTGAGTCATCGCCTTTCAGCAGCGAACTCCGAGGTCAGGGCCCTCGATGCAATATGCTCGGCGAAGGCGGCCGCCTGGCATAAAAAACCGTCAAAATTCGAAGTCATATAAGAAGAGCAAACTGCCGAAGTCAAAGATTACTCACATGCTTCAGCTGCTGCGCAATGGAGCCCGCCACATCCTTAGCGGTGGCGACCGAAGCAATTTCGCCGCTGGAGCAGAACCTGGACCATGGGTCCTACAAAGACCCCTTCGCCTCAGCCGCCGCCGGCGCCGGGACAACAGCCAGTTGCCCAGCCTCCGACCCTGCACCATAGTCACGTCAGACACCTAGACCCCGTAAAAAAACTCACTGACAGGTCCTCGCCCTTATGGGCGTCAAAAATCGCAACACTGCCGACAAGATAGTCCTCCACAGAAATATCCATGGAGACCTCGGCCCCACCCACTTCTGTCTTAGCAGCATGCGGCGGGGATGGAGGCCTTCGCTCCTGTGTGGGCGCGTCAGGGAGCAGCTTGCTGGGGCCGGGGGCGGCAGACTTTGCGCTCAGCGGAGGCTTGCTGGAGCCGGGGGCGGCAGACTTCACACTCCCCCGTGCCATTTTGACCTCGCGCCGTGGGTCACCAACCCTCACGAAGGCCCAACGTTTCCGCGGCGCATCTTGGCGATCCTTCTCCATCACTGCCATCACAACAGTAGCAACATTCCGTCCGTAAGGGAAAATTTTCATCTCACGAGCTAATCGAGATGTAAACATGTCCTCGCTAGCTGCCCAGGGAATCGGAACATTCCTAGGACAACGACCTCCGGTGACCTTCAGCATTCGCGTGGAGGACTCCCGGAGCTCAGGCGAAGACATCATCTCCCCGGGAATCGTGCATGTCCCCAATAATTCGGCAGCAAAACGTTCGGAAGCCCACAACCCTTCGGCCATTGTACCTAATTTTCCCTTCTTGGAGGCCATGCTCGGCGCTGCTCCCCGCGATGGGCCTTTGTCGACCATCGCCACCGCCTTTTCCCACGGTGGACAGCAGCATCGACGTCGTCGTCCCCCGGGTAGCCGGCATACGACAGGCGGTTCAACTCAAAGACGTGGTTCAACCGAACATTTGAACCGCATATATCCCAACTCCTCAGGGTCTCCGTCCTCGGAACATACATTCCCACAATCCTCACGGCTTCAGCCTCCACTTTGCGCACAAAAGCGGCCAGGCTCCAACCACGCAAATCCACAGCGAAGGCAAGACTTCGCACCAACCGATCGCCCAGGGTCGGCATCCGCCGGGGGCACACTTCGCCCAAAACCTAGCCATGTGCCAAGGGCCACACTCCATACCCGATAAATTCCTCGACCAAATCGCGCCCGCTACTCAAGCGGGCAGCATACCGAAGGGCCCTCTCATCCTCGTCATCTTCCGCCACCTCGAATTGAGGGAACGCCACATAATAATGTGAACAAAGAATGGCCGGAGGCAGGCTAGGCAGGTCTTCGGCATCGCTAGGAGAAACATAGAACCAATAATCCCACTAGTTGCCCCACTTGTTCCTGGCGCAAGGGACTATCTCCACGACCTCCACCGAAGTCTTTCCAGTCCTCGGCGTGAAGGTGCACGATCCAAATTGAGCAATCTTATTTCCTATCTTCCTCTTCTGCCAATGCAGGTAATAATTCTTAGTGAAGACCTCCACAGACGGTTGCCCGCCGTAAGAAGTAACCGCCCAAACATACTTCACCAGTGCAACCACGGCGTTGGGCGTCAACTGGTGAACCTGCACTTCGAACCTTTGCAACACCTCTGACACGAAGCGATGCACCGGGAGGCGAAGGCCGGCGACAAAAAAAGACTCGAAAACAACCAACTCGCCTTCAGGCTCAGGGATCTCCTCTGCACCCGGCACCCGCCTAACGCCGTCACCAAAGTACCCAAGCTACTGCATCTCCAGCACGTGAACCGAGGAAATCCTCGAGGTGCCGAACTTGATGGTATGGCCAGGCAGCAACTCCATCACCGCCAAATCGCTCAATGTATCCTCGAACGATGGCACGGCCGATGATGCACTCGCAGCAGACGAAGAAGAAGGCATTGGAACGTACCGTCGGCGGCGGCGCGCGGTCTGCTTGATGCGGGCCAGAGCTCCGAAGCGGGAGAGCAAGGGGGGCAAGCGAGCAGTTCACGAAAGCTAGGATTTCTATAGCGCGAGCGAAAGACGGGACCAGGCCGACCGTGGTCGCCTTTTTATAGATAGGACGCGACGCTTTGGGAAACATGCAGTCTAACAGTAACACGTCCATCAACGGTCACATTTCAAAAACCCCCGCGGGACCACTTCGGGCGAGGGCAGCGTCTTCACCATCTAGCGGCGTCTTCGGCACCAGATGACTTAGTCGAACTGGTCCCTCAGAGGGAAAATGTTGGGGCGAAGGTGAACACGCTACCCTTCACTCGATGCCTTCGTCTCCTCATCACTCCGACGAAGGCTACATCCACAGAACGCGTCCGAACAAGCCGAAGGCACCGACTAGATGGAGACCTGCGCGGTCTCCTTCGGTCTCGCTGTTGCAAGACGAAGGCTTTGTCAAAGTCTATGGGTCTCCCACGTTGTTACCGCCCCGGGAGGCCCATGTGGGATTCAGCCATGGTTATGGGCCCTGCGAGGATAAGCGCGTTATGGGCCTCGTCTATAATAGCCTTTATCGTAATGACTGCCTGTAACCCCCCTCGTGGGAATATTCTAGGGATAAACTAGGTACTCGAGGGCATAAATGTCTTTGTCAAGGGACATGCGGCCGCTCGAGTGCCTATAAATACCCCTGTATAGTGCCCGCTCGAATGATGAAGTAAGCTTTTGGCATTCCGTACTAAACCTTATAAACGCTCTTTCCATTTCCCCATTGGATTAACCTGCCCGAACGGAAAGGTTCCCAACATATGGGTAGTTCCAACCCGTACCAGTACCCGTCTACACAATGGGCAGAGGTTTTTACCCATTTACATATCCGTGGGTAGAGAAATCATCCCATACCTGCCTTTATATCGGGCAAAACCCGTCGAGTATTCAGGTTCCGGGTACCCATTGCCATCTTTAATAGGACCCCAACCCTATAAACCTAAGAGAGGTTCTATTTCATAAAAATTAATTAAACAATTATAAGACTCGGTATCTTAGAGCATCTCCAACAGGGGTCCTAAATTGGGTCTTAAATTGAAATATAGGACTCAAGAGGAAAAAAAGCCTCCAACAAGAGTCCTATTTTACTAATTTTTGTCAATTAGATTTGAGACTCGGTGTTTGGGGTCCTAGATATAGTACCCACAGAGTCGGACCCTATCTTTCTTTTTTTCTTCCAAACCCAACCGACTCCATCCTCTTCTGGCTGTCTCCTCGCCTGAAGCCTGAAGCCGCCGCCTGGCCGTCTCCTCGCCTGGCCGCCTCCCCCAAGCCACCACCTGGCCGTCTCCTCGCCTGAAGCCGCCGCCTGCATGGATCCCGTTGACCAAGGGGTGCCACAGCCCAAACAACGTCGTCGCAGCTCCAAATCCCCCTCCACTGCGCTGCTGAAACCACAGCAGCGTCGCCGTACCTCCTTGCTTGCTACCCTAGATGCGATAGGGAGAGTAGAACCTGGCACCTTCGACAGTCGACAGAGCACACCATCGGCATCTGTACATCGATCTACTGTGGGCAGTGCTGATCCCTCGACGATGATGTCTGATTACAGGTATTAATACATGACTGTTGTTAATTCTGATTGTGATGAGGGAGTAGGCCTTGTAATCGATCTTGCTTTTTTCTAATTTGTGTAGCATGTCAGTCAAATTATTGATGCGTAAATAGTGATATGCACAGTAGTGCCACTGCCATCTGAATTGTGATGTCCATATGTAGATTGATTTATGTTGGACATAAGTGATAATGATGTTTATTCACTGGTGGCCTTTTGTGTTAATTTCTTTGCAGTGCATTGCCTCCTGGTTATTTCAGCTCTCTACTTAGTCAGGAAAACACAGGTGTTTTGGAGGATGAAGAAGCTGAAATTGAAGTCATGGATTCACCACCGCTGAATGAAATAAACTCACAGTCAAAAGCAAAGGGTCGATCCAAGAATTTCAGTGAAGCCGAAGACATTTTACTGATTTCAGCTTATCTTAATACAAGCATAGATTCTATTACTGGAAGAGATCAAAAAGACGGCAAATATTGGGAGAGAATTGAGAATTATTTTCATGAGAACAAGACATTTGTGACAGATCGCAACTGGTCATCATTGAAGCACCGATGGGGTATAATTAATAAGAAAGTGAGTATTTTTTGCGGTTTTCATGACAGCATAGAAAGGAAGAATGAAAGTGGAAAAACAAGTAATGACAAGGTAAAGCTTCTTGTCTCTATTCTTGTACATAAATATGACGATTTGTTCTTTATGTTCTATTATTTTGTAGATTGCCGAAGCAAAAGCAATGTTCCTAGAACTACACAAAAAGGCTTTCTCCCTTTTTCATGCATGGAACATTCTTAGGTTTGAGCCAAAGTGGTCACCAAATAAAGCAAACTATGTAGGCAAGACACTTCCAGAATGTAACAATGGCACTGGTGAAGTTCATCCTGCTGTTCAAAGGTCACTAGGAAGAAAAGCTGAAAAGGAAAAGGCAAAGGCGAAAAAGCATGGTGATGATGAATCTGATCCTTTCATTGATGAAGTTAAAAAAATGAGAGAATCAAGGATAGAAATTGAGAAAGACCGAAAGGACCGTGATGACAAGTTCTTGGAGCTTGAGAAAAAGAAGCTACAATTGGAGCAAGACCAGCATGACAAAATAATCATGACAACCGACACAAGCACAATGGACGACCAATCAAAGCAATACTTTCAGTTGTTGAAAGATGAGATTTTAGCTCGCTGTTTCGGGAGTAGCCAGCCATGAGATTAGAGTTGTGAAACATCTCATTTATAATTTCAGACATTGTCTTTTCATTAGTGTGTGAACTTATGTTCAGCTGCTGTTTTTGGTGCATGGCAATGAGATTAGTGTGATTCTCATGCACATGTAATATGTTCAGCTGCTGTTTTTGGTTGTCAGTGGTTGAAATGTTTTATCTCTATGCACACGTAAGCTTTCAAAGAAGTAAACCGATACTATGATAAATAATGCTGATAGATACAGTTGGTACTGATACTATGATAAATAAACCGAACTAATGATAAATAAACTAAACTAATGTTGCTGCTTATTCCGCTGCCCTTGCCACTGCCATAGATGTTCAACTAGGTCCTTCTTTAGTTGCTGGTGCATGCAAGGATCTCTGATTTCTTGATGCTTCTTAACAAAAGACGAAAAATCTGATGCCCCAGCACGTGAAACCACACCGCTTGTCTCAGCATCACTCTTATCATACGGTACATCAAGACGATCAGCGCCACGTTCATCTTCAATTATCATGTTATGCATTATTATGCATGCCATCATAATGTCTCGAAGTGTTGCTTCATCCCAAAACCGCGCTGGTCCTCTTACAATGGCAAAGCGAGCCTGCAAGACACCAAATGCACATTCGACATCTTTTCTTTGAGACTCTTGAGCAGCAGAAAAATTTTGGTCCTTCAAATTTGCGGCAGCCTTAATTGTTTTCACAAAGGTCGACCAACTAGATAGATTCCATCTGCCAAATAGTAACCCATATCATAATTGTGCCCGTTAATCGTATAGTTCACAGCTGGGGCTTTACCTTGAGCAAGTCTGTCAAAAAGAGGAGATCTGTGCAAAACATCAATATCATTGAGCGAACCTGGTAGGCCAAAGAAGGCATGCCATATCCATAAATCCGTAGACGCAATTGCCTCAAGTATAATAGTTGGTTCTTTCACATGACCACAGTACATGCCTTGGAAAGTCGTAGGACAATTTTTCCACTTCCAATGCATACAATCAATACTACCAAGCATTCCAGGAAATCCACGTTGTTCTGCAATATTAAGCAACCTAGCTGTATCTTCTTCATTTGGACTTCTCAGGTACTCTGCTCCAAAAATCTCACAAATAGACCTCACAAATTTCCGTAGGCTCTCAATAGCAGTGCTTTCACCAATCCTCACATACTCATCAACATAATCTGCTGGAACACCATAAGCTAGCTGCCTATAAGCTGCAGTTACCTTCTGTAGACTGGAAAAACCAAGAGCACCGACAACATTTTTCTTTTGAACAAAATAGTCATCATGTTGTTCAACGGCTGCAGCTATCCTTTTGAATAGGCGGGAACTCATCCGAAAGCGTCGCCGAAAAATTTTCTCTGGATATGTTGGACATTCAGCAAAGTAATCACGATATAATTTTATATCGTGTTCTCCTCTACTCCGATCATAAACTCGATGTCCAAAAACTAAACCTCGATGTCTGTTACGCTTCTCATTCTTCCTCTTCCGGTATTCACCCATCATAAGTAGGATGTACTGATCAAATTCATCATCTAGCTCATCATCTTCACGTTGAATCATACGTCTCTTATTTCCAGTCATATCGCTGCCGTAATACGTCAAAGATTAGGAAATAAGATGCAAATTAAACATGTACAAATACAATGATACAATTCGTAAACAGTAGTAAGCGGCGACAGCACGATTAAAATACTTTTAGGTCATGAGATCGCGGTGGCAACAAGATTAAAATATTTCACATCATGAGATCGCGACGGCAGCGGAATTAAAAAAAATCATACATCATGTGATCTGCTGCGGCAACAAGATTAAAAAAAGGATGAGATCAAGTAGTACCTGCCAGACGGTGATTAGGTGCACTGATCAAGTGGTATGCGAGGCACCCTTTGGCGGCAGAGGAAAGAGTGGTGGGAAGAGTTGCCTGGAAAGAAAAAATGGCGGTAAAGATTTTAGCGGGCAACGAAAAAAACAGTAAAGGGCTCGTTATAGGGCCTGCTATTGGAGTTAGAAATGTTAATTAGGCCCTAAACTCTTCAAAACAGGTCCCATTTTAATTTTTAGGACTCCTATTTAGGACCCATGGTTGGAGATGCTCTTAGGTCCTAAATATAGGACTCCATATATTCTAGAGCTCTATCCTTATTTTGTACACTATTTTTAACATTTTATTTCTAAATAACATGATTTATTTTCTAATAACGTGATATAGTACTCAAATATTGGAACTGTAAATGTTTTTATGGCCCTAAATATTTTAAATCTGATCCTATTTTAACTTTTAGGACTCAAATATAGAATGCTTTTCTACTTAAGGTCTCAAAATACTAATTTAACCGTTATATTCTAGCCTACTTCAAGTATTATAGGTTTAATACCGAAGCCCGCCTTCGAATAGAACATCCATATACATGAGTAAGAAGGCACCAGCTTGAGATGAGAGCCCCTTTGATAGGGCTTTAGCTTTTCCAACAATAGTTTTGGCTCTAACTTCTCCATGCGAGCAACTTTTCTGAAGAAGCCAAAGCCATTATAAAAAAACTATTGGCAACATAGTTTATATGCTGTTTTCAAAATAAACATTATATAATTATTTTTTATAAATAGTATTATTGTCTGCAACGTACGCACCTACGCATAAAAAATGACTGCAACTTACGTTTATTTTTCAGCCACTTTTTCATACAGCATGAACGACAACTATTTCAAGAAAAATTTGCAAAAGGTCACGTAGATTAATATCTAGGACATTTTGTATAATTATTTTTCGATATGGACACTTTATGAGGATGTTGATCTCCACCGGCCGGGTGCCACTAACGCGATGCCACCTGCAGCAAGATGTGGATCTCCACCGGACTCTCCTGCAGGCACGGCGCCAAGGACACGACCGGCGCTGACACCCGCTCGATGCCAGCGAGGCGCGCCGAGGAAGCTGCGTCCTCGTCCTGTGCCATGAACGTCGCGTGCCGTTGCCTGAGTCCCGCGACAAGCACTTGGCCAGCGAGAATCGCTTGCCCGGCCGACCAGTGAACCGCCATCCCCTGTGCCCTTCCGCCGCAACAATCACATGCTCGGCGACGCCGAGGGCTTGCCCGGCCGTGCCATGGCATTGAAAGGACGCGCCGGCGAGCGCCTCTCGTGTGGGGAACCTGTCCATGGATGCGCGCATAGCGTCCTGTAGCGTTCTTTGCGTGTAGATGAGATGTGAACGGTGGATATCGTAGAAATCATATTTGTTTAAATTATATTTGTTTTTATATTTTTCTTCGGATTCGAATTCGAACAGGGATATCTTCGGATATAAATACAAATACGAATGTTCTTGGATGCAAACACGGATAGCTGTGTATCGAATACGAAATTAGTCGGACACAGATAGCACTTGTGTATCAAATACGGAATTTGTCGGATACGGATAGCATCAGTAACATTTTTTTGTTGAATACTGTATAAGACACTATTTCACAATCATTTAGCTACTTCTTGAATCCAAATATTTTTAGAATTTATATGTACGCATATTTTACACCTTAATAAAATTTCATAAATTTATGAGGCTACTTATGTATTTTAATTTTTTATAAAAAAATCATCAAAATAGAATTACATATTTTAGTTCCATTAGTACCGGAAAGCCCCAGCCAGTTATACCTCCGAGCAGGTAGGCGTGCATCCGATCGTACACGGTTCTGGCTCAGACAGATTTTAGCGTAAAACGTGAACCAAACCAGCGTAAATGATAACGAATTTTAGCATAAATCGTAGATATGTTTCATAACGACGAATGGGGCCCAAAAATTACGGTGTAAAAATCGCACACGTCCGATCGTGCGTGGGTTCTGACTCGGGCGGATTTTAGCGTAAAACATGAACCGAACCAGCATAAATGAGTACGAATTTTAGCGTAAATCGTAGATCTATTTCATAACGATGAATGGGGCCCAAAAATTACGGCGTAAAAATCACGAGCGTCCGATCCTGCGCGGGTTCTGGCTCGGGCGGATTTTAGCGTAAAACGTGAACCAAACCAGCGTAAATAAGTACGAATTTTAGAGTAAATCGTAGATCTATTTCATAACGATGAATGGGGCCCAAAAATTACAGCGTAAAAATCACATGCGTCCGATTGTGCGTGGGTTCTGGCTCGGGCAGATTTTTGCGTAAAACGTGAACCAAAGCAGCGTAAATGGATACAAATTTTAGTGTAAATCGTCGACCTGTTTCATAACGACGAATGGGGCCCAAAAATTACGGCGTAAAAATCGCACGTGTCCGATCGTGTGCGGGTTCTGGCTCAGGCAGATTCTTGCGTAAAACGTGAATCAAAATAGCGTAAATAGGCGTGAATTTTAGCATAAATCGTTGATCAGTTTCGTAACGAATTATGACGTTTAAATCGCGCATGTTTAGCGTTAGTTTCCATGCATGCCGCGTTGAATTTTTTGAACGTAAAACACATCGACTGGACCATTTATTATGTAACAACTCAAAAGGCAACGCATGGTTCAGATTAAAAAAATAAGAAACCTACCATTTCATATCCGTGAACCCATAAATGATATACAAAATACGATAATGAGTGATTACAATGAAGGTCAGGAGGTTAAAAAGATCCATCATTCATGTCGCACAATTCAATCAATAATGATGTCATAAATATAACAAAGATGGCAGATACCATGCCATAAATCATGTCAATATATGTGCATGCTAAACCAATAACAGAAAACACAATTGAAAAAACAAATCATCAGAACACTTGGCTTCTGCTATATCGGCCATTGCTGTGGAACTCAACTATATCTTAACTAGTAAATTGTGCGGGCTCCGTGGTGTAGAAAACATTTTAAGTGTGTTTAGTGTATAGATGGGTCCACAAATAGTGGATGGTAGAAAGATATGACAGAGCCACTGCCATTTAACATGGAAGAAAAGTCCCCATATGCATTCCATTCCCTGAAAGATTTCTAAAGATCTCACAGAAAGAAATAAGGCCGTGAATCCATTACACCACCCGACTATATCCTTAGGCTTGTCTGCAGTGGGAAAAATTGGAGCTAGTCATTAGCAAAAAAGCAAGACCATTCCTCAAATAGGATTGCTATTCCAACCTAAGAACTGAAAATTGTCATGGTGTCATGGATGAAGAATACAGTAGTACATTATTACTATATGCATGATATAGCAACAAACAACATCGTATAAATTGCAGTTATTTAATTTTCCAGAGATCACTTCACTCAAATGCAAAATGTAGAGGTAGCAATGTATATGTGCACACACATAATGGAGAAAAGGTTGTAACTACAACTGTATTTTCATTATTTGTAATGCTAGTTGTAAATATTGTAAATTGAAAGCATGTGACACCTCACACAGACACTGTTCGGCCGCCCTTACTGCAATTGCGACTGCAATTTTTCTCTCTAAAAGTATTGTAGCTGCAGCTGCAGCGAACGGGGTGAAAGTTTTAATGGAAAAACTGAACATAGATCCATTTAGTCACGGACATTGCTTAAAGGTACTTCTATAATAAAAGGAAACAAAACATATTATAGAGGCAACATCCACCTCGTAGTAAACAGGGATACAATCAGAAGTTCATATTTTCAAGAACAAATAGTGAATGGATGGAAATGCAATGCTTTATAAAAGATAAAAAAAAACAAGGAGACCAAAAGCTATGTAAATCCGCAAGGCAGTGAGTTTACAAAAATAGAGTGCTTGCATAGTGCATAAGAAGTGATCCATGAGGTACCTGTAACCCAAACCATCGTCACATATCCATGAAGAGCTTGTGATATCGCCATTGCAAACAATTATACCAAGAGTTGCTCACAGAACGATCTAAATAAAAAGTTCACAGTGTTTCCCCCTCTCCTTTGGTTCAAGTTCTACGGCTATGGCGGCTCTAGATTTCGGCGTCAAGTGGTGGCGGCACCCGACTAGATAGGTGGGGGAATGTAGCTATCTGGACTTTGTAGCCTTGGGCACGCGACGATCCCAGAGGAAGGCAACAACCCATCGGTGACCCAGACAATGCAGGTGCGGAGCTTAGGAGTCTGCTAGGTTGGCCCCATGGCTCAGTGTCAGGCAAGAACGAGGGTGCGCGCGATGGCCGAGTCAGGTGCGACAAGGAGAACGCTGACACACGGGCCATGGGTGTCAGCATCGGCTCCCCACAAGGCAGGTTGGGTTGGTTGGGCCCAAGAGTGCAAAGGCCAAGTGGGCCAGAAGTAAGGACCCCGGCCCAAGTGATGGTTTCCTTTCTTTTTCTTTTTCTCATTTCTTTTCAAATTCCCATTTCAAGGATTCACTAAATTGAAATTCTTCTTTTGAACTTCAGGTTTCAAATACACAATAAAATCCCACTGTGAATATAACTATTACTATTTGCATTAATATTATTTATTTTACTTCCTATTATTTACTTATGAAAGAGATAATTTACTCATTTAAAACTTTATTTCTAGATTTTGATTTCCCAATTCAAATTCCATTAAGTTCAAACTTCAGCATTAATTCCTTAAAATATGTGCACAATCAAATAAACTCTAGTAGGATGCATATATATTTATATATTTATTTAATATGCATTTTAGAAGAGAAATATGCCCTAGAATTAAAACTCAGATTCAAATAGACTTTTACTATTATTCTTATAATAAAGAACTAGCTAAAACTTCTTAAGGCATTATTCAGGGTTTACACATAGCTTGGTAGCTATACAACTAGTTTTGACATGGAACTGATGCAATAGACATACAATCAAATGAATACATGAAGAGTCGTAAAATAGTAGTTGTAAATATAGTAAATTTTGGTCCCATGCATTTAACTAGCTTGGAAGTTATAAGCTTAAGATTACAAGACGATCTGTGGACGAACATGTAACAGGCAACCATGTAGCAACTAATTTATACCATAGTCTCATAGAAAATTCAATGAACGGAAGTCATCCACTGATGTAGCAGCTAATTTATGCCACAAGTAGTTCTTCATAGAAAAATCAATGAAGGCAAGAAGCATCTACTGATTGAATAATTGCAAAGCATAGAAGAAAGTAATCATAAAATTCTAAAAGGCTAATAAATAGACAAGATATTCTATAGAGTAACCAATAGACATGCTGACAGTGAGAACGATTCATATGCTCTAAACTTACGCCATATACAATGTTGCAGGGCCCTTTGCCAGCCTTTGCTTCAACCACTTCTGTCCCACCATCTTGTGTCCTCTTTGTGAGGGCCTCAATGTCTTCTTGGAACAATGAATTGCTTGCAGGAGTGGCCAACATAAAAACAAAAATTTTGATTTTAGTTTATGTTTGAGTTGCTAGCTTCAAATATACAAGGTGCATCATAGAATACAACTAGCACAACAATGGAAATGCCTATCACTTGCATAGAATTTTAGTACAAGGAAGGATGATGCAATGTAAAAATAGCCAAAATTAGCTTTAGAATCCTTATGCACAATTGATAAATAGAACCTATTGCACTAGTCTAGGCAAACATTCTTTTTTAATCTAGTGATATAGTCTACAGTTGTGGAGACAAAAGAGTGCATCAAGACATTGATACAGGGAAAAGAACAGGATCTGGGTGGTGGGCATACAAGCAAGCAGAATATTTGGGATTGCTCTGAGATAGATTTACGCATTGCTTGTTTGATCCACCATTGAGAATACATAGAGAACCTAAATTTTTTGACACGTCAAAATTTTCAGCCCCCTTTATAAGACCCTGCATTCTTTCTTGTAACATGAGTGTAGCACAAACTTGCACTCAAAGCAAAAAAAACACCTCAGGTAGGTCACCAGGTCGCTAGGGACACCAAGTAGGTGACTTTTCAACTAAACACTAAAAATGGACTGTTTATTCATCCCTTTAAGCAAAAAAGAGTAAATACCACATCTAACATTTAAAGTTATAGGAACTCTGTAATAAACTCAGTAAAACAAATGAGTAATTTCATCATTTATTCATTTCAGTATGAACTGAGTAGGCTATGCCCATAATCTAAAATTTGTTTAAGCACAATAATCCTTCATATTATATTTATATTGGGACATGCGTTTTAAGAGTTTTCTCTACTAGTGCAGTTTGGATATATATATCTATAGTTATTCAAATAATAAAAAAACATGTAAAAATAAAACAATTGAACGAAAAATGTAATGCACAAACGCGATCAGCAAGTCAACGACCCGTAAAAAGATGAATTTGTAAGCAGTAATTGGATGTACCATTTTCCTTCAAGGTCAATTACCAAAATTATTTAGATGTCCTATTACCAGATTATCTACTTAATGCAATGGTATTTTAATGGGAGTGAACATCACAAGGATGAGGATATAACAACGCTCATGTTGGGGATATGAGAGCACCTAGAGGGGGGTTGAATAGGTGATCATGTAAAATCAAATACTAAATACCACAAACTTGGTTTATAAATGTTAGAAGGATTGACGCCAAGTTGTTAAAGCGAGAACTCTTCACTTGATTGTTCCTTTAGAGTGAGTATTGAACTATGGAACAATAGAACAAGTGATTAAGCGAGAACTCGAGAGAAGAAACCAATCACACAAAAGAGCGACGCAAGAGACACGGTGATTTCATCCCGTGGTTCGGCTAAGTATAACACTTGCCTACTTCCACGTTGTGGCGTCCCAATGGACGAGGGTTGCACTCAACCCCTTTCAAGTGATCCAATGATCCACTTGAATACCACGATTTCTTCCTTATAGTAGTTTTCCCGTTTGTGAGGAATCTCCACAAGTTGGAGCCTCTCACCCTTACAAAGTTGATCACAACACAAAGCACAAGAGTAAGGGAGGGAAAGAAACACACACAAGACTTGAATCACAGCAAACACACACACACACACCCACAAGTCAAGATGTGAGCACACAAACACGGCGCAGGGAGTTTACAACTCAAAAGGTGCTCAAATCTCAAACACGATGATCCGATTGCGTGGTTGCGGAGTCTAGGCGTCTTAGGATGTTTTTTGAATGCTTGGTGTAGTGCTCCATGCGCCTAGGGGTCCCTTTTATAGCCCCAAGGCAGCTAGGAGCCGTTGGAGATCCATTTGGAAGGCAATTCTTGCCTTTTGTCGGGTGGCGCACCGAACAGTCCAGTGCACCACTGGACATGAACAGTGCCTGTCCGGTGCCCGATCTCCTTCCTTTTCTGGCGAAGCCGACCGTTGGACCATTGGTTCCCTTGGCGCACCGGACACTGTTCGATGCGCCCAAGTGACCGTTGGCTATGCCACATGTCGCTCGTTGATCGCGCTGCCGACCGTTGGCCGCGGGCGCCGTTGGCTCACCGGATAGTCCGGTGCACACTGGTCAGTCTGGTGAATTTTAGCCGTGGCGTCCTTGGTGAACTCCTGAGAGCGATGAGTTCGTCGCTGAGCATTGAGCTCGGCTGAAGATGGCTCACCGGACAGTCCGGTGCACCACCGGACAGTCCGGTGATTTATAGCCACGTCGCCCCCACCGGTTCCCGAGAGCAGTGACTTCACTGCTAAACCAGCCTGTGCACCGGACACTGTCCGGTGCACCACAAGCTGATGCAATTCTTGGTTAGACTTAGCCAATCTTCTCCAATCCATTTCTACTTTTCTTGACAAGGTTCCTAGCACTTAGAGACATATGTTAGTATCCAAAAAACAATTTACTAAGGCTAGAGACATACCTTGATTCTTGATTTGCACTTCCTTAACATTTAGCACATATGAACTAAAACAATATGTGTTGGGCATCTAATCACCAAAACATTTATAGAAATTGCCCAAGGGCACATTTCCCTTTCAATCTCCCCCTTTTTGGTGATTTATGCCAACCCATTAAAAAGCAACTAAAAGTGCAACATCATTCTCAAAAGTGCAAATTGAAGACCAAATTTTATCACTTGGGATTTGGCATATTTGGATCACTTTTGCCACCACTTGGTTTATTTTCACAAAACAAATTCTTTTTCCTATCTCTATGTCTAACACACTTGTTTGGGCAAATAGAGAGATATTTCAAGAGTAAATTTGATCAAGTGCCAAAAATTCCCCCTTTTCCATACTCAAAATTCTCGCCCATAAGAGACCAAATTTTGCAATGAGAGGATTTTGGACAAAATACAAATTCTAACTCTACAATTTTTGAAATTCACAAGTGGTTGGCTGATCCATTTGCTTTGGCCTTAATTTCTCCCCCTTTGGCATTAAGCACCAAAACAGGAGACCTTTTTGGCCTTTTAACCCCATTGCCTCACCAAAATGTCAAATAAGAGCAAAAAGGCAATGAGAGTATAACAAGGAACATAGGACAAGATACATTTACCAGAATGCAGTGGAAGCTCTTTCGTTGTCCTAGTTCACTTTTCCCTTTCAATATCTCTTTAAGACTATTTAAAGAATACTCAAACAAACAAACAAGTTAGTCTCAAGGGAGTCAAGTTGTAGCACATCTCCCCATAAACATGTGCATCATTTGTAAAGGGACTTGTGAGGTCCAGGGATGACTTGTACAACTTGAGCACCACATATAAGCAATTAAAAACAGTAAAGCTTAAAGTAACATGATCAAAGGCATAAAACACATGTATGCTATAGATCAATCCAAGTTATGCGAATCTAAGACATTTAGCTCACTACACAACCTACAAAACCTTTTCTCATCTAAAGGCTTGGTGAAGCTATCAGATAGCTGGTTCTCGGTGCTAATGTGGTAAATATCGATATCTCCCCTTTGCTAGTGGTCTCTCAGAAAGTGATGTCGGATGTCTATGTGCTTAGTGCGGTTGTGTTCAACAGGATTATCCGCCATGTAGATTGCACTCTCATTGTCACATAGGAGCGGGACTTTGCTCAGATTGTAGCCAAAGTCCCAGAGGGTTTGCCTCATCCAAAGTAGTTGCGCACAACACTGTCCTACGGCAACATACTCGGCCTCAGCGGTGGGTAGGGCAATGGATGTTTGCTTCTTAGAGCTCCAAGACACCAGGGACCTTCCCAGAAACTGACAAGTCCCTGATGTGCTCTTCCTATCAACCTTGCACTCAGCATAGTCAGAGTCTGAGTATTCGATTAAGTCAAAGGTAAACCCCTTTGGATACGAGATCCCGAAGCAAGGCGTAGAGACTAAATATCTAAGAATTCGCTTAACAACCACAACGTGACACTCCTTGGGGTCAGATTGAAATCTAGCACACATGCATACGCTTAGCATAATATCCGGTGTACTAGCACAAAGATAAAGTAATGATCCTATCATTGATCGGTATGCTTTTTGATCAATAGACTTACCTCCTTTGTTGAGGTCCAGATGTCCGTCAGTTCCCATCGGTGTCTTCACGGGCTTTGCATCCTTCATCCCAAACCTCTTGAGAAGATCTTGAGTGTACTTTGTTTGGGAGATGAAGGTGCCTTCCTTGAGTTGCTTCACTTGAAATCCAAGGAAGTAGTTCAACTCGCCCATCATTGACATCTCGAACTTTTGCATCATCACCCTACTAAACTCCTCACAAGACTTTTGATTAGTAGAACCAAATATAATGTCATCGACATATATTTGGCATATAAAAAGATCACCATTACAAGTCTTTGTGAATAGAGTAGGATCAGCTTTCCCAACCTTGAAAGCATTAGCAATAAGAAAATCTCTAAGGCATTCATACCATTCTCTTGGGGCTTGCTTAAGTCCATAGAGAGCCTTAAAGAGCTTGTAGATGTGGTCAGGATACCTGTCATCCTCAAAGCCAAGGGGTTGTTCCACATATACCTCCTCATTGATTGGTCTATTGAGGAAGGCGCTCTTCATGTCCATTTGGAACAACTTAAAAGAATGGTGAGCAGCATAGGCTAATAAATTCCAAATTGATTCTAACCTAGCCACAGGAGAAAAAGTCTCCTCAAAATCCAAACCTGCGACTAGGGCATAACCTTTTGGCACAAGTCGAGCCTTGTTCCTTGTCACCACTCCGTGTTCGTCTTGCTTGTTGCAGAACACCCACTTGGTTCCCATAACATTTTGCCTTAGACATGGCACCAGGCTCCAAACTTCATTTCTTTTGAAGTTGTTGAGCTCTTCCTGCATGGCCAACACCCAGTCCGGATCCTGTAAGGCTTCTTCTACCCTGAAAGGCTCAATAGAAGAGACAAACGAGTAATGCTCACAAAATTAGCTAATCCTGAGCGAGTTGTTACTCCCTTGCTATCAAAATACGAGATTGTCAGTGCTATCAAAATGCATTCCATTTTTTACAATTTCCCAAATGCTAGGATGGAGGGAAAATAAGTGACTACGCATATGACTCCAAAATGAGTAATCCTCGCCATCGAAGTGTGGGGGTTTTCCAAGTGGAATAGAGAGTAGATGAGCATTTCAATTGTAAGGTATGCGGGAATAATCAAAGGAATAATTTAGATTAACCGTTTTCTTTTTAGACGAGGAGTCGTCTTCGTCGTCATCCCTTGGTGAAGAAGAGGAGGCGTCGCTGTTGTAGTAGATGATCTTCTTAATGCACCTCTTCTTCTTCCTGTCCCTCTTCTTGTGACTCAAGCCTGAGTCAGCGGGCTTGTCGTCTCTTGGCTTGTTGAAGAGGGAATCCTTCTCCTTGTCGTTTATCACCATCCCTTGCCCATAGGATCCATCCCTTCGGGCGGTTAGTCCCTTAAATGAAGAGCACGACTCTGATACCAATTGAGAGCACCTAAAGGAGGGGGGTGAATAGGTGATCGTGTAAAATCAAATACTAAATAGCACAAACTTGGTTTATAAATGTTAGAAACATTGAAGCCAAGTTGTTAAAGCAATAACTCTTCACTTGATTGTTCCTTTAGAGTGAGTATTGAACTATGGAACAATAGAACAAGTGATTAAGCAAGAACTCAAGAGAAGAAACAAATCACACAAAAGAGAGACACAAGAGACACGGTGATTTTATCCCATGGTTCGGCCAAGTATAACACTTGCCTACTTCCACGTTGTGGCGTCCCAATGGACGAGGGTTGCACTCAACCCCTTTCAAGTGATCTAATGATCCACTTGAATACCACGGTTTCTTCCTTATAGTTGTTTTCCCGTTTGTGAGGAATCTCCACAAGTTTGAGCCTCTCACCCTTACAAAGTTGATCACAACACAAAGCACAAGAGTAAGGGAGGGAAAGAAACACACACAAGACTCGAATCGTAGCAAACACACGCACACAAGTGTCACACCCGATTTTGGAAGGTAAACCGAATGCGAACCATGTACGTGCTAGGATCAGAAATTCACGTACACAGCGATTACATAAATGACTCTTCATAGCACAATTCTTCGAATACAATAAAGAGTAAGTAATAATATTAAAGACTAGAGTCATTTACATAATATAAATCAAAGTACACAGAATCGAAACGTAGCCAACGTAAATTAACCCACCACAGGCAGCTAACTGGGGGAGGTCGCTAGCCTAATCCTCGAACTCGCCGAAGTCGTGGAACTCCTGGAGATCCGCCTCGACGCCTTCTTCTTTACCTGAGCATAGATTGCACCAAAGGCAACCTGGTGTTTTGTGAAAGCAAGGGTGAGTACACATCAACGTACTCAGCAAATGTCCCGTTTGGCTGAGGTGGACTAGCTTTATGTGGGGTTAAGGTCAAAGCAGTTGCTTTTAGTTGGTCAAGTATTTATTATTAGTGGAAGCCAAGTTTTATCATATAACCAACCAATGAATCATTTCCTCATCGAGGAACACCATTATCATCATCGAACCAAAATAATAAATAGAACCATTGTATATCGAACCATTTGTATCTCTAATCAAAGAGGATCCCAAGGCCGCTCATAACCATGAGCATGGCTGATATATCAGTTTCTATTCCTTTGCAGAGGTTGCACACTTTACCCACGAGTCATGATTCCCTTTCTACCCAGGGAGAGCTAATCCCCATTGACCACTACCTAGGTGGCCTGGCAGGGTATCACTACGTAGCCTTTACAAAGACTCCCCTGGTGCATAGCTGCTCGTTAGGTTTCACCAGTCGTACAAACACAATACCCCTCTCCAAGGTGGGTGACTAACAAAACCAAATCGAATGAACCTCTGCACCCCCCTTGGCAGAGCGAGCACTATGTCTCGGTCCCCATTGACGGCCCTCTGGTAAAGCCAACTATACCCCTAGGTTCATCTAATTAATCAGCTAAGGGCGTCCCATTCCACCCTCATGGCTGCACTGTTATCCCGGGTGGTCACTCCACGAATAGGTCCTTACGGAGAGGTACTCTGGGAAAATGGCCCGAGCCCCCTAGAGTATCACAATATCATCATCGGGATAACATCATCGTATCATGAATAATCACATCATGTTCATTGATTAAGTTAAAGCAATAGCTTAAAGCTAACCATGATAACCCAAAAAGGTGAACAAGGATAAGGTAAATACAGACTAGTCAATCCGTAGGTTTAAATAATGTAATGCAGGATAGTGAATTAAAAATGAATGGGTTATGTTGCCTTCTCCAAACAGATGCTCAGGGTCTTCAACCTTGCAGAACTCAAAGAACCGGATCACTTGATCGCCAACGCTTGATTCTTTGATTCCTCGTAGCTCGGAAATGAACCGCGATCTAATCGCAACGCGAACCGAAGACGAACAGGCGCAAGCAAACAAACGTATACTTACATAAGAACATTATACCATACAAGATAAAATATTATAAAAACGAGCAAAATAAAAATAGAGAACGCTTCTACGGTTACGTGAGGATAAGAAACGCGTAGGTCGAAGCTACGGTCAACAAGTTATCGCGTTTACACTACACAAGTATTAATTAGAATATTAGTTCGACATAATTATAATTACATGAATTGACATTATAATATCAAATATAAATTAAAACTACTACTTAGATCTGACTAACTTACTATTTTAATAGTGGACGATTAAACAAATAGTTAATTAATTGACATGAGTGATCATAATCAAACGGTTTAATATCGCGCGCGGACAGCGCGCGACACGCGAAACATCACGTGCGACATACACAAACGACGCGTGAACAGCGTGACGCCTCGCACAACACGCGTGAACAACGTGCATGACACACGTGAAGGAGCACACAGACAGCGCGCACGACAACATGTGCCCATATGCAACTGACGCGTGACAACGCGCGCGAACAGCGCGCGACAACACGTGAACCATACGTGTGGCGCGAACGAACGACGACGTACATGCAGCACGTGAATGACACGCGAAACAACATGCCACCGCATGCGGAATAGCCGACACGATAGGTAGAGAAAAACTAATTAGATGCCGTGTTCAAACTAAACAAGTATCAAATAAATAAAAAATATTTAAGTTAATATTAACCATGTTAATGTTTAATTATAAAAGCGCAAGTTAACAACTATATATTTAATATTAATCTAATAAGCATTAGTCGAGCAACCATTAAATAAATTAATTAGAATATGTGACCTCATAAATTAATGTTATTAACATGAATGATTATAAGCAAAAACAATTTATTATCACGAGCAGACGCCGCGCGACCCACGCGATAGACACGCGAGACAGCACACGCGACACACGCGAACGATACGTGAAACAACATGCGTGACACGCGCGAACCAGACGTAACGACGACGAGAGCAACACGTGCGAACGGCGCGCGCGAACAACGCGCGACTCACGCGAATGACGCACGACGACACGCGACACTGTGCGAAACAGCGCGCGAACGGCATGCGAACCAACACGCGTGATAGCGCATGATACGCGCGAGCCAACGCGCCTACTCGCGCGAACAGCACGATGACGCGCAAATCAGGCGAACAACAAACAAATAATTAATGAAAAGTATTTAAGCTAGTATTAATCAAGCTAATTAACATTTATATTTATAAAAGCACAAGTTAAAACTATAGACTCGTTCTAATCAAATTGTTATTTTAATAACCCTCGAACAAACCAACAATTAATTAATCAACTAAAACATGTGGGCAACATCGTTATAATTCTAACGCAACCGGAACAAAACAAAACATATTTATAACGCAAGAGCTAACATGTAATTAGCGATTCACGGATTTAAAGTGATATGGCGGATTCCTATTGGTTGCAAACAAGTCACACACTAGGCCACACAAAACTTAGCCCCAGAGAATTGGAAAGAGGTGGGATCGAGCGTGGCATTTCTTCCTCCTCTCTGCAACTACCCATGCACACAGGAACACAGTTTGCCATGGGGACTGCAGGGCTAGCTCGGCCTGATCTTCACGCTCGGAGGGATGGGGGCTTGCTACGCCCGCCGGCTGGCAGGAGCACCGCGCGCTGGAGGGGACGGTCAGCAAAGGCCGCTTGGGCTGTGCGCGGGCGCCCTACTGCCTGCGGCTAGGGGCGAGCTCGCGGGCCGGGAGGAGTGACCATGGGGCTAGGGCGGGGGCGAGGTAGGGGCCAGGCGCGTTGCGTGAGTGGCCGGGCCTGGGTGCCGTGCGAAGCTGCAAGGGCGCACAAAGGAGAAACGCGCACGCGCGCTATGCTGCCGCAGCACTGCGCTGGGCAGGCGAGCGATGTGCATAGGCAAAACAGCTTCCTGGCCGCGTTCGCCATAGGACTGCTGCAAGCCTGCCGCGCGGGAGAATGCCGAGAGGAGGGAACACGAAGGGAGTTGCACGAGGAAGAAGGGGTCTGAGGCGAGGAGGAAGAAGGCTCGCCTATGCACGTTGAGTTCAGCGATAGCGGCGTCTCCAGCAGGGCGAGGCCGACGCAGGCGGGGCCGCTTTGGTCGTGTGCTTCTTGTGAGGGAGAGGAGGGGGATGAGTGGGTGCAGGGGCTCCAAATGGAACTAGCATGGGCGGTTTTGTAGGGAGCGGGGCACGGCGTCGTGGGCGACGGGCGGTTGGGGAAGACAATAAACACGGACGACATGGGTCTTTGACAGATGGGTCTGGCGGTAGGGACACGCGCACGCTCGCGCGTGTACATGCGGCTGAGGAGCTGGGCCACGCTGGGAGAAAAGGATTTTCCCCTTTTATTATTTTTTCCTTTCCTTTTCTATTTCCTGCTATCAAGTTTATTTACCATAATGAGCTACATATTAAATGGATACACACCAAAGCAAAACATCACACAAAAACAAATATATTTCTGCATGATGCATCAATCATTATTCCCTTAGGGTTTTATTAATAGCTATAACTGGAGTAAAATTTCCTATTACTTGGAAATAAATAAATAAATAAAGGAGCGCAAAGAAAGAGGAACAAGAAAGTAACACCTGAATTTGATGGATATTAGAGAAAAAATATACCCCCAAATTAAGGGTGTTACAAATATAACCCCCTTAACAGGAATCTCGCCCCCGAGATTCAAGAAGAAGGTAGCAATAAAACAAAGCTAGTTCATCGGTTGTTCATGGCTTTTGTGAGTTGACTTTGACGGTGCAAGGTTAACTTGCGGACTGGTTGCTTTGACCTTCAGATGTTCACGACCAACTGATGCAATTCTTGAGAATCTCTTGGACTTGTGAGTTAGGACCCACACACGCTTCCGTTGCGCCACTTGATTCTTATTGGTTGATGTTGATCGTATTGTCTTCATTGGGGTTAGCGGCTAACCCCCTTAACAGAATTGTTGTTACACACTTGGTGAAGATGCTGCCACCTCTAATCTTTACTTATTAAGAGAGGTTGGAGGTTGCCAACCAGACAGGTGCAAGAGGAAAAGGTATAGATAGAAAAGGCAAGCCTATATGGATTAAAAGAGAAAAGGGAGATCACCCAATTACCTAACTCTATTGCACTCAGCTAGTAAACTGATGCCATTGTAGACCAATGGCCACAACACATCAACACTCATCACAAAGAAGCAAATCATTCATAACACAAAGACAAACAACACAAGCATACAACAACAAACATCTCGTTGCTACACGTTAATGTTAACTAGATGGTGGTCTTTCCTTACAAAGGGAGAAACTACTCTAAGGCCATCGAAAGGCAAGGGGAATAATAAGACATACAGAATAGGGGCATGAGCACTATAAAGGATGGAGATAAAGCAAGGATTGTAATCGACAGGGGAGAGAATGCAACCAAGGTCAAGATAGGTAAAACACCATTCTCAAATTGAGATGGGAAAGATGATATTTCAAAAGGTAGGCATAGGATAAGCATCATGGGAAGATCTAGATATTAGGAAGGTAAGGGTGATATCGAGCAAAAGCTAAGACTTGCAATGTGACAGAGGAAAAGGGAACAAACAAGAGCAGGATGGGTAAGACAACACCCTTGAACTGAAATGGGAGAGGAAGCTTTAAAATATGGGTACAGGATAAGCACCAAGGTAAAGATCGAGGGATGACAAGGGTTAAGGTGATAATGGACAAACACACAATAAAGGATGTATTTAGACAAAACTTGCAAGGTGTCAAAGAAGGGGGAGCAGTCAATGATGAAATAGATGAGGCATTATCCCCGAACAGGGATGGAAAAGAGGAGGCTTTGAAGGGTAGGTTCAAAGTAAGCAAGAAGGCAAGGACATAGATATCATGAGGGTTTTAAAGGTAATAACAGACAAGGATGTAGGAGAGAAGGTAAATAGCATAAGACTAAGGATATAAGTACCATAAAAGATGGAGTTAAGACATGATCTATAAGTGGAAAAGAATAGGATACGTCCAAAGGCCAGATAGGTATATTGCCACTTCCCAATTGAGGTGGAAGAGAGGAGATTCTTAAGGAGCCAGAATAAAGATGAGTATCAAGGCAAGATCGATGGATGACAAGGAGATGGTGGTAGCAAACAAAACACACAGCAAAGGATGGAATTAAGACAAAACTTGTAAGGCAACAAGGAGTGAAAAGAAATCAAGGGAGAGATAGGTATCTAACAACTCTTAAACTTGGTCGAACGAAAGGAGAGGCTTTTAAAGGATAAGTTCATGGTGTGCATTTAGGTAGAAGACCTCAATATCGCAAGGTCAAAGGCGATAACGGACAAGGGTATGAGAGAAAAGATGAAGGCATTGAGGAGCCAGTGGTACGAGTACAACAAAGAATGGAGTTGCACCCAAGCTTACATGTGGTAAAGAAGAGGATATAGCCAAGGGTGAGGTAAGTAAAACACCACTCTCAAATTGGAATTTGAGGTTGGAGATTTTAGATAACGGACACAACGTAATCACCAAGGTAGGATAGAGAGATGAGAAAGTTAAAGCAAATAACAAACAAAAGCACAACAAAGGATGGAGTTAAAAACTCGCAAGCGACAAGGAAGGGGATACGACCAAGGGAAAAATAGATAAAGTACAACGCTCAGATTGAGATGAAAAGAGAAGATTTGAAAGGGCCGGTATAAGATAAACATCAAGGTAAGATATAGAGGTGATAAGGATAAAGGTGATGATGATGAAAAGCATAATCCATGGACAGAGTTAGGGCAAGACTCGCAAAGTGACGAAGTGGAGAAAACAATCAAGGACAAGATATGTGAGGTTCCGATGGAAGAGTTGAAGTAAAAATTCATTACCGAAGGAAGTTACAAGGAATTAACAAGATCACCAAGGATGTGCGAAATAAAATGACCGCTCATGGATCATTAAGAACCAAGGGTGGTCAAGGGCATGTTGACTGAAATGTCTTAAACAAACATTAGGGTATGAAGATAAGCATATATATAAAGATATAAGAGTATACAAGACACCGAGGATACGAGCATCCTATGAACAAGGGAATAGAAATTGCCAAAAGATAACGACTTAACAACGGAATAGGAAGAGGTCTCAAAAGACAAGAAGATTGTAAACAGATAAACTGGAATTGTTTAAATGGGAAACAAAGTTTTCATAGGTAAGTATTTGAAACAAGAGTATTGAAGATTCCATGGATACGAGCATGTCAATACCAATGGAATAGAGATTGCTAAATGGTGGCAGTTTAATGATGAAAGAGGAAAGAATCCCAAAAGATAAGAAGGTTATGATCAGAGGGCATCTACAAAGATGTCGCAAGCACAAGAGTGAGATCAGATCTAATAGATTGAGAGAAGTATAGACCGTAATAGAATAAAATACTTTTGGCAAGGGGGCATATAGGAGCACAACAAAGAATTAGTCGAGGTGACTAATATTTTGAAGCAGAATCAAGGATGAGGTGTAGTAATAGTCAATAAGTCCTTAAAATGACCAATGCTACTCTAGGTCAGCGGTCCTACAGTCAGCAAGGGTTTTGATACCACTTATGTCACACCCGGTTTTGGAAGGTAAACCGAATGCGAACCATGTACGTGCCAGGATCAGAAATTCACGTACACAGCGATTACATAAATGACTCATCATAGCACAATGCTTCGAATACAATAAAGAGTAAGTAATAATATTAAAGACTAGAGTCATTTACATAATATAAATCAAAGTACACAGAATTGAAATGTAGCCAACGTAAATTAACCCATCACAGGCAGCTAACTGGGGGAGGTCGCTAGCCTAATCCTCGAACTCGCCAAAGTCCTGGAACTCCTGGAGATCCGCCTCGACGCCTTCTTCTTTACCTGAGCATAGATTGCACCAAAGGCAACCTGGTGTTTTGTGAAAGCAAGGGTGAGTACACATGAACGTACTCAGCAAATGTCCCGTTTGGCTGAGGTAGACTAGCTTTATGTGGGGTTAAGGTCAAAGCAGTTGCTTTTAGTTGGTTAGGTATTTATTATTAGTGGAAGCCAAGTTTTATCATATAACCAACCCGTGAATCATTTCGTCATCGAGGAACACCATTATCATCATCGAACCAAAATAATAAATAGAACCATTGTATATCGAACCATTTGTATCTCTAATCAAAGAGGATCCCAAGGCGCATAACCATGAGCACGACTGATATATCAGTTTCTATTCCTCTGCAGAGGTTGCACACTTTACCCACGAGTCATGATTCCCTTTCTGCCCGGGGAGAGCTAATCCCCATTGACCACTACCTAGGTGGCCTGGCAGGGTATCACTACGTAGCCTTTACAAAGACTACCCTGGTGCATAACTGCTCGTTAGGTTTCGCCAGTCATACAAACACAGTACACCTCCCCAAGGTGGGTGACTAACAAAACCAAATCGAATGAACCTCTGCACCCCCTTGGCAGAGCGAGCACTACGCCCCGGCCCCCATTGATGGCCCTCCGGCAAAGCCAACTATACCCCCAGGTTCATCTAATTAATCAGCTAAGGGCGTCCCATTCCACCCTTATGGCTGCACTGTTATCCCGGGTGGTCACTCCACGAACAGGTCCTTACAGAGAGGTACTCAGGGAAAATGGCCCAAGCCCCCTAGAGTATCACAATATCATCATCGGGATAACATCATCATATCATGAATAATCACATCATGTTCATTGATTAAGTTAAAGCAATAGCTTAAAGCTAACCATGATAACCCAAAAAGGTGAACAAGGATAAGGTAAATACAGACTAGTCAATCCTTAGGTTTAAATAATGTAATGCGGGACAGTGAATTAAAAATGAATGGGACATAATGGGTCAGAGGACACTTGCCTTCACCAAACAGATGCTCAGGGTCTTCAACCTTGCAGAACTCAAAGAACCAGATCACTTGGTCGCCAACGCTTGATTCTTTGATTCCTCGAAGCTTGGAAATGAACCGCGATCTAATCGCAACGTGAAGCGAAGACGAACATGCACAAGCAAACAAACATATACTTGCATAAGAACATTACGCCATACAAGATAAAATATTATAAAAACAAGCAAAATAAAAATAGAGAACGCTTCTATGGTTACGTGAGGATAAGAAACGTGTCAGTCAGAGCTACGGTCGACAAGTTATCGCGTTTACACTAAACGAGTATTAAATAGAATATTAGTTCGACATAATTATAATTACATGAATTGACATTATCATATCAAATATAAATTTAAACTACTACTTAGATCTGACTAACTTACTATTTTAATAGTGGACGATTAAACAAATAGTTAATTAATTGACATGAGTGATCATAATCAAACGGTTTAATATCGCGCGCGGACAGCGCGCGACACGCGAAACAGCACGTGCAACATACACGAACGACGCGTGAACAGCATGACGCCGCGCACAACACGCGTGAACAACATGCACGACACACGTGAAGGAGCACACAGACAGCGTGCATGACAACGCGTGACCATGTGCAATTGACGCATGACAACGCGCGAGAACAGCGCGCGACAACACGCGAACCATACACGTGGCACGAACGAACGACGACGTACACGCAGCACGCGAATGACAAGCGAAACAGCATGCCACCGCATTTGGAACAGCCGACACGATAGGCAGAGAAAAACTAATTAGATGCCGTGTTCAAACTAAACAAGTATCAAATAAATAAAAAATATTTAAGTTAATATTTGTCGGGGACCATAATTAGGGGTACCCCCAAGACTCCTAATCTCAGCTGGTAACCCCCATCAGCACAAAGCTGCAAAGGCCTGATGGGCGCAATTCTGGTCAAGGCTCCATCCACTCAAGGGACACGATCTCGCCTCGCCCGAGCCCAGCCTCGGGCAGGAACGGTAGACCAAGGCTGATTCACGCCTCGCCCGAGGGTCTCCTCAAGCAACGGGCGCACCTTCGACTCGCCCGAGGCCCAGCTCGGGCAGGCTTCATGGAGAAGCAACCTTGGCCAGATCGCCACGCCAACCGACCGTATCCTGACACACGCTCTCCAGTCGACAAGGCCGAAGTGACCGCAGTCACTTTGCCCCTCCACTGACTGACCTGACAGGAAAACAGCGCCGCCTACGCTGCTCCGACTGCTGTGCCACCTGCCAGGGTGAGGCTGACAGCAGCCAAGTCCAGCCTCGGGCGCCATAGGAAGCTCCGCCTCGCCCGACCCCAGGGCTCGGACTCAACCTCGACTCTGGACGACGGTCTCCGCCTCGCCCGACCCTAGGGCTCGGACTCAACCTCGACTCCGGAAGACGGTCTCCGCCTCGCCTGACCCCAGGGCTCGGACTCAACCTCGACTCCGGAAGACGGTCTCCGCCTCGCCCGACCCCAGGGCTCGGACTCAACCTCGACTCCGGAAGACGGTCTCCGCCTCGCCCGACCCCAGGGCTCGGACTCAACCCCGACCTCGGACGACGGTCTCCGCCTCGCCCCGACTCCCGGGCTCGGACTCAACCCCGACCTCGGACGACGTTCTCCGCCTCGCCCGACCCCCAGGCTCGGACTCAGCCTCGACCTCGAAGGAGCCACCGCCTCGCCCGACCTTGGGCTCGGACCGACCACGTCGCAGGGGGGTACATCATTACCCTACCCCTAGCTAGCTCAGGCTACGGGGAACAAGACCGGCGTCCCATCTGGCTCGCCCCGGTAAAACAAGTAATGACGGCACCCCGCGTGCTCCATGACGATGGTGGTTCTCAGCCCCCTACGGAAGCAAGGATACGTCAGCAAGGATCCGACAGCCCCGACAGCTATACTTCTACAGGGCTCAAGTGCTCCTCCGACGGCCACGACGCCACATGAACAGGGCTCCAACACCTCTCCGACAGCCACGTCGGCATGTACATGGGGCTCTGGCTTGCCTCTGCTAGACACGTTAACACACTGCTACGCCCCCTGTTGTACACCTGGACCCTCTCCTTATGTCTATAAAAGGAAGGTCCAGGGCCCTCGTACAAAAAAAGGTGGCCGCGCGGGAGGATGGGCTGACGCATAGGTTCTCTCTCTCTTTCTCCCTCGCGAACGCTTGTAACCCCCTACTGCAAGCGCATCCGCCCTGGGTGCAGGACAACACGAGGCCGTGGTTCCCCTTACTGTTCCCCCCCTTATGTCTCTGTCTCGCGCCGACCCATCTGGGCTGGGACATGCAGCGACAATTTACTCGTCGGTCCAGGGACCCCCTGGGGTCGAAACGCCGACAGTTGGCGCGCCAGGTAGGGGCCTGCTGCGTGTTGACGAACAGCTTCCCGTCAAGCTCCAGATGGGTAGCCTCCAGCAACCTCTCCAACCCGGGACGATTCTCCGTTTCAGGAGTCTTGAGTTTATGTCTCTCGACGGTAGCTACGACATGATACTCCTTCCTTCGCCGCGCGACAACGACAATGGCGGCCGTCAGCCCGCCCGCCGGCGGCGGAATCGACGACGTCTTTCCCGCGTGATGGAAGAACATCATCCGGGTCTGTCCCATCACCTTCCCCGTCGACAGAGGAGGAGGCGGGGCAACCATGGCCAAGCAGGAGGCGGCACTTCGTCGGCTGTCGAGCGAGTCGACGGTGCCGGCGCCCCAGCGGGGGACACGTCGGGCATTGACCTCGCGTCTGAGACAAAGACGAGCGTCATTTCCCCGCAACACGCCAACCCCAAGCAGACGGACGACGCCAGCACGCTCGCGAAGGACTTGCTGGGCGTTAGCCTCGTACCTGAGATAACGGTGCAGTCCGTCCCCGATGCGACTTCGTCACCATCCGTCGATCAAGAGGTACCGTCCGTTTCACATCCTGTGCCTTTTAGATTCAGCTTCGACCCACCAAGCAACCCCGCTTCGGTGGACGCTTTCATAAAGGCATATCCAAACCTTCTGGGGTACCATATGTGGTCAACCTGGGACAGATTGACGACCGTCTCGACCTACGAGCCCCCGGGTTCCGAGGAAGACGACGAGCCGACTCTGGTTGGGATTTCTCCGGGCTCGATAACCCCAGTGCCATGCGGGACTTCATGACCGCATGCGACTACTGCCTCTCCGATTGCTCCGATGGTAGCCACAGCCTCGGCGACGAGGACTGTGGCCCAAGTCGCGAATGTTTCCACGTCGATCTAGGGGGTCTCGACGAAGGCAACCACCTTGGTATGCTGGAGAACGGCGATCCCCCTAGGCCTACGCCTCGCGTTGACATCCTTCGGGAGCTAGCTGTGGTCCCAGTCCCTGCGGGGGTCAGGACGCACAGCTCGAGCAAATTCGCGAGACGCAGGCCAGGCTCGACGAGGAAGCGGGACAACTTGTGCAGCTCCAGCAAAATATCGGGCAGGAGTGGGCAGGCCGAGCACCGGCCGGAGAAGCACGTCATCTGGCCCAGGATGTCCAGCACCGCATCACCGACAATGCCAGGGCAAGGCTGCCCCCGGCTTCTAGTGGGGTCGGTCAGAACCTGGCTGCAGCAGCAATACTACTCCGAGCGATGCCGGAACCATCCACCACCGAGGGGCGGCGTATCCAGGGAGAGCTAAAGAATCTCCTAAAGGATGCCGCAGTCCGACGGGCCGAAAGCTCTGCCTCCCGAAGGCAGGGATACCCCCGGAGCATCGCGCCGCGATTTCTCGATTCATGCGAGAAGCCTCGATCCACACCGGGCGCACGCGGGACACAGCGCCTGCGGCCTAGGGTCGCCTCGGCAAGGAGCACCACCGCCGCGACCGTCAAGCCCGCCTCGATGGGAAGGTGCACCGAGGCTACCACCCCAGGCGTGGGGGACGCTACGACAGCGAGGAGGATCGGAGCCCCTCGCCCGAACCACCCGGTCCGCAAGCTTTCAGCCGGGCCATACGACGGGCGCCGTTCTCGACCCGATTCCGAATCCCGACTACCATCACCAAGTACTTAGGGGAGACAAGGCCGGAACTGTGGCTCGTGAACTACCGGCTGGCCTGCCAGCTGGGTGTAATGGATGATGACAACCTCATCATCCACAACCTCCCCCTGTTCCTCTCCGACGCCGCCCAAGCCAGGCTGGAGCATCTGCCTCCTGCGCAGATCTCCAACTGGGACGACCTAGTCAAAGCCTTCGCCGGCAACTTCCAGGGCACATACGTGCGCCCTAAAAACTCCTGGGATCTCCAAAGCTACCGCCAGCAGCCGGGAGAATCCCTGTGGGACTACATCCGGCGATTTTCGAAGCAGCGCAACGAGCTGCCCAACATCACCGACTCGGATGTCATCGGCGCGTTCCTCGCCGGCACCACTTGCCGCGACCTGGTGAGCAAGCTAGGTCGCAAGACTCCCACCAGGGCGAGCGAGCTGATGGACATCGCCACCAAGTTCACCTCTGGTCAGGAGGCAGTCGAAGCCATCTTTCGGAAGGACAAGCAGCCTCAGGGGCGCCAGCCGGAAGACGCCCCTGAGGCGTCCGCTCAGCGCGGCACGAAGAAGAAGGGCAAGAAGAAGTCGCAAGCGAAACGCGACACCGCCGACGCAGACCTTGTCGCCGTCGCCGAGCACAGGAACCCTCAAAAGCCTCCCGAAGGCGCCAACCTGTTCGACAAGATGCTCAAGGAGTCGTGCCCCTATCATCAGGGTCCCGTCAAGCACACCCTTGAGGAATGCGTCATGCTTCGGCGCTACTTCCACAAGGCCAGGCCCCCGGCGGAAGGTGGCAGAGCCCCCGACAACGACAAGAAGGAGGGTCACAAGGCAGAGGAGTTCCCCGAGGTCCACGACTGCTTCATGATCTACGATGGGCAAGTGGCGAACGCCTCGGCTCGGCACCGCAAGCAAGAGCGCCGGGAGATCTGTTCGGTGAAGGTGGCGGTGCCAGTCTACCTAGACTGGTCTGACAAGCCCATCACCTTCGACCAAGGCGACCACCTCGACCGCGTGCCGAGCCCGAGGAAGTACCCGCTCGTTGTTGATCCCGTCATCGGCAACGTCAGGCTTACCACGGTCCTCATGGACGGAGGCAGCAGCCTCAACATCATCTACGCCGACACCCTTGGGCTCCTGCAGATCGATCTGTCCTCGATCTAGGCCGGTGCGGCACCCTTTCAAGGGATCATTCCCGGGAAGCGCGTCTAGCCCCTTGGACAACTCGATCTGCACGTCTGCTTCGGGACTCCCTCCAACTTCCGAAAGGAAACCCTCACGTTCGAGGTGGTCGGGTTCCGAGGAACCTACCACGCAGTGCTGGGGAGACCATGCTATGCCAAGTTCATGGTCGTCCCCAACTACACCTACCTCAAGCTCAAGATGCCGGGCCCCAACGGGGTCATCACCATCGGCCCCATGTACCGACACGCGGACGAATGCGACGTGGAGTGCGTGGAGTACGCCAAGGCCCTCGCCGAATCTGAGGCCCTCATCGCCGACCTGGAGAACATCTCCAAGGAGGCGCCAGATGTGAAGTGCCACGCCGGCAACTTCAAGCCAGCTGAGGCGGTTAAGTCCGTTCCTCTCGACCCCAGCAACGACACCTCCAAGCAGATCCGGATCGGCTCCGAGCTCGACCCCAAATAGGAAGTAGTGCTCGTCGACTTTCTCCACGCAAACGCCGAGGTTTTTGCGTGGAGTCCCTCGGACATGCCTGGCATACCGAGGGATGTCGTCGAGCACTCACTGGATCTCCGAGCTGGAGCCCGACCCATAAGCAGCCTCTGCGCCGATTTGACGAAGAAAAGCATAGAGCCATAGGCGAGGAGATCCACAAGCTGATGGATGCAGGGTTCATCAAAGAGGTATTCCATCCCGAATGGCTAGCCAACCCTGTGCATGTGAAAAAGAAAGGAGGGAAATGGCGGATGTGTGTAGACTATACTGGTCTAAACAAAGCATGTCCGAAAGTTCCCTACCCCCTGCCTCGCATCGATCAAATCGTGGATTCCACTGCTGAGTGCGAAACCCTGTCGTTCCTTGATGCCTACTCAGGGTATCACCAAATCAGGATGAAAGAGTCCGACCAGCTCGCGACTTCTTTCATCACACCTTTTGGCATGTACTGCTACATTACTATGCCATTCGGTTTGAGGAATGCGGGTGCGACATACCAAAGGTGCATGAACCACGTGTTCGGGGAGCACATTGGTCGAACGGTCGAGGCTTACGTCGATGACATCATAGTCAAGACGAGGAAAGCCTCCGACCTTCCCTCCGACCTTGAAACGACATTCAAGTGTCTCAAGGCGAAAGGCGTAAAACTCAATCCCGAGAAGTGTGTCTTCGGAGTCCCCGGAGGCATGCTCCTGGGGTTCATCGTATCCAAGCGGGGCATCGAGGCCATCCCGGAGAAAATCGCGGCCATCACCAACATGGGGCCCATCAAGGACTTGAAAGGAGTACAGAGGGTCATGGGATGCCTTGCGGCCCTGAGCCGCTTCATCTCGCGCCTCGGCGAAAGAGGCCTACCCCTGTACCGCCTCTTGAGGAAGACCGAGTGCTTCACTTGGACCCCCGAGGCCGAGAAAGCCCTCGGGAACCTAAAGGCGCTCCTTACAAGCGCGCCCATCTTGGTGCCCCCCGCTGCCGGAGAAGCCCTCTTGATCTACGTCGCCGCTACCACTCAGGTGGTCAGCGCCGCGATCGTGGTCGAGAGACGAGAAGAAGGGCACGCATTGCTCGTCCAGAGGCCGGTCTACTTCATCAGTGAGGTACTGTCCGAAACCAAAATCCGCTACCCACAAATTCAGAAGCTACTGTATGCAGTAATTCTGACGCGGCGAAAGTTGCGACACTACTTCGAGTCTCATCCGGTGACTGTGGTGTCATCCTTCCCCCTGGGGGAGATCATCCAGTGCCGAGAGGCCTCGGGTAGGATTGCAAAGTGGGCAGTGGAGATCATGGGCGAGACAATCTCGTTCGCCCCTCGGAAGGCCATCAAGTCCCAAGTCTTGGCGGACTTTGTGGCTGAATGGGTCGACACCCAGCTTCCAGCAGCTCCGATCCAACTGGAACTCTGGACCATGTATTTCGATGGGACGCTGATGAAAACAGGAGCGGGCGCGGGCCTGCTCTTCATCTCACCCCTCGGGAAGCACCTCCGCTACGTGCTGCGCCTCCATTTCCCGGTGTCCAACAACGTGGCCGAGTACGAGGCTCTGGTTAACGGGTTGCGCATCGCCATCAAGCTGGGGGGCCGGTGCCTTGACGCTCGTGGCGACTCGCAGCTTGTCATCGACCAAGTCATGAAGAACTCCCATTGCCACGACCCGAAGATGGAAGCCTACTGTGATGAGGTTCGGTGCCTGGAGGACAAGTTCTACGGGCTCGAGCTAAACCACGTCGCTCGACAATACAACGAGACTGCAGATGAGCTGGCTAAGATAGCCTCGGGGCGGACAACGGTTCCTCCGGACGTCTTCTCCCGAGACCTACATCAACCCTCCGTCAAGACCGACAACACGCCCGAGCCCGAGAAGGCCTTGGCTCTGCCCGAGGCGCCCTCGGCTCAGCCCGAGGCAGCCTCGGCCCCGCCCGAGGCAGCCTCGGCCCCGCCCGAGGCACCCTCGGCCCCTAAGGGTGAGGCACTGCGCGTCGAGGAAGAGCGGAATGGGGTCACGCCTAATCGAAACTGGCAAACCCCGTACCTGCAATATCTCCACCGAGGAGAGCTACCCCTCGACAGAGCCGAAGCTCGGCGACTGGTGCGGCGCGCCAAGTCGTTCGTCTTGCTTGGTGATGGAAAGGAGCTCTCCCACCACAGCCCCTCAGGCATCCTCCAGCGATGCATATCCATCGCCGAAGGACAGGAGCTATTGCAAGAAATACACTTGGGGGCTTGTGGTCACCACGCAGCACCTCGGGCCCTCGTTGGAAACGCCTTCCGACAGGGTTTCTACTGGCCAACCGTGGTGGCCGACGCCACTAGAATTGTACGCACCTGCCAAGGGTATCAATTCTATGCAAGGCAGACGCACCTGCCCGCTCAGGCCTTGCAAACAAATACCCATCACCTGGTCATTTGCTGTGTGGGGTCTGGACCTCGTCGGTCCCTTGCAGAAGGCACTCGGGGGCTTCACGCACCTGCTGGTCGCCATCGATAAATTCTCCAAGTGGAGCGAGGTCCGACCCCTAAACAGCATCAGGTTCGAACAGGTGGTGGTGTTCTTCACCAACATCATCCATCGCTTCGGGGTCCCGAACTCCATCATCACCAACAACGGCACCCAGTTCACTGGCAGAAAGTTCCTGAACTTCTGCGAGGACCACCACATCCGGGTGGACTGGGCCGCCGTAGCTCACCCCATGACGAATGGGCAGGTAGAGCGTGCCAACGGCATGATTCTGCAAGGACTCAAGCCGAGGATCTACGACGACCTCAACAAGTTCGCAGGCGATGGATGAAGGAACTCCCCTCGGTGGTCTGGAGTCTGAGGACGATGCCAAGCCAAGCCACGGGTTTCACGCCGTTCTTTCTAGTCTATGGGGCCGAGGCTATCTTGCCCATAGACATAGAATATGGTTCCCCGAGGACAAGAGCGTACGACGACCGGAGCAACCGAACCAGCCGAGAAGACTCATTGGACCAGCTGGAGAAGGCTCGGGACATGGCCCTACTACACTCGGCAAGGTATCAGCAGTCTCTGCGACGCTACCACGCCCGAGGGGTTCGGTCCCGAGACCTCCAGGTGGGCGACTTGGTGCTTCGGCTATGATAAGACGCCCGAGGGTGCCACAAGCTCACGCCTCCCTAGGAAGGGTCGTTCATCATTGCCAAGATTCTGAAGCCCGGAACATACAAGCTGGCCAACAGTCAAGGCGAGGTCTACAACAACACTTGGAACATCCGACAGCTACGTCGCTTCTACCCTTAAGATGTTTTCAAGTCGTGCATATACCTCGTTCACATACACAAATAAAGTCTAACCATCAAGGAAGGGTCAACCTTGCCTCGGCAAAGCCCGACCCTCCCTCGGGGGCTAGAAGGGGGGAACCCCCTCTGCGTCAAAATTTTCCTCGGAAAAAGTCTTCCTGCCAGAACATCTTTCGTGCTTTTCGACTACTTCGATAGTGGAATCCTGAAAACAACAGAGTACACGTAAGCGGCAAGGCCGACCGAGCCGAGGGACTCCTACGCCTCTGGGATACGGATACCTCACTCATCACCTTCTGCGATAAGTAACTCACGCTCGGATAAGCGATTCCGCTGTCCGAACAAGTCTTAGCACTCGAAAATTTTTTGGTTGAAACGATTTTTCGTGCCATCTCGACTATATCGATAACAAAATCCTACGGACGAGTAAGAGTACACGTAAGCGGCAAGGCCGACCAAGCTGAGGGACTCCTACGCCTCTGGGATACGGATACCTCACTCATCACCTTCTGTGATAACTAACTCTCGCTCGGATAAACAATTCTGTTACCGACAAACAAGTCCTGATCCTGCAGGATCAGACGTCAGTAGGGGGAGCAACAGCAACCCCGACATCAACTCCACCTTCGGCGGAATCTGGCCCGCCTCAGACGGCGTCACAATCGAAAGATCTCCACCTCGAAGGAAGATGTCAGCACTGCGCCTGGGCCATCATCGCCAGGGTCTCCTCCAGGAACCCGGCCCAAGCAGACGGCCGGACTGGCCACTCTGTAGCCTCAGCCGGCTGTCCCCCGAGGACACCGGCCCGGCTCATAGCCTCGGTAGCCCGACTCCAGGGTTGGTCCCGCCAGTGGACAACCTGGCCAGGTTCCAGCCGCCGCTACTACGCCTCCTCGGCCTGGGAAATCCCCTACTCCTGGGCCGACGGAGTTTCTTCTCCAGCCAACTCCGCCTCTGTCCGTGTTGACACCGCTGCCTCCAGTTTCAACTCATCACAGAGCAGCCGAGGGTTCCTTCACTGAGCAAGAGAAGCCTTGAGCGGTAAGGCCGACTGAGCCGAGGGAGTCCTACGCCTCCGGGATACGGATACCTCACTCGTCACCTTCCGCACAGGGCAACTCACACTTGGTTAAGCGGTCCAGCTAGCCGACACGCGAGTCCTGGTGCTCGAAATGGGGAAGAAACACGGCTTTACACCCAAATACACAGATGTTTAGGCCCCGACAGCCACAATGAACAGACACCGGCACTCAAATGCCATTACAAATGGGACTCCAGTTCCGTTCCCGCGGGTATGAACAACCTCCATACTAGGAGGCACGCGGGACGACGAACTCCAAGTGGCTCACCGCCGCCCACTCCTGCAGCAGCGACAACGACCTCCGCTCCGGGCGGCCAAACAGCAGCAGCGATGACCTCAGGGCAGACGCTGCTGCGACAAGGCCCTCGCCCACGTCCCCACTCGAGGGGCGAGGTCAAGCTATCAAAGCCAAAGAGCCGAAGGCTCGGAGCGCAGATGGCAGCGAGGATCTCGTCGGCGACAAGGACTTCTCCGGCCACCTGTCCACCGGCAGATCCCCACTCAAGTCCTCCCGGACGGGCGAGCACCGACCCCCACGTGAAGGCGTCGTGCCAGAGCAAGGGTAGGACAGCCCAAGAGCATGAACGCCGCCCTAGCAGCGCGCGACGTCTTGGGCGGTCCCCTGGTGCGCGCAGCGCAACAGCCGCCCGTATGGCGGGCAGATAGCCGCACTCCGCCCAGCGGTGGGAGGTGGCACCGGAAGCCGTGCCAGAGCCAGTTGAGCCAGCAAACCAGGCATGCTGGAGCTGACGACGCTTACGGTCGCCTGACCACGCGTTGTCGAAGTCCGCCCCTTCCGCTAAGCCGGTGAGCGCCCTCTCCCATGAACGCTGAAGGAGGAGGTGGCCCGCCGGCCCATACGGGAGGTAGAGCTCCGGCTCAGCTCGCCCTCTGCCCCAGCAAGGATGATGAAGATCCTTGAAGCTTAGGGTGGGGCAGAAGCCGCAGCCCGGCTTGCTTCTCCCCACCATCAAACTGGTGGTCACCGTCTTGGGTGACCATCGGCGAGGGGATGCGGCCGGGCTACCAGATGAAAATCCTTGAAGCCGAACGATGGCTGAAAGTTACCAACCTCCACAAGGTTGCACTCCTTCCACAACGAGACAAAGACAACATGGGCGCTCCCCATCCGGGGGCTCGGAAGGCGGAAGGACGTGACGCATGAGGAAAATGCGAAGGCCTAGCTACCACCCAGGAGGTTGATCCCTTTTTAAAGGCGACTCTCCCCGCTCGCGTCCTCAGCCATCGCGGACTAAGTCTTCACCAACACGCTCCAAGGTCCTCCCACAACGACACGGGGGCTGGGTCCCACACATCATGCGAGCTGGCCCAGGACAGAAGAAGCCAAACCGCCACGCACGGAGCACGCAACTGCCCAGCGGTTACAAGCACTCCTCCACTTTCGCCAGACCAGCGGGTGAAAGGGCGGACCGCCATGCATGCGGCATGCAACTACACCAAGGGGGTGCACCCTTTCGACTTCGACGCATCCAGCATGGAGGCCTAGGCCCACACGTCATGTAACCGGCGCGCCAGTTACTACGTGCGAGAAACTGCACCGCCACTCGCGCCAGTGCCGCGCATCCTCGACCGCGGAATCGGTGCCGCGACTCGAGGCAACCCTGCGCACGGCCCAGTAGTGCCAACCAGGCACGCTGGTCACGGGTCAGTCAGCCGCGGGAGAAGGCGCGACGGACGATATGGCCAGAAGTGGGCCGACAGTAATGGCGGCAGCAGGCGAGCGGAAGCGGCGGTAAAATCGTCTGCAGGCTCATGTCCCCTCCTGGAACAGCGAGAGAGCCCTCTCCCACGGCATGAAGACGACACGCCCGTGTTCCGTTCCTCGAACGGCTCGTGGATGCACAACGACTGCCCCACGAACCACTCGTCCCGTCGCATTAACTTTGCGGCAGGGCAAGCGACACCTTTGGCAGGCGAAGCGGGCGACGCTTCACCTCCGCCATAATGACCGCGTCAAAAAAGGTACGCCACGTTGTTTAATTTCGTATCCTTTTTCGCTTCCCCTTACTCTCTCTTGCTACAGGGACCGGGAAATGGGATACTTCGAAAGGGATCCTTCTCCGCGAAGGAAGCGGGCTCCAAGCCCCCTACTGATCAGAGGTTCGAAGGCTGGCCCCTCGGAAGGGTTCGACAGCTGCCTCAGAGCACTCGGGCTCCGAGCCCCCGCTACTGGTTAGAGGTTCGAAGGCTGGCCCCTCGGAAGGGTTCAACAGCCGCCTCAGGCCACTCGGGCTCCGCACCCACTATTGATCAGGGGTTCGTAGGCTGGCCTCTCGAAGGGTTCAACAGTCGCCCGAGAACACGCAGAGCGAGGGATGACTCTGGGTACGTCCGATACATGGCCAAGGCTCGGGCTACGCTCCTGAGATACCCTAGGACATTTCCGAGACCAGCAGGAGCGATTCTGTAACGGAATCCCATCAGAGGGAGGCATCGAGCCCTCAGACCCTATCGAACGGGACCGGGTCCGGCAAATCACCTGCAGGTACTTTTGGAGCGCGCCTCTGGGCCACTAGCCAACCCTTATCGAACGGGGCATGGGCGTCCACTCGGATCACCCGTTAGCAACTCACCGGAGACACCATGTTCGGCGCCCTCTGAGGGCAACATGGCGCTTCCCCCCCTCCTCCTTGCGGTAAGACGATGAAGGGGCGTATGAAAAAAGCCGAGTGAGTCCTTGACCGTCTTCTCGCCCTGTGCAGAGGCTCGGGGGCTGCTCTCGCAAACCCGGCTCTGGCCAAATAGGTGACAGCGTCAACATACCGGCCCGAGAACTCGGAACCTGACTATGCACCCGGGCAACGACCAGTTCACATGAGGGAACAACCAGACCGGCCGAGGCATCACGAAAGGCATTAAGACCTCAAAGGAGTCAAACCACTCCTCCGAGGCCTTGGGGGCTACACCCGGCGGGTGTGCTCGCGCGCACCCACCGGAATGAAATGCAACCGAGAAAGGCCGGTCCCCTTGCAAAAAAGTGCAACAAAGCCTCCAAGCGAGTACCCACACTCCCTTTGAGGCTCGGGGGCTACTGTCGGGGACCGTAATTAGGGGTACCCCCAAGACTCCTAATCTCAGCTGGTAACCCCCATCAGCACAAAGCTGCAAAGGCCTGATGGGCACAATTCCGGTCAAGGCTCCGTCCACTCAAGGGACACGATCTCGCCTCGCCTGAGCCCAGCCTCGGGCAGGAACGATAGACCAAGGCAGATTCACGCCTTGCCCGAGGGTCTCCTCAAGCAACGGGCGCACCTTCGACTCGCCCGAGGCCCAGCTCAGGCAGGCTTCGCGGAGAAGCAACCTTGGCCAGATCGCCACGCCAACCGACCGTATCGTAGGAGCATTCAATGCAAGGATTGCCTGACACCTTATCCTGACGCACGCTCTCCAGTTGACAAGGCCGAAGTGACCGCAGTCACTTCGCCCCTCCACTGACTGACCTGACAGGAAAACAATGCCGCCTGCGCTGCTCCGACTACTGTGCGACGTGCCAGGGTGAGGCTGACAGCAGCTAAGTCCAGCCTCGGGCGCCATAGGAAGCTCCGCCTCGCCGGACCCCAGGGCTCGGACTCAACCTCGACTCCGGACGACGGTCTCCGCCTTGCCCGACCCCAGGGCTCGGACTCAACCTCGACTCTAGAAGACGGTCTCCGCCTCGCCCGACCCTAGGGCTCGGACTCAACCTCGACTCCGGAAGATGGTCTCTGCCTCGCCCGACCCTAGGGCTCGGACTCAACCTCGACTCCGGAAGACGGTCTCCGCCTCGCCCGACCCCAGGGCTCGGACTCAACCTCGACCTCGGACGACGGTCTCCACCTCGCCCGACTCCCGGGCTCGGACTCAACCCCGACCTCGGACGACGGTCTCTGTCTCGCCCGACCCCCGGGCTCAGACTCAGCCTCGACCTCGGAGGAGCCACCGCCTCGCCCGACCTTGGGCTCGGACCGACCACGTCGTAGGGGGGTACAACATTACCCTACCCCTAGCTAGCTTAGGCTACGGGGAACAAGACCGGCGTCCCATCTGGCTCGCCCCGGTAAAACAAGTAATGATGACACCCCGCGTGCTCCATGACGACGATGGTTCTCAGCCCCCTACGGAAGCAAGGATACGTCAGCAAGAATCCGACAGCCCCAACAGTTGTACTTCTACAGGGCTCAAGCGCTCCTCCGACGGCCACGACGCCACATGAACAGGGCTCCAACACCTCTCCGACAGCCACGTCGGCATGTACATAGGGCTCTGGCTCCCCTCTGCTAGACACGTTAGCACACTGCTACACCCTCCGTTGTACACCTGGATCCTCTCCTTACGTCTATAAAAGGAAGGTCCAGGGCCCTCGTACAAAAAAAAGGTGGCCGCGCGGGAGGATGGGCTGACGCACAGGCTCTCTCTCTCTTTCTCCCTCACGAACGCTTGTAACCCCCTACTGCAAGCGCATCCGCCCGGGCGCAGGACAACACGAGGCCACGGTTCCCCTTACTGTTTTCCCCCCTTGTGTCTCCGTCTCGCGCCGACCCATCTGGGCTGAGACACGCAGCGACAATTTACTCGTCGGTCCAGGGACCCCCCGGGGTCGAAACGCCGACAATATTAACCATGTTAATGTTTACTTATAAAAGCGCAAGTTTACAACTATATATTTAATACTAATCTAATAAGCATTAGTCGAGCAACCATTAAATAAATTAATTAGAATATGTGACCTGATAAATTAATGTTATTAACATGAATGATTATAAGCAAAAACAATTTATTATCACGAGCAGACGCCGCGCGACCCACGCGATCGACACGGGAGACAGCACGCGCGACACGCGCGAACGAGACGCGAAACAGCACGCGTGACACGCGCGAACCAGACGTGACGATGATGAGAGCAACACGTGCAAACGGCACGCGCGAACAACGCGCGACTCACGCGAATGACGCACGATGACACTCGACACTGTACGAAACAGCACGCGGACGACATGTGAACCAACACGCGTGATAGCACACGATACGCGCGAGCCAACACGACTACGCGCGCGAACAGCACGATGACGCGCAAATCACGTGAACAACAAACAAATAATTAATAAAAAGTATTTAAGCTAGTATTAATCAAGCTAATTAACATTTATATTTATAAAAGCACAAGTTAAAACTATAGACTCGTTCTAATCAAATTATTATTTTAATAACCCTCGAACAAACCAACAATTAATTAATCAACTAAAACATGTGGCAACGTTGTTACAATTCTAACGCAACCGGAACAAAACAAAACATATTTATAACGCAAGAGCTAACATGTAATTAGCGATTCACGGATTTAAAGTGATGTGGCGGATTCCTATTGGTTGCAAACAAGTCACACACTAGGCCACACAAAACTTAGCCACAGAGAATTGGAAAGAGGTGGGATCGAGCGTGGCATTTCTTCCTCCTCTCTGCAACTACCCACGCACACAGGAACACAGTTTGCCATGGGGACTGCAGGGGCTAGCTCGGCCTGATCTTCACGCTCGAAGGGATGGGGGCTTGCTACGCCCGCCGGCTGGCAGGAGCACCGCACCCTGGAGTGGACGGTCAGCAAGGGCCGCTTGGGCTATGTGCGGGCACCATGCTGCCTGCGGACTGGGGCGAGCTCGCAGGCTGGGAGGAGCGACCATGGGGCTGGGGCGGGGCGAGGCAGGGGCCAGGCGTGTTGCGTGAGTGGCCAGGGCTGGGTGCCGTGCGGAGCTGCAGGGGCGCGCAAAGGAGAAACGAGCACGCGCGCTATGCTGCCGCAGCACTGCGCTGGGCAGGCGAGCGATGTGCATAGGCAAAACAGCTTCCTAGCCGCGTTCGCCGTAGGACTGCTGCAAGCCTGCCACGCGGGAGAATGCTGAGAGGAGGGAACACGAAGGGAGCTACGCGAGGAAGAAGGGGTCCGAGGCGAGGAGGAAGAAGGCTCACCTATGCACGTCGAGTTCGGCGACGGCGGCGTCTCCAGCAGGGCGAGGCCGGCATAGGCAGCGCCGCTCTAGTCGTGTGCTGCTTGTGAGGGAGAGGAGGGGGATGAGTGGGTGCAGGGGCTCCAAATGGAACCGGCGTGGGTGGTTTTGCATGGAGCGGGGCACGGCGTCGTGGGCGATGGGCGGTTGGGAAAGACAATAAACACGGATGACGGGGGTCTTTGACAGGTGGGTCTGGCGGCAGGGACACGCGCATGCTCGCGCATGTACATGCGGCTAAGGAGCTGGGCCACGCTAGGAGAAAAGGATTTCCCCCTTTTATTACTTTTCTTCCTTTTCTTTTCTATTTCCTGCTATCAAGTTTATTTACCATAATGAGCTACATATTAAATGGATACTGAAAGGGAAATGTGCCCTTGGGCAATTTCTATTATGTTTTGGTGATTAAGTGCCCAACACATTTAATTGAGTTCTTATGTGCTAAATGAAGAGAAAAGTGCAAATCAATACATGAGGTATGTTTCTAGACTTAGTACATTGTTTTGAGTACTAACTTATTTTGTCTAAGTGCTAGAAACAGGAAAAGAAAGAATTGCAAAAGACTTGGCTGCGTGCAGCCAAAGTTCAGCTCGGCCTGGCACACCGGACTGTCCGGTGGTGCACCGGACAGTGTCCGGTGCGCCAGACTAGTCCGCGTGAACAGGCCGCTCTCGGGACTCGACGGCGGCATACGGCTATAATTCACCGGACTGTCCGGTGGTGCACCGAACTGTCCGGTGAGTCGTCTGTGGTGAACTGGTCGCTCTTGGGAAGAGGATCAGCGGCGTACGGCTAAAATTCACCGGACTGTCCGGTGAGCCAACGGTCGTCTGCGCCAACGGTCGGCCGCGCAATCTTCGCGCGACGTGTGGCAGCTCCAACGGTCGGCGCGGGGCACCGGACTGTCCGGTGTGCACCGGACAGTGTCCGGTGCGCCAACCGGCCCAGAGCTGCAACGATCGTCTGTGCTAGAAAAGGAAGGAGATCGGCACCGGACCGTCTACAGTGACTGTCCGGTGGCGCACCGGACTGTCCGGTGCGCCACTCGACAAAAGGCAAGGATGGCCTTCCTTGTTGGCCTCCAATGGCTCCTAGCTGCCTTGGGGCTATAAAAGGGACCCCTGGCGCATGGAGGAGCTAAACAAGCATTCACTAAAGCATCCTAAGGCATCCAGACTTCGTTCCCGCGCATTCGTTTCGTTGTGTTTGAGATTTGAGCTCTATTCGAGTCAAGGACTCCCAGTGTTGTCATCTGAGCTCAAGTCTTCTCTTATGTGCGTGGGTGTGCTGCAATTTGTGTCTTGTGTGTGTTGCTCATCCCAACCTTACTTCGTGCTTTCTTTGTGATCATCATTGAAAGGGCGAGAGGCTCCAACTTGTGGAGATTCCTCGCAAACGGGAAAAGGATATAAGGAAGAAAAGTCGTGGTATTCAAGTTGATCATTGGATCACTTGAAAGGGGTTGAGTGCAACCCTTGTCCATTGGAACGCCACAACGTGGAAGTAGGCAAGTGTTACTTGGCCGAACCACAGGATAAAATCGCGTGTCTCTTGTGATTGCTCTCTCTTTGATTGTCTGTGTTCCCAAGAGCTCGTCTCAAGCTACTTAGCCGTTCTAACTTTCATAACTAAGTTTTGTGGCTATTAGTGTTGAATTTTATAGGATCACCTATTCACCCCCCTCTAGGTGCTCTCAATTGGTATCAGAGCCGTTCTCTTCACATAAGGGACTAATCGCTCGAAGAGATGGATCCTAAGGGAAAGGGGATGGTGGTTAACGACAAGGAGAAGGAGTCCATCTTCAACGAGCCAAGAGATGACAAGCCCACTGACTCTAGCTCAAGTCACAAGAAGAAGGATGGGAAGAAGAAGAGGCGCATCAAGAAGATCGTCTACTACGACAGCGATGAATCTTCTTCTTCACCAAGAGACGACAACGATGATGACTCGTCTAAAAAGAAACTGGTTAATCAAAACTATTCATTTGATTATTCTCGTATTCCATTCAACTCTAATGCTCATTTGCTATCAATTCCACTTGGGAAACCTCCACACTTTGATGGAGAAGACTACTCTTTTTGGAGTCACAAAATGCGTAGTCACTTATTTTCTCTCCATCCTAGTATTTGGGAGATAGTTGAAAATGGAATGCATTTCGATAGTACGGATAACCCTATGTATATTAATGAGCAAATTCATAAGAATGCACAAGCTACCACTGTTTTGCTAGCTTCTTTGTGCAAGGATGAATACAACAAGGTGAGCGGCTTGGACAACGCTAAGCAAATCTGGGACACTCTCAAGATATCTCATGAGGGAAACAACGTCACCATGATCACCAAAATGGAGTTGGTGGAAGGCGAGCTAGGGAGATTTGTGATGATCAGGGGAGAGGAGCCAACGCAAACCTACAACAGGCTCAAGACCCTAGTCAACAAGATTAGAAGCTATGGAAGCACAAGATGGACGGACCACGACGTCGTCCGACTTATGCTAAGGTCATTCACGATAATTGACCCCCATCTTGTAAACCTCATCCGTGAAAATCCTAGGTACACCAAAATGACGCCCGAGGAGATACTCGGAAAATTCGTGAGCAGGCGTATGATGGTAAAGGAAGCGCGATACGTGGATGATGCTCTTAATGGCCCTCTACTCGTCTACGAGCCTCAACTCGTTGCTCTCAAAGTAACAAGCAGCAGGGAGGCGCTACCAAGCAAGGTGGCACAAGTTGAGGCTGCCGGGCTAAACGAAGATGAGATGGCCCTAATCATCAAGTGCTTCAAGACCGCACTAAAAGGACGCAAGGAGTACCCCAACAAGAACAAAGCAAGGGGGAAGCGCTCCTGTTTTAAATGCGGTAAGACTGGTCATTTTATAGCACAATGCACCGATAATGATAATGACTAGGAACAAGAAAAGCATGGGAAGAGGGAGAAGAAGGCTTACAAGAAGGCGAAGGGCGAGGCGCACCTTGGCAAAGAATGGGATTCAGACTGCTCTTCATCCAACTCCGACGATGAAGGACTGGTAGCCTCGGCCTTCAACAAATCTTCACTCTTCCCCAACAAACGCCACACTTGCCTCATGGCCAAGGAGAAGAAGGTGAGTGTTCGAGATTCCCCTAAGTACTCTACTTCTAGTGATGAGGATTCCTCCGATGATGAAGTAGATTACTCTAGTCTATTTAAAGGATTAGATACAGCTAAAGTAGAAAAGATTAATGAACTAATTGATGCTTTAAATGAAAAGGATAGACTTTTAGAAAAGCAAGAGAATATTTTGTATGAAGAGCATGATAAATTTGTTAGCGTTCAAAAATCTCTTGCTCTAAAAATTAAGAGAAATGAAATGTTATTCTCTGAATTGTCTGTGTGTCATGAATCAATCTCTAGTTTAAAGATTTTGAATGATGATTTAAATGCTAAGCTAGAGGAAGCTAATAATACTAGATCTTGTGTAGAACATGTAGTATTGCAATAGATGCAAGGATTTTGATATTGATGCTTGTGATGATCATCTTGCGTCCATTTCTAAATTAAATGATGAGGTGGCAAGTCTTAATGCTCAACTTAAGACTTGCAAGTTTGATTTTGATAAATTAAAGTTTGCTATGGATGCCTACACAATTGGTAGACACCCCTCAATTAAGGATGGGCTTCGTTTTTGAAAGCAAGCCAAGAACTTAACAAGCCAAAAGGCTCCCATTCTCACCAAGGAGAAAGGGAAGGCCCCTATGGCTAGTAGTATTAAAAAGAATCATGCTTTTATGTATAATAGGAAAATTGCTAGTCATTCCAATTATGATAGGAGTTATGATCATGATGCTTTTGATTCACATGCAATGTTTGCCTCGAGTTCTACTTTTGTCCACGGTAGAAGTAGGCCTAGGAGAAACCATGTTGTGCATCATGTGCCTAGGAAAGTGTGTAATGAATCCACTACTATTTACCATGCTTGCAATACTTCATTTGCGCTTTTATGTAAGAATGCAAAAGTAGTGGCTAGGAAATTGGGATCCAAATGCAAGGGAGACAAGACTTGTATTTGGGTTCCAAAGGCTATTGTGACTAACCTTGTAGGACCCAACAAGAGTTGGGTACCTAAAACCCAAGTGTAAATTGCCTTGCATGTTTATGCATCCAGGGGCTCAAGCTGGATTATCGACAGCGGATGCACAAACCACATGACAGGGGAGAAGAAGATGTTCACCTCCTACGTCAAGAATAAGGATTCCCAAGATACAATTATTTTTGGAGATGGGAACCAAGGTAAGGTCAAAGGCTTGGGCAAGATAGCCATTTCATCTGAGCATTCTATATCCAATGTGTTCTTAGTTGAATCGCTCGGGTACAACTTATTATATGTGAGTCAATTATGTAACATGGGTTATAATTGTCTATTTACTAATATTGATGTTTATGTCTTTAGAAGGAGTGATGGTTCATTAGCATTTAAGGGTGTATTAGACGGCAAACTCTACTTAGTTGATTTTTTGAAAGAGGAGGCCGATCTAGATGCATGCTTAATAGCTAAGACTAGCATGGGCTGGCTGTGGCATCGTCGTCTAGCACATGTTGGGATGAAGAACCTTCATAAGCTTCTAAAGGGAGAACATGTGTTAGGACTAACCAATGTATGTTTCGAAAAAGATAGACCTTGTGCAGCTTGTCAAGCAGGGAAACAAGTGGGAAGCACTCATCACAACAAGAATGTGATGACAACATCAAGACCACTAGAGCTTCTTCACATGGACCTCTTCGGACCCGTCGCCTACCTTAGCATCGAGGGAAGTAAGTATGGTCTAGTAATTGTTGATGATTTTCCCGCTTCACTTGGGTGTTCTTTTTGCAGGATAAATAAGAAACCAAGGGACCCTAAAGCGCTTTCTAAGGAGGGCTCAAAACAAATTTGAGCTCAAGGTGAAAAAGATAAGAAGAGACAACGGGTCCAAGTTCAAGAATATGTAAGTGGAGGAGTATCTTGAAGAAGAAGGCATCAAGCACGAGTTCTCTGCTCCCTACACACCATAGCAAAACGGTGTGGTAGAGAGGAAGAACAGGACGCTCATCGACATGGCGAGGATGATGCTTGGAGAGTTCAAGATGCCCGAGCGGTTTTGGTCGGAAGCTGTGAATACAGCTTGCCACGCCATAAACCGGCTCTACCTACATCGCCTTCTCAAGAAGACCTCGTATGAAATCCTTACCGGTAACAAACCCAATGTCTCATACTTTCGTGTATTTGATAGCAAATGTTACATTCTAGTGAAGAAAGGTAGAAATTCTAAATTTTCTCCTAAGGCAGTAGAAGGGTTTTTACTAGGGTATGACTCAAATACAAGGGCATATATTGTCTTCAACAAATCATCGGGTTTGGTTGAAGTCTCTAGCGACGTTGTATTTGATGAGACTAATGGCTCTCCAAGAGAGCAAGTTGATCTTGATGATGTAGATGAAGATGATGTTCCAACGGCCGCAATGCACACGATGGCGATAGGTGATATGCGACCACAGTAACAACAAGAGCAAGATCAACCTTCTTCCTTAACAATGGTGCAACCCCCAACTCAAGATGATGGATAGGTTCCTCAAGAAGAAGCGCGTGATCAAGGGGGAGCACAAGAAGAACAAGTTATGGAGGAAGAAGCACCATGGGCCCCTTCAACTCAAGTCCGAGCGACGGTCCAAAGAAATCACCACGTCGATCAAATTCTGGGTGATATCAGCAAGGGAGTAACAACTTGTTCACGTCTAGCTAATTTTTGTGAGCATTACTCGTTTGTCTCTTCTATTGAGCCTTTCAGGGTAGAAGAGGCCTTGCAGGATCTGGATTGGGTGTTGGCCATGCAGGAAGAGCTCAACAACTTCAAGAGGAATGAAGTTTGAAGCCTGGTGCCACGTCCCAAGCAAAATGTTGTGGGAACCAAGTGGGTGTTCCGCAACAAGCAAGACGAGCATGGGGTGGTGACAAGAAACAAGGCTCGACTTGTGGCAAAAGGTTAAGCCCAAGTCACAGGTTTGGATTTTGAGGAGACTTTTGCTCCTGTGGCTAGGCTAGAGTCTATTAGAATATTATTAGCCTATGCCGCTCACCACTCTTTCAGGTTGTTTCAAATGGATATGAAGAGCGCTTTCCTCAACGGGCCAATCAAGGAGGAGGTGTATGTGGAACAACCCCCTGGCTTTGAGGATGACAGGTACCCCGACCATGTGTGTAAGCTCTCAAAGGCGCTCTATGGACTTAAGCAAGCCCCAAGAGCATGGTATGAATGCCTTAGAGATTTCTTAATTGCTAATGCTTTCAAGGTTGGGAAAGCCGATCCCACTCTTTTCACTAAGACTTGTGATGGTGACCTTTTTATGTGCCAAATTTATGTCGATGACATAATATTTGGTTCTACTAACCAAAAGTCTTGTGAGGAGTTTAGCAGGGTGATGACTCAAAAGTTTGAGATGTCGATGATGGGCGAGTTGAACTACTTCCTTGGGTTCCAAGTGAAGCAAATCAAGGATGGCACCTTCCTCTCCCAAATGAAGTACATTCAAGACCTTCTCAAGAGGTTTGGGATGAAGGACACAAAGCCCATGAAGACACCGATGGGAACCGACGGGCATGTCGACCTCAACAAAGGAGGTAAGTCCGTTGATCAAAAGGCATACCGGTCTATGATAGGTTCCTTGCTTTATTTGTGTGCTAGTAGATCAGACATTATGCTTAGTCTATGCATGTGTGCTAATTTCAATCCGACCCCAAGGAATGTCACCTTGTGGCCGTTAAGTGAATTCTTAGATATTTAGTTGCTATGCCTTGCTTCAGGATCTAGTATCCAAAGGGGTCTACCTTTTTCATAATTGGATATTCAGACTCCGATTATGCCGGGTGCAAGGTTGATAGGAAGAGTACATCAGGGACATGCTAATTCCTAGGAAGGTCCCTGGTGTCTTGGAGTTCAAAGAAACAAACATCCGTTGCCCTATCCACCGCTGAGGCCGAGTATGTTGCCGCATGACAGTGTTGCGCGCAACTACTTTGGATGAGGCAAACCCTCCGGGACTTTTGCTACAATCTGAGCGAAGTCTCACTCCTATGTGACAATGAGAGTGCAATCCGCATGGCGGATAATCCTGTTGACCATGTTACTTCATGCATTTATGTAATTTGTTGCTTATTGATGGTGCTCAAGTTGTGCAAGGGATCCCCGGACCTCACAAGTCCATGTGTGAATGATGCACATATTTAGGGGGAGATGTGCTACAACTTGACCCTTTGAGACTAACCTTTGTGTTTGAGTATTCTTGATGTAGTCTCAAAGGTGCATTGAAAGGAAAAATGGACTTGGACGTTGCAAAGAACTTCCACTGCACTCCGGTATTGGAGTATTTACTTCCAAGTTCATACCTATGCTCTTATTGCCTTTTTGCTCTTAATTGACAAATTTGGTGAGGCAATGGGGTTAAAGGGCCAAGAATGATCCCGTTTTGGTGCTTAATGCCAAAGGGGGAGAAATTAAGGCCAAAGCAAATGGATCAGCTACCACTTGTGAATTTTGAAAACAATAGAGTTAGAACTTTTGATTTGTCCAAAATACTCTTATTTGGTCTCTTGTGGGGGAGAATTTATGATTATGGGGAAGGGGGGGTTTGGCATTTGATCAATTTCACTCTTGGATTATCTCTCTTTGTGCCCAAACAAGTGAGTTTGACTTAGAGATAGGAAAATGAATTTGATTTGCAAAAACAAACCAAGTGGTGGCAAAGATTGATCCAAATATGTCAAAACTTGTGCAAAGACAATTTTGTTCTCAATTGCATTGATGTTGCACTTCTTTTGGTTGCTTTTGGATGTGTTGGCATAAATCACCAAAAAGGGGGAGATTGAAAGGGAAATGTGCCCTTGGGCAATTTCTATTATGTTTTGGTGATTAAGTGCCCAACACATTTAATTGAGTTCTTATGTGCTAAATGAAGAGAAAAGTGCAAATCAAGACATGAGGTATGTTTCTAGACTTAGTACATTGTTTTGAGTACTAACATATTTTGTCTAAGTGCTAGAAACATGAAAAGAAAGAATTGCAAAAGACTTGGATGTGTGCAGCCAAGGTTTAGCTCAGCCTGGCACATCGGACTGTCCGGTGGTGCACCGGACAGTGTCCGGTGCGCCAGGCTAGTTCACGTGAACATGCCGCTCTTGGGACTCGAGGCGTCGTACGGCTATAATTCACCGGACTGTCCGGTGGTGCACCGGACTGTCCGGTAAGTCGTCTGCGGCGAACTCGTCGCTCTCGGGAAGAGGATCAGTGGCGTATGACTAAAATTCATCGGACTGTCCGGTGGTGCATCGGATTGTCCGGTGAGCCAATGGTCATCTGTGCCAACGGTCAGCCGCGCAATCTTCACGCGACGCGTGGCAGCTCCAACGGTCGGTGGGTGGCACTGGACTGTCCGGTGTGCACTGGACAGTGTCCGGTGCGCCAACCGGCCCGGAGCTGCAACGGTCGTCTATGCCAGAAAAGGAAGGAGATCAGCACCAGACCGTCTACAGTGACTATCCGGTGGCGCACTGGACTATCCGGTGCGCCACTCAACAAAAGGCAAGGATGGCCTTCCTTGTTGGCCTCCAATGGCTCCTAGCTGCCTTGGGGCTATAAAAGGGACGCCTAGGTGCATGGAGGAGCTACACAAGCATTCACTAAAGCATCCTAAGGCATCCAGACTTCGTTCGTGTGCATTCGTTTTGTTGTTTTGAGATTTGAGCTCTATTCGAGTCAAGGACTCCCTGTGTTGTCATTTGAGCTCAAGTCTTCTCTTGAGTGCGTGGGTGTGCTGCAATTTGTGTCTTGTGTGTGTTGCTCATCCCAACCTTACTCCGTGCTTTCTTTGTGATCATCATTGTAAGGGCGAGAGGCTCCAACTTGTGGAGATTCCTCGCAAACGGGAAAAGGATATAAGGAAGAAAAACTGTGGTATTCAAGTTGATCATTGGATCACTTGAAAGGGGTTGCGTGCAACCCTCGTCCATTGGGACGCCACAACGTGGAAGTAGACAAGTGTTACTTGGCCGAACCACGGGATAAAATCGCGTGTCTCTTGTGATTGCTCTCTCTTTGATTGTCTGTGTTCCCAAGAGCTCATCTCAAGCTAATTAGCCGTTCTAACTTTCATAACTAAGTTTTGTGGCTATTAGTGTTGAATTTTACAGGATCACCTATTCACCCCCCCTCTAGGTGCTCTCAGATACACACCAAAGCAAAACATCACACAAAAACAAATTTATTTCTGCATGATGCATCAATCATTACTCCCTTAGGGTTTTATTAATAGCTATAACTGGAGTAAAATTTCCTATTACTTGGAAAGAAATAAATAAAGGAGCGAAAAGAAAGAGGAACAAGAAAGTAACACCTGAATTTGATGGATATTAGAGAAAAAAATATACCCCCAAATTCAGGGTGTTACACAAGTCAAGACGTGAGCACACAAACACGACGCAGGGAGTTTACAACTCAAACGGTGCTCAAATCTCAAACACGATGATCTGATTGCGTGGTTGCAGAGTTTAGGCATCTTAGGATGTTTTTTGAATGCTTGGTGTAGTGCTCCATGCGCTTAGGGGTCCCTTTTATAGCCCAAGGCAGCTAGGAGCCGTTGGAGATCCATTTGGAAGGCAATTCTTGCCTTTTGTCGGGTGGCGCACCGGACAGTCCGGTGCACCACCGGACATGAACAATGCCTGTCCGGTGCCCGATCTCTTTCCTTTTCTGGCGAAGCCGACCGTTGGACCTTCGGTTCCCTTGGTGCACCAGACACTGTCCGGTGCGCCCAAGTGACCGTTGGCTAGGCCACGTGTCGCCCGTAGATCGCGCTGCTGACAGTTGGCCGCGGGCGCCGTTGGCTCACCGGACAGTCTGATGCACACCGATCAGTCCGGTGAATTTTAGCCGCAACGTCCTTGGTGAACTCCCGAGAGCGAAGAGTTCGTCGCTGAGCATTGAGCTTGGCGAAGATGGCTCACCGGACAGTCCGGTGCACCACCGGACAGTACAGTGATTTATAGCCACGTCGCCCCCGTCGGTTCCTGAGAGCAGTGACTTCACTGCTGAACCAGCCTGTGCACCAGATAGTCCGGTGCACCACAGGCTAATGCAATTCTTGGCTAGACTTAGCCAACCTTCTCCAATCCATTTCTACTTTTCTTGACAAGGTTCCTAGCACTTAGAGACATATGTTAGTATCCAAAAAACAATTTACTAAGGCTAGAGACATACCTTGATTCTTGATTCGCACTTCCTTAACATTTAGCACATATGAACTAAAACAATATGTGTTGGGCATCTAATCACCAAAACGTTTATAGAAATGGCCCAAGGGCACATTTCCCTTTTAGGATACCACGCAAAAGAATTAGGTTGTAATATATGAAAGTGCTACAGGTCAGCGTGAAACAGGTTAGGTATCACCCACTTTACCATGGAGATGACATCCTCAAATGTGGTGGTGCACTTCGCCAGAGCGCGTGTCGAGGAGGCCTAAAATAGTGTAAACCAAAACGCAAGAAGCAGGAGCATACATAGATAGTACAGTATAAGAACAAATTGTATAGGCATACAATCTGAGTTGAATAACTGGACATTTGGCTAATGTATCAAAGTCAGTCACGACCAATTCAATTACATCTGGACCACAAAAATCAAGGATCCTGAGTGCTTTTGTTGTGGTGGCCAAGTCACGGTCATCGGCAGTGATGAAGGGGACGAAGGCAGTCTATAGATTTTCATATAACAGTGAGCTCAAATGAAAAAAGCGTATCTTGACATATCAATCTAGAAATAAGCAAAGGGCAGGAGCTTACTTGTAGGAGCCGGCGGCGGCATGGACAGAGAACTTGGTGAGCTTCCCCTTTCGAGGGGTAGCCATGAGTGGGGCATGGAGTGGAACATGGCCTACTCCGGTGTCTTCCCCTCGGCTACCTTCGCTAGGTTCTCCCTCCTCGCGTGCCCATCCTTGGAAGGGAGAGATATTATAGGGAGGCATCAACTTGGACACCGATGCAGGAACCTCACATTGGCGGCGACGAGGCCGAAGGTAGCGATGCGGCGGAGGACACGGCTAGCCATGGGTGGAGGCATGGTGCCCATCAGCGAATGGAGGGAGACGGCGGTAGCGCGGTGCCGTGGAGGAAAATGGGAGACGAAGAAACGGGGCGGTGTTTAGGTTAAAGAAACACGCTGGTGGTTTGTGCTAAAATAATGGGTCTCCAAATAAATTCTGGTTATGTTAGGAATGATTGTGGCATAACTGGGCCAGAATATATTATTAGACCAGAGCTTCCTCAAGTTACTAGAAGACCATAGCTTCCTCTAGTTACTAGAACCGCATGACATCCTCTGATCCGGCACAGTTCGGGCGGCCCGAGTGACAACCTACATCTATGCTTGTGTCGTCGACGACGTCCTCCGGCGACTACCTCCTCCGATTCGTGTTTTCTTTTCGATTATTGTGTTTTATGCCTACCACATGTATTACTTACGCTAAAAATTGTACGATTTTATTCTTGAACACGGAGTTCATATATCAGTTTACTGCATGCATATTTTTTGCATGCACATTGGAAAGACAATTCCTTGATTTATGTTGTTCGTAATTACCATAAAAAATCAAATCATTTACGCTCGTAAATGCCAGATTTGTATGTCTGCCATAAAACTATCCTTAATTCCCGCATGTTAGTATTTGTCATAAAAAATCAAATCAAATTAATTATGTTTGTAAATGCCATATTTTTACGTCTGCCATAAAATTGTCCCTAATTTCCGCTGGCGTTCTTAGTTGGACCGATATTAGATTTTTTTATCAATTATGCTACACGGTGTAAGTATTTATGCGACGCTGTATAAGAATTTATGCTCTATATGACTCATGTCATCCAATTTTTTGCGCGCGTGAACTGGAAAGGAAAATATAATCCAAAATTTACACGCATGCAATGGAAACTATCACGATTCGCCATAATTTTTTGATATATATAAAAATAGAAACCGCATGCATGCGACTGCCATGTTTTTCGGATCTGCCATAAAAATAGGATCGTAATAACAACCTACTAGAGCTATCAACATCTCACATTGGCTCGATATTTATGCTTATAATTTAGGGGTTTTATGCTCAAAACTTAAGGTTTTTACACTCGAACCTGGAGATGTGTTCACCAGTGAACAACATGCCAGATTTTTTACGTAGTGTACCGTATTGTATAAATACTTACATCGTGTAGCATTTAAATAAGTTTTTTATTTCTATGCATACCAATCGATTTCCTTTCATCGCAAATCTTGCCATCCTAAATTTGTGCACCTGCAGCAGGAAACAGATTTTTATGCAGTGTACCGAATTACATAAATACCTAAATCATGTAGTATAATTGGTATCGGTATTTTATCATAAACTAGTTCTAACGAGTTTAGGTGCATGGCTGTTGAAGGGATCCTATATTTATGGAAGAAATAAAACATTAAATATGATTTTTTGTTTCTATGCATGCCAATTCATTATCTTTCATTGCATATTCTTTCCATCATAAATTTGTGCGCATGTAGCGGGTAATAGATTTTTACGCAGTATACTGAATTGCATAATTATCTACACAATGTAGCATATTTAGTATCGTTATATTTCATAAACTGGTCCTTACAAGCCTAGCAGCATGGCTGTTGCAGCGATCCTTTATTTACGGAGGAAATAAAGCATTTAAAAATAGAAACCGCCACACATATCTCTCCTAAATTTACACGCATGCAAGGGAACGTGTTTGGCTCATGTATGCATTCTTTTTTTGCGCGCACAGATGCGGGGTGGGTGGTGCACCCGGCAGCCTGCTTGAGTCGGCGCGCCGGGTTAAACTAGGTTACAGGGGCGGGCGGTCTGGACTTCCTTTATACCTGCCATATATATATATATATATATATATATATATATATATATATATATATATATATATATATATATATATATATATCTATATATATATATATATTATGAGCTCTAGACTTTCAATATCTAAAGAAAGACTTGATGTAATAGTGCCAACCCTGTGGCAGAACCTCCCAAGGTATCGGGCCCACATGCACCTGTCCTTGTCCCAAAGACCTCAGACGGCCATGCATGTGCACCAGATAACTTAACAGGATCCATCCGATTGCCCCAAGGACGTCGAATAAACCACTTACAACCAGAACCGCGGGATTAAGTAACACAAATCACACACACCAATATTTTTGCAGCGGAAACCAAATTTTAGAAGTTATAAAATTTTTATATTATTTTATCGGAGTGATTACAAAAGTATAAATTTGAAATATATGCTAGCTCAACTGACCATCCTCAGTAAGAAGATAAAGACGGGGTATACTTCTATAAGAAGGCCAAGCCCACCGGCACTTAACACCATCAACAGCAGCACAAGACTATAACCTGAAAAACAATAGGGAATAAAACCCTGAGTATGGAATTACTCAGCAAGATTTACCCGACTAAAGAAAAGACTCTCAAGGGTATGCTGGATTTAGGAATCAAGGAGAGGCTTTAGCAAGAATCAACTTAGATACTTTTGCAGAAATAGCTTACTAAAGTGAATCCTTACTTTCAATATTTTAATGCTAGATTAAATATTAATAGACTCTGTTTGCACCTAGTCTAATTTCACCATCTCATCAATACAACATCATTTTTATTCATAATGTTCACTTCCTGACTTAGGTTGCAGGGTAGCGATCAAGTCTCCACTCTCCGGGGATATAACGGCGATCCGAATCGATTTACTCAGCTAAGGATCTCTAACCACACGACATATGTTTCTCGTAAACCTTGCATGTCTACCATTCCCACGGATCCTCCACTGCATGAACAGGTCCGCGCCACCCGAGAGCACACCACAACTTTTAGGCGGTCCTTTGCCAGGAGGGTACGTGCCACTCTCGCCATCTCTCCACTCCCAGTGCGCGATTGTCTTTTCATGTATGGAATAGCCGGGTTCAAGCTTAACCTGTCCCATTTCCAGGGCATGTGGCTAGTTAACATAGTCCTTGATCAACAGGCCTACATATGCATCCAATCCTTAATTAACCTGGACAGAACATCACCTGTTCCTAGCCCAAGTCCCAATTTAAGTACTTCCATCCTTAGGATTGTTTATGTTCCTAGGATGAAAAGAGCATCAAAGGGAACTTTGCAGTAAGATCCCACCACGCTCTCAATGAAAATATTCTTATAGGTAGAAGCCATCTTTCCTCAGGATAACCCCTGAGCTAGGCCTTATTGCAAAAGACAACTTCTACCCACAAGATCTAAGCAGAGCTAAGCATTTTTATAAATCATATTTTGATACTTCACCAGAAGTATCTATAAAGGTATGGATATCAAGGAAGGCAATGCATCAAAGGGTTCCAAGCAACTCCTATAAACCTAATGCACATTTCACTAGACTTAAAGTGTGCAAAAATTATTTAAAAACACAAGGAAAGGGGTTACATGCACCGAGGCTTGCCTGGAAGAAACACTAGGTTAGTGTTTGTTAGACGTCGATCACTTAACGATTAGCCTTTGTTCCGATACTTGCTTCGTTATCCATCTTCAGGTTTGTCCATCAGCATCATCTTGCGAATCAGTCCCCCCGTTACGCCATCTTGGGGTCGACTTGGCTTTGGTTCTCCGCATCACGTGGTTAATTGACGTACCTGAATGAAATGCATTATGCACATGAATGCATATCAACAGGAATAGCACAAATCTAAATAGTGCTATACGATAGCGCATTAAACACCTAGTGGCGGGGCATTGTACAAGTTTATATGGAAATACTAGTTACCGACGTACGACTAAGCGCAATAGTCACGCTTCTTTAAATTAAACGAACCTAACGCAAACATCATGAAACATCATACTATACACATTCAATACAATTGGCCTAAACATAGTTTATCAGCTAATTAACTAACTAAATTCTAAATTTAGTGGTCTAAGGAATTTAAATCTAGAACAGGAATAAAAGTACATCACTTTTTAGACCACACGACTGGATTAAATTACATACCACTCTAAGTTATCATATATAGCCTACCATTAATTTTATCAAACAATTATAATTCGTCATAAGTATTACTAATAATATTATTGTTTAGACATTTTAAAATACTAAATTTAAACTTCATTCACTAATTTACCATACGTCACATAATTAACATCTCAAATCTACCCAACGCGACTACTTCAAAATCGTGAAAATAATCACATCGTATTTATCGAACTAATTTAATAATTAAGCTAACGGAAATATGGATCAGCTTACCCACGATTAAATTTGACGTGCTATCCGCGAACACGGCAAGGATTCTGGTTCAGCCCTTGCATTGAGTACTTGGTGAACATCACGCTGCTAGCTTCGTCTTCACCCGACTCTTGGGATTTCTTGATGACATACGGAACAACGATGACAGGGTCGAGCACGAAAGGAGTTCCGAAAATCGACGTAGGTAGCTTGCAATTGGAAAACAGATCATCAGAGTCGACGAGCACGTCGTGGGTACAACATGGATTGACGACGAGGAGCAAGGGGATGTCACAACACACAAAGGGTGACACAAAGATGTTGGGCACCGACGGTGACATGCGTGCAGATTCCTGGGACTCGACGAGCTGGGAAGAGCAGAGAGCCAACCCCGCATTGCATCGACGGCAGCGCGACTCAAGCGAGACCCGTGTCTGTACGGGCCGACACCATGGACGAGCAGACATGACACGGAGGGTGCGAGTCCGCCAAGGACGCGAACTTGAAGGACAACGCAGTTTGGAAAGAAACCTTGCTGAGCGAAGAACGACGACCGGCAAGGCGAAGCTCGACGACGAGGTCGAGCAAGGGATGGTGAGTGCGAACGCACACAAGGGCTTGCCAACAACACGAATACGACGGCGTGTTGTGCACACGATGCAAAGAGAAACGACCAGACTCCACGACAGCTTCACGGACACGGCTAGGACGCAGAGCGCGGCGACTGTTCTTCAATGGCGAGAATACTGGAATTGGATGCTGGTGGTCCGGACAGAGGAGCGCACGGCTCGGGAAGCTTCGACGGTGCAGACAACGAGGGAGCTCGACGCAGGAGGGCGAGCAGGGCGCTTCGGCCGGGCGAGTAGGAGGCCACGCAGAAGACTTGCGCGAGCAAGGAACTCGGCAAGCTGGAGCACCATAGAGTCGAGGACGAGTAGGGAACAGCATCCCGACGCCCAAGGCTAACCAGCAGGAGGCGTCGTGAGCTCCATGGTGGTCGACACAAAAAAAACAGGAGGCCGAGAGAAGCAGAGGACTGAGAGACTCGGAGCGCGTAGAACAAATCCATGGCCAGCCTATTGAAGGAGCAGAGGCTAGGGGAGGACCGCGGCGCTAGGAAGAAGGCTAAGCCGGAGCTCCGCAGCGCGCAGGGAGAACACTGAGCTCGCACGCAGGGGAAGGGGCCGAGCAGGTCAGAGCACCAGCCATGGAGGGACCTCGGAAGAGAGAGAGAGAGAGGGTCACGAGCTGGAGGAGCGGCTGGGTGCGCTCGAGCAGCTGGACGAAGTCGCGGCTGGGCGAACTGGAGGGAGGAATGCGGCGTGAGAGAGCTGGGCTGCGGCGGCCATGGATTGGAGCAGACATCCGACGTGAGGCTCCACGGCTTCGTGTGATGGTTAAAAGCAAGGATCGAGCTGTTGCTAGGATGATGTGGATAAGGAAAAGGAAGGCTCGCAGGAGACTCATCCGATTTAGTAAGCGGCGCAGGGATAAGAACAACGCAGAAAGAAAACAACCGGGAGCAAGCCTAAACGGTAGAGAAAAAATCTGAGAAAAAGATATTTTGCCAAGGCTTGACGTGTATAAGACTGATGGAGAAATTAGAGATAGAGCGGTGGCCAGAATATTGGTGTCTAGATACGTGAAGAAGGATAAGAAGGTCCTGACGTGGAGGAGACAAGGACCATGAGCTCTATTATAGAGATCTCATGTATCGTTTGATGCCTAGTTTGGATTAGAAAAGAAAATTGTGAGGATAAGTGAAAGAATGGCGGTGGCTGAAGTAAAAGAACGTTTTCTTCTCCTATAATCTTATTAAATAAAGAATACATAACTAACGAGATTTGAACGACGTTGAAATGATTCAGACCAAAATAACATTAATGACAATATTTGGATACAATTTGATTTGGTAAATTCTTCTGGAGTCAGATGAATTTTTATCAGTTATTTATTTTTCTAGATGTAGATCTAGACGAGAAACACACGGACCGAGCCAAGAAGATCGCCTTTGGTATTTAGACTTTATTGAGGAATTCGAATGAGTTTGTTTGAGCAGGAGGTAAACTGACTGGATTAAACCAATTTCGGCTTCAATATTTTTAGACTGTGCTTAATTCGGTGGATACTCTCATTGCTCAGAATGAGTGTTCGAGTTTGACACTATATAAATGGGTTAGATTAACATGTTATCCGAGATACACATATTAAGTTTTCTGCAGTTACAAACAGGGAAAAAGATTAACTATAAATACTCGGTTTCAGCTCTTATCATCTCGGTCCGATTTTATTTGTTTGGGACGAACTCAGAGGGTTGAACTAAATTCTCAAATTTGCCTTTGCGTGATCGATGAATTTTAAATAATCACCAGACGCACTGATTTTCGGAATAACAATGTTCCGAACATCACGAAAATTTAGGAAGAGCCCGGGTAGATAAAAATAACAACGATGTCGCGCTCGCGACAAACAAAACAGATGCGATATGAAAATCGCGATAGACGGAGATGATAAAAATTTAACGTTTGTTTATCCACTGATATTGCGTGCTTAAATCCGTACTCGTTGTCGAGCGGAATATAAACACCTGGGGTGTTACAGCCCTCACCCCTTAAAAGAATCTCGTCCCGAGATTCGGAGCGAAAGACTTCTAAGGGTAGAGAAGTATGTAGCCCATGTTCATATCAGCGATAACCATAGGCCAATCTTGAGCGAAGGCGAGTGTCTCAGGATGTTGTTTCTCTAGTGGACATAACATGTATCGCCTTAAGCTAATTCAAAGATGTCCACCAATAGAGGCGATGTCTGCCAGAGGAACACATAAGGTTCCATGTGTGCAGTTTGCTTTTTCTGATGACACTGTACTATCTGAGTCTGCTGGGCGAGCGGTGGATATGCGACTTTACCCAAACAGAACCAGATGCAACCTCTTAGGTAAAACACACAGAAAGAGGTTCACCAACAAGGGGTCACGGTAAGTTCATAGCACATGAGACGGGTGTGAATGTCGAATAACATCACAGTTGACCCATGTTAGCTAGAAAATCCAAGTTCAAGAAAAAATTATAGAGACTCGAGAAAATATCATTGAAGAGATCCGTAGATGTTGACTTCACGACCAACCCATTTCATCAAATACTTAGCACGGCTCGACTTGATCACACATGGTGGAAAAGCACACGTGACGATCGAGGCATGACTAGAGTGATGACTAGGTTGTTATTGGCCAACTTAATCTCGATTCTTATAAACACTTCCTTTAGGTGGGTTGAACCAAAGTGAGTTTAGATAACTCGACAAAACGATCTCTAGACTCGACCTTTGTTCATAAAGCAATTACAAGTTAGTAGAACCAACTTGTTGAACTACTTTTGACATTGAGCAAGTCCCCTCAGTACCATCGGCAAATCAGGGTGAAGAGTTCACTCTTGTTAACAGTTGATCATGTATTTGGGTAGAAATCCATTTGGTCAGGTTGTTCATCCGTTTCTTCATGCGAGATGAACGGACAGGGTTCGGAAATACATGGATTAAATAGGGGAGCAAATGAACAACTCCTGCATCTCAGCAGCAGGGAAAGACAATCACCATTTTGAGAGCTAATTAGTTGTTTTCCAACACTAAAAAGCTCCAAGGCTTTACCTTTACACAAAGGATGTAAAGGGAACTTATATGAGTAGTCACTACCAAGATCAAAAGAAATAAGACCACACATGAAAGTGGTATGCCCTTTTGATCCAACGGAGATGACAGATGTTGCTTGATCACTTCACAAACAACATAAAAATTATTTGAAGGGAAGGTCCACGGAAGATAACCATCAGGGTAGTTCCACAGTGGATCATGACTAGAGACCTTGATACCAGCATTCGACAAGTAGCACAATCCTGTGTGCGCATTCACAGGAGGCTCTCAGTTTCGCTGTGGCACCATAAGTCATTAATCGTGACACCATTACCAAACAGCACCAATAATGAATCTCACATGCAGGAACAATTTGTGCAGAGATAACATATTGATATAATCTCATAATGGATTATGACTGCTAACGGTGATACCAACGCGTGCCAAGTAGCGCAACCATGTGTTGATCACCCACCGGAGGCCCTTGGTTTCGTCGCGGCACCATCGGCTTTAGTCATAACACCAGTATCAGACATAACCAATAAGAAATCTTGCACAACACAAATAGACTGGGCAAGGGTGATAATGTACAAAGATATACTCCAGCTGTATGAATGGTTACAAGTAGAGAGCCAAATAGATCATGGCCCGATGAAATGAACAAGGCATGGCCATAACCTAAACTGGGTGGTGAGGGAGTACGATGGGAGACTGTAACTTTAGCCCCAAGCATATTTCTATGCCCATCACAGAGATCACAAGGTCAAAGATTAAGTTGATATGCCTTCGATAAACATGAGGAAACCAAAGGCATCAAATTCAAGAAAATGGTCGGACATGTCTTTCCTAAGTTAGGTTGATAAAATAACGACATGATCTTTTAAGAAGAGGCAAAATAGAGATATCTACTTGCACCAACCGAACAAGGAAATGGTTTTGGTTAGAAACATGACTCGATATCCTTGTTTTAAGCCTAGGTACACTTTATGTTCAACAAAGAAATTTTCTAAGCATTTATTTGTATGTGTTTGGTAATGGAGTGATAATGGGCAAATCAACGTTGAGTCATGGTTCTCCAACTAAGAACATGGCCTAGATTTGGGTTTAGGCAAACATGTCACTAACCTTCTATTGACACATTAAGCACAAGAGCAACATATAGCATCTAAACATAATACCTAAGGAACGGAGAACAACTATTTTATCAAAGTTCATAATTCAACATTACACCAGATTATCTACAATCACTGGTTTCTGGAATAAGGATGAGAGAAGCATTTTAGGTGTATAGGTGACAAACATGATGCAACAATCAGGATGCATGCTCGTCCTAGTTGTCCTCACTGATTTTGCCACAGAATGTGGCCATAGCGTTATATCGATGGCATACTTACAACTCTCTCTGTATTTTGCTAGTCGTCAACTACACATACGTTTTCGAGGTTAGTGTACCTGCAGAAAATTCCATCACAGCCCATTTTCCCCCGATGCAATATCCACACAAGATAGTTTATCACAGTTTATACTCCATATATTGCTATATGGGGGCCAGCTCATCATTAAGCGCCGAGCCACGTATAGGCGCCGTTGCCACACTTTAACCATAGGGCAACTCATTATGGTAACTCACCTTCTTACCTGAGCATAGGTGCGTCGTTACAAGTACATTACACTTCTCAGTATTCCCATGTCTGTATACCCATACACATCCATGGGGTACTGAATCCCGAAAAGATAATTACTCCACATCGCAGTCTTCATATATACATATGTAGAACATGTATATAATCGGACGCAACATTTAGACACTCCCCTAGACCGACATTTGTTCGGTCATGCTCTCACATCTCACCTTACCTGAGCGTCAATCCATTCAAAACTGAATGGCCTCAAAAATAACAATACACATGTATGCAATACCCCCAATTGTGGGTTACTAGTTTTGAACTAAGCCACCTGATAGTCCTTAACTTAGGGCTTAATAGAGGATGTCGCTAGCATTATAGTTTTTCAAAACTATTTTTCAAAACCAAACAATGTGTTTAGTTGAAAATAAGTATTCTAAAACCAAAACTTTTGTTTTGAAAATAAGTATGTGACCGTATATACTTAATCCTGCTTCGATACCAGCTGTGGCAGAACCTCCCAAGGTATCGGGCCCACATGCACCTGTCCTTGTCCCAAAGACCTCAGACGGCCATGCATCTGCACCAGATAACTTAACAGGATCCGTCCGATTGCCCCAAGGACATCGGATAAACCACTTACAACCAGAACCGCGGGATTAAGTAACACAAATCACACACACCAATATTTTTGCAGCGGAAACCAAATTTTACAAGTTACAAAGTTTTTATATTATTTTATCGGAGTGATTACAAAAGTATAAGTTTGAAATATATGCTAGCTCAACTAACCATCCTCAGTAAGAAGATAAAGACGGGGTATACTTCTATAAGAAGGCCGAGCCCACCGGCACTTAACACCATCAACGGCAGCACAAGACTATAACCTGAAAAACAATAGGGAATAAAACCCTGAGTATGGAATTACTCAGCAAGACTTACCCAACTAAAGAAAAGACTCTCAAGGGTATGCTGGATTTAGGAATCAAGGAGAGGCTTTAGCAAGAATCAACTTAGATACTTTTGCAGAAATAGCTTACTAAAGTGAATCCTTACTTTCAATATTTTAATGCTAGATTAAATATTAATAGACTCTGTTTGCACCTAGTCTAATTTCACCATCTCATCAATACAACATCATTTTTATTCATAATGTTCACTTCCTGACCTAGGTTGCAGAGCAGCGATCAAGTCTCCACTCTCCGGGGATATAACGGCGATCCGAATCGATTTACTCAGCTGAGGATCTCTAACCACACGACATATGTTTCTCGAAAACCTTACATGTCTACCATTCCCACGGATCCTCCACTGCATGAACAGGTCCGCGCCACCCAAGAGCACACCACCCCTTTTAGGCGGTCCTTTGCTAGGAGGGTACGTGCCACTCTCGCCATCTCTCCACTCCCAGTGCGCGATTGTCTTTTCATGTATGGAATAGCCGGGTTCAAGCTTACCCTGTCCCATTTCCAGGACATGTGGCTAGTTAAGATAGTCCTTGATCAACAGGCCTACATACGCATCCAATCCTTAATTAACCTGGACGGAACATCACCTGTTCCTAGCCCAAGTCCCAATTTAAGTACTTCCATCCTTAGGATTGTTTATGTTCCTAGGATGAAAAGAGCATCAAAGGGAACTTTGCAGTAAGATCCCACCATGCTCTCAATGAAAATATTCTTGTAGGTAGAAGCCATCTTTCCTCAGGATAACCCCTGAGCTAGGCCTAATTGCAAAAGACAACTTCTACCCACAAGATCTAAGCAGAGCTAAGCATTTTTATCAATCATATTTTGATACTTCACCAGAAGTATCTATAAAGGTATGGATATCAAGGAAGGCAATGCATCAAAAGGTTCCAAGCAACTCCTAAAACCTAATGCACATTTCACTAGACTTAAAGTGTGCAAAAATTATTTAAAAACACAAGGAAAGGGGTTGCATGCACCGTGGCTTGCCTGGAAAAAACACTAGGTTAGTGTTTGTTAGACGTCGATCACTTAACGATTAGCCTTTGTTCCGATACTTGCTTCGTTATCCATCTTCAGGTTTGTCCATCAGCATCATCTTGCGAATCAGTCCCCCCGTTACGCCATCTTGGGGTCGACTTGGCTTTGATTCTCCGCATCACGTGGTTAATTCACGTACCTGAATGCATATCAACAGGAATAGCACAAATCTAAATAGTGCTATACGATAGCGCATTAAACACCTAGCGGCGGGGCGTTGTACAAGTTTATATGGAAATACTAGTTACCGACGTACGACTAAGCGCAATAATCACGCTTCTCTAAATTAAACGAACCTAACGCAAACATCATGAAACAACATACTATACACATTTAATACAATTGGCCTAAACATAGTTTATCAACTAATTAACTAATTAAATTCTAAATTTAGTGGTCTAAGTAATTTAAATCTAGAACAGGAATAAAAGTACATCACTTTTTAGACCACACGACTGGATTAAATTACATACCACTCTAAGTTATCATATATAGCCTACCATTAATTTTATCAAACTATTATAATTCGTCATAAGTAATACTAATAATATTATTGTTTAGACATTTTAAAATACTAAATTTAAACTTCATTCACTAATTTACCATACGTCACATAATTAACATCTCAAATCTACCCAACGCGACTACTTCAAAATCGTGAAAATAATCACATCGTATTTATCGAACTAATTTAATAATTAAGCTAACGAAAATATGGATCAGCTTACCCACGATTAAATTTGACGCGCTATCCGCGAACACGGCAAGGATTCTGGTTCAGCCCTTGCGTTGAGTACTTGGTGAACATCACGCTGCTAGCTTCGTCTTCACCCGACTCTTGGGATTTCTTAATGACATACGGAACAATGATGACAGGGTCGAGCACGACAAGGAGTTCCGAAAATCGACGTAGGCAGCTTGCAATTGGAAAAACAGATCATCGGAGTCGACGAGCACGTCGTGGGCACAACGTGGATTGACGACACGGAGCAAGGGGATGTCGCAGCACACAAAGGGTGACACAAAGATGTTGGGCACCGACGGTGACGTGCGTGCAGATTCCTGGGACTCGACGAGCTGGGCAGAGCAGAGAGCCAACCCCACGTTGCATCGACGGCACCGCGACTCAAGCGAGACCCATGTCCGTACAGGCTGACACCATGGACGAGCAGACACGACACGGAGGGTGCGAGTCCGCCAAGGACACGAACTTGAAGGACAGCGCAGTTTAGAACAAAACCTTGCTGAGCGAAGAACGACGACCGGCAAGGCGAAGCTCGACGACGAGGTCGAGCAAGGGGTGGCGAGCGCGAACGCACACAAGGGCTTGCCAACAACACGAAGACGACGACGTGTTGTGCACACGACGCAAAGAGAAATGACCACACTCCATGACAGCTTCACGGACACGGCGAGGACGCAAAGCGCGGCGACTGTTCTTCAATGACGAGAATACTGGAATTGGATGCTGGTGGTCTGGACAGAGGAGCGCACGGCTCGGGAAGCTTCGACGGTGCAGACAACGAGGGAGCTCGACGCAGGAGGGCGAGCAGGGCGCTTCGGCCGGGCGAGCAGGAGGCCGCGCAGAAGACTTGCGCGAGCAAGGAACTCGGCAAGCTGGAGCACCACAGAGTCGAGGACGAGTAGGGAACAGCATCTCGACACCCAAGGCTAACCAGCAGGAGGCTCCGTGAGCTCCATGGCGTTCGACACAAAAAAATAGGAGGCCGAGAGAAGCAGAGGACTGAAAGACCCGGAGCGCGTAGAACAAATCCATGGCCAGCCTATTGAAGGAGCAGAGGCTAGGGGAGGACCACGGCGCTAGGAAGAAGGCTAAGCCGGAGCTCCGCAGCGCGCAGGGAGAACACTAAGCTCGCACGCAGGGGAAGGGGCCGAGCAGGTCCAAGCGCCAGCCATGGAGGGACCTCGGAAGAGAGAGAGAGAGGGTCGCGAGCTGGAGGAGCGGCTGGGTGCGCTGGAGCAGCTGGATGAGGTCGCGGCTGGGCGAACTGGAGGGAGGAACGCGGCGTGAGAGAGCTGGGCTACGGCGGCCATGGATTGGAGCAGACATCCGACGTGAGGCTCCAAGGCTTCGTGTGATGGTTAAAAGCAAGGATCGAGCTATTGCCAGGATGATGTGGATAAGGAAAAGGAAGGCTCGCAGGAGACTCATCCGATTTAGTAAGCGGCGCAGGGATAAGAACAACGCAGAAAAAAATCAACCGGGAGCAAGCCTAAACGGTAGAGAAAAAATCTGAGAAAAAGGTATTTTGCCAATGCTTGACGTGTATAAGACTGATGGAGAAATTAGAGATAGAGCAGTGGCCAGAATATTGGTGTCTAGATAAGTGAAGAAGGATAAGAAGGTCCTGATGTGGAGGAGACATGGACCATGAGCTCTATTATAGAGATCTCATGGATCATGTGATGCCTAGTTTGGATTAGAAAAGAAAATGGCGAGGATAAGTGAAAGAATGGCGGTGGCTGAAGTAAAAGAATGTTTTCTTCTCATATAATCTTATTAAATAAAGAATACATAACTAACGGGATTTGAACGACGTTGAAATGATTCAGACCAAAATAACATTGACAACAATATTTGGATACAATTTGATTTGGTAAATTCTTCTGGAGTCAGATGAATTTTTATCAGTTATTTATTTTTCTAGATGTAGATCTAGACGAGAAACACACAGACCGAGCCAAGAAGATCACCTTTGGTATTTAGACTTTATTGTGGAATTCGAATGAGTTTGTTTGAGCAGGAGGTAAACTGACTGGATTACACCAATTTCGGCTTCAATATTTTTAGACTGTGCTTAATTCGGTGGATACTCTCATTGCTCAGAATGAGTGTTCGAGTTTGACACTATATAAATGGGTTAGATTAACATGTTATCCGAGATACACATATTAAGTTTTCTGCAGTTACAAACAGGGAAATAGATTAACTATAAATACTCGGTTTCAGCTCTTATCATCTCGGTCCGATTTTATTTGTTTGGGACGAACTCAGAGGGTTGAACTAAATTCTCAAATTTGCCTTTGCGTGATCGATGAATTTTAAATAATCACCAGACGCACCGATTTTCGGAATAACAATGTTTCGAACATCACGAAAATTTAGGAAGAGCCCGGATAGATAAAAATAACAATGATTTCGCGCTCGCGACAAACGAAACAGATGCAAAATGAAAATCACGATAGACGGAGATGATAAAAATTTAACGTCCATTTATCCACTGATATTACGTGCTTAAATCCGTACTCGTTGTCGAGCGGAATATAAACACCTGGGGTGTTACAAATCCGATCCAATCGTACCAAAATCATGCATCCCCAATCCATCCAGACTATTTATTTTGTGACCCATTTAAAAGCTCATTATTTTAGCACAATCCACCTACAGGTTTATTTACTCTAACGCCGCTACCATTTCTTCGTCACCCATGTTCATCTCCCTCTCGGCGCCGGCGCGGTACACAGACGATAGGAACCTAAAATCCACAACACCGCCTTCTCCCTCCATCCACTGATGGGCTCCACGCCTCAGCCCATGGCTGTTCGCGTCCTCCTCCACGTCGTTGCCTTCGGCATCGCTGCCACGGGTGGATCTAAGCCCTGGGCACTATGGTTCAAGACCATCGCGTCTAGAGGACGAGCGAGCCATGAAACTCACGAGGCTGCATGCGAGGGAGCGACAAGTGGTGAGGCTACGAGCGCGAGGGTGAGGCTACGCCTGCGCATGAGCGAACGACACAGGTCCAACACTACCGAATCGAACGCTCTGCCGAGTGCCTGAAGCACTCGGCAAAGCCTGAAAAACACTCGGCAATGTCTTTGCCGAGTGTGACACTCGGCAAAGAGATCTCGGCGAACAGTACATCGGCAACGGCTTCTTTGCCGAGTACTTTTTATCGGGCACTCGACAAAGGCAAAGACTTTGCCGAGTGCCACTAGCCCGCACTCGGCAAAGGGTCTACCAGCGGGGCCCTTTGTCAGCTTCTTTGCCAAGTGCTCTAGGAGGCACTCGGCAAAGCTTGCCTCTTTGCCGAGTGCTAGGACCACAACACTCGACAAAGAAGCTTTACCGGTGCCCAGGTGTTGCTTCTCTGCCGAGTGTTATGGCCCTGACACTCGGCAAAGCACCTCTTTTTCAACCAAATGAACCTAAGAGCTTCCTTGCAAACTGGGCATGGGAACTTACCGTGAACACACCAGGCGCAGAATAGCCCATACGCCGATAAGTCATGCATGGAGTACTGGTACCAAACATGCATTTTGAAGTTTGTCTTCATAGCTTGGTCATACGTCCATACCCCATCCTCCGAAGCACATACCAATTCATCGATCAAAGGCTCCATGTACACGCCCATTTTATTCCTCGGGTGTCCAGGAATTATCAACGACCCGAATATATTCTGCTTTGGAAAGCACACACCGAGGGGAGATTGATTGGGATAACAACCACGGGCCAACATGTGTACGGGGCAGCGCTCATTCCATAGGGATTGAACCCATCTGTGGCCAGCGCAACACGTACATTACGAGCCTCTTCGGCTTTCTCACGGTGAAAGGCATCAAAGTGTTTCCATGCTTCACCAATGGATGCGTGCACCATCTTGTTAGGATTGTATCGTTTTCCATTTTTGTGCCATGTCATCTGTTTCGCGGATTCCTCGGTCATGTATAAACACTGGATCCTCGGTATGAACGGAAGGTGCTGTAGGATTGTCAAGGGATGTCGAGCTGCCTCTTATGTCCATCACCAGAGTCTACCTCTATGAACCTAGACGATTTACACTTTGGACAGTACTTTGCCTCCGCGTATTTTTTCCTAAATAGCACGCAGCCCTTCGGAGAAGCATGTATCTGCTCATACGTTATCTTGAGTGCACAAAGGAGTTTCTGTGTCTCATACATGCTCTTTAGAAGAACGTGATCCTCTGGAAGCAGGCTGCCAATAACCATCAATAAGCCATCGAATGCGTCTCGACTCATGCTGTACTGCGACTTGAATGCCATTACATGCCCAATGGCATCCAGTTGAGAAACCTTTGTGTGGCCATGAAGGGGCTTCTATGCCACGTCAAACATGTCGTAGAATGTCTTTGCAGTCGACTCTGGCTCGTCATCCATACATTCTCCGGTGTACTGTGCCTCGTGATAATCGTTCAACATATCCGCTACCCCGCATCAGCATTATAATGCTTGACACGTTGTCTCAGCACCTCCTCTCTCGTACGATGCGCTTCACCGTGAAAGATTCACCGAGTATAGCCCGACATAAATCCATTCTTCCAAATATGTTCTACCATGGACTTGTTTGATTTTCTTTTTCGGTTGGCACATTTGCTGCATGAGCATGAGACTAGACTTGCTCATTTAGCAGCTTCGCCATATGCCCGTTCCACGAAATCATCGGTCTTTCTAATCCATTCAGGGGTGACATCATTCCTTCCTACACAGCCCGTGTACATTTACTCACGGTCCTCCATCCTCTAACAGAAGCCTATCAATAGAAAATTTCGGCAGCACCTCCCCTGCACGGGGAGGTTTCAAAATCCTGTAAATAAAAGTATCAACACGATGGCTAACATCCACGTATAATTCAACGACACGATGGCTGACAATCACATCTACATATATTCAATCCATGAGAGATAACACAACAAACTACATAACTACATGCAAACTACATTTATATTATATATACTACATGGAAACTAAATTAATATGAAAACTACATTTACATGATTTACATGTTTCATTCACAAATTCTCAACGAGACTATAGGACACATCCTATCATCTAATCAATAATAAATACAAAGTGACACATAATAAATACAAAGCTAGATCATGGACAAATTCATATCTAGACAGTGGAGATCGTCGGGGGGCTAGGGAACTGACGAGGCACGACAGCGGTGGTCGGGGCCGGGGACAAGCGTGGGCGCCGGCGGTGGTGCGTCGGGCGCGGATCATGGTTGTGCGCAGTGCTGGCGGCGATGGGGGCGGTGGAGAGCGACGGCGATGGGGGCGGCGGAGATGGCGCGGCAGGGTGGCGGAGCGCGGGAGTGCGGGGCAGCGACACGTGGGAGCAGGGACCGGCTAGGCGGCGGCGTATGAGTGAGGCGAGAGACAGAGTGAGCGAACGGAGAAGACACTAGGCTGTAATATCCACCGGCTTTGCCGAGTGCCAGATCACGGGCACTCGGCAAAGATTTTTTAATTTAAAAATACACTTTGCCGAGTGTTCTGGATCTGACACTCAGCAAAGAAGTCTTTGCCGAGTGCCCACTGCCAAGTACTCGGCAAAGAATTTATTACTCGGCAAAGAATTCTTTTGCCGAGGTCTCGCGTCTAACACTCGGCAAAGAATGCTTTGCCGAGTGCCATTCTTGGACACTCGGCAAAGTATTTTTTTATAATTTATTTTTCTTACCAAACTTTTTTGGTATGTTGCTACACTATATAGACCTACATGTACCATTTTAGCATAATTATAAAAGTGTTTGCTATAACTATTCGATTTAGTTCGTTTAATTGAATTTCTTCGAATAATTCAGATTTAAACTGCAAGTCACTCGAAAAATAGAAAATCGTGAATGCAAAATGATATCCGTGTTAGTTAACACAAGTTACGACTGATTTCAGGAGCAAACCGGAATTTTCGAGCACCATGCTCGCTAAACATGACCGTGAACTTGCCATCAAGTTGTTTAAAAATTGTATAAAACACAAACAAAGTCAAAAACTCATGAAACTTGTACACATGCCATGATATCATATGTAGAGGCTGTGATAAAAATTTGAGAATGTTTCGAGTAAGTTGTGAGACAGTATGTGTAGAAACCTAGCGGGTCTACATTGAAACTCTGATTTCATGTGTAGGTCACTTAGGATTCTACACATAATGCGTCACAACTTTCTCGAAACATTCTCAAATTTTTATCGCAGCCTCTACATATGATATCATTACATGTGGACAAGTTTCATGATTTTCTGACTTTGTTTGTGTTTTATACAATTTTTAAACAACTTGATGACAAGTTCATGGTCATGTTTAGTGAGCATGGTGCTCAAAAATTTCGATCTGGTCCTGAAATCGTTCATAACTTGTGTTAACTAACATGTATATCATTTTTGCATTTACGGTTTTCCATTTTTCGAGTGACTTGCAGTTCAAATCTGAATTATCCGAAGAAATTCAATTAAACGAACTAAATCGAATAGTTATAGCAAACATTTTTAGAATTGTGCCAAAATGGAACATTTAAGTTTAAATAGTGTAGAAACATACCACAATAAGTTTGGTTGGGAAAGGAAAAAAATAAATATACTTTGCCGAGTGTCCAAGGATGGCACTCGAGCGTCAAACACTCGGCAAAGAAGCTTCTTCCGAGTGCCAAAGCTCGGCGCTCGGCAAAGATAACGGCCGTCAGTTGTAGATGGCTGCTGGCGGCTCTTTACCGAGGGCCGCCATTCATCGAGTGTTTGGCACTCGGCCAAGATTTCTTTGCCGAGTGTCCTGCTCTCGGTAAACGCGGTCATTACCGAGAGCAGGACTTCGCCGAGTGCGGCACTCGGTAAAGACTTCTTTGCCGACACTACACCAAAATCATACACTTCCTACAGTTTTTTAACTTCCTACAGCTTTTATAACAAACCATAGGAAATAAATAACTTCCGAGAGGCAACTGGTAGCTCTAGGAAATAAACATAACTTCCTACGGTATTTTATAAAAGCTGTAGGAAGTTAGCTTTCACATGCTGACCCATGCGTGTGATCAAACGAGCCGCTAACTTTCTACGGCCTACTCAAGGAAGTAAGCTTCTCCTGCTAACTTTCTATGGCCTCCTCTAGGAAGTTAGCTTTCAGTTGCTCATCTACGGGTGCGGTCAAACGAGACGCTAACTTCCTACGGACGCATCTAAGAAGTTAGCTACCCATGCTAACTTCCTACGGCCTCCTTTAGGAAGTTAGCCTTTAGATTTTGACCAGTCAAACGAAAAGCTAACTTTCTACGGCCTGCTCTAGGAAGTTAATCAACTTCCTAGAGTACATGTACAACCACTAGGAAGTTAAGTAACTTCCTACGGCTTTACTCTAGGAAGTTATATTTTTTATCTTAACCCATGAATCTACCTTATCTTCCCCTCACTAACCTTTCTCGCTCTCGTTCCTTGCAGCCACCGCCGGCCGTGCCCCACGCCCGCCCACCGTGCTCCACGCCTGCCCTGTCGGTGCCCCCGCCCGCTACGGGCCCTCCCGCACCGCCAGTGCCCCCGTCCGCCAGCCGACCGCCGTGCCTCCGCCCAACCACCGACCGTCGTGCCCCTCCCCGCCCGCTGCGCCCCTCACCGCCCCGCAACGCCCCTCGCCGGCCCGCCTGCGGGCGCCCCCGCCCTGCCCCGCCGACGCCCCAGCCGGCCCCTTGTGCACTGAACAATACTCCATATTCCACTAATGGAGAGCCCAATCGACCTGCTGCCATTGCTCTGTTTATTTACTTGTTTGTCTTTTGCGCTTCTTTAATCTATCTATATGTCGGTTGCTGTTGTAGCCTCTGACCGGTACCAAGAGCTCGTCGTCCTCGCTTCCCTAGCTTTAGCAGGATGTACTACTACTGACTTTAGGGACTGATCAGTCATCATCATCGTGATGAAACCTTATTATTCCATGGAATGCATGACCTAAGTCAGGTCCTTTTCTCATCTCACATGCGTGAATTTGTTCTTTTCGACTATCCACAATGCAAGAGTAAGTAGTTTAAGAGCACAGAAGTTCAATAGATGTGTACAATATTTATGCTTGATTTCATATTTTCATGTGCAAGTATGGCACTATCAGTTTTACTGAAAAATGTATGTTTTTTAACTGAAAGGGTTTGTTTTATGCATATGTGCAGAATCAGCAGCTGTCAATCAGCTTAAACATCAACAGTCTAAACATGGTTTTCATCTCATGGTGAATCGGTGATGGAGACCAGCACAAGCTAATGAGCCAGCCAGTTTTCTGCAGGAAATAGGTTGATGGGCACCGTAAGTCTTCATCCTTTACATCTAAATTTTTAATTCCATGATAAGATGATAAAAAAAGAAACTAGTCCTTCTTAGCGTGAACGCCTGTCAGTGCTCTAACCTCAGCCGTGATGTGGATGCCTTGCTTTGGGCAGTGGATGGATTGATGGATAGAAAACTAAAGGCTACTTTGCTTTGGCATGTGAGGTGAGGCTACCAAGCACACGGTGAGCTGATGATAACACTTGTCGTGCCGTGGGTCTCAGTGGAGGTTAGTTCATGCACCCCCTATCTATTGTTGACGTACGTGCTGGGCCATTAACGGTTCATGGATCATGATGGTGTTTGGCTTTTGGCTGTAGTTCTGAGGTGTCGATGGTGGGGAACAGTAAATTACTACTGTATGTTTGTGTGTGTTTGTTTGGGATGCTGAATTTTACTTGGTTTGTTTTGTAGGTACGGTATCTTGGTGATCGACCTCGACCGTGACACCAAGAATTTTCTTAAGCTTGCCTCAGGTTTGTGATAAGCTAGGTGGTGTATCGTCCTTTTCCCTATTCTGTCATTATGGCTTGTTTTTGCTCCTAGCTTAGCTGGTGTCACCGAGGTATAATCAGATTTATTATGAAACATGTTTTCATAGTATACTTATTTGGTGTCACGTACAGAAGTTGACAAACTTTTCTACAAATCTGATCAAGTTTGAAGTAGAGACTAACTGGTTTTAACAGTCCAAATTCTTAAATTAGTAATATCTAAAGGTTGTCTGTGCAAGTTGAGATAAAGATCCAAACAATTTGGGCCTTGGCCTAACAAATCTACACATGCAAGTGCGATCTGGGCAATGATATTGATTAGGCCCAACAAATCTATTGAGTCTCGGACAGGAGATCGTGGGATCATAAGCTCCTGCACTGCAGTATTTTCCAACACATGCATTTTATTCATTCATTATATATATTGATGATGATTGACATGTATATCGATCAGGTAGCAGCACGGATGGATATTTGCTTCCCATTGCCTACTGCAAATGTGCTTCTTAGTGTATAGCCAACATATAATTTCCCACCGTAATATTTGCTTGATGAACTATCTGGGCAATTAACTTCTGAGACGATAAATGGTTCGTACAAGTGTGAATATGCATAAATGTGAAAAATTGTATCAGGCAAAGACTACTAATTTGTTCTCATTTCTCAAATTGATCCTCCATTTCGCGTTAGTATGTTGCAAAAAACATTCTAACATGTCTTCTAAATGGCCCTACAGTTTGCACCACCACGCTGCAAAAAGTTTCTACACTCCACCAGTGATTGTCACTCACTCCAACGACAATAGGTATGTTGACTCCTGTATTTTAGTACACACCGAATTTCCCAACGCAATATCTGACTATTGAAATGTCAAGGCAATTAATATATGAAACACGAAATGATTTGTACAAGTGTGTACACGCATAAATGTCCATAAAATTATACCAGCCAATTACTACTAACTTATCTTTTAATTGATTATGCAGTTCGATTTAGTAGAAATGCTTGAGGACGCTGACAAAACATATCTCCACTCACCTAGAATTGTCACTCAAATGATAGCTCGTATGTTCTACTCTAAAACTTAATATATTCTTCATTGCAAATACATCTATTTCCATTTTATGCAGACTCACGTTTGTACGTACAAAGTTTCATGTGAAGACACCTAAAATACATCTAACGTTGACAACACAGATGTCGGATTCAATTGTATTGCGAACTAAGATCCTCCATCTACGACTCTACATGCTATTCATTCGTACACATACACACCATGTTTTGTGTAAAAAAATCATATATCTAAAATTCTATATGTTGCTTGTCACACCCGGTTTGGAAGGTAAACCGAATGCGAACCATGCATGTGCCAGGATCAGAAACTCACGTACACAGCGATTACATAATTGGACATCATCACATAATGCTTGAAATAGATAGCGGAAAGGTACTTTATTACATCAAGATGTCCAATACATCCACAAAGTCTAATACATAATCATTGTTCAACATAATTATCAAAGTGCGAAAATACGAAACGTAGATGCTAAGCCTACACAGACAGTTGACTGGGGGTTTGCCACTAAGAAAGAACTAGAACTCGTCGTAGTCCTGGAACTCCTCGAAGTCCTCCATGTTGCCAACTTCACCTCCTGAGCACTGAGAACAGTGGGGACAACCTGGGGTGGGGTGGTTTGTAAAGCAAGGGTGAGTACACATCAACGCACTCAGCAAATGTCCCGTTTGGCTAAAGTGGACTAGCTGTATATGGGGTTAAGGTTAAGCAGTTGCTTTTAGTTGGTCAAGTTTTATTATTATAAGTAGAGCCAAATTTTAGTAATAACCCAGTTATTACCCAAAAGTACTTCCTCAAGTGATGAAATACAAGAGATCAGATTTTATAGCATCATTGTTAATCATTATCATAAAAGTAACCATTGTTCTTCTAATCGAAGAGGATCCCAAGGCTGCTCATAACCGTCAGCACGACTGATACACCAGTTTCTAACCCTCTACAGAGGTTGCACACTTTACCCACAAGCCGTGATTCCCATTCTGCCCGGGGTTCTAGCCTCCCCATTGATCACTACCAAGGTGACCTAGCAGGGTCTCACTACGTAGCCTTTACAAAGATTTCCCAGAGGTCATAGCCGCCCGTTAGGTTTCTCCAGTTTGATAAACACAGTACATCTCCCCAAAGAAAGGGTGACTAACAAAAACCAAATCAAAGAACCTCTGCAACCAACCTTGGCAGAGGAAGTACTGTGCCCGGACCCCATTGACGCCCTTACGGCGAAGCCAACTACTCCTCTGGTTCTTCTAATTAATCAGCTAAGGGCGTCCTATTCCACCCTCATGGTTGCACTGTTATCCCGGGTTGTCACTCCCTAAATAGGTCCTTACGGAGAGGCACTCAGGAAACAGCCTGAGCCCCCTAAAGCAATCACAAGGACCTCATCAGGATAACATCATCGTATCATAAAAGATCACATCATGTTCATTGATTAAGTTAGAGCAATAGCATAAGCTAACCTTGATTAACCCAAAAAGGTAAACAAGGGTGAGGGAAATATAGACTAGTCAATCCTTAGGTTTCAATAAAGTAATGCAGGACAGTGAATTATAAAGTAAAGTCGGACATGGTAGGTCTGAGGACACTTGCCTTCACCAGGTTGTTGCTCAGGGAGGTCTCCAACTACACACTCAGGAACTTCGGACTGCTCGTTGTCTAAATAAAGCGAGCATCCATTCAATACATTTGGAAAGTACAAAAGAACAACACACCAAACATGTACAAACACAGAAATGCATCTTAAAACTCAATTAGGAATTACTGAGATCAAAGTATAACTTGAACTATAACATAACCTACTTTCATTTGGACATAGATTACTATTTCCCTAAGTGTTACTTACAAGTACATAATCATAGTTCAATTCATTTTATTATGACCTAAAAATTAGAACAGGGATGAATTCATGTAACACACATTATTAATCTTACAAGATTAAACATGATTAAATCTCTAAGGTTCTCCTTTTATTTGTTTTATTGAATGAATAGAACTACATCTACATTAGTTCATACTTAATCATAAAAATTAGGATGTGCAGACAGTAAATGAAACCATTGTATTTAAATAAAGAATAATTCTATGAACATTTTGCAATTTGAATCAATAAATTTCGAGATCATACGCAAAAGTTATGAAATAAACAAGTTTGGGAATTCAAAATATGAATTTAGGTCTAATTCTATGAATATTTAAAAGTCTAGGGCTAAATCTGCAAGATTACAGGGGTCCGCGCATGAAAACCAGGGATGGCGGGTTGATTTCTAGTAAACCGAAGGTCTCTTTAATAAAACTACCGCACGAAGGGGTATCGGGCTATTCTAACCGTCAGATCTAAAACCAACGGCTGAGATTAGATCTGCGGCCGAGAGCGCGCGCGCAAGCTAGCACTGACAAGCGGGCCAGGGAGTGTCAGCAACAGAGGGGGAGAACGCGCTGACCGAGCAGGCACAATGCCAGAGGGAAACGGACGGCTGCAGGGGTCCGAGGGGGTTCAAGCGGGTCCGAGGGGGTCCGAGCGGGTCCGAAGGGGGTCCGAGCGGGTCCGACCGGGTCCGAAGGGGGTCCGAGCCGTTCGATCAAGATCGGACGGAGGGAAAACAGACCGGGAAGGATGAGCGGTTGTGGGTGGCGCTGACAGGCGGGCCAGGGCGTCAGGTGCGTGTGCGCGAAGCGGTATCCCACGGTCCGAGTCATTCGATCTGAATCGGACGGAGGGGAAATCAGACTGAGGGAAAACATATGACTGCGGGCGGCGCCGCTCCTCTCCGCAGCGGTGAGGTCGCCAGAGATGAGGCAGGCACGAGCTAGGGTGGCTTTGGGGTCGCTGGAGTTGGGCAGAGGGGAAGAGGGCGCCACGGCAAACTCGATGGCGGGGAAGAGGCCATGAATCCACAGGCAGAGAGGGGAGAGAGGCGATGAGGTGGCCTCGAGCAGGCCGGAGAAACTCCGGTGAGCCATTCCGACCACGGGGAAGGGACTTAAGGCGTGCTAAGGCTTTGGCTAACTTCAGTAGAGACAGGGGTGACACAGATACCTAATCCGGTGAACTAAACCGGGCCAAATCGGTCGGGCACCGTGCGAGCACGACGGACCGCCGCGGCCGAGCACCGACGAAGGCGAAATTGACCGAGCATAGGGCACAATAAGGGAAATTGGGCACGGGGACGGGTGTCTCACCTCGGGGCGGAACTCGGGGAGGCTTGGCGCGGACTCCAGCGAGCTGGATGGTCAGGGACGCGGGCGCGGGTCTCCAGCGATGGCTGGCGGCGAAGGTAGAGCGCGAGAGAGGGTGAGGGTGTGCGAAATGAGGTGAGGGGTGTGCGCGAGGCACAGGCGGGGCTACACGAAGGGAGCTAGACGCGAGGGTGGGCGTCATGGCCGAAAAACTCGGCAACGTGCGCGAGTGCGCATGCGCCAGTCCACGGCGACGCGTAGAGAGGGCAGAGCTGACAGGGCTGGCCCACAGCGCAGAGAGAGAAAAGAGGGACGCTCGGGGCAACGACACGATGACTGGCGATCAGGGCCCGCGAGACAGAGAGAGGGAGCGCGCGGGCGAAGGAAAACTGGCGCCAACAGACTGGCCCCACTGGGTAGCGAGCGAGGGAGGGAGGGCGCGCACGAGGGAGAACTGCCGCTGACAGGCGGGATCCGCCTATCAAACGGCGTGGGCGCGCGGGCGTGCGGCCTGGCTGGGCCGACTGGGCTGGTTTGGGCTGCTTTCTCCTTTTCTTTTTCTTTTCTATAGGGTTTTCAAATCCAAATTTAAACTAGGTTTCAAATTCAAATAAATTCAAACATGTGCAACAATTCAAAGAATATTTTAAGCTCAGCATGATGCAACATGTCATGACTCAAAAGGTTTTTGGCAAAAATAAATAATTAACCTCCACTAGTTTAATCTATTTCTAATCAAAAGGAAAAAGGGAGAAAGAATCTAGGGAGAGGAAAACCTTGAGTGAGAAAAGGAAGATTAACACCTGATTTTGGGTGATAATTAGAAAGAAATTTTATACCCCCAAAATCAGGGTGTTACAGACCTATCCCCCTTAAAAGAATCTCACCCTCAAGATTCAGGGCTGGCTAGAAAAGAGCTCAGGGTATTTGGCTTTCAAATCATCTTCTCGTTCCCAGGTTGCTTCTTCTTCTGAGTGATGGCCCCATTTGACTTTGCACATTCTTATGGTACTTCTTCGAATGACCCGATCTGCTGTCTCCAGAATTTGAGTTGGCTTCTCAATATAAGTCAGATCTTCTTGAACTTCAAGATCCTCTGCTGGCAACTGCTCTTCTGGCACTCTCAAGCATTTCTTCAACTGAGACACATGGAACACATCGTGCACAACTGATAGATTCTCTGGTAAGCTGAGTTTATAAGACACTTCTCCACGTCTTGCTTGAATCTGATACGGTCCAATATAACGGGGTGCTAGCTTGCCTTTCACTCCAAACCTTTTGGTTCCTCTGATGGGTGACACCTTCAAATAGACATAGTCTCCCACTTCGAAACTGAGTCCCCTTCTTCTGGTGTCAGCATAGCTTCGTTGTCTGGATTGCGGTGCCTTTAAATTCTCTCTGACCATTCTGATGTTCTCTTCGGCTTCAAGCAAAATATCTGGACCGAACACTGTCTTTCACTAGGTTGGTCCCAATGCAATGGAGTCATGCAATTCCTCCCATAGAGCGCTTCAAATGCTGACATCTTCAAACTGGCCTGATAGCCGTTGTTGTAAGAGAATTCTGCATATGGTAATCTCTTGTCCCAACCCATCTTGTCTTGCAAAGCACAAGCACTCAACATATCCTCCAGAATCTGATTGGTTCTCTCTGTTTGACCATCTGTCTCCGGGTGATAAGCTGAGCTGAACTTCAAATGCGTGCCCAAAGCTTCATGTAACTGCTGCCAAAAATGAGAGGTGAACTGGGTGCCTCTGTCTGATATTATCTTCTTTGGAACATCGTGCAAGCACACAATCCGAGCCATGTATAACTCTGCCAACACTACGCTGTTATAAGTGGTCTTGACTGGTATGAAATGGGACGCCTTTGTCAAACGATCCACTACTACCTAGATAGAGTCATAACCAGTACGAGTGTGGGGCAAACCGACTATAAAGTCCATTTCGATCTCATCCCATTTCCACTGAGGGATCTGCAACGGTTGCAACAAACCTACAGGTCTCTAATGTTCTGCTTTAATCCTCTGACAACTATCACATACAGCCACATACTCTGCTATCTCTCTTATCATACCGTACCACCAGAATCTTTTCTTCAGGTCTTGGTATATCTTCTCACTACCAAGGTGTATAGAGTATGTTGTCTCATGGGCTTCCTTGAGAATCAGTTCCCGGATCGATTTGATGTCGGGAACACATAGTCTGTTCTTGAACCAAACCACTCCTTCTGCATCTTCATGGAAATCCTTGCCTTTCCCATCTATGATCAGCTGTAGGATCTCGTTGATTTTCTCATCATCATTCTGACCTTTCCTGATACCTTGCTCTAGATTGGGTTCCAACTCAATTGTCACCCCTTGGGTGTTGTTCAGAAATCCAAGACTCAACCTGTCGAATTCCTTCGCTAGCTCATACGACATCGGGTGAGCGGCCAACATATTGACTTGACTCTTCCTGCTAAGAGCATCTGCAACCACATTTGCTTTGCCTAGGTGATAATGAATCTCCAGTTCATAATCCTTGATCAAATCTAGCCATCTTTGCTGCCTCATGCTTAACTCTGACTGAGTGTATATGTACTTGAGGCTCTTGTGGTCCGTGTATATATCACACTTCTGCCCATAAAGATAATGTCTCCAGGTCTTCAATGCATGAACCACGACTGCTAACTCTAGATCATGAGTAGGATAGTTCTTCTCATGAATCTTCAAATGTCGGGACGAGTATGCCACTACTCTCCCGTCCTGCATCAACACACATCCCAGTCCGGTGTACGAAGCATCACAGTATACTGAGAATGGCTTGCGAACATCTGGCAGAACTAACACTGGTGTTGTTGTCAACTTCTGCTTCAACATCTCAAATGATTCTTGGCACGCTGGGGTCCACTTGAACTCAACCTTCTTTGCTAGCAGGGCAGTCATTGGTCTGGCAATCTTGGAGAAACCTTCAATGAAACGCCGATAATAACTGGCCATTCCGATGAAACTCTTGATTCCTCAGACATCTTTTGGTGCTTTCCAGTCCAGAATCGCTGCTACCTTCTTTGGATCCACAGCTAGTCCATCTCGGTTTATAATATGACCCAAGAATAGAACTTCGCTGATCTAGAACTCGCACTTGCTAAGCTTGGCGTACAGCTGACAATCTCGTAGCCTTTGAAGTACTTTCCTCAAATGCTCCTTATGCTCTTGCTCATTCTAGGAATAAATAAGAATATCATCAATGAATACCACTATGAACTTGTCGAGGTAGTCCATGAACACACTGTTCATCAAGTACATGAAGTAGGCTGGCGCATTTGTCAAACCGAATGACATGACCGTGAACTGATACAGTCCATACTTGGTGATGAATGCTGTCTTCGGTATATCTGAGGTCGGATTCTGAGCTGATGGTAACCTGACCTCAGATCTATATTTGAGAACACACTGGCTCCTCTCAACTAATCAAATAGGTCTTCAATTCGAGGCAGAGGGTACTTGTTCTTGATAGTGACTTCATTCAAGGCTCTGTAATCGATGCACATCCTCTTCGTGCCAACCTTCTTCTCCACAAATAACACTGGGGCTGCCCAATGTGAGGTACTTGGTCTGATGTAGCTTTTCTCTAACAACTCATCAATCTGCTTCTTGAGTTTCACCAACTCTGGTCCGGACACTCGATAAGCTCTCTTAGAAATAGGGGCGGTGCCTGGGATAAGCTCTATGGCAAATTTGACTTTCCTTTCAGGTGGCATGCCTGGTAACTCTTCATGGAATACATCAGGGAATTCTGACACAATCCTAATTGCCTCAATCTAATTGGACTCCTTGTCATCTACTGATAAATGGTGACAAGCTCCTTCTTCTAGTTCAGGTAAGTACAGCTTGGTTACTACTTCCTTTCCGGATGGGGACACCAACTTAAATGTTCTCTTGTCACAACTGACAGTGGCTTGATTTCTGTGTAGCCAATTCATCCCTAGGATGACATCTAACCCTTGAGTTCCCATTACTACTAGGATAGCGGGGAAGGCTATCCCCCTTATTTCAATCCTTAGATTCGGTCAAATCCTATCGAACTGAACTTTTCCCTCAACTGAATTAACTCTCAAAGGTGGGAATCATTGGCTCTATGAGGATGTTATGTGATTCTACCCAAGATGTAGAAACAAAAGAATGTGTGGCACCAGTATCAAATAGTACTTTTGCTGGGTAGGATTTGACTGGAAACATACCTACTGCCATGTCTTGAGCGTCCTGGATTGCTCCGGCCTCCAGGTGATTCACCTTTCCACGGTTGTAGGCCTGACCACGGACTCCTGGTGCTTGCTATGGCGCTCCTTGTCTTGCAGGGACATTGACTGTTGGCGGTTGCTGGGCTACTTTCTTTGGACAATGATTCGCCCAATGGCCATGTTCACCATAGTGGAAACATGCACGACTTCCTCCTTGAGCTGGCACTACTTGATTGTTCTGGTTGGTTGCTGGGGTAGGAAGACGGGCTGCCTGGTTGTTCTGACACTGGTACTGATTTCCTCCAGGTTGGGTGCTCTGACGGTACTGCTGCTGCTGCTGAGGAAACTGCCTCTGATACTGCTGCTGCTGGTTCTGACACTGATGCTAGTGCTGATGCTGGTGACCTGGCTTGAATTGCTGAGGTGGGTTGCCTGAGTAGCGAGGACGACTGCTACTCCCATCCTGAGGTCCACCAAACTTGTGTTTCTTGTCCTCCATCTCCCGACGCTTCCTTTCAGTCATGATTGCTCTGTCGATCAAATGCTGGAAGGTGGGGAAAGTGTGGTTTATCAGCTGATAGTGGAGAGGGTCAACCAATCCTCTCAAAAAGCGGTACTGCCTCTTTGCATCTGTATTAACATCTTCTAGGGTGTAACAGGACAGCTGCAAAAACTTATCCCTGTACTCACTAACGGACAAGGGACCTTGCTTCAGGGCGAGAAACTCCTCCTTCTTCATTATCATCAGTCCCTCGGGCACATGGTAGCGACAAAAGTTGTCCCTGAACTCCTCCCAAGCGATGGCTTCAGGGTTGGCATGGGTGGCAAGGTAGGACTCCCACCAAGACTGTGTTGCTCCCCTCAGCTGTCGGGGACCATACAACATCTTCTCACGGTCGTTGCACTGGGCAGTGTGCAACTCACGCTCCACGGTACGCAGCCAATCTTCCGCGTCCATGGGATCAGCAGAGTGGGCAAAAACAGGGGGATGGCCCCTCATGAATTCTGCCCGCTTGTCTCTGGGCACTTGTGGCATCTGGACTTGCACTGTGCCTGCTGCATAGCTGCTAATGTCTGACCAATTGCCTGAACTGCCTAGGTCTGCATCAAGAACATCTACTCGATAGTCATCAGGGGTGGTGGTGGCAACTGGTGCTGCTGGGCTGCTTCCTCTTGAGGTGCCTGCTTGTAACGCCCTGAATTTGGGGGTAGAATTTTTTTTTCTTCTTTTCTCTCACCAAATTCGGGCGTTACCCTTTCCTTTTCCCTTTTCTCCTCGCCAAACCTTGATCCTTTCCAAAGTAAAGCGGGATTCGGCTTGAGATCCCATGAAAAGCAAAACCCTAAAATACTTTATTTTGTGTGATGCACCATGCCGAACCATGCATACTTTTTGATTGTTTTAAAATGTAAATGCATTCATCTAGAGAAGTAGATTTTAGAAAAAAGGAAAAACCTTTTTTTCTCTCTTTCCCCCTCCTTCCCCATTTTTGGCCCAGCCACCCCTCCCCCGTGCGCCCGGCCCAGCCGGCCGGCCCAGCCGTGCCCCCCTCCTCCCCCCGCCGAGGGCCGGCCCAGCCGCCCCCTCCCTTTTCCCCCCCAAAATTTCCCTCCCTCCCTCTCTCTCTCCCCTCCCCTACCCTAACCGCCGCCGCCCTCTCCCTGCCCTAGCGCCGCCGCCGCCGCTCCCTCCCCAGCGCCGCCGCCGTGCCGCCCTCCCCCGCCGCGGTGAGGCCCTCCCTCCCCCTCCCCTCTCCTCCCTCCCTTCCTCCCCCTTCCCCCTCTCGTCGGCGCCCTCCCCGCGCCGTGGGCGCGCTCGCCCCGACCCCGGCCTCGCCCGCCCGGCCGCCCAGCCCGGCCGCCCGGCTCAGCCGCCTCCGCCGCCCCCATCCCGCCGCGCCCGGCTCCCGGCTCGGCCATCCCGCGCCGGCCCCCGTCCCGCCGCGCCCGGCCTCCGGCTCGGCCGTCCCGCGCCGGCCCCCGCCCTACCGCGCCCCGACCCTGGCCTCGCCCGCTCGGCCGCCCTCGGCCCCCTCGTCCCCGACCTCGGCCGGCCCCGGCGAGCCCCGCCCCGGTTCGGCCGCCCCCCGGCGAGCCCCGCCCCGACTCGGCCGCCCCGTGGCGAGCCTCGCCCCGGCTCGGCCGCCCCCACCGCGCCCGTCCTCGGCGAACCCCGCCCCGGTTCGGCCACCCCCGCCCCGTCCCGGCCCCGGCCGTCCCGACCATGGCGGCTCGACGCGCTCCCCTGCCCGCGACGTCGCCGTCGCCCGTGTTCGCCCGCCCGCCCCGGCGTGCTGCCGGCGTGCCTTGCTCGTGTCGTGATGGCCCCGGCGCGGCCTCGAGCTCGGCCCAGCATGCCTTTGGCGCGCGGCCTCGAGCTCGGCCAGCGCACGGCCCCGACGCGTGCGCGACTCGTTCGCGGCACGTTAAGCGTGGCTTTGCGCGTGCGCGTGTTCGCGCAGCGTTTTGGCGTAGTTCGTCGTGCTCGCGACGTGACGCATAGCGCCCTTTCGCGTTCACGACACGATCGTCTACCCCCTAGCCACCCGTCTACCCCCCCCCCCCCCCCCGTGTATTCCGTGCGTAGCAAATCGTGTTATGTAATTAATAAATGGAAAACTCAATTTGGAATTTGGTTACGTTAGTTAATTCATATAGTTAATCATCTATCTCGTTTAATGTTAATCTACTAAAAGTGGTCACGCTTACGTTAGTGCATGTAGCTAATCCTTATTATTGAGGCTAAGCAGAACTAGAGCACGTAACGTTTAGTTATTCGTTTACCCGTAGTGCGTCTCGGGCATAAGCTTTAACCCTCGCGAGACCTTTCCCCGCCCCTTTCTAACCATGGTAAATTCATTATCGTATGTGATATTCTATGCATATTTACTTTATTTGTTCTCTTGCATGGTGTACTGTTTGTTTCCTTATTTCAATGGATGGATGTATGTATGTTTGCAACCGCATAGAGAACGATCCGGTTGAAGAGCCCGAGGAACTCACAGGAGAAGCCCCTGAGCAGTAGTCGGTTGGTGGAGGCAAGTGTCCCTTGACCTATCTCTGTCCTATTCATTCTTTAATTCACCTCCCGCATTACACATTTATACTTAAGGATTGACTAGCTTTTGTTATCCATGTCCTTGTTGTTGGTGACTTGTTCTCAAATGCTTCGGATTAAGAACAAGGCAACATATAAAGTGTTAAATGATAAGGTCCTTCGTCCTTTTAAACATTATTTCCCTTCGGGATATAATGTGTTCCGGACGAAGGTCACAAACAATATATTTTCGTAAACGCAATAAGCTATGACGAAGGGCATACACGCAACATAAAAAGTAATATAAGTATTTAGGTTTTATCACAATGTCATTTCTATTTTATTATCATATAACAATAGAAATGACTTCAAATTACAAGTGTACCTTTGGATTGCAGGAAGACAAAAGTACAAGGATGACGCAAAAGCAAATGCCAAGTCAGCGTGAACAGTACGGGAGTACTGTTCATCTATTTATAGACGTGGGACGCAGCCCATGTAAAATTACATTCATGTCCATTACATTTGCTAATGACTTATGGGAATCTGTCAAGACCTAAGTAGTCTTTTCATCTTTAAGTCGGTTCCCCTTTCTGCTATCGCGACGAAGCTTTCCTGCGAACAGCTTCGGCTGTGCACCATCCTTCGTACATCTTGGTAATCAGCCCGTCCTCCATCTCAATCCCCCTTCGTCTGGCTTAAGCTTCGTCCTGACCGTATTCCATGTTCATAATTCTGAGTCCGAAGATACCTGTTCATATAATCCACTTGAAAAACATTGTCAAATCATGTTTTTGAGGACCTTCGGAGGACGAAGGCCCCCAACAGTAGCCCCTCGCAATGTTAATTTGTTAATGATAAATTCAGATTGCGATATGGACGAAGGCCTTAAGCCGAAGGTCCGAAAAAACACCTTCCCTTTGCTAGAATAGCAAAAGTCACCGACACGCGGGACCACACAGTTTCCACCATATCGAGTGTATAAATAGGAGCCCGGCACAATTTGTTCGAAACGCTTTCTTGCCATCTGCTTCCGTTCACTAAATTTTTAGCTCTTGCGCACCAGAATTTGCTGATCTTTTGGTTTTTAAGCTTCGGCCTTGAAAACAGTTTTTTAGTGTTTCCGAAGATGTCTGAAGATAAGAAGGTCACTGCTGAGATGAAGCTGAGTCTCGACGAAGAGAAGAACTTGGGGTTCCTTATAGCAATGGCGGAGACTAATACGGAAAAAATCACCAAGGAGATTCTGGAAGGTCTGTCCGAAGATACTGGTGACAGCGACAGTTATGATGCAGAAAGCTGTGGGGGAGAGTCCGAAGATCGACCATGGCGGCCAAGTCACACGGTTTTCGGGAAAACCACTGTTAAGCAGAGTCATATTGACAATATGAGGGGGAGATATTTTCGAGATATATCTATTGTGAGGGCTGATGCTGGAGAAAAAACTTCTCCCACTCCCGAAGAAGATGAAGTCATAATCTTCTGAAGCTTTCTCAAGGCTGGGCTTCGATTCCCCCTAAGCAGCTTTGTTGTCGAAGTCCTGAAGACGTTTCAAATCTACCTTCATCAAATTACTCCCGAAGCTATCATTAGAATGGGGATCTTTGTCTGGGCTGTAAGGAGCCAAGGTTTGGAACCAAATGCTAAAAGCTTTTGCAACATTCATGAGTTGTTATACGAGACGAAGCCCTGGGGGAAAGAACAATATCACAACAACTTTGGTTGCTACAGCTTCGGTGCCCGCACCGGGTCAAGCTGCCCCGTGCCAACCTTTCGGAAGAGGTGGCCCGGTGCCTGGATGACAGAATGGTTTTATGTAAAGAATGACTTGACAGCGCAGGAAGATATTAAAAGTATCATTATGCGCCCCATCTGGCAACGCTTCGGACTCCGAAAGCCGAAGGTTGAGATGGATGAGGCAGCCGAAGAATGCCAGAGAGCCTTCGGAGTAATCTGCTCTTTTATTGGGACAAGGGACTTGGTCCAAGAGTATATTGCGTTCAGGGTGTGGCCACTTGCAGGAAAGTGGGAAATGCCGAAGGAGACCATCAAAGAGTCCGACGAAGGCGGACTGGTCAGATTGAAATACACATTCAAATACGGGGATAAGTTTGTTGAACCTGATGACGACTGGTTGAAAAGCATTGAAACATTAAGTGACGAACTGCTTGGGGTGTATTCGAAGGCCGAGAACACTGCATTATCGGCAGCCTTCGGAGGCCGAAAGAAGAAAAGGCTCAACCGGGTATTTGATGCAATCGGGTTTGTCTACCCTGACTACCATTATCCGGTGCCGGGCCGCAAAAGAAAAAATACTTCTCCTGCAACAGAAGTTGCCACAAGTGCTTCTAGTGAGCCAGCGCCGCAAAGAAAAAAGATGAAGGTGCTCACCCACCGAGCACGTTTTATTGAGCCGGCCACAGTGCCAGAATTTATTGGTGAAGTCTCTTTGGCCTCTGAAGCTACAGAACCAGCTCCAGTGCCGAAGATAGAAGAAAAAACTGAAGCGCCTTCAGCAGAGAAGGCAGAAAAACCGAGAATTGAAGAACCAAAAATATTGGAAATCTTAAGTCCTTCAGCGAGTGTTGAGACAACAACAAAAAATCAAAAGGGGCCATCGATGACTCCAAAAATAAAAAGAATGGTGAACGTGCTAGATGTTTTGGAGACAATTAAGTCTTCAAGCACAACTCCAAAGAAGACTGTTGAACTTGCTGAAGCGTCTACTGAAGCTTCGAAGCAACAACTGGAAGCTGAAGCTGGGTCTTCAGAGCCCACCAAGGAACAATCTTTGGAAACCGAAAAAATAAAAATGTCAGAAACAGTTTTGGTTGAAGAGATTGACACTGCCTCCCCCGAAGCTCCTTCCAACATATGCGATTACATCGTGCGACATGCTTTGGGGAAGAAATTATCTGAAGAAGAGACTTTTGAAGCCAATCACTATGCTAGAGAGTTAAAATATCCGAAGGGGGCAGTAGTGTTCAATGGGACAAATGAAGATGACTTCCTATACTGCCTCCCTGATAACAAAGAATTATCTGTCTGCCGGGAGATGGCTAGAAGTATGGGGTTTCCAAAGCTCGAAGCTGGATTAAGTGCTATGACGAAGGAGGATCTCGCGGACAGTCTTGCGTATAATAGCCTAAAGGTATGGGAATTTTGCGCTTGAGAATTTTTTAATTCGTAACTCATTCTTTTATTCTTATACCAACTTTTTTTTACATGCAGGGTTTAATCCTAAGCAACGCATTGAGAGCACAAAAGAGTGCCGAAGATGAGAGCTATAAAATTGCGTTCAACAACCTTCGGTCAGAAGTTATTAAACTGAGAAACGAAGCTCTGGAAAAGGATAAGATTCTGCTTACATTGGTAGACAAGGTAAAAAAGGACGAAGCTGCCTCAAAGGTCCAGGCCGAAGCCCAAAAACGTGAGATTAAAGATCTTCAAAAACAACTAGCTAGAGCTAAAGAGGAACGTATGCTCGAAGAAACAAAACGAGAGCTTAGCGACCAACTGGCCAATCATTTAGAGATAAGTGTTAAGGAGCTTCGTGCATCGCAGAGAAAATGCTATGTTAAATCTATAGAATGCGTCAAAAAGATAAAATCCAGCTTCGCCAGCGTTGGCGCATTCTCTAGTGAAGAGAATTTCTCAAGAGGCAATCCCGAAGGTCCACTGGAATGGATCAGCCACGAAGCAGAGGCCTTCGAGGAAATCCTGAGTAGCCGCAGTGATATCTGCGCTTTTTCGGGTGCCAGAGGAGTTGCTACTGTTTTGGAGAGGAAAGGTTGTGAGCATGTAAAATCTTTAGCTCAGTCCGAAGCTACCTTATCCTCCGAAGACATCAAAGACCCCTCGGCCGAAGCAAGCATGGTTGGTGGTAAATTCTTTACTGATATCTAGGACAACGGCGGCCGAGAAATGGCGCAAGAAATTATTCAAAGGAGTGAAAAAGGCATCCATGATGCTAGGAAAGTGACAGAGGTTGCCGAAAAAAGTACAGAGCCCGAAGGGCAAATAGGTATTAATTAGTCGTTCTTATTGTGTTGTAATTTTTATTTCAAACTTTGTTCGCGGTTTGTAATAGTAATGTAGAAATATTCTCTTCCCTCAGAACCTGCTGGATCGTCTGCTGACCCTCACACGAAAGGGGATGACGAGATTAAACAAATGGCCGAAGCTATCATGGATAAAGTTGTTGAACAACTTCTAAATGAGGCTGCCGAAGTAGTACTAAGAGAAGACTAGATGTTATTAGAAAAAACATTTGAAGTGTGATCTATGTAATATTTTGTACATTTGAATGTAATATACAAGTCTCTTTTCATTATTCAATTCTTTACGATGCATGAAATTCTACATACATACCATTTTTGAGCCTTCGGCAAAAAAACACCTTCCCTTCTTTTCATGCTTCGTGAAGAAGACATTCTCCGTTAATACTATTCTGATGAATCACGTCCACGCTTCGTGAAAACATTCTCCGAAGCTGTACAATTTCGATATTACTCTGATGAAGCACGTCCATGCTTCGTGAAAACATTCTCCGAAGCTGTACAATTTCGATATTACTCTGATGAAGCACGTCCATGCTTCGTGAAAACATTCTCCGAAGCTGTATTCCGAAGATCATCATTGTATTCCCTCGTGACTTTACACAATTTTCACTTTCTCAAAGCGTCCTTTCGAAGGTTGATACTGTGTCCCCTTCTTTTGCCATATGCAACATGATGTATGATGCTTATGCTATGCAAAATGATGCGATGATGCTATGTTATGTAGATGACATTTGTTCCGAAGATACACACATATCCCCGTAAAACATAAAATATCTTTATATCAGCGCTGACTTTTCGCTGTAAGCTCTGCATTCCCTTAGGAACGTCTTTGGAGCTTCTTCGCCTTTTACTTAGGCGGTATCAGCGTTGACTTTTCGCTGTAAGCTCTGCATTCCCTTAGGAACGTCTTTGGAGCTTCTTCGCCTTTTACTTAGGCGGTATCAGCGTTGACTTTTCGCTGTATGCTCTGCATTCCCTTAGGAACGACTTTGGAGCAGAAAACTTACACTGCGCTCCCTTTGGAACGGCTTTTTATAACTTCGGCAACTTACTCTGCGTTCCTTAGAACGACTTTTTGTTGCTTCGAAAGATTTTCAATAAGTCGAAGGTTCTCCTTGTTATCGTAAATTTTTAAGCTTCAGCAACTTAAGCCTGTGAGGAAAATAGGTTTTCTTCGTGACCAACAACGAAACTATTACATGAAAACTGAATTGTTCTTTATTACACAGAAAATAGAACTAAATGGAAAAGACTGCTATCAAGGTAGGATATTTGTCAATAAATGTGCTTCGACTCTGGCAAAGTGCTATTGACTGTGCGAGCTTCGGATTGTTCTCTGAGGTCCCTTTGGTGTGGAACATATTGGCTTCCTTCCGGCTGTTGGCCTTGTTGCAGCGGTGGTGGAGGCGGGGGCTGTTGCCATGAAGCCTGAGGTTGACTTGCCGAAGCTACAGAAACTGCAGGGTGGTTGCCCACGTATTCTGGGACGTAAGGCTGATGGTACGAAGCAGTATGCATGACCTGCTTCGGCTGGCCCTGCTGCACTGCAGCTTCTGCTAGCTCCTTTTGCTTCTGGATGGTAACATGGCACATCCTGGTGGTATGGCCCTTGTTTTCACCACAGAATAAGCAAAATACTCTCCTTGGTTGATCTCCAAATCTTCTGCCGAAGCCCCTGGCGCCTCTGCCTCTTGGAGCTGGTGGCCGGAAGAAATTTTGCTGTTGCCCCGAAGCCTGTGAGGAGCACTGCGGCCTGTTCTGCTGACTCCCCTTATCATCATTTTGAATAGAGTTGTGGATGGACCTGACATGCCTCGGGTAGAATCTTCCTCCGAAGCCCCTGGTCATTTCAGAGAATCTGAAAGCCTCCTCCCTTCTTTGGCGAAAATCATTGTCGGCACGAATGTATTCGTCCATCTTCTGGAGCAGCTTCTCCAAAGTCTGAGGAGGCTTCCTAGCAAAGTATTGAGCTGAAGGTCCAGGACGAAGCCCCTTGATCATGGCTTCAATAACAATTTCATTGGGCACCGTCGGTGCCTGCGCCCTCAAACGCAAGAACCTTCTGACATACGCCTGAAGGTACTCTTCATGATCCTGAGTGCACTGGAACAAGGCTTGAGCAGTAACCGGCTTCGTCTGAAAGCCTTGAAAGCTGGTTAACAACATGTCCTTCAGCTTTTGCCATGAAGTGATCGTTCCTGGTCGAAGGGAGGAATACCAGGTCTGAGCAACATTCCTGACGGCCATAACAAAAGACTTTGCCATGACTGCCGCACTGCCACCATACGAAGACACTGTTGCTTCGTAGCTCATTAAAAACTGCTTCGGGTCTGAATGGCCATCGAACATGGGAAGCTGGGGTGGCTTGTAGGTCGGAGGCCAAGGTGTAGCCTGCAGCTCAGCGGACAGGTGAGAAGCATCATCGAAAACAAAATTTCCATGATGGAAATTGTCATACCAGTCATCTTCGTTGAAGAAGCCCTCCTGATGAAGGTCTTTTTGTTGAGGCCTTCTGTTCTGCTCATCGTGAGTAAGATGGCGAACTTCTTCGGAAGCTTCGTCTATCTGTCTTTGCAGCTCAGCTAGCCTGGCCATCTTTTCCTTCTTCCTTTGTACCTGTTGATGAAGCATCTCCATATCCCTGATCTCTTGGTCTAGCTCATCCTCCTGAAGCGTCGGGCTGACGGCCTTCCTCTTCTGGCTTCGGGCCTCCCGAAGAGAGACAGTCTCCTGGTTGGGGTCCAGTGGTTGCAGAGCTGCAGCCCCAGTCGCTGAAGCTTTCTTCGGCGCCATAACGAGGGTCTATGACTTCCGAAGGTGTTCAAAAAAACTCAAAGTGGAAGTGAGTTCACCGGAGGTGGGCGCCAATGTTGGTGACTTGTTCTCAAATGCTTCGGATTAAGAACAAGGCAACATAGAAAGTGTTAAATGATAAGGTCCTTCGTCCTTTTAAACATTATTTCCCTTCGGGATATAATGTGTTCCGGACGAAGGTCACAAACAATATATTTTCGTAAACGCAATAAGCTATGACGAAGGGCATACACGCAACATAAAAAGTAATATAAGTATTTAGGTTTTATCACAATGTCATTTCTATTTTATTATCATATAACAATAGAAATGACTTCAAATTACAAGTGTACCTTCGGATTGCAGGAAGACAAAAGTACAAGGATGACGCAAAAGCAAATGCCAAGTCAGCGTGAACAGTACGGGAGTACTGTTCATCTATTTATAGACGTGGGACGCAGCCCATGTAAAATTACATTCATGTCCATTACATTTGCTAATGACTTATGGGAATCTGTCAAGACCTAAGTAGTCTTTTCATCTTTAAGTCGGTTCCCCTTTCTGCTATCGCGACGAAGCTTTCCTGCGAACAGCTTCGGCTGTGCACCGTCCTTCGTACATCTTGGTAATCAGCCCGTCCTCCATCTCAATCCCCCTTCGTCTGGCTTAAGCTTCGTCCTGACCGTATTCCATGTTCATAATTCTGAGTCCGAAGATACCTGTTCATATAATCCACTTGAAAAACATTGTCAAATCATGTTTTTGAGGACCTTCGGAGGACGAAGGCCCCCAACACTTGTTTACCTATTTGGGTCGGATTATTATTGTTTAGCTTTATGCTATTGCTCAACTCTAATCAATGAACATGATGAGATCATATATGATACGCTGTTTTCCCTTCTCTTATTATGATGTTGTACTTGTGGCCTTTAAGGGGGCTCGAGCGGTTTCTCGAGTGCCTCTCCGTAAGGACCTGTTCTATGGATGACCGCCCGGGAAAACAGTGCAACCATGAGGGTGGAGTGGGACGCCCTTAGCTGAGTAATTAGAGGATCCGGGGTGTAGTTCGCTTCGCCGTCGTGCCGTCAATGGGGCTCGGTGTATGCAGCTCGCTCTGCCAAGGTTGATTTGTCCCTTGGGGAGGAGTGCGGTACATTTAGGAAACCTAACGGGCGGCTACAGCCCCGGGGAATCTTTGTAAAGGCTACGTAGTGAAACCCTGCCTATTCACCTTGGTAGTGTTTAAGGGTTTGATCGGCCCGAGGCAAGAGGGAATCACGGCTTGTGGGTAAAGTGCACAACCTCTGCAGAGTGTTTGAAAACTGATATATCAGCCGTGCTCGCGGTTATGAGCGGCCAAGGGAGCTCCAATGATTAGCGGTACTTGATCAGAGACATTTTGGTTTACAGGTGGCAATGAGACTGATGGTTTTGGTTATGTCTATGGTGCTGGTAAGTGGTATTCTTTTCGTTTGGAAAGGGTACATCGGGCTAATAACTTGGGTTAATGTTAAAACCTGGCTTCCTACTAGTAAATAATAATCTGACCAACTAAAAGCAACTGCTTGACTTACCCCCACATAAAGCTAGTCCACTACAGCAAAACGGGATACTTGCTGAGTATGTTGATGTGTACTCACTCTTGCTCTACACACCAAACCCCCCCATCCCCAGGTTGTCAGCATTGCAACCACTGCTCAGGAGAAGATGAAGCTGTGGAAGGAGACTTCCAGGAGTTCCAAGACTACGACGAGTTCTAGGTGTGGGTTAGCGGCAACCCCCAGTCGGCTGCCTATGAAGGCCGCGTTTATCTACGTTTCTTTTCCGCACTTTGATTATTGTAAAGACTATGTGGATGTCTCAGACACATGATATAATCGACTATTATTTCCCTTTTTAATACTATTTGAGCACTGTGTGATGATGTCCATGTTATGTAACTGCTGTGTACGTGAATTGCTGATCCTGGCACGTACATGGTTCGCATTCGGTTTGCCTTCTAAAACCGGGTGTGACATAAGCTGGTATCAAAGCCGTGCTGACTGTAGGACCGCTAACCTGGAGTAGAATGATCATTCTAAGGATTATAGACCTTCGTCCCTGCCTTGACTTTGGTACCCCTTCAAAAGTAGGTCATACTGACCAAAACTATGTTCTACTATATATTATACCTTGCTGAAAATTATGTTTTTATTCTAATCCTTCATTTATTTATGGTTCATTACTTGCTGGTCATATTAATTCTGTTCTCACCCTTTTGCTTGCGGTGTCTTTTGTAGATGGCTCGTCTTAGACACACTGCACGAAAGTCCGTCATCCCCTTCTTACCCTCCTGCCTTGCTGAGTGTCCGCTTCGCCGTCCCGTGGCCAGACAGTCCAGCCATTTGGAGAGGCTGCACCACCGCCTGCATGAGGAGCAGGAGCGTCGACGACAGGAGCAGCAGGGCTCCTCTTTCTCACTCCAACAGGAGATAGAGTCTGTGAGGAGCTGCTCTCCTATGCTTCCCCTGGAGGCGCCCCCTGCACCACCACTGGGCGCCCCAGCCTCTGGAGTAGCTGCTGGATGAGACCCAGACGACGGAGGTGGTGACGACAGCTCGAGCCACGACACCGATTTCCCTGCTGACCAGGAGCCGGAAGGATGGGTTGCTCGACCCATCACTCGCGACGCTGCTCGTGGGTGTCACTTCCACGATGCGCTCGACACCCTGCTACGTCGGGCAATTAACCGGCATACTTGGTCCATCGAGTATCGCTGTGTGGTCTACCAGCATAGTCGCGGGGTCTACCCGGACCGCTGGGAGGCGACCTGCTTGGTGCGCCGTCTGGAGAACAGTCTCCAGGGTGCTGAGGTCTGCTCAGAGCACTATTCCATCTCTGAGCGGGACTCAGCTGAGGCGGCCATGCAAGATGCTGCACGGCGTGCGCTTTCGCACTACTGCTCGGTTCTCGGTGGGGTAGCTGACGGTCTTGACCTGAAGTATTACCCCCGCCGTCCATCTGGCAGCACAGGAGGCATGATTGTTTCACCTATCGGTGAGGACAATCCTAGGTTGAGCAGCACAGTCAACCTAGCCGCCGTGCTAAACACGGAGCTGGACCATGCACTAGATGAGCTGAGTAGGGCTCGTGCTGAGATCGCCCTGCTGCGGGCTGAGCACACGGAACGTCGTCACTTGGATGATGGTTCCCCCGCTCCCGTCGCGACTCAGCACCTGTACCGCTCACCTCGGCGTGGACGCCAGTCTTATGGCAATCCCGACTGCAAGACCAAGATAAATCTAGAACCATAGATTGTTAGAGTTGGATCTTGTAATTAATACAAAATATATACGTAGAAGCTACAGTCTTAGCGTTAGTCTCGCTTTTAGTTAGTCTTAGTTAGACAGGGTAGTTTGCTATATCCTGTGCATTTATGTTTGTCATGATGAACTATGTTTGGTTTGGATCTTTGTAATGACTGTCACCAGAGTGTGGGTATCCCCTGCATTTTGGTTTACATATTATGTTAATGGAGTTAGTTATATAGTTGGGAAACCTTTTATTCCACTTTCCTCTTTATCTGAGAAGCTGTGTTGGTCTGTGTTGGAGATCAGTGAAGATGCTCATCTATTCAGTGATGTTGAAGAATTCTATACTCTTTTTTTATGCTACAAGATTTGCCAGATCAGTTCTGATGTGTAGTTGCATTCTGCAGATGTCAGAGAACAGGCGCAGAGGAGGAAGGCGTGCTCAGCAGGAGCGAGCCGCTCAGCCGGATGAGGTGCCTCAGCAGCAGCACCTGCCGCCCCCGCCCCCGATGTCGATCGAGCAGATGTTTTTGATGCAGACTCAGGCAGTTCAAGCCATCGGTCAGACTCTGGCTGCCATTCAGCAGTAGCAGCAGCAGGCCCCACCTCAACCTCAGATGCCTCAGATGCCCCGAGACAAGCGTGCTGAATTCATGAGAGGTCATCCCCCAACGTTTGCTCACTCTTCTGACCCCATGGATGCTAAAGATTGGCTGCACACTGTGGAGCGGGAGTTGCATACCGCTTAGTGCGATGATAGAGAGAAAGTTCTGTATGGTCCCCGTCTGTTGAGAGGAGCAGCCCAATCATGGTGGGAGTCTTATCTCGCCACCCATGCCAACCCCGACGCCATCACTTGGGAAGAGTTCAGAGGTAGCATTCGTCAGTACCATGTTTCTGCAGGTCTGATGATAGTGAAGAAGGAGGAGTTCCTGGCCCTCAAGCAAGGGTCATCGTCTGTCAGCGAGTACCGGGATAGGTTTCTGCAGTTGTCCCGCTATGCTCCTAAAGATGTCAACACCGACGCCAAGCGACAATACCGTTTCTTGAGAGGCTTGGTTGACCCTTTGCACTATCAGCTGATGAATCACACCTTCCTGATATTCCAGCACCTGATTGACAGAGCAATCATGACAGAGAGGAAGCGTAAGGAGATGGAGGATCGTAAGCGCAAGATCAGTGGACCCCAGCCTGGAAGCAGCAGTCGTCCTCGTTTCTCAGGCAATCAACCTCAGCAGTTTAGGCAGAACCAGCGTCCACCTCAGCAGCAGCAGTTCCAAAGGCAGTATCCTCAGCACCAGTATCAGAATCGTTAGAACAATCTGTCAGGAGGAGGTCAGTTTCAGAGGCAGAATCAGCAGGCACCCCGTCTTCCTGCCCCAGCAAACCAGCAGAACAGTCAGGCAACACTAGCTCAGGTTGGAAACAGAGCATGTTTCCACTGTGGAGAGCAAGGCCATTAGGTGATGCAATGTCCGAAGAAGGCAGCCCAGCAGCAGTCAGGCCCCAATGCCCCAGCAAAGCAGAATGTGTCTCAGCCTGGAGCAGGCAACCGCTCTCAGCCGCGCTATAATCATGGGAAACTGAATCACTTGGAGGCTGAAGCAGTTCAGGAGACCCCCGGGATGATAGTAGGTACGTTCCCAGTCGACTCTCACATTGCAGAGGTGTTATTTGATACTGGAGCAACACATTCTTTCATTACTGCATCATGGGTAGAAGCACATAATCTTCCAATTACTACCATGTCAACCCCCATTCAAATTGACTCAGCCGGTGGTAGAATTCGAGCTGATAGCATATGTTTGAATGTAAGTGTGGAAATAAGGGGGATAGCGTTTCCTGCTAACCTTATAGTAATGGGTACTCAGGGAATAGATGTCATCCTAGGAATGAATTGGCTAGATAAGTATCAGGCAGTTATCAGTTGTGATAAGAGGACAATCAAGTTGGTGTCCCCCCCTAGGAGAGGAAGTGGTGACCGAGTTAGTCCCGCCAGAGCCAAAGAAAGGAAGTTGTTATCAGATGGCCGTTGATAGCAGTGAAGCAGACCCAATTGAGAGTATCAAGGTTGTGTCCGAGTTCCTAGATGTGTTTCCAAAGGACTTACCGAGTATGCCGCCAGAGCGGAAAGTTGAGTTTGCCATAGAGCTTCTTCCTGGAACCGCCCCTATCTTTAAGAGAGCTTACAGGATATCTGGGCCAGAGTTAGTTGAACTTAAGAAGCAGATCGATGAGTTGTTAGAGAAAGGTTACATCCAACCAAGCACCTCGCCTTGGGCCGCCCCTGTCCTGTTTGTGGAGAAGAAAGATGGCACCAAAAGGATGTGTATCGATTATTGAGCTTTGAATGAGGTCACAATCAAGAACAAGTACCCTTTGCCCAGAATAGAAGATCTGTTCGACCAGTTGAGAGGAGCCAGTGTGTTCTCCAAGATTGATCTGAGTTCAGGTTATCACCAGCTCAGGATCCGACCTTCGGACATTCCGAAGACGGCATTCATTACCAAGTATGGGTTGTATGAGTTCATCGTGATGTCTTTTGGTTTGACCAATGCGCCAGCCTTCTTCATGAACTTGATGAACAGCGTATTCATGGATTATCTTGATAAGTTTGTGGTGGTGTTCATTGATGACATTCTGGTTTATTCTCAAAGCAAAGAAGAGCATGCGGATCATTTGAGGATGGTATTGCAGAGATTGCGAGAGCACCAGTTGTATGCAAAGTTGAGCAAGTGTGAATTCTGGATCAGTGAAGTCCTGTTCTTGGGTCACATAATCAACAAAGAAGGATTAGCTGTGGATCCGAAGAAAGTGGCAGACATTCTGAACTGGAAAGCGCCAACAAATGCTCGAGGAATCAAGAGTTTCATTGGAATGGCCGGATATTATTGGCGATTCATTGAAGGGTTTTCGAAGATTGTGAAACCAATGACAGCGTTGCTAGGCAACAAAGTTGAGTTCAAGTGGACCCAGAAATGTCAAGAGGCTTTCGAAGCGCTGAAAGAGAAGTTGACAACAGCGCCTGTCCTAGTCTTGCCTGATGTGCACAAGCCCTTCTCGGTGTATTGTGATGCTTGTTACACGGGTTTGGGATGCGTGTTGATGCAAGAGGGAAGAGTTGTGGCTTACTCATCCTGACAGCTGAAGGTTCATGAGCAGAATTACCCAATTCATGATCTAGAGTTGGCAGTAGTGGTTCACGCGCTGAAGACATGGAGGCACTATCTGTATGGACAGAAATGCGATGTTTACACAGACCACAAGAGTCTGAAGTACATATTCACTCAGTCAGAGTTGAATATGAGGCAACGAAGATGGTTAGAGCTGATCAAAGACTATGAGTTGGAGATCCATTACCATCCAGGCAAAGCAAACGTAGTGGCAGATGCTTTGAGCAGGAAGAGTCAAGTCAATCTGATGGTCGCTCGTCCGATGCCTTATGAGTTGGCCAAGGAGTTTGATAGGTTAAGTCTCGGATTTCTGAACAATTCGCGAGGAGTTACAGTTGAGTTGGAACCTACCCTAGAGCGGGAAATCAAAGAAGCGCATAAGAATGATGAGAAGATCAGAGAGATTCGGCGACTGATTCTAGATGGCAGAGGCAAAGATTTTCGGGAAGATGCAGGAGGTGTGATATGGTTCAAGGACCGTTTGTGTGTTCCCAATGTCTAGTCTATTCGAGAGTTGATCCTCAAGGAAGCTCATGAGACAGCCTATTCGATTCACCCTGGCAGTGAGAAGATGTATCAGGATCTGAAGAAGAAATTCTGGCGGTACGGAATGAAGAGGGAAATCGCAGAGCATGTGGCTATGTGTGATAGTTGTCGAAGAATTAAGGCAGAGCACCAGAGACCAGCTGGATTGTTACAACCGTTGCAAATTCCTCAGTGGAAATGGGATGAAATCGGTATGGATTTCATAGTCGGATTGCCTCGTACTCGAGCCGGCTACGATTCTATTTGGGTAGTAGTGGACCGTTTGACCTAGTCAGCCCACTTCATACTGTCAAGACCAACTACAGCAGTGCAGTATTGGCAGAGTTGTACATGTCTCGGATCGTTTGTCTCCACGGTGTGCCAAAGAAGATAGTGTCAGATAGAGGAACGCAGTTCACCTCTCATTTCTGGCAGCAGTTGCATGAAGCCTTGGGCACCCATCTGAATTTCAGTTCAGCATATCATCCGCAGACAGATGGTCAACCGAAAGGACCAATCAAATCCTTGAAGACATGTTGAGAGCTTGTGCGTTGCAATATCAGTCCGGATGGGACAAGAGATTGCCTTATGCAGAGTTTTCCTATAACAACAGTTACCAGGCCAGTTTGAAGATGTCACCATTTCAAGCGCTCTATGGAAGGAGTTGTAGGACTCCGTTGCAATGGGATCAGCCTGGAGAAAAGCAAGTATTCGGGCCAGACATTCTGCTTGAAGCTGAAGAGAACATCAAGATGGTCCGAGAAAATTTGAAGATAGCGCAATCAAGGCAGCGAAGCTATGCAGACACAAGAAGAAGAGAGCTGAGTTTCGAAGTCGGAGATTTTGTTTATCTGAAAGTGTCACCGATCAGAGGAGTCAGAAGGTTCGGAGTCAAAGGCAAGCTAGCACCCCGCTACATTGGCCCGTACCAAATTCTCTCAAGGCATGGAGAAGTGGCTTATCATCTAAGTCTGCCAGAGAATTTGTCTGCCGTGCATGATGTCTTCCATGTGTCTCAGTTGAAGAAGTGCTTGCGTGTGCCGGAAGAGCAGTTGCCAGTGGAAGGTCTTGAAGTCCAGGAGGACTTGACCTATGTTGAGAGGCCAGCGCAGATCCTTGAAACCGCAGATAGAGTCACCCTAAGGAAGACCATCAGAATGTGCAAAGTCAGATGGAGTCATCACTCTGAGGAAGAAGCTACCTGGCAGCGTGAAGATGATCTGATGGCTAAATACCCTGAGCTCTTTGCTAGCCAACCCTGAATCTCGAGGGCGAGATTCTTTTAAGGGGATAGGTTTGTAAAGCCCTGAATTTGGGGGTAGAATTTTTTTTCTTCTTTTCTCTCACCAAATTCGGGCGTTACCCTTTCCTTTTCCCTTTTCTCCTCGCCAAACCTTGATCCTTTCCAAAGTAAAGCGGGATTCGGCTTGAGATCCCATGTAAAGCAAAACCCTAAAATACTTTATTTTGTGTGATGCACCATGCCGAACCATGCATACTTTTTGATTGTTTTAAAATGTAAATGCATTCATCTAGAGAAGTAGATTTTAGAAAAAAGGAAAAATCTTTTTTTCTCTCTTTCCCCCTCCTTCCCCATTTTTGGCCCAGCCACCCCTCCCCCGCGCGCCCGGCCCAGCCGGCCGGCCCAGCCACCCCCTCCTCCCCCCGCCGTGGGCCGCCCCAGCCGGCCCAGCCGCCCCCTCCCTTTTCCCCCCCAAAATTTCCCTCCCTCCCTCTCTCTCTCTCTCCCCTCCCCTACCCTAACCGCCGCCGCCCTCTCCCTGCCCTAGCGCCACCGCTGCCGCTCCCTCCCTAGCGCCGCCGCCGCGCCGCCCTCCCCCGCCGCGGTGAGGCCCTCCCTCCCCCTCCCCTCTCCTCCCTCCCTTCCTCCCCCTTCCCCCTCTCGTTGGCGCCCTCCCCCGCGCCGTGGGCGCGCTCGCCCCGACCCCGGCCTCGCCCGCCCGGCCGCCCGGCTCGACCGCCTCCGCCGCCCCCGTCCTGCCGCGCCCGGCCCCCGGCTCGGCTGTCCCACGTCGGCCCCCGCTGTGACGGAACCTCCCAAGTAATTAGGCCCACCTACAGTTGTCCTTGTCCAACGGACTTCAGACAACCCTGTAGGTGCCTCTGAATTACTTGACAAGTTCGGTATCTTTCCTTACCTTACCAGGAACGATTCACCCGTCTTGCAGACATTATAGAACATCGGAGATAAAGAAATGCGGAAGCGATTTACATAATTTACATTTATTTTAAAAACAAGCTCAAGTTGTTTTATTACAGACCAGAACTAAAAACGAGTGCACAGTAATAATATTATACAAACCAAGGGAGGCAAAAATTCCTCCCGAGAAGATTTAAGTAAAAGATCTATATGGAGGACCAAGTCCTCCCGCACTTCAGTCTTGTGTTTCTTCTTTGGGAACCACCTTGGCACAGAAGCAGCAGAAATCTGCTACTTCCTCACCTAAAAACAACGAAGGGATAAACCCTGAGTAGGGAATTACTCAGCAAGACTTACCCGACTAAAGAAAAGACTCTCAAGGGTATGCTGGCTTTTAGGGAGTCAAGGTAAGGCTTCTCAATAATCAAAGACTCTGTTTTGCAGAAATGCTTACTAAAGTGGATCCTTAAAAATCAAATTTTATTTGTCAAGTTAAGTTCAATTACCTGCAACTAGAGTTCTTTCTACCCTAGTTCAATCGCTGGTCCTGCACTAGCCAATTTCTTAACAAATACCCATCATCTTTAGTGGAATGCTACGTGTAGGGTAGTGACCAAGTCTTCATAACCGCGAAGGTACGGCGATCCGAATCGATTATACTCAGCTGAGGATCTCCAATCACACGACATATGTAGCACTTAACCCTTGCATATGTCAACCTGCCACCAAGGTTCTTAAGACCGGATCAGGTTCACGCAAACCGAGAGCACGGATACACCACCGTCCAGCCTCTTGCCACGGAGGGTACACGCTACTCTCGCCACCGCTCCACGCCCATTTCGTGTTATCTTATTCCGGCCTTAGTCTGCCCGAGGCAAGGCTTACCCATGACGAGGCATGTGACCAGCTAAAGGGTCCTCGATCAACAAGCCTACATCGAGACGGTCCTTAATCGACTCAGACGGAGACACTACACCGAGACTCCTTTCTCGTGCAAGTCACCCGCCCGGTCTCAGCTTAATCTTTTCAAACCCAAAGTTTGGTACCTGGCAGAGGTACATCTTTTCCAGATGTTGAATCCATCAAGGCCCTGATGGATCCACCATCAAATTTTATTTTCAAAAACATCCCACCCACTTTTGCCACATCATCTTTTGTAAAAACAAAACATTTTGTTTTTCTAAAGCAAGGCTAAGCAACAAAATCTTTTGTAAAACGGGTGATCAAGGAAGGTAATCAAATTCAAGGAAGGTAATGCAGGAATTGTTTTAGCAATCAACTCCTATCACCTAATGCATCAATCAAGTGAGAAAGATTTTTAAAAACATCAAGGAAGGTGGCAAATGCACCGGGGCTTGCCTTTGTTAACAGGTGAGTCCTGCTCGGATCCACAAATATCGAAATAAAAGCAGTTGCCTGCTTGAGGATCTGAGGTTGGTGGAGTCCCCTCTTCAGTGACTTCTTCTTCTTCTTCTTCGTGTTCTAACATAACCATATATATGCATAAGAATGTATGCCATGGGATGCTCATGAGGATGCGAAGATAATATAAACTTATTATCTAAGTCTTGAGTACAACTTTCCTTCACGGTACTCCGAGAACCTAGGGTTTCCAGAGTCGGTAAAGGAGTTCACAGGGCAGGGGGGTGGTTTTGGGTTCTAGTTATCAAACATGGTCCAAATCAACTCAAATTCTACCCAAGGCTTCTAAATATTTCATTAAGTTCCCATAAAAAGTTTGGGCATTTTTGGACTTACCAATTATTTTCTAAAAATCTATAACTATTACCTTTAACCACTTTAAATACCCTAAAATTTCTTATTTCCACTAAAAATCACAAAACTATTTTTGTTAAATTCTAGGGAAAATTATGAACCTAGGAAAATTGATTTTACAATTTTGCCATTTTTCTACTGTTTTCTATAATTGTTTTGGCTCTGGAGATAAAAGAAAAAGAAAAACGGATGAATAGTATTGGACCGAATCCAGCCCAGGTCGGCCCACTACCAGCAGATGCACGCCCACGCGCGCGCCCGCGCTGGCAACTTTACGGGAAAGGCCTCGGGGTTTTCACTATCTGCGAACGGGTTTTCTCACTGTTTAACAGAGTCACTGACACTTTGCAAGAAGGTCCCTCGAGTTCTATTCCTTTATGTTTCACGGTCCCCGACGGCGTGGAGCACGGCCGAGCTCCGGCGAGCTGTCTGTGTCGGCCGATTGGGGCAAGGACTAGTGTTTCTGAGCAGCGGACACCAAATCCAAGTCCCTAGGATCATTTCCCCCCAATAAATTTTACCGTTGGCGATCTGCCAAGCTCTGCCCGCGAGGACAGTGAACGGCGCGGACATGTGTTCATGTTCCAATTGATTGGTGGGCTCTTAGTTTAATTGGATGGTTTGGTGAGCATCAAGGGCACATGAGGATGCTAGAACAAGACTAAAGACAACAGGATCGGACCTGAGGAGAGCTTCCCACGGTGAACTTGGGTTCACGGTGTTCTTCAACCGGTTTGGGGGAAATCCCAAATTCAAGTTCTCTGGTGGGGGGTTTGGGATGCAGGTGGGTGCAATAGCTGGTAGAATACATGGCGAAGCCGAGGGGGGCTCAATTTATAGGCCGTCGACCGCAGTTGGAGAAGAAACGCGAACTACGGATGCGTTGGCAAGCTTTCCGCGCGGCGGTTTCCGGTGAGGGCACGGGGTCGCCGTTTAACCAGAGTTCGCCACCTCGGTGGCGTTCTTATCGGCGGCGGAGGGGGCGATCCTGATCCACGGTGCGATATTTCTGATGATGGTGAACAGTGCTCTGAATTCAATAAAGAGCATGACTGGCAGAGCAAATTGGAACTCAATTTACTCCCGATTTTGTGTGAAACCTATGCCATCTTTCTGCAGCAAAGTTATAGAGCTATAATCCATCTATCATTTTGCTACAATGTGCTCCCACAAAAAGTCACTGGATCCCCTTCAAAATCGAGCTCAAAGTTTATCTCACAACACTGTTAATCTGTATTTCAGACTTCAGGCAGTCTGACAGTCCATCTTTGCTTGGGTTTTTCTCCAGATTTCTCATAGGATCATGGCTTGAACCCTTAAACAAAGTTGTTCTCCTATGTTTAGTCTTCAACTTTGATGTGGTGACCTAGGGCAAATTCTCAATAATTTGGAAGATCCAATGCTCCAAAGTTGAGCTTACTAATCTGAAATTCAGACTTAGAGAAATCTCAATTGGGGGTCCTTTTTGCATTTAAGTCCAAAACTTAGGGTTTGGCTTGTAAATTCACATATGAGTGCCCCAAATGACTTTAGATACTTATTTAACTTGACTTTTGCAAATTAGTCCAAAAGTGGACTAATTTTGCACATAAGCCCCTAGGGTTTAGTCTTGGGTCTTCCAGGGTTCTAATTAGGGTTTTAGTATCCCAGGGGTATAATTGTGGTTCAACTTTGTTTTTGGGGATATTTTATAACTATTATCCTAAAGTATTTAGATTTTCTCAAGTTGGGTTAAGTCTTACCCCTTTAATCCTTGTTTAGGGTAAAGCTTCCTATCCAGGGTCCTATTTGCAAAACCTTAAAACAATACAACTTGTTTGAAATTTTTGCCTAGTGAATGCACTCTAGGTGTGTCAAACATATGCAATGTCAATGCTTATGATGCCATGCTCAAGTTTTAGTCATAGTAACACCAGGAGTGTTACATCCTTCCCCCCATAAAAGAATCTCGTCCCGAGATTTAAAGTCCTAGGGTGAGTAATGGAAAAGGAAATGTGTCACATTTTTATTTCCTTATCTCTGGTACAAGGCAGGGTGGTGTGGGGTTCATTCCTTTATTGCCATAACTATATACATTTTACAAATTACATGAGGCTAGAAAGCCTGGGAAATTCTTATTCAAGAAGTCTTGAGTTTCCCACGTAGCCTCTTCCTCAGAATGTTGGTTCCATTGTACCTTGTAGAACTTGAGAGTCTTTCTCCGGGTAACCCTGTCCTTTTGATCCAGAACTCGAATAGGATGTTCTGAGTACGTTAAGTCTGGTTCTAGGACAACATCTGTCACTTCAATGGTTCGATCGGGAACCCGAAGACACTTCTTCAATTGCGATACATGGAACACATTATGTACCGCAGACAATGTTTCGGGAAGTTGAAGTTGATACGCCACTGGCCCATATCTTTGAAGAATAGGAAATGGACCAATGTACCTGGGGGCAAGCTTTCCCTTTACCCCGAAACGCGATACTCCCTTCATTGGTGAAACCTTTAAGTAGACGTAGTCTCCTTCCTGGAAGTATAAGGGCATTCGTCGTTTGTCTGCATAACTCTTCTGACGAGCTTGTGCTTGCTTCAGATTACGAATAATTTTCTGAACTTTATCCTCGACTTCTTTCACCAGATCAGGTCTAAAGAAGCACCTCTCACCAGGTTCAGACCAATTTAGCGGAGTCCGACACCGTCGTCCATATAAAGCTTCAAAAGGTGCCATCCTAATACTTTCTTGATAACTATTATTGTATGAAAACTCCGCCAAAGGTAAACATTCATCCCATTTTGGTGAGAAATCCAGGACACATGCCCGCAGCATATCTTCAAGTATTTGGTTCACTCTCTCAGTTTGTCCACTGGTTTGAGGATGATAGGCCGAACTGTGGAGTAACTTAGTACCCAGGGATTTATGAAGTTCTTCCCAAAATTTAGATACAAATTGTGGTCCACGATCCGACACTATAGTCTTTGGAACCCCATGCAAACTGAGAATACGGGCGATGTACAACTCCGCATAGGTAATGACGTGATATTTTACCTTGACAGGGAGGAAGTGGGCGATCTTGGTAAATCGATCAATGATAACCCAAATAGAGTCATACCCTTTTGTGGTCCTGGGCAATCCCACAATGAAGTCCATGCTTATGTCTTCCCATTTCCATGTTGGTATTGGTAATGACTGCAATGGACCGGCAGTTTTCATGTGTATGGCCTTGACACGTCTGCAAGTGTCACACTTAGCCACATAGCGTGCAATTTCAATTTTCATCTTCGTCCACCAGTAGTGCTGTTTTAGATCGTGATACATATTAGTGCTTCCCGGATGAATAGAATAGCGACTAAGATGCGCTTCATCTAAGATTTGCTGGCGGAGTTCTTCATTCTTTGGCACTACTATGCGGTTGTTAAACCATAACACACCTTGATCGTCTTCCTTGAAACATTTGGCTGTTTCAGCCCTTATCTTCTCTCGTATGTGCTTCATACCCAGATTATCCTTTTGAGCATCAATTATCTTTTGCAGAATGATTGACTCAAGCTTTAGCTGATTTAGAGTCCCTTGTTGGATTATTCCCAGGTTTAACTTTTCCATCTCTTGACATAAAGTATTGTCAGAGGTTTTTACCATAAGGCAGTGGCAGGAAGCCTTACGGCTTAATGCGTCTGCCACCACATTGGCCTTGCCTGGGTGATAATGGATCTCCAGCTCATAGTCCTTAATAAGCTCAAGCCATCGTCTTTGCCTCATATTTAACTCTGACTGGGTGAAGATGTACTTCAAACTTTTATGATCTGTATATATGTGACAGATATTTCCCAGCAGATAGTGACGCCATATTTTCAGGGCATGAACCGCAGCAGCTAGCTCCAGATCATGAGTTGGATAATGCTCCTCATGTCGGCGCAACTGCCTTGAAGCATACGCAATTACTCGGCCTTCTTGCATCAGTACACAACCGAGCCCACTGCCAGATGCATCACAATATACATCAAAAGGCTTAGTGATGTCCGGTTGAGCCAATACCGGAGCAGTGGTTAATAATGTCTTCAATTGCTCAAAGGCTTCATTACACTTAGAAGACCAATTGAACTTAATATCATTCTTCAATAAACTTGAGATTGGCTTCACAAGCTTAGAAAAATCGGGTATGAATCTGCGATAATATCTAGCTAGTCCAAGAAAACTCCGGACTTGGTGAACAGTGGTTGGGGGTTTCCACTCCAGAATATCTTTGACCTTGCTAGGATCTACCGCAATTCCTTTAGCTGATAACACGTGCCCCAAAAATTGAATTTCCTCCAGCCAGAACGCGCACTTGCTGAACTTGGCATACAACTGATGTTCCCTCAGGCACGTCAATACAATCCGTAGATGCTGAGCATGGTCCTCTTCATTTTTAGAGTATATCAAAATATCGTCGATGAAGACCACCACGAACTTGTCCAACTCGGGCATGAACACCGAGTTCATCAAATAGGTGAAGTGGGCAGGAGCATTTGTGAGCCCGAAAGACATTACCAAGTATTCAAACAATCCATACCGCGTAGTAAATGCGGTCTTCGGTATATCCTCGGGCCGAATACGGATTTGGTGATAGCCCGACCTGAGATCAATTTTGGAAAATACCCTCGCCCTGGTCAGTTGATCAAATAAAATGTCGATCCTTGGAAGAGGGTACTTATTCTTGATGGTGACCTCATTCAGGGGTCGATAATCCACGCACATCCGCAAGGTTTGATCCTTCTTCTTAACAAAAATGGCGGGGCAACCCCATGGGGACGAGCTTGGCCGGATGAATCCCTTATTCAGTAGATCTTGTAATTGAATCTTCAATTCCGCCAACTCATTAGGGGGCATACGGTACGATCTTCGGGAGATAGGAGCCGTACCGGGCTTTAGCTCAATTACGAATTCTACATCTCTTTCAGGGGGTAGTCCAGGCAAATCTTCCGGAAATACATCTGGAAACTCACATACTACCGGAATGTTCTTGATTTCCGGTACAATGGCTTCAAATATTCTACCAGAAGCTTTGGCTGGATTGGTTATGGGGAGAGACAAAAGAATCTCTTCTTGATTATAGCTCAACCTGATGGTTCTGAGTTCAGTGTTGAGAATTGCCTTGTGTTGGGTTAACCACTTCATACCCAAAATTACATCTATATCATGGCCTTTCAGAACAATCATGTTAACAGGAAAGTTCCGTCCGGCCATTGTTACTGGCACTTCATAGGCCACTTCTCTAGTAAAAATGTGTCCCCCAGGTGAATGAATTTTAAATCCCTCTTTTGATTCATGGCATGCAATGTGATGTTGCTCCACAAATTTCTTGCTAATGAAGGTATGCGAAGCACCAGAATCAAAAAGAATAATTGCAGGGTGACTGGCCACGGGAAACGTACCCATCATCACCGGCTCTCCTTCCGGTGTAGTGGCCACCTGGGTGTAGTATACACGCCCCGTTTTCTTGGTATTTCTCCTCACAGCATTTCCTTTGGGCTGAGTGGACTTCCCAGTTCCTTGCTGAGTATTGGATTGATTTTGCTTGGGGTATGGGCAGTCTTTGATAAAATGTCCTGACTTGCCGCAGTTGAAACACCCGGTTGAAGAGCTGGGCAAGGCAGGGAATCGAGTGCCTGGGGCACCCGGCTGATTTGGCGAAGTGGAGGTATTGTTGGGGCGGATAATAATGGGCTGTTTGAAAGGGAATGCTGGTGGACGGGAAAAAGTGCGGTTTTGGCTAGAAGGCCGGATGATGAACCGTTGCCTCTTTGCCTGGCCCTGATTAGGCCTCTCACCACCGAATCCCTTATTCTTCCCAGAACTTGCATATTTTGCTTCCAAAGATAAGGCTGTACTGACAGCCTTTCCATATGTGAGATCAATACATGTGGCCATCTTTCGCTGCAACCGGTCATTTAGACCTCTCATAAAACAGTTCTTTTTCTTCAAATCAGTATTCACCTGGTCGATGGTATACTGCGACAGGTGATTAAACTTGTTAAGATACTGATTGATGGTGTCTCCTCCTTGTTTCAGCTTCATGAATTCCTCTTGTTTCATATGCAGCACCCCTTCAGGTATGTAGTGCTCACGGAAGGCTGCTTTAAATTCTTCCCAAGTGATTTGATGGTTGTCAGGTTGGATAGCCACAAAATTTCCCCACCAAGTACTGGCAGGGCCACGTAGTTGCTGTGCCGCGAACAATGGCTTCTGTGTTTCAGAACAACGAAGAAGACCAAACTTTTGTTCAATAACTCGTATCCACTCGTCGGCTTCTAGCGGGTCTTCTGCCTTGGTGAATAGAGGTGGTCGAGTTTCGGAGAAGTCCAGATAGGTGGTTTCACGGGGACCTTGCTGAAAACCTCTTCCTGCCTGCTGCTGGAACTGCTGTTGACCCGCCATTTCCCTAAGGAAGCGGGTATTGTCTGCGGTGGCATTCACCAAGGCGGCAATCGCCTCGGCTAGCGTGGGTGGAACCGGAGGTAGATTTGGGGTGACATCCCGACCCCCAGAAGTTCCGGCTGCGTCCTGTCCGCGAGTCCTGGTCGGCATCTGAGGCAAAAACATTTGAATAAACATAATATGCCAAAGAGACCTTCCATTTTACATTACTATAAAAAGTAATGATACAGACTCGATATTACATAACAGGATACATTACCCATTATACAAAAATTCAACCTATTATACAACAGTGCATTCTACAATACACTACTCTACTTCTATTACACCATTAGTCCTGCTTTCCGTTACTTTTGGCGGCCTCATCGTTAGGTGTGGGAGTCCAAACGTCAACCAACCTCAAAGAAGGAGGGGGTTCAAAAAGGTCTAACTCCCCACCCAACGCGCGTCCCGCAACGTGAGAGGGTCCGGCTTCCGCCTCAGCAGAGTGTGCAGGCACACTAGGGTGTAATTGTGAGTATAGTATATGGACTTCCTCATGCAACGTATTGCAGTAGACCTGCAGGTCGTCGACAGTTGAGCTAAGTTCTTTAATTCGGGCCTGAGCCCTTGCTTCCTTAGCACATGCCAGCAAATGAGACTGTACTGCCCAGTCAAGTGCTAAGTCTCGATCAGCAAGCTGATCCTGCAGGTGACGGATGTCCCTTCTTAGTTCATTGATTCTATCTCCGTCTGCGACCCAAGCATCGGTCCTGCGTTGCAACTCTGCTTGAAGTCGACTCACTCGGGCTTCAAGGTCTCCTATGGGGTCATTACTTCCGCTGCTGCTGCTTTCGTGTCGAGGGGCTAGTTGATGCCGGGGTACTCCAATTGGTCCCGTTGACTTACGTGCCGTTAGCCTTGTGCGTGGCGGCATCTTTCTAAGGGGGAAAATTTATAATTCTTAGCATGATGCATGAATAAGTACAGAATCAACCTTAGTCGATTCAACCTTCTATACATTGCACTCTTCCTATCTGGTCTTTAAGATAGACTCCTCAGAATACTTAGGTAAGAAGAGAAAATAATTTTTGTTTTTAGGTAAGACTTTCGAAAATCCTTTTGAAGACGCCTCATAATGTCTGCAAAGAAGGGCTACAGTCCGATACCAGCTGTGACGGAACCTCCCAAGTAATTAGGCCCACCTACAGTTGTCCTTGTCCAATGGACTTCAGACAACCCTGTAGGTGCCTCTGAATTACTTGACAAGTTCGGTATCTTTCCTTACCTTACCAGGAACGATTCACCTGTCTTGCAGACATTACAGAACATCGGAGATAAAGAAATGCGGAAGCGATTTACATAACTTACATTTATTTTAAAAACAAGCTCAAGTTGTTTTATTACAGACCAGAACTAAAAACGAGTGCACAGTAATAATATTATACAAACCAAGGGAGGCAAAAACTCCTCCCGAGAAGATTTAAGTAAAAGATCTATATGGAGGACCAAGTCCTCCCGCACTTCAGTCTTGTGTTTCTTCTTTGGGAACCACCTTGGCACAGAAGCAGCAGAAATCTGCTACTTCCTCACCTAAAAACAACGAAGGGATAAACCCTGAGTAGGGAATTACTCAGCAAGACTTACCCGACTAAAGAAAAGACTCTCAAGGGTATGCTGGCTTTTAGGGAGTCAAGGTAAGGCTTCTCAATAATCAAAGACTCTGTTTTGCAGAAATGCTTACTAAAGTGGATCCTTAAAAATCAAATTTTATTTGTCAAGTTAAGTTCAATTACCTGCAACTAGAGTTCTTTCTACCCTAGTTCAATCGCTGGTCCTGCACTAGCCAATTTCTTAACAAATACCCATCATCTTTAGTGGAATGCTACGTGTAGGGTAGTGACCAAGTCTTCATAACCGCGAAGGTACGGCGATCCGAATCGATTATACTCAGCTGAGGATCTCCAATCACACGACATATGTAGCACTTAACACTTGCATATGTCAACCCGCCACCGAGGTTCTTAAGACCGGATCAGGTTCACGCAAACCGAGAGCACAGATACACCACCGTCCAGCCTCTTGCCACGGAGGGTACACGCTACTCTCGCCACCGCTCCACGCCCATTTCGTGTTATCTTATTCCGGCCTTAGTCTGCCCGAGGCAAGGCTTACCCATGACGAGGCATGTGACCAGCTAAAGGGTCCTCGATCAACAAGCCTACATCGAGACGGTCCTTAATCGACTCAGACGGAGACACTACATCGAGACTCCTTTCTCGTGCAAGTCACCCGCCCGGTCTCAGCTTAATCTTTTCAAACCCAAAGTTTGGTACCTGGCAGAGGTACATCTTTTCCAGATGTTGAATCCATCAAGGCCCTGATGGATCCACCATCAAATTTTATTTTCAAAAACATCCCACCCACTTTTGCCACATCATATTTTGTAAAAACAAAACATTTTGTTTTTCTAAAGCAAGGCTAAGCATCAAAATCTTTTGTAAAACGGGTGATCAAGGAAGGTAATCAAATTCAAGGAAGGTAATGCAGGAATTGTTTTAGCAATCAACTCCTATCACCTAATGCATCAATCAAGTGAGAAAGATTTTTAAAAACATCAAGGAAGGTGGCAAATGCACCGGGGCTTGCCTTTGTTAACAGGTGAGTCCTGCTCGGATCCACAAATATCGAAATAAAAGCAGTTGCCTGCTTGAGGATCTGAGGTTGGTGGAGTCCCCTCTTCAGTGACTTCTTCTTCTTCTTCTTCGTGTTCTAACATAACCATATATATGCATAAGAATGTATGCCATGGGATGCTCATGAGGATGCGAAGATAATATAAACTTATTATCTAAGTCTTGAGTACAACTTTCCTTCACGGTACTCCGAGAACCTAGGGTTTCCAGAGTCGGTAAAGGAGTTCACAGGGCAGGGGGGTGGTTTTGGGTTCTAGTTATCAAACATGGTCCAAATCAACTCAAATTCTACCCAAGGCTTCTAAATATTTCATTAAGTTCCCATAAAAAGTTTGGGCATTTTTGGACTTACCAATTATTTTCTAAAAATCTATAACTATTACCTTTAACCACTTTAAATACCCTAAAATTTCTTATTTCCACTAAAAATCACAAAACTATTTTTGTTAAATTCTAGGGAAAATTATGAACCTAGGAAAATTGATTTTACAATTTTGCCATTTTTCTACTGTTTTCTATAATTGTTTTGGCTCTGGAGATAAAAGAAAAAGAAAAACGGATGAATAGTATTGGACCGAATCCAGCCCAGGTCGGCCCACTACCAGCAGAAGCACGCCCACGTGCGCGCCCGCGCTGGCAACTTTACGGGAAAGGCCTCGGGGTTTTCACTATCTGCGAACGGGTTTTCTCACTGTTTAACAGAGTCACTGACACTTTGCAAGAAGGTCCCTCGAGTTCTATTCCTTTACGTTTCACGGTCCCCGACGGCGTGGAGCACGGCCGAGCTCCGGCGAGCTGTCTGTGCCGGCCGATTGGGGCAAGGACTAGTGTTTCTGAGCAGCGGACACCAAATCCAAGTCCCTAGGATCATTTCCCCCCAATAAATTTTACCGTTGGCGATCTGCCAAGCTCTGCCCGCGAGGACAGTGAACGGCGCGGACATGTGTTCATGTTCCAATTGATTGGTGGGCTCTTAGTTTAATTGGACGGTTTGGTGAGCATCAAGGGCACATGAGGATGCTAGAACAAGACTAAAGACAACAGGATCGGACCTGAGGAGAGCTTCCCACGGTGAACTTGGGTTCACGGTGTTCTTCAACCGGTTTGGGGGAAATCCCAAATTCAAGTTCTCTGGTGGGGGGTTTGGGATGCAGGTGGGTGCAATAGCTGGTAGAATACATGGCGAAGCCGAGGGGGGCTCAATTTATAGGCCGTCGACCGGAGTTGGAGAAGAAACGCGAACTACGGATGCGCTGGCAAGCTTTTCGCGCGGCGGTTTCCGGTGAGGGCACGGGGTCGCCGTTTAACCAGAGTTCGCCACCTCGGTAACCTTTTGCCACGATACCAAGGATCTTTACCGCGACCACCGACGACAGGTCATGCCGCGGTGGCGTTCTTATCGGCGGCGGAGGGGGCGATCCTGATCCATGGTGCGATATTTCGGATGATGGTGAACAGTGCTCTGAATTCAATAAAGAGCATGACTGGCAGAGCAAATTGGAACTCAATTTACTCCCGATTTTGTGTGAAACCTATGCCATCTTTCTGCAGCAAAGTTATAGAGCTATAATCCATCTATCATTTTGCTACAATGTGCTCCCACAAAAAGTCACTGGATCCCCTTCAAAATTGAGCTCAAAGTTTATCTCACAACACTGTTAATCTGTATTTCAGACTTCAGGCAGTCTGACAGTCCATCTTTGCTTGGGTTTTTCTCCAGATTTCTCATAGGATCATGGCTTGAACCCTTAAACAAAGTTGTTCTCCTATGTTTAGTCTTCAACTTTGATGTGGTGACCTAGGGCAAATTCTCAATAATTTGGAAGATCCAATGCTCCAAAGTTGAGCTTACTAATCTGTAATTCAGACTTAGAGAAATCTCAATTGGGGGTCCTTTTTGCATTTAAGTCCAAAACATAGGGTTTGGCTTGTAAATTCACATATGAGTGCCCCAAATGACTTTAGATACTTATTTAACTTGACTTTTGCAAATTAGTCCAAAAGTGGACTAATTTTGCACATAAGCCCCTAGGGTTTAGTCTTGGGTCTTCCAGGGTTCTAATTAGGGTTTTTAGTATCCCAGGGGTATAATTGTGGTTCAACTTTGTTTTTGGGGATATTTTATAACTATTATCCTAAAGTATTTAGATTTTCTCAAGTTGGGTTAAGTCTTACCCCTTTAATCCTTGTTTAGGGTAAAGCTTCCTATCTAGGGTCCTATTTGCAAAACCTTAAAACAATACAACTTGTTTGAAATTTTTGCCTAGTGAATGCACTCTAGGTGTGTCAAACATATGCAATGTCAATGCTTATGATGCCATGCTCAAGTTTTAGTCATAGTAACACCAGGAGTGTTACACCCGCCCTACCGCGCCCCGACCCCAGCCTCGCCCGCTCGGCCGCCCGGCTCGACCGCCCTCAGCCCCCTGTCCCCGACCTCGGCCGGCCCCGGTGAGCCCCGCCCCGGTTTGGCCGCCCCCCCGGCGAGCCCCGCCCCGGCTCGGCCGCCCCGCCCCGCCCCGGTTCGGCCGCCCCCTGGCAAGCCCCGCCCCGGTTCGGCCGCCCCCGCCGCGCCCGTCCTCGGCGAACCCTGCCCCGGTTCGGCCGCCCCCGCCCCGTCCCGGCCCCGGCCGTCCCGGCCATGGCGGCTCGACGCGCTCCCCTGCCCGCGACGTCGCCGTCGCCCGTGTTCGCCCGCCCGCCCCGGCGTGCTGCCGGCGTGCCTTGCTCGTGTCGTGATGGCCCCGGCGTGGCCTTGAGCTCGGCCCAGCATGCCTTTGGCGCGCGGCCTCGAGCCCGGCCAGCGCACGGCCCCGACGCGTGCGCGACTCGTTCGCGGCACGTTAAGCGTGGCTTTGCGCGTGCGCGTGTTCGCGCAGCGTTTTGGCGTAGCTCGTCGTGCTCGCGACGCGACGCATAGCGCCCTGTCGCGTTCGCGACACGATCGTCTACCCCCTAGCCACCCGTCTACCCCCCCCCCCCCCCCCCCCCGTGTATTCCGTGCGTAGCAAATCGTGTTATGTAATTCATAAATGGAAAACTCAATTTGGAATTCGGTTACGTTAGTTAATTCATATAGTTAATCGTCTATCTCGTTTAATGTTAATCTACTAAAAGTGGTCACGCTTACATTAGTGCATGTAGCTAATCCTTATTATTGAGGCTAAGCAGAACTAGAGCACGTAACGTTTAGTTATTCGTTTACCCGTAGTGCGTCTCGGGCATAAGCTTTAACCCTCGCGAGACCTTTCCCCGCCCCTTTCTAACCATGGTAAATTCATTATCGTATGTGATATTCTATGCATATTTACTTTATTTGTTCTCTTGCATGGTGTACTGTTTGTTTCCTAATTTCAATGGATGGATGTATGTATGTTTGCAACCGCATAGAGAACGATCCGGTTGAAGAGCCCGAGGAACTCACAGGAGAAGCCCCTAAGCAGCAGTCGGTTGGTGGAGGCAAGTGTCCCTTGACCTATCTCTGTCCTATTCATTCTTTAATTCACCTCCCGCATTACACATTTATACTTAAGGATTGACTAGCTTTTGTTATCCATGTCCTTGTTTACCTATTTGGGTCGGATTATTATTGTTTAGCTTTATGCTATTGCTCAACTCTAATCAATGAACATGATGAGATCATATATGATACGTTGTTTTCCCTTCTCTTATTATGATGTTGTACTTGTGGCCTTTAAGGGGGCTCGAGCGGTTTCTCGAGTGCCTCTCCGTAAGGACCTGTTCTATGGATGACCGCCCGGGAAAACAGTGCAACCATGAGGGTGGAGTGGGACGCCCTTAGCTGAGTAATTAGAGGATCCGGGGTGTAGTTCACTTCGCCGTCGTGCCGTCAATGGGGCTCGGTGTATGCGGCTCGCTCTGCCAAGGTTGATTTGTCCCATGGGGAGGAGTGCGGTACATTTAGGAAACCTAATAGGCGGCTACAGCCCCGGGGAATCTTTGTAAAGGCTACGTAGTGAAACCCTGCCTATTCACCTTGGTAGTGTTTAAGGGTTTGATCGGCCCGAGGCAAGAGGGAATCACGGCTTGTGGGTAAAGTGCACAACCTCTGCAGAGTGTTTGAAAACTGATATATCAGCCGTGCTCGCGGTTATGAGCGGCCAAGGGAGCTCCAATGATTAGCGGTACTTGATCAGAGACATTTTGGTTTACAGGTGGCAATGAGACTGATGGTTTTGGTTATGTCTATGGTGCTGGTAAGTGGTATTCTTTCCGTTTGGAAAGGGTACATCGGGCTAATAACTTGGGTTAATGTTAAAACCTGGCTTCCTACTAGTAAATAATAATCTGACCAACTAAAAGCAACTGCTTGACTTACCCCCACATAAAGCTAGTCCACTACAGCCAAACGGGATACTTGCTGAGTATGTTGATGTGTACTCACTCTTGCTCTACACACCAAACCCCCCCCATCCCCAGGTTGTCAGCATTGCAACCACTGCTCAGGAGAAGATGAAGCTGTGGAAGGAGACTTCCAGGAGTTCCAAGACTACGACGAGTTCTAGGTGTGGGTTAGCGGCAACCCCCAGTCGGCTGCCTATGAAGGCCGCGTTTATCTACGTTTCTTTTCCGCACTTTGATTATTGTAAAGACTATGTGGATGTCTCAGACACATGATGTAATCGACTATTATTTCCCTTTTTAATACTATTTGAGCACTGTGTGATGATGTCCATGTTATGTAACTGATGTGTACGTGAATTGCTGATCCTGGCACGTACATGGTTCGCATTCGGTTTGCCTTCTAAAACCGGCTGTGACACTACTGCTCTAGTTGTGCACGCCTCGCACCTCTGCGCCTGTTCTCAGACATCTATAGAAACCACACACATATCAGACATGACTATGCAGTCTTTCAGCATAAGAAAAGATGTATAGAAAATCTCCATAACACTGAACAAATGACCATCTTCACTGATAGCTTCTCAGATAAAGAGGAAAGGGGAAATAAATGGATTACCCAACTAAATAACTGACTTTATTAATAACTACACCAAGTTGTAGGGGATACCCACACCTTGGTGACAATCATTACAAAGATCCAACCTCATTACATGTCCATCATAACAAGCATCCAACAGAAGATAAGCAACTAACTATAACTAAGATTGACTAGACTAAGACACTGGATGCATTATTATAGACTCCAACTCTGTCGATCTAGGGGTCTAAATCTATGCGGGTCCTGCAATCTAGGGTACCATAGTCGAAGCGACCACGGGGCGGTGAACGGTAAGGGTGCTGAATCCCAACAGAGGCAGGAGAACCACCATCCAGATAGTGGCGTGCCACGTATTCAGCACGCAATTCCTCAACCTCCGCCCGAACCTTGCCCAACTCATCAAGGGCGTGGTCCAACTCTGTGTTGAGCACGGCGACCAGATTGACCATGCTGTTCAGCCTAGGATTGCCCTCACCAATTGGCGAAACAATCACACCTCCAGCACTGCCAGTCGAACGGCGAGGGTAGTACTTCAGGTCAAGGCCATCAGCTACCCCGCTGAACAACGAGCAATACTGAGAAAGTGCTCGTCGTGCTGCATCTTGCATGGCTGCCTCGACAGTATCCCTCTCAGTGATAGAGTAGTGCTCTGAGAAGGCCTCTGCACCCCGGAGATCATCGTCCATACGGCACACCAAGCAAGTAGCCTCCCACTGGTCCGGGTATAACCCACGATGATGCTGGTAGACTACACAACGGTACTTGATGGACCAAGTGTGTCGGTCGAAAGCCCGACGCAATAGGGTATCGAGAGCATCGTGGAAGTGACACCCACGAGCAGCGTCACGAGTGATGGGTCTAGCGATCCATCCATCCGGCTCCGGCTCCTCCGAGTGCTCCGTGTCGTGGCTCGAACTGCCACCGACGTTGTCGTCGTCTCCGTCTCCACTCCGTCAGGGTCTCCTCCAGCAGTTGGGATACCCTAGGGTGGTGCAGGGGGCATCTCTGGTTGAGGTGCAGGGGAAGGCGGCCTCTCATACTCCACCTCCTGCTAAGGCGAGGGGGAAGAGTCCTACTGCTCCTGCTCCTGCTCCTAGCGTCGGCGCTCCTGCTCCTCATGCAGGCGATGATGCAGTCTCTCCAGGTGACTGGACTGACCTAGCACTGTGCGACGCAGTGGACGCTCCGCCAGGCGAGAAGGCAAAAAGGGGATCACAGACTTACGTGCAGTGCACCTAAGACGAGCCATCTACAAAAGACATCGTAAGCACAAGAGTAAGAGTAGAACTATTAGACCAAAAAGTAAACAGAAAGAAGAGTGAGACAAAACTTTTGAGATAAGTAAATAACATAGAATTTGTCAAGATGACCAACGTTTGAAAAGACACTGAGGTCAAGGTAAGAGTAGGGGTCTATAGTCCTTAGGTTGACCATTCTAGTCTAGGTCAGCGGTCCTACAGTCAGCAAGGCTTTGATACCACTTATGTCTAACCCAGTTTGGAAGGTAAACCAAATGCGAACCATGCACGTGCCAGGATCAGAAACTCACGTACACAACGATTACATAATTGGACATCATCACACAATGCTTGAAATAGATAGCGGAAATGTACTTTATTACATCAAGATGTCCAAGACATCCACAAAGTCTAATACATAATCATTGTTCAACATAATTATCAAAGTGCGGAAATGCGAAACGTAGATGCTAAGCCTACACAGGCAGCTGACTGGGGGTTTGTCACTAAGAAAGAACTAGAACTCGTTGTAGTCCTGGAACTCCTCGAAGTCCTCCATGTTGCCAACTTCACCTCCTGAGCACTGAGAACAGTGGGGACAACCTGGGGTGGGGTGGTTTATAAAGCAAGGGTGAGTACACATCAACGTACTCAGCAAATGTCCCGTTTGGCTAAAGTGGACTAGCTGTATATGGGGTTAAGGTTAAGCAGTTGCTTTTAGTTGTTCAAGTTTTATTATTATAAGTAGAGCCAAATTTTAGTAATAACCCAGTTATTACCCAAAAGTACTTCCTCAAGCGAGGAAATACATCAGATTTTATAGCATCATTGTTAATCATTATCATAAAAGTAACCATTGTTCTTCTAATCGAAGAGGATCCCAAGGCTGCTCATAACCGTCAACATGGCTTATATACCAGTTTCTAACCCTCTGCAGAGGTTGCCCACTTTACCCACAAGCCGTGATTCCCATTCTGCTCGGGGTTCTAGCCTCCCCATTGATCACTACCAAGGTGACCTAGCAGGGTCTCACTACGTAGCCTTTACAAAGATTTCCCAGAGGTCATAGCCGCTCGTTAGGTTTCTCCAGTTTGATAAACACAGTACATCTCCCCAAAGGAAGGGTGACTAACAAAAACCAAATCAAAGAACCTCTGCAACCAACCTTGGTAGAGCAAGTACTATGCCTGGACCCCATTGATGGCCCTACGGCGAAGCCAACTACTCCTTTGGTTCCTCTAATTAATCAGCTAAGGGCGTCCCATTCCACCCTCATGGTTGCATTGTTATCCCGGGTTATCACTCCCCAAACAGATCCTTACGGAGAGGCACTCAGGAAACAGCTTGAGCCCCCTAAAGCAATCACAAGGACCTCATCGGGATAACATCATCGTATCATAAAAGATCACATCATGTTCATTGATTAAGTTAGAGCAATAGCATAAGCTAACCATGATTAACCCAAAAAGGTAAACAAGGGTGAGGGAAATACAGACTAGTCAATCCTTAGGTTTCAATAAAGTAATGTGGGACAGTGAATTATAAAGTAAAGTAGGACATGGTAGGTCTAAGGACACTTGCCTTCACCAGGTTGTTGCTCAGAGTGGTCTCCAACTACACACTCAGGAACTTCGAACTGCTCATTGTCTAAATAAAGCGAGCATGCATTCAATACATTTGGAAAGTACAAAAGAACAACACACCAAACATGTACAAACATAGAAATGCATCTTAAAACTCAATTAGGAATTACTGAGATCAAAGTATAATTTGAACTATAGCATAAACTACTTTCATTTGGACATAGATTACTATTTCCCTAAGTGTTACTTACAAGTACATAATCATAGTTCAATTCAATTTATTGTGACCTAAAAATTAGAACAGGGATGAATTCATGTAACACACATTATTAATCTTACAAGATTAAACATGATTAAATCTCTAAGGTTCTCCTTTTATTTGTTTTATTAAATGAATAGAACTACATCTACATTAGTTCATACTTAATCATAAAAATTAGAATGTGTAGACAGTGAATGAAACCATTGTATTTAAATAGAGAATAATTCTATGAACATTTTGCAATTTGAATCACTAAATTTGGAGATCATACGCAAAAGTTATGAAATAAACAAGTTTGGGAATTCAAAATATGAATTTAGGTCTAATTCTGTGAATATTTAAAAGTCCAGGGCTAAATCTGCAAGATTACAGGGGTCTGCGTGCGAAAACCAGGGATGGCGGGTTCATTTCTAGTAAACCGAGGGTCTCTTTAATAAAACTACCACACGAAGGGGTATCGGGCTATTCTAACCGTCAGATCTAAAACCAACGGCTGAGATTAGATCTGTGGCCGAGGGCGCACGCGCGGGCGAGCATTGACAAGCGGGCCAGGGAGTGTCAGTGATAGAGGTGGAGAACGCGCTGACCGAGCGGGCCCAACGCTAGAGGGAAACGGACGACTGCAGGGGTCCGAGGGGGTTCGAGGGGGTCCGAGCCGGTCCGAGCGGGTCCGAGGGGGTCCGAGCGGGTCCGAAGGGGGTCCGAGCGGGTCCGAACGGGTACGGAGGGGGTCCGAGCCGTTCGATCAAGATCGGACGGAGGGAAAATAGACCGGAAAGGATGAGCGGTTGCGGTTGGTGCTGACAGGCGGGCCAGGGCATTAGGCGCGCATGCGCGAAGCGGTAGCCCACGGTCCGGGCCGTTCGATCTGAATCGGACGGAGGGGAAATCAGACCGAGGGAAAACAGATGACTGCGGGCGGCGCCGCTCCTCTCCATGGCAGTGAGGTCGCCGGAGCTAAGGCAGGCGCGAGCTAGGGTGGCTCCAGGGTCGCCGGAGTTGGGCAGAGGGGAAGAGGGCGCCATGGCGAACTCAATGGCGTGGAAGAGGCCATGAATCCACGGGCAGAGAGGGGACAGCGGCGGTGAGGTGGCCTTGGGTCGTCCGGAGAAACTCCGGTGAGCCATTCCGACCACGGGGAAGGGACTTAAGGCGTGCTAAGGCTTTCGCTAACTTCAGCAGAGACAGGGGTGACACAGAGACCTACTCCAGTGAACTAAACTGGGCCAAATCGGCCGAGCACCGGCGAAATTTAAAAAAACAGCAAAATATTTTTTAAATTCTAGGAACAACTCTCCAACCCTACCCTATTACCTTACCTGTTGCCCTATCATTTTTCACTATTATTTTGAATCAAACTTATATGTTTTGTAAATGGTGAGATTCGAACTCGCAACCTCTCTCTCGCGCATACCCTCCTATACCACTACACTACTACACCAATTATGTTTATATTACGTTTCCATTCCCCATGTACTATAACAAATCGAGAGTAATTTGATTATTTAAGGCACTAAATGAGTTCATTTGAAAATGTGACCAACTATAAAGTTGCATAACTTTTTGAGATCTAAAAGTTTTATTTTAATAGTTTCTACATCCGAGACCGTTTTTAAAATTTGAATTTTAAATTTAAAAACTTCACATGAAATTTTCAATGATAAGATGATTTCAAATCAAAAAATTGTCAACTACAAAGTTTCATTACATTTCAAGACCTACAACTTTTATTTTGGTGGTTTCTCCATCCGAGACAGTTTGAAAAATTCAAATTTCACAATTCAAATATAGTTTTGCATAACAAGATGATTTCAAACTAAAACATTGTCAACTACAAAGTTTCATAACTCTTCAATACCTACAACTTTCATGTTGGTGGTTTTTCCTTTCGAAGTCGTTTTCAAAATTCAAATTTTAAATTTTTTAAATTCAGACGTAGTTTTTGTTGACAATATGACTTCAAATGAAAAAGTTGTCAACTATAAACTTTTATAACTTCTCAAGGTCTACAAAGTTTATTTTGGTTGTTTGATAATTTGTTTATCTTAGATGATGGTTCTAACAATATGCACAAATTCTATACGTCTCTCTCGTAGTTTCATAAACTACGAGAGAGATATAGGTTTTATGAACAAATTTATTTTTGTTTTGTCATATGAAGAAATGTTCAATATATAAATTGTACATCATGATGAGTTATACAAATTTGTAGTTGAAAACTTTTTCATTTGAATTAATTTACTACATTAAAATGTGAATTTTAAATTGTCTTTGCCTAGTGTTGGAGAAAAAACACTCGGCAAAGAGCTCTTTGCCGAGTGTTGTATTTGTGACACTCGGCAAAGAGCCCTTTGCCGAGTGTCAAAAAAAGACACTCGGCAAAGAAACTCTTTGCCGAGTGTCAAAACTAAAACACTCGGCAAAGAGCTTCTTCGCCGAGTGTTTTCTTTTACCGAGGGTTTTTTGCGTGGCACTCGGCAAAGAGCTCTTTGCCGAGTGCCCGAAATAAAACACTCGGCAAAGAATATGGCACTCGGCAAAGAGCCAAATTCCGGTAGTGATTGTCTATGCTGCTACCTCTAAATAGAAATAAATGTTAATAAACAGATACACATCTTAATACCACTTTTAGAATTTTGTTTCTAATTACTGTGTGCCATTTCCTCCTACGTATATAACTCAAGACTGCAAGCTAATAATTCCTCTCATCTTTTTACCACATGGACATTTAATTTTTCTGTTGGTTACACTATTGCAAATAGAAAAATATTTTTTTAAGACAAGTAAATGTCTTAAACTTAGTTCTATATTTCAGGAATATATTCATTATATAATACTTACTTTGTGTTCACATGACAAATTCCTACAAAAACTTATATGTGTTTCTTCCTACATTTCATTATCACCCTCTTTTATTTTGCATACCAGTCTTTATACTAAAAAGAATTCACTGTCAATACTAATACCATGGATTCACTACTGTGTCAGTTTTATCTACATCAAACAAAACTTTTTCTATTTTGCCTTTGCTGCAATATTCATATGATGCTTCAACACCACAATCTTATTCAGTTCCCTCAGCTAAAACAAGTATTATAGTCAATAATATGCATATATGTAAAATATTGTCAAACTTACAGGATATATGAAATTCTTCACTGCATACACTACTCCAAAATTAACAACTGTGTCAAACTCTTTTATAATCACTGTCCTACAATTAGGCAATATATTAATTAGATCTGAAATCTGATCGTACCAAATGCCTTATCAATAGCCTGCATATAGCAAACCGAAATACTTTAAATACAGAAATACTGTAATAATAATACAATGCCTGCATAATGCAAACATAAGATGTTGTTTCCTTTAAAAAATCATGATGATTGGTTAGTTCTCAACCTATAAATTAAAAATAAACTCAGATTATGCCAAAGAATGTTTGGAAGATTTAGTTGTTTAATTTTTAGGTAACGAAAATACTTTGGCAATACTTTCAGACGTCTTGTTTGAGTAAACTACTAACTACGGTTGGATACAATTCACCCATTCTATTTTAACAGTTGCAGGGAGTTCCCACTCACAAGGGCAAAGAGATCAAACCTCATCTCCAGTCTCCTCCAAAAAGGTAAACTTCTATACACTTGCCTCATACACATCAAGAATACCAACTGTTCTTTATATGCTCTAGCACAAAACACATATTTATACCTTACTACGTAATAATCAGTCAATTTATTAAAACTCTAAATTTTATTCAACAGGCATAAACAAGAACCACTGAAAATCAAGGATTTGACAGAATCAGGCACCACCAAGAACCCTAAAACACATGATATGTGCAAGCACATGGAAGTAATTCAAAAGTAGCTATTGTCTTCATTTTGTTCAAGCTAGCCACCCTTTTGTAACTCTATAATTGTAGTACTGACACCACTACAGACTATAGTCACTTCATATGGCCTAGCCCATTTTTCTTTTGGATGATTGCCTTTCTACATAAGGCCACTACTATAGTAAACCTCTATATAGTCGGTCCAGTTAGCCTCTACACAAGCGGTTCCAGGAACCGCTTGTGGTGCACCGCCTGTGATGTAAAACAACATTACAGGCGGTCAATCAAAAACCGCTTGTGATAGACACACATCACAGGCAGTTCTATCTAAAGGAACCGCCTGTGATAGACACACATCATAGGCGGTTTCTAATCCTACCCGCTTGTGTTAGCCACACATCACATGCGGTTTCTAATCCTAGCCGCTTGTGTTAGACACATACCACAGGTGGTTTTAAATATAGGTCTGACTATATTTCAATATACAGATTCCAGATTCATATTCAGATTCTAGATTCATATACAAAACTAATAACAGATTCATACACAGATTCATACACATATTCATACACATATATGTTGCATAACAAGTTCCATACACAGATTCATACACATATCAAGTTCCATACAGAGAATCATACACATATCAAGTTCCATATACAACTCAACAACTCAACATCTCAAGTTCCATAGACAACTGAATATCTCAAGTTCCAAACTAAAGATCTAAACACTGTGTGATATTGTGTACAAACTTAGTTCTGGGAAGTGTTGCAAATTTCCATTTGTATTGTAGAATAGCCCTTGTTGATGAAGAACTTCACGGCGCATAAAGTAAAGCAATTCTTTTACAACCTTAGCCACGCCGACGGAAACCATATCTCTTTCTAACCATTCAGCATTGATCTTGGATTTAGGAACCTGCAATGAAAGCAAAAAGCAAGCAGTGCAAAGAGTAATGTGATGAGCAACAATATAACATAATAATTGCAACATAGACAATGATAGCGAACTTACATCCTCACGATTGATCATGTAATGGAAGGTGACACGACACCATTCGCATACATAATAACCGCACAGGACAGTACCCGGAGGTTGTTTGTCACTGTTGGAGCGAAGGCAGAAACGCCACCCTTCGCCCGAAGTCTCCACCGCTTAGCCCCCGCCCTGACAGGCAAAGCAGGTAGGGACACTCTTCGCTTGATCGACACCAGGGACAACATGGAGACCCTTCGCTCGATTCGGCACCAGACAAAGGCCTGCGGCAACGCCTCCCTACGGCGCGGCCTCGGTCGGCTCCGAGGCCCACATGAGGTCGGGCCCAGTGTAACAGGCCCTGCGTGGCCGCGGTTGTGTTACGGGCCTAATTTGTAGAGGCGTACATGTAATTACAGCTTGTAACCCCGCTTTATAGGAATATTCTGGGGATAAACTAGGTACCTGAGGGCACATGCGTCCTTAACGCAAGGCGCCGTGCACTCGGATACCTATAAATACCCCCGCACAGTGCCCGTGAGAGGCCAGATTAACAGAGCTTTTGCCATCACGCGCGAGTGCCCTGTTGCCATCTCCATTCACCCGTGTTGGATCTCCTTGCTGTCGAGAGGCAGCACCAACATTTGGCGCCCACCGTTCGTGCTACGAGACAACCACCCGCGATGGCACCCAAGAGAGCTAACCCGAAGGCTGACGAGGCTGCGAAGGCAGCATTGCTCGCCGCAAGAAAGGGCAAGGCCCTCGCCCTCACCCAATCCACCCACCAAGAGGCCACTGAAGACGACACCCTCCGCACCTGCGACCCCGAGGGACAACCCTCAGGCTTCGCACCTCCCTCAGGCTTCGCACCACCGGAGGGTGCGGACCTCGCCGAGGACGGTGAGGTCCTCGGCATCTCAGCAGAGGAACAGCTACAGCTGCGCGCCCTGCGCCTCAAGAACCGCAACCTCCAGAGGCAGAAGGAGATACTGGAGGCCAAGCGCCAGCGTGTGTCCGCACTCGCCAAAGTGCGGCAGATGATCCGCGACGAAGAACACAAGGCCCAGGAACTCGAGCGGGAGATCGCGCTGATGCAGCGCGAAGGCCACCTCAGCCCGCGGCACGAGTCATCCCTCCAGCAGCGCGCACAAAACGAAGACACGCGCGAGGGCCACCCCGGCCTGCAGCATGGGCCACCCCTGCAACACCGCGCGCAACCGGAGGACCCGCGTTTCCCCCAGCGCGACTTCACTTTCCAGCACGCCGCGCCATTCCAAGGGGTCAACTATCTCGATGAGCGAAGCCCCCTGGCGCCTCACCTGCAAGTGACGCCGTGGCCAGCTAACTTCCGGGCTGGGACCTACCCCAAGTACAACGGCAGCATCGACCCGGCTCAATACATAATGAGTTACCAGGTCGCCGTCGCATCGTCCGGGGGGGACGACGCCACAATGGCGAAGTCCTTCATCATCGCCCTCGAGGGCCCCGCGCTCACCTGGTTCACCAGGTTGCCCCCGCTGTCCATCGATTCCTGGAGAAGTCTCCGGGACAAGTTCCTCCTCAACTTCCAGGGGTACCGCCCGGACACCGACGCCCTGGCCGAGCTCTCGCTCTGCAAGCAGCTAGAGAAGGAGACCCTGAGGGAATATTACCGCAAATTCCTGACCCTCAAGTCACAGCTACCCTCAGTCGACGACCAGATTGCCATCCACTATGCTATCAGTGGTCTTCGCGCTGGCGTCCTTTACAGCCATTGCATCAGGGACCCGCCCAAGAACCTCCAAGAGTTATACCAGCTGTTTGAAAAGTACGCCAGGTCCGAGGAGCTCCACCAGCGCAAGATTGAGTCCCAGCGAAAGCCAAAAGATGCTCCGCAGTCCAGCCGCACGTGGACAAGGACTCCGCAGCCAGACTCCGGTCGGGATGGCCGCGGTCAGCAGCAAGTGCACAACATCGCCAACCAGCAGCCGGCCGCTGACCCCCTTCGTCGCCAAGAATATCCCCCCCCCAGGGCCGCGGAAGTGGAACTCGCGGCAGGGGCCGAGGGCGTGCGCAGCCACCCCCTCCGCCGCGCCGATTTTACTGCCTTTTCCATGGCGAAGACTGCGCCCACCAAACTAAAGACTGCCCCGAAGTAAAAGCCACCAGAGACAGAATGGCGAGGGCGCAGCCAGCCGACAACCCCAGAATTGTCGCGCATAATTACCAGCCACCCCCTCCACCATATATCCACGCTCCCGCCCCGCATCCACCGCACCACGCTTACCAACATCATCAGGAAGTACAAATCGTACATCCTCCGCCTCCACCACCACACCAGCAACAACAAAACATCCCCCACGCCCCAAAACAGGAAGACTTCGCCGATCAACCTTATCGCGGAGTCATTCATATGATAACTGGGGGGTCCAGCACCGACTTCGACACCAAGCGGCAGAAGCGGGACCACTACCGCAGCGTAAACCATGTCGCTGTCACGGGCCCAGTTGTGCAGACGAAGTGGTCCCACATACCGCTCACCTTCGACGCACGGGACGTCGACTTGCGCAGCGCCCCCCACTGCGATGCCATGGTCATCAATTGCAGCGTGGCAGGCTGGGACCTACACAAGGTCCTCGTCGATAACGGCAGCCAGGCGGACATCATCTTCCTCCATGCCTTCGATCGCATGGGCATCAGCCACAGCCTGCTCAAGCCTTCGGACAACCCGTTGTATGGCTTCGGCGGCAAGGGCACCTTCCCCGTCGGCAAAATAGAGTTGCCCCTCTCCTTCGGTGTAGCACCCAATGCCCGAAGCGAGCAAGTGACTTTTGACATCGTGGATATGGTATATCCATACAACGCCATCATGGGTCGGGGCTCCATCAATAAGTTTGAAGCTGCCATCCACGGACTGTATTTGTGCATGAAGATACCAGGCCCTCTAGGCGTAATTACGGTCCGCGGTAACCAGCAAGCTGCGCGCAACATAGAGCGGGACTTCGTGCCTGGTCAGAGGAACGTGCACTGTCTCACGACACAGTGCGAGGTCCCTGCGCCCGCCAGCCCCACTGACAAGCAGCACGCCAAGGCTCAGTTGCAGAGTCAGGATGGGACCAAGACTGTCCCCCTCGATCAGGCCACGCCCAAGCAGACAGTCACTATCAGCGAAGACCTTACTTCGCATGAAGAAGAGAAGCTTCTCTGCTGCCTGACCAAAAATAAAGATGTCTTCGCCTGGTCCGCCCTCGACCTGGTCGGAGTCAGCCGATCCATAATCGAGCACAGTCTGGGGATCGACCCCTCGGTGCGACCAAGAAAGCAAAAGCTTCGCAAAATGTCCGATGAAAAGACAGAGGCCGCCAAGGCGGAGGTGCACCGCCTCCTAGAGGCTAAATTCATTGAGCCAGTGGCTTATCCCACATGGCTCTCCAATGTTGTAATGGTGCAGAAAAAAAGCGGGAAATGGCGGATGTGCATAGACTTCACCAGTCTCAATAAGGCCTGCCCAAAAGACAATTTCCCGTTGCCACGGATCGACAAAATAGTAGATAGCGCGGCCGGCTGCGAGGTCATGTCTCTCCTCGACTGCTTCTCCGGCTATCACCAGATATACATGAAGGAGGAAGACAAGGCCAGCACCAGTTTTATAACACCCTTCGGCACTTATTGCTTCATCAGAATGCCGGAGGGTCTCAAGAACGCCGGGTCCACATTCTCCAGACTCACCAAAACAGTACTCGAGGGCCAGGTCGGCAGAAATATATTTACATATGTGGACGACATCGTCGTCGCCAGCAAAAATAAGGAGGACCACCTCGCCGACCTAGCCGAGACATTCGCAAACATGCGAGACGCACGACTCCGCTTAAACCCAGAAAAGTGCGTTTTCGGTGTTCGCCAGGGCAAGATATTGGGCTACCTGGTGTCGCACCGCGGCATCGAGGCCAACCCAACCAAGATCCAGGCCATCATCGACATGTCGCCTCCGCAGTCCACCAGGGATGTCCAGCGTCTGACAGGCAGATTGGCTGCTCTCAACAGATTCATTTCCAGGTCGGCCGAGCGAAGTCTTCCTTTCCTCAAAACTCTCCGCGGCGCAAAAGACTTCGCTTGGGGGCCGGAGCAAGCAGCGGCCTTCGCCTCATTAAAGCAGTACTTAACGGAGCTGGCCACCCTCACGAGCCCCGACTCCTCGCTCCCCTTATTGCTCTATGTCGCGGCTTCGCCGCACGCAGTCAGCGCGGCACTAGTGCAGGAGCAGACAGTCGAAGGCGCTGTCAGACAGTGCCCTGTTTATTACGTCTCCGAGGTCCTGACTCCGTCCAAATGCAACATGACAGAGCTGGAGAAGATCGCCTACGCAGTCGTTATGTCCTCGCGCAAGCTGCGCCATTATTTTGAAGCATTCAAGGTCCGTGTCACCTCAGATAGGGGGCTCGGCGAACTGTTTAGAAACCCGGAGGCATCGGTAAGGATCGCCAAGTGGGCAGCCGAACTCTCCGGCTACCACATCAGCTTCGAGCCCAGGACAGCCATCAAATCGCAAGTCCTGGCAGACTTCGTCGTCGACTGGACCGGGCCAGTAACACAGCCGGACCCGACCACAGAGAAGGTCTGGACGATCCATTGCGATGGCGCATGGTGCCATGCGGGGGCAGGCGTCGCTGCAATCATAACATCACCAGTCGGGGTCAAGCACAGATATGCAGCACGACTCAGCTTCAATCTGGAATCCGACAGGTGCACAAATAATATAGCGGAATACGAAGCAGTCATCCTCGGCCTCCGCAAGCTGAGGGCCCTCGGAGTCACCACTTGCATCATCAGAACAGACTCCAAGGTAGTTGCCGGCCAGGTCGACAAAGACTATGCAGCCAAGGACCCCGCGCTCATGCAGTACCTCGCGGCCATCCGAAGTCTCGAGAGGCAGTTCAAGGGGTTCACCGTGCAGCATGTGGACCGGGCCAAGAATGAGGAGGCCGACGCATTGGCCAAGGCCGCGGCCAGGGGCGAAACTCTGCCCTCCGACGTGTTCTTCCACGTCATCGGCACGCCAGCAGTCCGGAGCCCCGAAGGGCTCCAAATAACCAATGACAGCGAGGGCCACCGTACAGTCAACCTCATCATGACCGAAGACTGGCGAGCACCCATTACCCTGTTCCTGCAGGGGTATTATCACCCAGCTGACATCAGTGAGGCCAAGCGCCTCAGACATCGAAGCCGGGACTTCGCTCTGATTGAAGGCCAGCTATACAAAAAAGGAGTCAGCCAACCAATGCTTAAGTGCGTCACCGAGGCCGAAGGCATGCAGGTCCTACGTGAAGTCCACAGTGGCACGTGCGGCTCGCACGCGGGGCCAAGGGCCCTAGCTGCTAAGGTGATCCGCCAGGGTTTCTACTGGCCAGCAATGATTTGCGCCGCGAATCGGGTCACTCGGTCCTGCGAAGCCTGCCAGAAGTTCTCTCCTCGACCAGGCGGCCCTTCGCAGTACACAAAGCTGATCGCCCACACATGGCCTCTCCAGCGCTGGGGTCTCGACATTGTTGGACCCCTGCCCACCGCTCAGGGGAATCTCAAGTTCGCCTTCGTCGCGGTCGAGTACTTCACCAAATGGATCGAGGCACGGGCTGTCTCCACAATAACATCGAAGACTGCCCAGAAATTCTTCTGGCAGAACATCGTTTGCCGTTTCGGAGTACCGTCCGAGTTAACGGTCGACAACGGCAAACAGTTTGATAACCAAGACTTCAAGGATTTCTGTTTCTCCATTGGCACCAAGCTTGCCTTCGCCTCAGTCTATCATCCGCAGTCCAACGGGGTCGTGGAGCGCGCCAACGGAAAAATCTTCACAGCTATCAAAAAAATGCTCCTCGATGAAAAAAAGGGCAAATGGAGCGATTTCTTACCTGAGGCAGTCTGGGCACTAAACACGACTGAGTGCAGGGCGACCGGGTTTACTCCTTTCCGTCTGTTATACGGATCGGAGGCCATGACCCCGCAGGAAATAAAGCACGGGTCCCCGCGAACGGTCCCGTCAGCCGTCCCAGATGTGGACGAGCCGACTTCAAAGGATCTCATCGACGGAGACCGTGTCTTCGCCCTACAAGCTCTGAACAAGTATCAAGCCCAGACCAAAGCATGGCGCGACCACTCAGTCACCCCGAGGGAGTTCAGCGAGGGGGACCTCGTGCTCATTCGGACAGCTCGGACGGAGTCAAGGGGCAAGCTGGAGCCCAAGTGGGAGGGCCCTTTCATCGTCAAGACGAAGGCCTCCCCCAGCGCATACAGGCTCACAACGCCAACCGGCGAGGACCTGGAGCATTCCTGGAACATTGACAACCTCCGCAAATTTTTTGTTTGATTCCTCAGGGCTGTCTTCGCCCTTGTAATTTGTAAAAACAATCTTGCACCGGCCCGCACTCTTTTCCTCCCGGGGGGTGAGGTTTTTAACGAGGCGGAGCCATGTAATATATGCGTAAAAAATCCCCCGCAAAAAGACATGCGTCGAAAAAGACCGCGATGACGGTCTTCGACATTCGACCACCATGAGGTCACCGCGAGGCTAAGCGCTAGCTACCCTCGCGCGCGACAAATCCGCGCAGAAGTCGCCTACGGGTGCAGCCGGATTAGCACAACAAGTGCGGAAAAAATCTAAGTCTATCGCGAAGACTATCCGTGCAGAAGTCGCCTAAGGGTGCAGCCGGGAAAAAATCAAAGTCTATCGCGAAGACTATCCGTGCGGAAGTCGCCTACGGGTGCAGCCGGATTAGCACAACAAGTGCGGAAAAAATCAAAGTCTATCGCGAAGACTATCCGTGCGGAAGTCGCCTACGGGTGCAGCCGGATTAGCACAACAAGTGCGGAAAAATCAAAGTCTATCGCGAAGACTATCCGTGCGGAAGTCGCCTACGGGTGCAGCCGGATTAGCACAACAAGTGCGGAAAAAATCTAAGTCTATCGCGAAGACTATCCGTGCAGAAGTCGCCTAAGGGTGCAGCCGGGAAAAAATCTAAGTCTATCGCGAAGACTGTCCGCGCCGAAGTCGCCTACGGGTGCAGCCGGATTAGCACAACAAGTGCGGAAAAAATCTAAGTCTATCGCGAAGACTATCCGCGCGGAAGTCGCCTAAGGGTGCAACCGGTTTAACACAGCAAGTGCGAAAAAACCGAAGACTATCTGTGCAGAAGACACTTAAGGGTACACCTGGACTAGCACAACAACGGCTGAAACGACAACATCGAACCATTCACGCCGAGACCAATTATAATCAACCAAGCACAGCGCAGCCGAACGAATCAGTTAGTACAAAACGCCCTCACACATATGCACGCGAGGGCACACAATTCCACCATACAAGACTCTACATACACAAGCGAGGACACCACACTCTACATCGGTTCAACTTTAGGAATAATTCCCATCTCCCTATAATTAAATAACATTATCCTGAGCTCCTCACCCGCAAAAAGCCTTCGCAGTTCCCCCTCACCTACACTCTCGGCGGTCGGCAGAGACAACAGTTCCTGCCGACCGGCCCCACTCACGCGAAGCAAAGCCCGCTCCTCCGCGCTAACCCTACGTTTTGCAACCGCCCTTCGACGACGGCGCCCGGCGCTAGGGCCTGGCACGTCCGACGCGTCCGCGGCGTGTGGCGAAGCCTCCGCCGCAGCCACATCCAAGGCCGTAAAATAATCCAAATTCTCCTCCGACGACTCCTCAGTCCACTCAACCGAGCTCCCGGAGTCAGCAAAGTCAAAAAACTCAGATGCAGACCCACTATATTGATTACCACCTTCCGCGGTCGAGGCCGCCAAAAACTCAGTAGCAGTGGTTGCGTGCGCAGGCCCAAAATCTTGAACCTGCGCAGCAACCAAAGTTCAGTACAAACATCCAAAATTTCCAAACCCTAGATAACCACTATGCCACCTGCGAGGGCCCTGACGTGGCGGGTGCCTCCGCCGTTGTATCCGCCGCCACTCCCGCCATTCTTTCCACCGCCTCCGCCGTCGGATCTTCGACGGTCGGCGCGGCTGCTGCGAGGGCATCGGGAGCGCCCTCGGCCACCTTCATGGGCAGGTCTTCAACTGTCGCAGCAGATGTGGGGGCGCCTGGTGCGTCTTCCGTAGTCTCCGGGGCCGGCTCCGGGTCAGGCAGGGCGTCGTTCAGTGCTCCGAAATCGTCCACCCGCTCGCCTCGCTCCGCCTAAAACAAAACATACAAAAAGTCAGCAAACACACGCACAGACCACATCCAGCAAACGCCAAACAAACGACAACGTTACCTGAGCCCTCGCAGCCTCGGCCCGCTCCCTGACCACTTCACCACCATACAGACCCCACATCCGATCATAGAGGGCGCCGGCGGACTCCTTCACCACGGGGTCTTCGACCTTATAGATGTCTCGCCCAAAATCTTCATCTGCCTGGTCGAAGGCCTCATAGTGCCGGCACCCTTCGCGAGAGAGTGCGTTCACTGCCCCCTCGCAGGTAACCAGGGAGGCGAACGACATTAATCCAGCCAAGACAGTGGGGAGCTCCTGCAGCTCCTCTTGCACCCATTCCAGGCAGCGAAGTCCGGCCTCTCGCTCCGGCACCACGAAGTCACCGGTCCGCGCACCCAGCTCGCGGTATGTGGCCATAAGCTGTGTGCGCGTCCGTTCGGCCTCCGTTCGTGCCGCGGCTTCGGCCCCCTTCGTGCGGCTCTCCAGAGCGGTAAGCCGCCCCCGCAGGTCCTCGGCGAGATCCTTGGCAAGATTGGCCTCCGCCCGTGCCAGCCTAGCCTCCGCCTGGGCGGCCTGCTCTTTGGCGACGGCCTCGTTGGCCTCCCTCCTCTCCCCCGCCAGCTGGCGCCGGAGATCAGCCTTTTCTTCCTCCAGGGCGGCCACCTTGTCCGCCAGTTTACGACACTTGCTGTCGGAGGCAGACTTCTCACGGACAGCGTCAGCATGTTGCGTCCGAAGTCTCTCGACTTCGGCAGATAAGGCTGCCGTGAGCGCCCCCGACGCAGTACGGCTGGTGAAGTCAGCCACCTGCAGAGAACACGTAAGGCCATGGCCGTAAAAAAAAAAAAAAAAAAAAAAAAAAAAAACTCGGCGGACCTGACTCAGCGCCTCCGTCGCCTGATTCAGCGCCTCCGTCACTCCCTTCAGCCGGCGGGTCGCCGCGCCAGCCTCGTCTCTGACCTTCACGAGGGCCGACACCTCGCCTCCGGCGCCAAGGGCCCCGCCCTTCGCCGTCGCGATCGCCCCGGCAGGCACAGCTATAGCAAGCCGGCCCTCGTCCGACCCTGTAGCACATCAACAATCAAAAAAAAAGGGCGGCCGGGTGACTTACCCCCAAGATAATCGTCCACGCTAATGTCAGTGCCGAAGTCGGTGATGCGCTTGCCCGGCGGCGGCAACGCTCGGGCCGCCTTCGAAGCCTCCGCCACTCCGCTGGCCGGCGGCACCACCTTCGTCGGCTTGGAGACTCCGGCGCCCGCCGCTGTCTCCGGCGCCTTGCTGGGCGCAGCGGCGCCCGCCTTCGCCGCCAGCGGCGGCTTGCCTCCACTGGAGGCCGCAGCCTTCGCCGTTCCCCGTTGCCTTTTCGGCCGGGCGTCGTGAATCCTTACGGTCGCCTGGCGTTTTTGCGCTGCCCCTTGGCGATCCTTGTCCATCACTGCCCACACAACAGCACCGATATTTCGCCCGTAAGGAAAAACCCTCCACTGACGAACCATACGAGACGTAAAACAGTCTTCCTCAGCCGCGCAGGGGACAGGAACACTTCTAGGCCAGCAGCCCCCGGTAACCCTCAGCATCCGAGCCGAAGACTCCCGGAGCTCGGGCGAAGACATCCTTTCCCCCGGGGCCGCGCACGTCCTCATTAACTCCCTAGCAAAACTATCAGACACCCCGATTCCTCCCATCGCAGTACCTAATTTTCTCTTTTTTGAGGAGGGGGCGGCCGTCAGCGCAGGGTCGCCTCCAGTCTCCACCGCCGGCTTCTTCCCACGGCGGTCCGCTTCGTCTTGTCCAGGGTAGCCGTCGTACGGCAATTGATTCAATTCGAAGACCCTGTTCAAACGTTCATTTGACCCGCGAATATCAAAGCTGCGCTGGCCTTCCGTCCTCGCCACGTACCGCCCCACGAGCCGCACCGCCAAGTCCTCTGCATCACGCACAAAGGCGGCCGGGTCACGGTTTCGCAAATTCAGTGCAAAGGCTGGACTTCGCACCACCCTTCCTCCGTGAAAAGGCATCTGGCGAGGGCACACTTCGCCCAACGCCCAGCCGTGCGCCAAGGGCCAGACCCCGTACGCCACAAACTCTTCAACTAAATCACGACCACTGCTCTGGCCGGCGGCGCATCGAAGGGCCCCTTTGTCTGCATCCTCTTCTGCCACTTCAAAGGGCGGATACGCAGAGTAATAGTGAGAGCACATCTCAGATACGGGCAGTCCTTCATGGCCTTCGACAGTAGCCTCAGCAACGTAAAACCAAAATTCATTCCAATTGCCCCACTTGTTGCGGGCGCACGGAACCAACTCCACTACTGGCATTGTGGTCTTGCCGGTCTTCGGCGTGAATGTGCACGACCCAAACTGGGCAACTCCGCCCTCAATCACCCTCTTCTGCCAATGCAAGCAGTAATTCTTCGCAAAAACTTCAACCGACGGCTGTCCGCCGTACGAAGTCGTCGCCCAGACATACTTCGCCAGCGCCACCACGGCGTTCGGTGTCAGCTGATGAATTTGAACGTTGAATCTACGCAGGACTTCGCCGACAAACCGGTGCGCAGGCAAGCGGAGACCGGCGACGAAGAACGCCTCAAAAACAACCAACTCACCCTCCGGCTCGGGGACTTCCTCCGTCCCCGGAGCACGAGCGACTCCGCCGCCAAAGTAGCCCAAGCGCTGCATTTCTTCGACGCGGGCCGACGTCATCCGTGACACACCAAAATCAACAGAGTCGCCGGCGCGCAGCTCCTCCACCATCACGCCACTCAACGTCTCCTCAGACGAGGCGGCGGCCGGCGGCGTGGCATCGGCGGAAGAAGAAGAGGATGGCATTGCTACGTACCGTCGGCGGCGGCGGGCGGTCTGCTTCACTCGAGCCAGATCTCCGACGAGCAAAGCGAGCAGTAGAAGAAGAGGAGCAGAAAGACGGCGGGCGGCTAGGGTTTTCACGGAGCGCGGAAGGCAAAGTGCAAACAGCGCCGTCCCCCGCCCCCCTTTATAGGCAGGGCGCGGCTCCTCGGGAAACCCGCAATCCCACAGGGCGCGACGCTTCGGAAAACCCGCAGTCCAACAGTACGATGTCCATCAACGGTCACATCAAAAACCCCCTCGGAACCACTTCGAGCGAGGGCAGCGTCTCCGCCATCTAGCGACGTCTTCGGCACCAGGTGACTTTGTCGAACTGGTCCCTCGGAGGGCAAATGTTGGAGCGAAGGCAGAAACGCCACCCTTCGCCCGAAGTCTCCACCGCTTAGCCCCCGCCCTGACAGGCAAAGCAGGCAGGGACACTCTTCGCTTGATCGACACCAGGGACAACATGGAGACCCTTCGCTCGATTCGGCACCAGACAAAGGCCTGCGGCAACGCCTCCCTACGGCGCGGCCTCGGTCGGCTCCGAGGCCCACATGAGGTCGGGCCCAGTGTAACAGGCCCTGCGTGGCCGCGGTTGTGTTACGGGCCTAATTTGTAGAGGCGTACATGTAATTACAGCTTGTAACCCCGCTTTATAGGAATATTCTGGGGATAAACTAGGTACCTGAGGGCACATGCGTCCTTAACGCAAGGCGCCGTGCACTCGGATACCTATAAATACCCCCGCACAGTGCCCGTGAGAGGCCAGATTAACAGAGCTTTTGCCATCACGCGCGAGTGCCCTGTTGCCATCTCCATTCACCCGTGTTGGATCTCCTTGCTGTCGAGAGGCAGCACCAACAGTCACCATATGGAAATAATGATATTGACAAATTAGGCTTGTCCTCTAGATGTTCGCCGCCAAGATCTTTCCAATAAAAATGGTATGCACTGCATATAAGAATAACATTGTGAGATTAAGAATACATTTGTTAAGTTGTAATAAGTACAAGTGTGCAATAATAATCATACATCTCTAAAATCTTCAAGAAGTCATTATACGCAGCCTTTTCCATTCTCAGTGAGTCGAAGACCACGACTTTACCATGCTTTGGAAAGATCATGATACAAATGTAGTGGTCACTATATAGACATAGACGAAAACACATGTTAAGATCACGATTGCCATAATTTGTAGTTCAAAACCATGTCGAGAACTTACTTAAAGTGGTGCGGAGCTATTATTAGTCCTTGCCATGTTGTACATGATTATACATGGCTCGTCCAATGTATGCCGCCATTACCTTCATTTTCTTTCTCTGTTTTTGTTTGATCGCTTTCTCAAATTCATCATCATCCAAGTCTCTGTATTCTTCTCCATGTCTCCGAACAACTTCTTTGTAGCAAGCTTGGGATATCATCAACGGGTCAAGAAACCCTGTCTTAAGTTGTTTCTTCTTATCATCCATGTATTGCATCCTACATGTAAAAAGTGTTAATTGTTAGACTCTCGTTTATGTGTACGTGTACAAAACTAACAAATATAAAAGTTTAGAGGTACTTACAAGCAAAAGAGGGTTAAGTAGCTGGTTTCCATCCTTTGTCGGTGGTACAACGACCACAGATCGTCAAAGAATAAATGCCGCACAGGATCTATATTATCTTTGCTCCAAAATGCATCTTCTGGCACAACAAATGTGAAGTCCTCGAGTTTGTATTTGTTGCTAGCCACCATGTACCACTCATGCATTCTAATCTCCGGAGTCGACAACTTAGAAAGTTGCACCGTCGTCAAGAACGGCCTCCCATTCACAAATTTAGGAGGAACATCTTCCTTCTTGTATATCGGGATATTGATTTTAAGACGTAATGATTCTAGAGTATGAATCATTCCATCTTCTTCCCATACTTCGAAATTGTCTATTTGGGACCGTGTGCGTACTCCACGAGATGTTGATGCTGCTTTTGATTGATCTGTCATAACTCTCTTCAATTTTTGCAGGTAGCGTGTCACTGCTTCTGCCCGTTTCTTGACATTGTCAGTGGCGATTCGTTGATGAATTTTCTTTGAAGTAGTTGGCCCTTCAACATTGGTGTCAACCTTTGCTTCCTTTTTGATGTTTGCATCGACATTCTGAGGAACAATTTTGTCTACGTCCCCCTCGTCGAGTTCCTTCACAAGAGGTGATATGATTGTTTCAACGGTTTTTGTGGAGGTCAGTGCTATATTTTCCTGCACCATGGGGTATGGAATGATCGAACTATCTTTCTGTTGCATTGGTGTTGAATTCGGCGTTGGTGACTTATGACGCGATAGACGGCTTAAGATCGGCTCATCACCCAACTTGATGTCGCGTCGATGCCAAAGGACCAACTCGTTCATTGCCTCCTGCAAAGTTATGATCCCCTTGTTGGTGTTTTGGGTCCGACCGCACCCGGGGTTGCCCCTCAAGGTGTTTTTTGGAGTAGGACGGTGTCGACGACTGTAGCAAAATGGTTCGTGTCGATCGCACGAGGAATAGTGGACAGGGTTTTCAGGTTCGGGCCGCTTAGAGATGCGTAACACCGTACGTCCTGGTGAGTATGCTTGGTGGATGTGGTTACAAAAGAGCTCTCTGAATTGAGATTACAGAGAGTTGACGTGGGTGGCTAAGTAAAAGGTCGATTGTTCTGAAGGGGTGCCCCCTAGGCCTTATATACTCGACCGTGGGGCAATACATGTGGATATGATAACAACGAGTAGCTAAAAGATAGTGAACCTCTTGAGTTTATCCCCGCGTAACCCTCGCCGACTTATCCCTGCATGGCTCCGTTGCATGGGGGCTCCAGCGCGGGAAAATCGGATCTCTGTTGTGGTCACTCGCTTGACGTCGTGGGCCGTCCGGGTTTACATCAATCCGGCCTCATGTTGATTTGCTCTGCTGGTCGTCTTTCCCCGGGCCCACGAGAGAATTACCTTATGATTTATTGGGCCCTTGGGCCTTTCGCGAGGTCTTTTACTCTTCAGTGGACCCGGGGGATATCTATCCCCCACAAGCCCCTGATCTTTGGGTTAATTTAGAGGTAATCAGCCCAAAGATCCCAGGTCTAGTTTGTAGGTGATTCGAAGAAAATGACCTCCTGTTGTCCTCTCCTGCTTCGATCACTCGTTGACCGAAGCTTAGTTTCGAGTTTGTGCCTTAGAGGTCGGCATTTCAATTTGTAGGATTCTGAACTTCATTGGGTGCACCGAAGGTGCACCCAATGGGTGTAGCCCCCGAGCTTCGAGTAGATTTTTTAAAAAATAATCTACTCGAAGGTCTTCCTCAGAAATTGTTTCCATTTGTGCTCCTGCGTTTTGATTGAGGGCTAGCCTTTTAATCTTGTCCCACGCCTTAGAGGTTGGCACTATCTTGGCTTGGAATGATAATCCATGGGGTGCACCGGAGGTGCACCCAATGGGTGTAGCCTCCGACCTTCAAGTGGATTTTTGAGGATAATCCACTCGAAGGTCTTCCTTTTGTGTCTTTTTGCTGAAGATTATCCTTTCTGCTTGTAAAAAATTGGCATGATGTCATCCGCACTATGTCATGAATATTATGCTTCAGAGGTCAGCATGTATTTTGTCTTTTGCAGCCGAGTTCGCAATCCATCCATATCTTGCTAGGTAGTGCAATTTATTTGCTCTGTGACTGATTGGACATTTGATGGACGTTCTCTGTCTAGTCTTCAAGTCGTTTCTGTCGACCATATTTTGTACTCCACTGGCTATATTTGGCTTCCCTCTAACTCTCACTGATATCTCATTTTTGTCTTGAGGCATTCACTGCGTGCCCTGCACAGATGTGACCATTTTGAAAAATATACTGATAATTCCTGGGCGTCCCCCCCCCCAATGGGTGTGGGCAAGGGACGTCTTGGTACGCTGAGTGTTTTAGCCGGCTGCTTCTGAGTAGTAATGTGATGTGACGACGAGTGTATCATATTCTCCGCGCTGTTGACTGGAGTCCCAATGGGTGTAGTGTTTCGTGAAACGGCGTCAGCCGCCTAATGTGTCTTCAGACGGGTTGAAGTGCTTATTGAATGCTTTGCGACTGTTCGGTGACCGCGGTTGGAGGTGAGCGGTTGCCTCCTCCTTCTATAAATAACGCCATTGTCTCTCTGGCTTTTTCACATCTCTTCGCTGTTCTTCTGCTACTTTCCTCGCTTCTCTCCTTTCTGCTTCCACCATGGGCAAGAACAACAAGCGCAAGCGCGAGCCAACTCCTCCATCGGAGGAGTTTGGTGACTCGAAGTACTCAGAGGAGGAGTTCTCCTCTGGGTCTGAGGGGTCTCCGGCTCCCGTCCCCCTGCGTGAGTCGTCTGACGACTCAGACGACTCCCAGGGGCTTGCGGCAGAAGTCTGGACGTACATCCGGGCCGTCGAGCGCTCCGGGCTCGAGGGCTCGGATGAATCGGAGTACTCCTCGGACGAGGAGGACTCGAACGGCGACGGCGAGGACGAGGATGACAATGACGACGGTGACGACGACGATGGCGACGGTGACGGTGACGGCAGCGGCAGCGGCAGGAGCGGCGGCGGCAAGGACGGTGACGGTGGCGGCAGCAGGGGCAGCAACCGGGGCGGCAGCAGCAGGGGCAGCGGCGGCGGCAACAGCAACAGGGCCAGTGGCTAGATGCCACTGGTCTTTTAGATATTAGTATAGTATAGTTAGAATAATGTAGTAGTTATGTAGAGTAGTATAGCGTAGTGTAGTAGTAGTAGTAATGTATTGTAGTAATAGTAGGGAAGTATCAACTCGCAAAGAGTTGATTTGTAAGCTTATTATCTTCCCTTTGAATGAAAGAATGACGTTGGTTTCCTATTGATGACTCGTCTCGCTTGTTCATAAAGCTGATTTCTTTGAAACAGTAGACGAATGACTTGGGGATCAAACTGATGCTTCCAGAAATAGCTGCCGAGTAAATTGTAAACGATGTTGACGTTTTAGAGGTAACATCAAGCAACTGAAGACTGTATCAGTGTGTTAGAAGCAACGCCGAGTGTTTGGAGAGCAACATCGGCATTTTAGAGTTAATGCCGAGCGACTGGAAGGTGATGTCGGCGTTATAGAGGCAATGCCGAGCGACTGAACACCAAATCAGCGTTTTGGAGGCAACACCGAGCGACTGGAAGGTGACGTCGGCATTTTAGAGGTAATGCCGAGCGACTGAAAACGAAATCGGCGTTTTGGAGGCAACACCGACCGACTGGAAGGTGACGTCGGCATTTTAGAGGTAATGCCAAGCGACTGAAAACGAAATCAACGTTTTGGAGGCAACGCCCACCGACTGGAAGGCGACGTCGGCATTTTAGAGGTAATGCCGAGCGACTGAACATGAAATCGGCGTTTTGGAGGCAACGCCGAGCGACTGGAAGGTGACGTCGGCATTTTAGAGGTAATGTCGAGCGACTGAAAACGAAATCAGCGTTTTGGAGGCAACGCCGACCGACTGGAAAGCGACGTCAGCATTTTAGAGGTAATGCCGAGCGACTGGGTATGAAATCGGCGTTTTGGAGGCAACACCGAGTGATAGCAGGCCGCGCGAGCCACTTTGAGGACGATGGCCGAGTGATGAGGTGGCGCACCAGTGTTCTGGAGATAACTGTCGGGGTTCCACGTGGCATGCTGGGGTTTTGGAAATAACCGCCGGGTGATGACTGGGCACTTTTTGAAACGGTATCTGGCTCGAGAATATCCCATAAGAGTTGTGCTTTTAGCCGCCTTTGCTTTCCGTGCCCTAGTTCTTGCTTTCCCGCTTCTGAATCCTCTCTGCCATTCGCCTCCCACTTTGCTCGCTGGTGGAATCGAGATGGCACCCAAGAGGAAGACTGCGAGCTCGTCTGCTGTGGTGATTCCTCCAATCGACCCCAACAGCCAGTTGCCTTTCGCAGGTAACCATATGTCCATCATTTCTGAAACCGAACTCCTTCATCTCGTATCCATCGGGGTTCTTCCTCCGTGGGAACTCTGTTCTTGGCGGATTTGCCATGGGTCTACCGTTCTGACAGAAGATACCCACGAGTCTGTTGTTTACGCCCCTTTTCTCCTCCGCGGCCTTGGCCTTCCCATCTCTCCCTTTTTCCGCGGCCTCCTTGATGTCTATCATGTTAACTTGACCCATTTAAACCCTAATTCAATTTTGCAAATCTCCATCTTCGTTCACTTATGCGAAGCCTTTCTTGGCGTGCTGCCACATTTTGGTTTATGGAAGTATTTGTATCATTGTCGCCCTGGGATGGCCGGGGGACAACATCAGTTAGTCGGGGGTGCCAGCTTGGAGATGCGCCGCGGGCGGAAAACTGAATATCTTGAGATCCCCCTTAAGGACAGTATTAAGGGATGGCGCCTAGAGTGGTTTATAGTTGATAATTATGGGAATTCTCTCCCCTCCCGGTCGGGAAGACAGCCAGACGTTCGTACCCCGAGCTGGACCGAGTCTCCCACAGACCAGGAGGTAGCTGAGGCAGGTGTGTTGCTAGCTGAAGTTGGACTGCTGAAAGAGAGAGGTCTAACTGCTGAAGCTGTGGTTGCTGACTTTGTTTTCAAGAATATCCAGCCACTGAAAGACAGGGCCTATCCAGCTTATCTGTACCGAGGGCTAGCCGACTCAACTCGGGTTACCAACAGGAGAATCCCTTCTGCAGACTTGGTGAGCCAACTTGAAATGATCCTTAGGGGCAAGGTGTCAAATGTTGGTGCTCCAGTGGCGTACTCGGCCTGGAATTTGCCTCCTCCCAAAGTTTTCACCCTATTTGTATCGAATCCACCTGTTACTGATGGCAGTTTGGGCCTTAGAGTGCGACCCTCTGCTGAAGAAGTCAGTGCTTTGGTTGCTTCGCTTGGGGAGATTCCTGATGACGAACGGCAGGTCCATTTCGAGGTGCCCCTGAACCCTAGTGATGCAGATATAAACACTATGCTCGATTTGCTAGCTGAGGATTCTTCCGACGCTGCTCCTGCTGGGGCGTTGGCAGTGGTGCCCCTTCCAGAGGTTGATACGACTTTGGATGTTCGAAGGCCTGTCAGTGCTCGCCCGAGGCGTCCTTGCCGAACCAATCAGCCTGAGCCTTCTGCTGATGAGCAAAAGAAGAAAAGAAGGCGCCTCCAGCGAGTATCCAGTTTTGATTAGGATGCTGATACCTCGGTTCATGTTACCGAAGAAACGCCTGCGACTGGACTTATTGATGCTGACCCCAATGGGTGTCCCCAATCTGCTGCTGATCTCAATGTGGGTGCTCCGCCTGTTGCTAACCCCAATGGGGGTGCTGCTTGTGTTGTCGGTGTGGATGACGAGGAGGAAGAGAATGAGGTTCCTTTGACTCGAAAGAACAGTCGGTAGTTCATCGCCAGTGGTGAGAGTAGTGGAGTTCCCTCTCCTGCTTTGTCTGCCCTCATTGGTCTACAAGGACTGTCTCTGGCCAACTTTGATCAAACTCTTGAGGATATGGTCCCAGAGGACTGGTTATCAGAGCCAGTGGATGATGGTGCAATGGAGGCTTGTGCTGACGTGCCCGATGCTGGGTTGAGGTCATCCCGTGCCTCGTCGACCTTAGAGCGCGATCTTGAGGGCTGGGAGACTGACTTGAATCGTCCTGGTCCTATGGAAGTAGATGAGGGCCCATCAACCTTAGAAGTGGTTACTGCAGAGACTTGGACCTCAAGAGTGGTGCTGACACATGCCCAGCCCCCGAGGATGTCGCCGGGGATGACTTAGCTCGGGTGAAGAGTGTAAGCCACTGCCCAGCCCCCGAGGGTGCTGCCGGGGATGATCCGGCTCAAATGGGCAGTGCCAACTATGACCCAGCCCCCGAGGATGCCCGAGCAGGGTCTCCTTCCTGTACCTCCATGGACGTTCACGCGGGATCTCCTCCACACTCCGGCTGTATGGTGGTAGCTCAAACCTTGGACCAGGGAGTCGCTTTAGAAGGCAGCGTCCCCGCTGATCAAGCGTTGGGCTCTGTTGAAGGCACCGAGCTGATTCCCACTGGTTTATTGCAAGCTGCTTCGGGTAGTGGTCTTACGCCTGGTTATCAACTGATCTCTCCTGATTTGGGGATCCCTTCGTTCTTCTCCAACCTCCAGGTACTGTGATGTATTTTAACTTGACTTTTACATTGCCTAAACCGCTATCATCACACTCGTCTGTTTTCCTCATCAGGCTTTGGTGGATGGGATGGCTAGCTAGCTGAGGCTACAGGGTGCCTCCGCCCCAGAGGTAGCTTCATCTCTTGCATGTTGGAATCCAGTGTCACTTCAACGTCGCGTCTCTGAATTGGAGGCAACCAACGCTGGTTAGTGCTTTTTTGCTTCTCTCTGCCTTCGCTGTGGACTGCCTTACCTTCTGACCCCATTTTGTTTGATTATCTCTCGCTAGGAGTGACTCGGCAGATTTCAATTCTTGATGAAAAACACTCCCGAGATCTGGCTGAATTGGCTCAGCGGTGCACTGACTTTGAGGAGAAGTACTCTCAGGGCCAAATTGAACTGGGTCAAGTCTCTGATGCCTTGGATGACGCCAATGCCCTGAGTTCTTCCCTTCATGCTCAGCTTGATTCTGAAAAGGTAATTTACAAAACTGTGCCTTGCCTTGCTGTGCTCCTATTACTTGCTTGGTTTTTGAAGGAGCTGACTTTTGCTCACAGGAAGAAAAACGTATCCTTGCTGCTTCTCGTGACAATCTTGACAGATTGTATCGTGATTCTAGCAATTCGCTAACCATCTTAGAGAGGAGTCACCGCTTTACCATGGAGGAATTGGACAATCAACGTTGCAGGCTGCAGGAATCCGCGGACGAAGTGACTCGCCTCAAGCAACTGATATTAGCAAAGGATGCCACCATTAAAGAACTCCGAGCTTCCAAGAAATCCATTGCCTAGGAGTTAGAGATTGCTCGACTGGCTGCTAAAGTTGCCGAAGAAACTTCTGTTACTTTCAAAGCCCAGCGTGACAGAGCTATGGACAAGGCTATTCGGGCAGGACGAATATTGATGAGGAGACCCGGCGTGGTTGTTCCTGAAGACATAAGGGCTGATGTGAATGCTGCCCCTGATTCCTCGAGTCGCCCTTCTTCGTCGGTCGCTCCTGAGAAAGACTTTGCAAAATAAAGAAAAACTTTTGCGTGCTTTGAGCGTGCGGTTAGCATAATCGACTATTTGTCAGAGGACATTAGTTCAGCACTCGAATGATATAATGACTTTCTTATTGTATCAGAATTCATCAGTTCGTAAATTTATAGTAATGAAATGACGCATGATGATTATGAAATTCGTTTGTGGGATATGGAAGTCATCCCCTGAATTGTAAAGGCATGTTGCATCGGCTTAAGTCGCCACTGACTTTTAGCCGATGGCTCCATTAGTAGGGCATAGTGGTCACCCTGAGTTAAGTAAGCGTGAGCATGTTGCACCGCCTTAAGTCGTCGCCGACTTAAGTCGATTGCTCCGTTAGTAGGGCATAGTGGTCACCCTGAGCTAAGCAAGCGTGAGCATGTTGCACCGCCTTAAGTCGTCGCCGACTTAAGTCGATTGCTCCGTTAGTAGGGCATAGTGGTCACCCTGAGTTAAGTAAGCGTGAGCATGTTGCACCGCCTTAATCGTCACCAACTTAAGTCGATTGCTCCGTTAGTAGGGCATGGTGGTCACCCTGAGTTAAGTAAGCGTGAGCATGTTGCACCGCCTTAAGTCGTTGCCGACTTAAGTCGATTGCTCCGTTAGTAGGGCATAGTGGTCACCCCGAGTCGAGTAAGAATGCAAGTCAATTGTAAATGAACTGAGTATCTTTGAAACCTCTTTTTTATTGATGACATATTCCCACTTTTCAGAGTACATTGTCATCCCAGCAGTTTTGAGATACAGCTAGGGATAAAACTTTCTGAGGTGTTCTATGTTTCAGGAGTTCCCAACTTCTGTGCCATCCATCTGAGTGAGGCGATACGATCCGGGCCGAGTGACTTCTGCTACCATGAAGGGTCCTTCCCATAAGGGTGATAACTTGTGTCGTCCCTCCCCCGTTAGAATTCGGCGGAGGACGAGATCTCCTACCGAGAAGAATCGCTGTCGCACAGCCTTGTCATGATAGCGCCTTAGAGTCTGCTGGTACCGTGCTGATTGGATTACTGCATTAAGCCGTTCTTCTTCAAGTACATCTATGTCCTCCAGCCTGGTGGCTTCAGCTTCTGCTATGCTTTCGAAGGTCAACCTCGGCGCCCCAAACTTGAGATCAGCGGGCAGCACTGCCTCCGACCCATAGACCATGAAGAAAGGAGTGTTTCCATGCAAGGCTCGGCTAGGTTGGGTTCTTAGGCTCCAAACGACATAGGGCAATTCCCTTATCCACTTCCCTGCGAATTTTTCATTCTTATCGAAGACCTTTTTCCTGAGTGCCTCCAATATCATCCCGTTGGCTCGCTCAACCTGCCCGTTGGCTCTTGGATGGGCTACAGATGCATACTTGATCTGAATGCTCTTTTGCTCGCAGAAGTCGAAGAATTCTGAACTTGTGAAGTTGGATCCTAAATCGGTTATGATGCTGTTTGGTATCCCGAATCTGAATATTATGTCTTGTATGAATTCCACGGCCTTAGCAGAGGTTAAAGAGGCAATGGGCTTGAACTCTATCTGTTGAGGACTTGTTCTCAAATGCTTCGGATTAAGAACAAGGCAACATAGGTGTTAAATGATAAAGTCCTTCGTCCTCTGAAACATTATTTCCCTTCGGGATATAATGAATTTCGGACGAAGGTCCTGGCAAGCATACCTTCGTAAACACAAGAGATAATGATGAAAAATTCATACGGAATATGAAATTTAACATAAACATTATTATTAGATCATTTCGATTTTATTGATATAGAAAAATAGAAATGATTGCAGATTACAAATGTACCTTCGGCTTGAAGGACAGCAAAAGTACAAGCGTGACGCCAAAAGCAAATGTCCAGTCAGCGTGTCCAGTACGGGAGTACTGTTCACCTATTTATAGGCATGGGACACAGCCCATATAAAATTACATTCATGCCCTTTACACTTGGTAGTAATTCTATAGTAATCCACCGAGGTCCGAATAGCCTTTTCATCTTTAAGTCGGTTTCTTTTTCCGCTATCACGCCGAAGCTTTCCCGCTCACATCTTCGGCGTTGTATCAACCTTCGTATTACTTTGGACTTCTCCTACTGTGATATCGACTCGAGTCCGAAGATACCTGTTCACACATTATACTCCAGAAACACTGTTAAATCCTGTTTTTGAGGACCTTCGGATGCCGAAGGCCCCCAACAGTAGCCCCTCGCAATATTAATTTGTTAAAATAATAAATTTAGATTGTGACATGGACGAAGGCTTTAAGCCGAAGGTCCGAAAAAACACCTTCCCTTTGCTAGAATAGCAACATTCACTGACAGGCGGGGTCTTTCAATTTTTAACGCACTGGGCGTATAAATAAGAGCATACCGCGAGCTCATTTGGCACGCTCTCTTGCCATTTGTTCTCGCTCACTCAATTTTTAGCTCTTGCGCACCAAGATTTGCTTAGCTTTTTAAGTTTTTAAGCTTCGGCGTTGAAAACAGTTTTTTAGTGGTTCCGAAGATGTCTGAAGATAAGAAGGCTGCTCCCGAGATGAAGCTGAGTCTTTCTGAAGAGAAGAACCTGGGGTTTCTTATGGCAATGTCGAAGACCAACACAGAAAAAATCACCAAAGAGATTTTAGAAGGTTTGTCTGAAGATACTGATGACAGCGACAGTTATGACGTGGATAGTGGTGGTGAAGACTCCGAAGATCGCCCCTGGCGACCAAGCCATTCAGTTTTTGGCAAATCAGGTATCAAAGAAAATCATCTTGTCAACATGAGGGGAAGATACTTCCGGGATTTATCCATTGTGAGGGTTGACGAAGGAGAGAAAACTTGCCCGACCCCTGAGGAAAATGAAGTCATAGTGTTCCGAAGCTTTTTGAAAGCTGGACTACGGTTTCCCCTGAACAGCTTTGTCGTAGAAGTACTGAAAATGTTTGAAATCTATCTTCATCAACTTACCCCCGAAGCAATTATAAGGCTGAATATCTTCGTGTGGGCCGTGAGAAGCCAAGGTCTGGAACCTGATGCGAAAAGTTTCTGCAACATACACGAATTATCATACGAGACAAAGCCCTGGGGTAAGGAACAGTATCACAATAATTTTGGCTGCTACAGTTTCGTTTCTCGGTCTGGGTCAAGCTGTCCCGTACCAACCTTTCGGAAGAGATGGCCCGGCGACTGGATGACAGAATGGTTTTATGTGAAAAATGACCTGAAAGCACGGGAAGTTATTAAAGGTATAATTATGCGCCCTATTTGGCAAAGCTTCGGCCTGCGAAAGCCGAAGGTTGAAATGAATGATGCTGCCGAAGAATGCCGGAGAGCCTTCGGAGTTATTTGTTCTTTTATTGGAACAAGAGATTTGGTCCAAGAGCATATTGCCTTCAGAGTATGGCCGCTCGCGGAAAGATGGGAAATGCCACAAGAGACCATAAAGGAGGCTGACGAAGGTGGACTTATCAGACTGAAGTATACTTTCAAGTTCGGAGATAAATTCGTTGAGCCAGATGATGACTGGCTGAAAAGTATTGAAAATTTAAGTGACGAACTACTTGGGGCTTACTCGAAGGCCGAAGATACTGCATTGTCAGCAGCCTTCGGAGGCCGAAAAAAGAAAAGACTGAACCGAGTGTTTGACGCAATCGGATTCGTCTACCCTGACTATCGTTATCCCATTCGAGGGCAGAAAAGAAAAGGCGTGACCTCTGCGAAAGAAGAAGCTGCAGCTGCTCCTAGTGAGCCAGCACCGAAAAGAAAAAGGATAAAGGTCCTCACACATCGGCCATGCTACATTGAACCAGCCTCGGTGCCTGAATTCACCGGAGAGACTTCTTCGGCCACCAAAGCTGAACAGCCAACCCTGCTGCCAGAAATCGCAGAAATAGCCGAAGCGCCAACAAGAACGGAATTGGAAGAACCAAAGATTTCGTTATCAGAAACCAAAGAAATGGCCGAAGCGCCATTAACCGGAAAAATGGAAGAAACAAAAGGATCAGCTGAGGGATCAAAAATATCAGAAGTTTTAAGTCCTTCAGCAAATGTTGACACAACAAAAATCAAAAAGGGGCCAGCGGTGACTCCGAAAAGAAAAAGAATGGTCAACGTGCTAGATGTTCTAGAAACAATTAAGTCCTCAAGCACAACTCCGAAGAAGACTGTTGAAACCTCCGAAGCGAAAACTGAGATTTTTGATACTAAAGCTCCAGAGCAAGAAACTGAAGCTGAAGCTGGTCCTTCGGAGCCCACGAAGGTAAAATCCCTGGAAACCGAGGAAGAAAAAGTGACAGAGCCAATTCTTGTTGAAGAAATCAGTGCTGCTGCCCCCGAAGCATCCCCCAAAGTCCCTGATTATATTGTTCGACATGCTTCGGGGAAAAATTTGTCTGAAAAAGAAAAGCAAGAGGCCCAGTTTTACGCCCAAAAACTAAAATATCCAAAGGGGGCGTTGATATTCAACGGCAGCGGAGAAGAATATTTCTTGTACTGTCTCCCTGACAGCAAGGAGATTTCTGTCTGCCGGGAGATGAGCAAGAGCTTCGGATTCCCAACACTAGAAGACGGACTCTCGGTGCTGTCGAAAGACGAGTTGGCCGACAGCTTGGCGTATAATAGTTTAAAGGTACAAAATTTGAGACCTTCGCATTGTTTCTTGAAACAAAAAATTTTCATTTGCTTAGATTTATTAACACACACACATTCTTCTTTGCAGGGCCTTATACTTAGCAATGCCCTCAGGGCCCAAAAAGATGCCGAAGATGAAGGATGTGTGATGGCCCTGAGCAATCTTCGTTCCGAAGTAATTGAACTACGGAAGGAAGGTCTCGAAAAAGACAAAATATTGCATTCATTGATAAGCAGAATAAAAGAAGACGAAGCTACTTTTAAAGGTCAAGCTGAAGCTCAGAAACGTGAAATTGAAGATCTTCGAAAACAACTAGCCAGAGCTAGAGAAGAACGCATACTTGAAGAAACAAAGCGAGAACTTAGCGACCAATGGGCAAATCATTTAGAAGGAACTGTTGAAGAGCTTCGTGCGTCCAAGAAGAGATGCTATAACAAATCTATTGAATGTGTTAAGAAAGTGAAAACTAGCTTCGCCAGCGTTGGCGCATTTTCGAGTGAGGAAAACTTTATGAGAGGCAACCCCGAAGGCCCCATTGAATGGATTAGCCACGAAGCTAAGGCCTTCGAAGAAATTTTAAATAGCCGCGGAGATATATGTGCTTTTTCGGGTGCCAGGGGAATTGCCACCATTTTGGAGAAAAAGGGCTGTGAGCATGTAAATATTTTAGCGCAATCCGAAGCTACCTTGCCCTTCGAAGATACAAAGGATCCTTCAGCCGAAGCTAGCATGGTTGGAGGAAAATTTTTTACCGATGTCTGGGACAATGGTGGCCGAGAAATGGCCCGAGAAATTATCCAAAAAAGCGAAAAGGGCATCCATGATGCTAGAAAAGTAGCAGAGGCTGCTGAGAAGAGCGTGGAGCCCGAAGGGCAAATAGGTATTAACTAGTGGTTTTTATTGTGTTGTAATTTTTAATTTTAAACTTCGTTCGCAATTTGTAATAGCAATGTAGTTGTATCCTGTCCTCCCTCAGATCCTACTAAAGCGTCTCCGGGTCCTCCCCCGAAAGATGACGATGAAATTAAAAAGATGGCTGAAGCTATCATGGATCAAGTTGTCAATCAACTCCTGAACGAAGCTGCAGAAGTAGTACTTAGGGAAGACTAAGTGCTACTGTAAAAACTTCTGAAGTGTACTATGTGTAATATCTTGTAACGCTGAATGTAATAAACTTTTTTTTTATGATTCAATTCTTTACGATGCATGAAATTTTACATACGTACCATTTTTGAGTCTTTGACGAAAAAACACCTTCCCTTCTTTTCATGCTTCGTGAAGAAGAATTTTCATTTATCACAACAATACCCATAGTTCTTCAATATTGTATCACAACAATAGCCCTTCGTGAAAACATTCTCCGAAGCTATACTCCGAAGATCAATATTGTATCTCCTTGTGACTTAGCACGATTTTCACTTTTTCAAAGCATTCTTCCGAAGATCAATATTGTGTCCCCTTCTTGTGCCATATGCAACATGATGTATGATGCTTATGCTATGCGAAATGATGTGATGATGTTATGTTATGCAGAATGATATTTGTCCCGAAGATACACACACATCCCCGCAATAAAACACAATCTTTTTATATCAGCGCTGACTTTTCGCTGTAAGCCTCCCTTAGGAGCTTCTTCGCCTTTTACTTCAGCGGAATCAGCGTTGACTTTTCGCTGTAAGCTCTGCATTCCCTTAGGAACGACTTTGGAGCTTCTTCGCCTTTTACTTTCGGCGGTATTCGCGTTGACTTTTCGCGCTTCGCCTTTTACTTAGGCGGTATCAGCGTTGACTTTTCGCTGTATGCTCTGCATTCCCTTTGGAACGACTTTGGAGCAGAAAACTTACACTGCGCTCCCTTTGGAACGGCTTTTTGTGACTTCAGCAAACTTACTCTGCGTTCCTTAGAACGACTTTTTGTTGCTTCGAAGGATTTTTGATAATTCGAAGGTCCTCCTTGTTATCGCAAATCTTTAAGCTTCAGCAACTTAAGCCTGTGGAGAAAATACATTTTCCTTGTGGCAAACAACGAAACTATTACATGAAAACTAAAAAATGTCCTTTATTACACAGAAAATAAAACTGAATGAAAAAGACTGCTATCAAGGTAGGATATTTGTCAATAGATGTGCTTCGACTCTGGCACAGTGCTATTGACTGTGCGAGCTTCGGACTGTTCTCTGAAGTCCCTTTGGTGTGGAGCATATTGGCTCCCTTCTGGCTGTTAGCCTTGTTGCAACGGTGGTGGAGGCGGAGGTTGTTGCCAGGAAGCTTGAGGTTGACTCGCCGAAGCAACAGAAACTGCAGGGTGGTTGCCTACATATTCTGGGATGTAAGGCGAATGATACGAAGCAGTGTGCATGACCTGCTTCGGCTGAGCCTGTTGTGCTGCAGCTTCGGCTATTTCCTTTTGCTTCTGGATGGTAACATGGCACATCCTGGTGGTATGGCCTTTGTTCTCACCACAAAACAAGCAAAAAAATTCTTCTTGGTTGATCTCCAAATCTTCCGCCGAAGCCCCTGGCGCCTCTGCCTCTTGGAGCTGGTGGTCGGAAGGAGCCTTGCTGTTGCCCCGAAGCCTGTGAGGAGCACTGTGGCCTTTGCTGTTGGCTCCCTGTATCATCATTTTGGGTAGAGTTATGAATTGATCTAACGTGCCTCGGATAGAACCTCCCTCCGAAGCCCCTGGTCATTTCAGAAAACCTGAAAGCCTCCTCCCTTCTTTGGCGAAAATCATTATCGGCCCGAATGTACTCGTCCATCTTCTGGAGCAGCTTCTCCAAAGTTTGAGGAGGCTTCCTAGCGAAGTACTGAGCTGACGGTCCTGGCCGAAGCCCCTTGATCATGGCCTCAATGACAATTTCGTTGGGCACTGTTGGTGCCTGTGCCCTCAAACGCAAGAACCTCCGGACGTACGCCTGAAGGTACTCTTCGTGATCCTGGGTGCACTGGAATAGAGCTTGAGCCGTGACCGGCTTCGTCTGGAACCCTTGGAAACTAGTTAACAACAAGTCCTTCAGCTTTTGCCACGAAGTGATCGTTCCTGGTCGAAGGGAGGAGTACCAGGTTTGAGCAACACTCCTGACAGCCATAACAAAAGATTTGGCCATGACCGCAGCATTGCCACCATACGAAGATACTGTTGGCTTCGTAGCTCATCAAAAACTGCTTCGGGTCTGAGTGGCCATCAAATATGGGAAGATGAGGCGGTTTGTAGGACGGAGGCCAAGGTGTAGCCTGCAGCTCAGCGGACAAAGGAGAAGCATCATCAAAAACAAAATTCCCATGATGGAAATTGTCATACCAGTCATCTTCATTGAGGAAACCCTCCTGATGAAGGTCTTGGTGCTGAGGCCTTCGGTGTTGCTCATCCTGAGTAAGATGACGAACTTCCTTAGAGGCTTCGTCTATCTGCCTTTGCAGTTCAGCTAGCCTGGCCATCTTTTCCTTCTTCCTTTGCACCTGTTGATGAAGCATCTCCATGTCTCTGATTTCTTGGTCTATCTCATCCTCTGGCTGTGTCGGGCTAACAGCCTTCCTTTTCTGGCTTCGGGCTTCCCGAAGAGAGACAGTCTCCTGATTGTGGTCCAGCGGTTGGAGAGCTGCGGTGCCAGTTGCTGAAGCTTTCTTCGGCGCCATAGCGAAGGTTTATGATCGCCGAAGGTGTTCAAAAACTCAAAGAGTGGAAGTGGGTTCACCGGAGGTGGGCGCCAATGTTGAGGACTTGTTCTCAAATGCTTCGGCTTAAGAACAAGGCAACATAGAAGGTGTTAAATGATAAAGTCCTTCGTCCTCTGAAACATTATTTCCCTTCGGGATATAATGAATTTCGGACGAAGGTCCTGGCAAGCATACCTTCGTAAACACAAGAGATAATGATGAAAAATTCATACGGAATATGAAATTTAACATAAACATTATTATTAGATCATTTCTATTTTATTGATATAGAAAAATAGAAATGATTGCAGATTACAAATGTACCTTCGGCTTGAAGGACAGCAAAAGTACAAGCGTGACGCCAAAAGCAAATGTCCAGTCAGCGTGTCCAGTACGGGAGTACTGTTCACCTATTTATAGGCACGGGACACAGCCCATATAAAATTACATTCATGCCCTTTACACTTGGTAGTAATTCTATAGTAATCCACCGAGGTCCGAATAGCCTTTTCATCTTTAAGTCGGTTTCTTTTTCCGCTATCACGCCGAAGCTTTCCCGCTCACATCTTCGGCATTGTATCAACCTTCGTATTACTTTGGACTTCTCCTACTGTGATATCGACTCGAGTCCGAAGATATCTGTTCACACATTATACTCCAGAAACACTGTTAAATCCTGTTTTTGAGGACCTTCGGATGCCGAAGGCCCCCAACACTATCCATTTAGTGAATTTGTCAATCGCTACCAATACATGAGTGTATCCCCCTTGAGCTTTCTTGAAAGGTCCAATCATATCCAGTCCCCAGCATGCGAAAGGCCAAGTTACTGGTATGGTCTGCAGTTGCTGTGCTGGCATGTGTTGTTGCTTTGACAAGTATTGGCAGGCTTCGCACCTCTGAACTAACTCGGCTGCATCGTTCTTTGTTGTTGGCCAATAGAATCCTGACCTGAAGACCTTCTCGACTAGTGTTCTGGAGGCTGCATGTATTCCACATTGCCCAGCATGGACCTCCTCCAGAAGTTGCTTCCGAGTGGACGGGAGAATGCACCTCATGAGGACGCCTGATGCACCCATTCTGTATAATGTCTCCCCAATAAGTGTATAGTGAGCCGACTGTCTTGCAATGCGCTCTGCCGAATTCTTGTCGTCTGGTTCTTCTTCATTCTTTATATACTTAATGATCGGCCTTCTCCAGTCATCAGAGTCTGACTCGGGTTGATCTATGATGTTGCACTCTTCTGTTTGATCCATTGAGATACTCGACTGCAGAATTTCTTGCATGAAAACTCCGGGTGGTACCTGAGTTCGACTGGACCCTAGCTTGGACAGTACATCGGCTGCTGTGTTCCGATCTCTTTCTACATGATGAAATTCCAGACCCTCGAATTTATCTTCCAGCTTTCGGACGGCAGTGCAGTATTTTCCCATTGAATCGTTTGAGCAATCCCACTCCTTGTTTATCTGGCTGATGACTACCAGAGAGTCTCCGTATACCATCAATCATTTGACGCCCAACGATATGGCAATGTTCAATCCATGGATCAAAGCTTCATACTCGGCTGCATTGTTGGAGGCCGGGAATAGCAACTGGAGGGCGTACTTGAGGTGTTCGCCTCCAGGCGCAGTGAAGAGAATCCCTGCTCCTGCTCCCTGCAGCTTCAGTGAGCCATCAAAATACATTCGCCATACTTCTGCAGTCTCCGGGTTGTCTGGTACTTGTTGTTCGGTCCACTCTGATACGAAATCAACCAGTGCTTGAGTTTTGATGGCAGTGCGAGGTCGGAACTCGATGTCATGAGATCCCAGCTCGCAAGCCCACTTGGCTATTCGACCGATGGCTTCCTTGTTGTGAAGAATATCCCCTATTGGAAAACTTGTAACTACTATGACTTTGTGGTCGTCAAAGTAGTGACGTAGCTTGCGGGCAGTTAGAAGTACTGTGTATAATAGCTTCTGAACTTGAGGATACTTTTTCTTTGAGGGGCCTAGGACTTCACTAATGAAGTAAATAGGATGTTGTACTGGATAGGCATGTCCTTCTTCTACTCGCTTGACTACCAACGCGGTGCTTACCACGTGAGCCAGTTCTCTTGGGACCCCCGGCATATCCGCAGGTTGCCATGCGAATACATCTCGGTTATCTTGCAGAAACTGGACGAGCGCGCTTTCCTATTTGTCGTCCAAGCTGGAGCTGATGATAGCCGTTTTGCGCTCATCGGCGAACCCCAGGTTGATTCTTTTGGTTTCTTCAGTCGGCCGCATAGAGGTCGCGGTCTGAGCTTCGCTTGCCGGTACTGCGAGGTCTTCCTCAGGCTTAGAGTTCGCCAGTGTGGAAGGGGCCGTCGATGGCTTGGCAGTGAGAGCTGCTTGAATAGCCACTCGGAAACACTCTGCGGCGCCTTAGAAGTCGGCGCGCACAGTTATGATCCCTTGCGGTCCTGGCATCTTCAGTATCATGTATGTGTAATGCGGAATGGCCATGAACTTGGCCAATCCAGGCCTCCCGATGATGGCGTTGTACCCGCAGTCGAAGTTCGCCACTTCAAACCTTAGGAACTCGGTTCTGTAGTTCTCCGGAGTTCCGAAGGTGACCGGCATGTAGATGTGGCCCAGCGGGTACTCCCCTTCTGTCGGCACGATGCCGAAGAAAGGAGTGTCCGACTCGTGGAGCTCTTTGAGGCGAACTCCTAAGCCTTGGAGTGTCCGGGGGAAGGTGACGTTGATGCTGCTCCCCCCGTCCACCAGCACTTTCTTTACCCGGCTTTCTCGGATCACCGGATCGACGAGGAGCGGATATTTGCCTGGATGGTCGAAGTTGAGCCATTGATCTCCCCGAGTGAAAGTGATCGGATGTTCCGACCATCGGTATGGGGCAGGAGGACCGGTAGTCGCCACCAGTATCTGGCGGTTGTTGAGCTTTTGTTGTCTTTTGCTCTCCTGCGACCCATGTCCGCCGAAGATGACGTTGACCTCCCTGTCGATGCATGGGAAAGCTCCTCCTCCTCCCTCCTCCTGCCGATGAGGTTGTCGTGGTTCATCTGGTCCTTCCCTCGGTGGAGGAGGAGGTAGAGGTTGGAAGGGTCGGCCGTGTCCGACAGAATGCTTGAAGTCCCGACAGTTTCGAAGAGTGTGGCGCATGTCCTTGTGGTACGGGCACTAGGCGTCGAGGATGTCGTCCAGCGTGCGTTCGCCTCCGCGAGGTCCTCCTCGGGCGCGAGAGGCAGGTGGTCCGGCGGTGTGTACTTCTTCGCGAGGCCTCTTCTCCCAGCGTTTGTCGGGTGGCTGGTTCGCGTCGCGTCGTGGTGCTGCCGGTGCAGGCTTTGCTCCTCCGATAAGGTCCTGAGCTCGCTCGTCGGCGGTGATGTAGAGGTCAGCTTCCCGGAACAGTTCCTCGGAGGTAGTCGGCGCCTTCTGTAGTATGGCTCGGACGAAAGCCGAGTCATTGGATCCTCTGTAGAAGTCCTCGATCACGGCCGCCTCCGTGACCTCGGGGATACGATTTCTCATGGTCTGGAACCTTTTGAGGTACGACCGAAGAGTCTCATCCCCCCGGCGCTTGATGGTTTTGAGGTCCCACGGTTGCGCCGGCTTGTCGGAGAGGGACTGGAAGTTGGCGGTGAAGCGTCGACTGAAGTCTCCCCAGTCGTCGATGCAGTGTCGGGGTAGATGTCGCAGCCACTGCAGCGCGTCTTGCCCAAGGACGATGGGTAAATAAGCGGTCATCACGTCTTCGGATGCCCCGGCAGCCCGAGCAGCGGTGGTGTAGACGGCTAGCCAACCTCCTGGATCCTGCTTAGGTTCATATTTGTCGACATTGGATACCTTGAAGTTGGGAGGCCATTGGATGGCCCTAAGGCGCGGAGTTAGAGCGGACACTCCGCACGTGTCCTCCTGTCGTCGGGGACGATGTCCGTCCCGGGGAGGGGAGTTGTGATTGTGGTTCCTCGACCGTCCCCGGGTGGTTCCACCAGTTGAGGCCGTTGCCGACCCAGTTCCAGTGGCTTGGCTCTGAGTCGAGATGCCATGATCCCTGTCGTACTCCTCCCGACGGCGAATCTCGTTCTCATGTCGCCGCTCGCGTGAAGCATTGATGGAGCTTCGCGCGTCTCGGCGACTGTTGATGGCATGTCGTAGATCATTCGGCAGGTGAGCAAGCGGTAGAAGATGGTTGGCCGCCTGGGTGAACAGTCGTCGGTAGCCCTCAGCGTCAGGAGTCCGAGGAAGTCCATCAGCTATCCGAGCCAATACACCTCCGACTTCGCTCGGCGTGTTCATAGCTCGGGCGAAGTCGGGGTTCAGGTTGCGCCCGAAGAATGGATTCTCCCGGCGTTGCCTTGCATCTTGCTCAGCCTGTTCCTGAGCTCGTCGGCGATCACGTCGTCGGGAGTTCCTTCGTTCTCTGAAGACGCGTTCTTCCGGAGTTTCTCCTATCTCCGAGACCTCGTCTCGCGAGACAGGCTGCTCTGGATCCCGCTCTCCGGCCGCGTGATGTCGTCGAACGTTCCTGCGCCGGTTCCTCCGTCGTCGGGACTCTCGTTGAGGCGGTTCTTCCCCGGGTACGGTCGGCTCGTCGTCGGAGACGATAGGCGACTCCACTCTCCCGATGAAGAGGACGTCGGGGTAGAATGGTGCTGCTGTCGTGGTGAGCTTCTTCCGGTTTTCCTTTGAGGCATGAGGAACGGAAAGAGCAACTCGCTTTTCCCCGGTTTCCTTCTTCCTTGCGATCTGTGTCCACTCTTTTGTCGGAGAGGTAGGCAGTGGAGTTCTCCGGGTCAGCGAGCCCTCGGGCCCCGACTTTCCGGAGACGATCTTCTTCCGGAAAGCTGGAGGTTGTGCTTCTCCGGTATTTTTAGAGTTCGTTGGGGGAGACTTCTTTTCCAGCGGATCCGCGATACGGTGCAGAATTCCTTCTTCATCCGCTACAGATGAGATTGTTCCGAAGCGGAATACGGATCCGGGACGCAGGGTGATCTTGCTGTAGAAGGTGACGGCCATTGAGCTAGCTTGGATCGTCGACACACCCCCTACCTGGCGCGCCAGCTGTCGGTGTTTTGGGTCCGACCGCACACCCGGGGTTGCCCCTCAAGGTGTTTTTTGGAGTAGGACGGTGTCGACGACTGTAGCAAAATGGTTCGTGCCGATCGCACGAGGAACAGTGGACAGGGTTTTCAGGTTCGGGCCGCTTAGAGATGCGTAACACCCTACGTCCTGGTGAGTATGCTTGGTGGATGTGGTTACAAAAGAGCTCTCTGAATTGAGATTACAGAGAGTTGACGTGGGTGGCTAAGTAAAAGGTCGATTGTTCTGAAGGGGTGCCCCCTAGGCCTTATATACTCGACCGTGGGGCAATACATGTGGATATGATAACAATGAGTAGCTAAAAGATAGTGAACCTCTTGAGTTTATCCCCGCGTAACCCTCGCCGACTTATCCCTGCATGGCTCCGTTGCATGGGGGCTCCAGCGCGGGAAAATCGGATCTCTGTTGTGGTCACTCGCTTGACGTCGTGGGCCGTCCGGGTTTACATCAATCCGGCCTCATGTTGATTTGCTCTGCTGGTCGTCTTTCCCCGGGCCCACGAGAGAATGACCTTATGATTTATTGGGCCCTTGGGCCTTTCGCGAGGTCTTTTACTCTTCAGTGGACCCGGGGGATATCTATCCCCCACACCCCTCAACTGGGAAGTCTATCTCCCAATCTTCACAACCACTGTCTGTGATCTCTAGAACTTGGACCACACCATAGTGTGGTAGGACAGGATTATCCTTGTAGTTAACAAGTCCTGGTTTTACCAAACCAGTAGCAGCTTGTTTTGTTTTTGTCCCAGATCGATTGATTGGAATATGAAGAAAGCAAGGCTTGTCCTCAACAATATCGTCTACAGGGTACTTGCTGCCCGATACGAAGTCTTGCACAGATCCTACACTGCTAGGGACTAGAGGTGGACTCATGTGGCCTGGCTTGAGTTCACATGATATGCATTCTATTTTCTTCATTTTCTTTATCACGTCATTAATAGCCTTTTGTACCCTTTCATCAATAGTCTCTTCAAGGGTCCTTTTTGACTTCTCGTGTTTCCTATATGATGCAGCATACTCTGGAAACGCCTCTCTCCAGGAAATCTTAGAAGAGATTCCCCGAGCCCGTCTAGTGTGTTCAGGATTGCCTAGTGCTGCGGTTAGTATGTCATTCTCCTTCCGAGGCTTAAATTCGCCCTTCTTTCTCTTTTCTGCATATTCTTGAATTTTTGTCGAAACTTCGCCTACCAATTCTGGATGCAAAAGTTTGTCGTCCTCGGTCAAACCTGCCCGACCTAAGATCTAATGAATAGCTCGCTCATCGATATCTTTTAATATTGGGTCCAAAGTGCCATTAGCTATAGCTTCCTCAATTATCCTGTTCCACTGCACAACTTTATGGTGATATCCGGTTGACCCCAGGCGATGGGGGTGTTTGTTCATCTTCGCTCTTTGAGAATTAGTTTCACCCAGTTCTATGGCCTTCAGTTCGGTCTTCTGACGAACAAATTTCTCCAACTGAGCATGAGTGATTTTCCCCATTTTCTTGGGCAGAGGAGCCTTATTCTTCTTAACAAAATCCCTATTCATCTCGGTCTTCCACCCACGAAACATCTTGGCCATAGCAGAGAGCATCGACTTCCTTACTGCATCCTCTATGTCTTTTGGGACCTTGAATGACTCAGACAACTTAGCCCATAGCTTATTGCGGGTGTCTTCATCTAAATCCTTCCATTTCTTAAGTGTGATTGGCACTATATCTCTAACAGTAGACCCGCAGGAATTTCAAAACTTTGTAACCACATCAAGTAGTTCTTCAGGAAACCCCTCTGCATTGAGTTTTGTTATGTACATAACTGCACCTTCTTTCATCTGATTGGGACCTCATCGCCCTCGTTTCCTCTTATGTGAAACGGATGATTCAGGCATCGGAGCATCCTCCGTGTTTTGTGTAAAACATGCATCCTCTTTCTTCTCTTCATTTAAAATATATATATTGAAACAATTAATGGCCTTTCATATATGAACATTATTTTAGAATATAGTCGGCATATTTCTATTTACCTCTTCATCATTGGGAATATAGTCGGCATCAAGCTCATCTGATGTTTTTTCTTCCTTGGAGGTATAGGAGGACAAGGATTGTTGTCACTAGAACTATCCTCCCTGCTCCCTTCACCGGAGCTGCTCGTTGCCTGCCATTTAAGTTTGGTCGCGTCTTCATCAACTCTGTTAGACGCACCGGTGCAGACCACATCCATCCTAGTAGGTACCTAGTGCACAGCTAGTTCCATCAATAAGGGGGTCGAACTTGGAGGATATACTGTTAGTCTGATATACTGGTTCCATCGAGCCTAAACCCTAGCTGTACCCAGCCGCCGCCGCCGGCAGCCTCCCCATCTGCTGGTGGTGGTGAAGGCGATGGCGGCGCCTCAAGGCCCGCCTCCGTGTCCCTCCTTTCCTCCCCAAATAGGAAGGCAGAATGTCTAGTAACTGTGAGGTCCCAGAGTCTTTACTGCCTACGAAGGACGAAATTCCGGAGCAGGATCGAGCCGGGAAGCACGGAGCAGACAGAAGTGCACTTTCCAATGCAGTTAGACAGAGAAGGCATGGCTGTGATGTTATAATGCTGAAGGACCCCAAGAAGAGATTATGGTCTATCGTTTACCACCACCGCCCGTTATTTGTGGGCTTCACCGAGGGCTGGAAACATTTGGTGGCAGCAAACGACCTTCAGAATGGGGACGTCTGCGAGCTTGTTAAGGGGCCAGACGATGGTGAGCCGGTGTACTCTATCCGGATGTGTGGTCACAAAATTTAAAGCCGCCCCGGCTTCATCTGTGCGCTTCTCTTCTCTTAGGTGAGCCCACATAAGAGAAGAGAAGCACACAGATGAAGTCGGGGCGGCTTTAAATTTTGTGACCACACATCCGGACAGAGTACACCGGCTCACCATCATCTGGCCCCTTAACAAGCTCGCAGACATCCCTAGCCCGAAGGTCGTTTGCTGCCACCAAATGTTTCTAGCCCTCGGTGAAGCCCACAAATAACGGGCAGTGGTGGTAAACGATGGGTCATAATCTCTACTTGGGGTCCTTCAGCATTATAACATCACAGCCATGCCTTCTCTATCTAACTGCATTGGAAAGTGCACTTCTGTCTGCTCCGTGCTTCCCGGCCTGATTAAGGCATTCAGCCGAAGCCATTCTCCATAAGTCCCAAACAGATATGTGCTTCCATGGTTTTTGGCAACTATCCTAGCAAGCTAGTAGTAGCGTTCTCTCATCTAGGGGGGGCCAAAGTTATATGCTTTATGGCTGTGTTGTGTGCTCTTAGAATAAATTTAGGGTTTATTGTGAGGCTCGCCGGGAAAAATAGTGGGAAAAGCTCAAGACACAAGGAACTAATTCACTAATGGTGCAAACAAACTTGAGTTAATTTTGGAGTAGCGATAAAAATGTCTTTTAACCTTTAGAACAAAGGAAAAGTGAAGAAATTTTGAAAGATTGAAATCATATAGGAAATTTTCCTATGTGGGCATTTGGAACAAAGGATTGAGTTCCTGCAAATACTATAAAATTCCTATGGAATTGATAGTGATAAAGGAGCACTTCTTTAATGTAATAAGGGAGGCAAGTAGGATTGCCTATATATACGATTAAGCAAACACGAAGTTTGACGACTATTGTGCATGTCAAAACAGCTAGCTATAATGATAGATTGGTGGGTGGAGTCTTATGGTGCTAGGGTTGGGAAGCACAGGGAATTTATGTGAGCCAACAATGCACTTCATTGCTCCACATAACTTTGGTTCTAGGCACTCTACCACAGGGATTTTGTCTTCATTGCTATCCATAGGGTACTAGTATGGACATGAAGGCACAACAAGAATATCTAGCTTCGTATAATGCACATAGATGCAGGTGGCGTCGTAGGTAAGAAGCATATTGTTCAAATCCTATCACTAGACTATAGCAAACTAACAAAAGACATTACTTTAAATGATCATATTGTTCATTAAACATCAAAATCCAAATTTGATGGTCTACGGAGTCTATTTCGTTACAGCTACTTTGACCCTAAGTAAATCATGTATTCCATCCTACATTATTTGTATTTGAGTCGATGAAATGTGCGCAGAGGCAGAGTACAAGTTCTGTTTAGAGTTTAGACATAATTCAAAAATCTTGGTCTTGGATGCTTGGGTTCGGCTGATACTTGGCCAGGCGCAATCAGGACTAATCCATAAACTATTACCTAGGGTTTGTTAAACAAAACTAACACTGGAGTACGGCTAGAACAGATATTCTTCGCTCTTCTCTCTAGATTGCTTTGACTGCACAAGTGCTTTGATTGCACAGATTGTTAAACAAAACTAACACTGGAGTATAATCGCGTGTGTAAATGTATATGCTTCGATCCATATAGGATTGCGCATGAACCTGGCGGCGTGTCGGGGATGGTGGTGTTGGGTCTGAGCACGAACCTAGCGGCGTGTCGGGGACGGCAGCGTTGGGCTCGGGGACGGCGGCGTTGGGCTCGGGGACGGCGTGACCGGCGCCCAGCTCGGAGACGAAGACGGGGACGGGGACGGCGGCGCTTGGGCTCGGCGATGGCGTGGCGGGCGCTCACAGCTCGGAGACAGGGACGGCGACGCAGTATCAGCCTAGCGGCGTGTCGGGCTCTGGGAGAGTTAGGGTTTTAGAAAAACCAGCGAGCCTTTTATATTGTATACACATCACAGGCGGATTTTTAGAAAAACCGCTTGTGATAGATAACATCACAAGCGCTTTTTTATTCCGACCGCCTGTGATATGTAAACTTCACAGGCGGTCGAAATAAAAAAGTGCTTGTGATGTTATATATCACAAGCGGTTTTTCTAAAAATCCGCCTGTGATGTGTATACAGTATAAAAGGACTAGCCCACGGGTTCCAGAACCCTATCTCCCAGAAACAGTCACAGCACTGTAGCGGCCGCGGATTTTTTTGATCTATGGGGAGAAGGTTTTGTTTTTGAGTTTATTGATTGATTTCAAGAGTTTATGCATATATATGATCTCCGTTTGTTTTCTTTCTCATTTTGATACGATTTTTGCCTCAATTTTGTAATATAGACCGGAATTGAAGAAAAACTCAGGAATTCCAAGATTTGGACTTGTAGTTGATTAATTTAAAGATTCTTCATAAAGAGTTGTCTCACCTCAAGGTACCTATATTGTTGCAATCTTGTTTCGTTTTCATGCACATTAATTCGTTCATGATTTAGAGATTAAATTCAATTAATTAGGGATATTTTAAATATTTTTTGTAGTTCATGTGCTAGGTACATCTCGATATAATCTTGTTTCACTTTCATGTACATTTATTTTTTTCATGTTTTAGGGATGAATTCAATTAATTAATGATTTTATTGATGTTAATCAATATAGGAATAGGTAATGGACCGAGGTTGGATGTACAATGTGCCAAGACCACATCCGTCGTACATTCGAAATTTGAGAAGCTTTATTGAAGCGGCCAACAAGCACGTGAATTTGCGAAAGAGTAAGGAGATATTATGTTCGTGCATCGATTGTGATAATAAGATAGCTTAGAGAGATACAAGAGTAATCCAATCACATCTACTAAAAAGAGGGTTTAAAAACAATTACACGATATGGCCAGAACATGGTGAGTTGGATCCGTGTGAAGTGCCTGGTAATGACGAGAGAGTTGTCGGAATTTTAGATAAAGTTGATGGTAAAGTGGATTATGTGGATGCTAATCAAGATTTTCAAGAATTTGATTGCGAAGAGATGTTGCGCCATATGGAACCAGAAATGTTGAGTTCTGTGGGATCGCAGAAAGGGCTATCTAAAATGGAGGGACTGGAAAGTGCCTCAAAAGAACCTTTATATGATGAATCAAAGGGTTGTGACAAAGAGTTTACTACACTGCGTACAGTTCTAGAACTTCTTAAGTTGAAGGCTAGCACCGGATGGTCTGATACTAGCTTCACAGATCTTTTGAATTTTCTGTCCCAATTACTACCAAAACCCAACAAACTACCAACAAGCACTTATAAAGCGAAGAAGCTTATATCTCCCATAGCTCTGGGTGTGCAAAAAATTCATGCATGTCCGAACCATTGTATTCTGTATCGTGGCGATTTTGAGAACGCAGCAAGATGCCTAGTTTGCAATGTCAGTCGATACAAGAAGAGCTACAATCAAGACTGTGTAAAAAAATTCTCGAAGAAAAATAAAAACAAGAAATCCACTATTGGACCTAAAAGTGACGATGACACTTTTGATGACATGGATGGGAAAAAGAAGTCAAAGATCCCAGCTTTGGTGATGTGGTATCTTCCCGTAATTGATCGCTTGAAACGTTTGTTCTCAATCCTAGGGAGGCTGAGCTTATGCATTGGCATGCTGAAAATCGCAAATAGAATAACAAACAGATTTGACACCCTGCTGATGCATCACAATGGAAAAATTTCGATCTTAAGTATCCTGAGTTTGCCAAAGAAACCAGAAATGTAAGATTTGCTTTGGGTACAGATGGAATGAATCCATTTAGTGAAAAAAGAAGTGTAGATAGCAGTTGGCCCGTGACTTTAACGATGTACAACCTTCTATCATGGCTATGTCACAAAAGAAAGTACATTATGTTGACTATTCTTATTCAAGGTCCGAAATCAGCTGGTGTTGATATTGATGTGTTCCTAGAACCTCTTATGGAAGATATGACAAAGCTCTGGAATGAAGGAGTTCGAATATGGGATGAGTATTGCCATGAGTATTTCAACTTAAGAGCAATTATATTTGTTACCATCCATGATTCTCCCAGTGGCGCCACACTATCAGGGCAAAAGACTAAAGGAAAGAATGGTTGTGTAGTGTGCGTCGATGGAACCGCTTCCTTGTACCTTAAATCATCCAAGAAGTTGGAGTTCATGGGACACAGACGGTTCTTGATGAAGCAGCATAAGTACCGAAAGATGAAAGAGGAATTTAACAATGAACTGGAAAGTGAAGGTGCACCAAAGCCTTATAGTGGGAAACTTGTTTTTAAAATTGTAAAGAACATTCATGTTGTATTCGGAAAGGGAAAAAACAAAGGAGAAAAGAGAAAGAGAACTGACCCTTCAACTTACAAAACTTTCAAGAAGCAATCAATTTTTTTCAAGTACCTCCCATACTGGAAGGATATGGAAATTTGCCACAACATTGATTTGATGCATGTAACAAAGAATGTTTTTGACAGCATCATTGGAACCTTGCTGGGCATGCCGAGTAAGACAAAGGACGGACTTAAATCACACAATGACCTAGTAGATCTTCAAATCAAATCGGAACTTCATCCAGTGGATAGTGGCAAAGGGAAGCCTTACCTCCCCCCAGCTAGCTACAACTTGTCAGTTGAGGAGAGAACAAAAGTTTGCAAATGTTTGCGTGGGGTCAAAGTGCCCACAGGTTTCTCATCCAATATTAGCAAACTACTCAGGATGAAGGACTTGTCTCTATTTGGCTACAACTCTCATGACTGCCATGTGATGATGATGGTGTTCCTCCCAATTGTGGTAAGAGCCCTCGAAACAGAGCATGTCAAAGTTGTCATCACACGTTTGTATTACTTTTTCAATGCATTGTCACAAAAAGGAATAGCTTTAGAAGACTTGGACTATCTGAAGGCATACATCATTGAGACTATGTGCAAGCTTGAAATGTGTTTTCCTCCATCATTTTTTGATATGCATGTACACCTAATCATACATCTCATGGATCAGATAAAAATATTAGGGCCACTATATTTACATCATATGTTTCCATTGGAGCGATACCTGGGAGTATTAAAAGGTTATGTGTGAAATCGCGCTCACCCAGAGGGTTCAATCATGGAGGGATACACTATAGAAGAAGTGATTGAGAGTTGTATAGATTACATCAGAGACGGAACAATGATAGGTGTGCATGTACCTAAACATGAGGGTAAACTATGTGGGAGAGGGAGAATGGGCAGGAAAACTTTTCGTGTTGATGATTACAAGCTAGTACATTGTGCTCATGGTAGTGTACTACAACATCTCGCGATAGCAGAGCCTTACATAGAGGAACACCTGGATCAGCTTCGTAAAGAAAATCAGAACCACACAGAGGACTGGATCATGAGGGAGCACAAACATCGTTTCAGCGAATGGTTAATGGACAAAAACATCCCATTCGGAGACTCTATGGAAGAGAAAACAATGAAGAATTTGGCTTCTGGGCCATCGTGTTTTGTGACATCATGGCAAGCATATGACATCAATGGGTACACATTCTACACTAAATCAAAAGACATGAAAAGTGTTGCACAAAATAGCGGTGTTCGTATCGATGCTTTTGACCTATAGGGACAGAAGACCACATATTTTAAATTCATAGAGGAAATATGAGAACTTGATTATGGCCCAAGCATGAAAATACCCTTATTTAAGTGCCAATGGGTACAACATCCCGTGGGGGTGATAGTGGATAACTACGGACTCACACTGGTAGTCTTAAAGAAAGTAGGATATAAAGATGACCCGTGGGTTCTCGCCGAATGTGTTGCACAAGTATTCTATGTACTCGATCCAGCAGATGAGAAGATGCATGTAGTTATTTCTGGAAAGCAAAAAATTGTTGGAGTTGAGAATGTGGGAGACGGAGATGAGGAATACAATAAGTATGAAGAGATGTTCGTCTTTAACGGTCCAGAGAGAATCAAGCGTGTGGAAAAGAAAATTGATAAGAACTTAAAGCCATACATGCGGAAAAATGGTAGTTCATGAAAAATTGTATGAATCAAATTGTATTTGTTAGCATGTATGATCGACTATGCATTGTGGTTGCCAATTAATTTAAAATCTCTCTAGTTATTTATATGTGCTATTAAAATTCATTTAAATTGTATTTGCATTTTTTTGTTAAAAATTAAAATATTAATATGGTAATCAAATCACAATCGGTTCTAATTGAGAACCGCTTGTGATACGAATAGTGCGTCACAGGCGGTTTTTTAATTACAGATCGTTTGTGAAGCAAATCGAGCGCCACAAGCGGTTTGTATTTCGGACCGCTTGTGATACTAATACATCACAGGCGGTTCGAATAGCCTGGGACATCCCAGGCGGTTTTCTATCCGAACCGCCTGGGATGTAAAAAGTCTACCGCTTGTACAGAGCCAAATTGTACTAGTGGGCATAAAGACTATATATTATTAGCTTGTGTAATTAACATTAGCTTAGTGATTTAAACATTATATATATTTCATTAGGTCTACCTTTCACTCTGTTAAAAATAGCTCATATACAGTTCCGTTTTAGTTCATATTCACAGTTTTTATAAGATCATACAGATTATCGCGTGTTGGGCGCGCGTTAGTCACTAGTAAGTATATATATAGATGGATATAAGAGTGAGGAGGTACAGAATCACTTGTAGTATAGTTATATATGTAGATATAAGTATAGATATAGATGGATATAAGAGTGATCACTACAAATAATTATTACAAATGTTGTTTGTTATGTGATTGTGTGTGAGATGTTTTATATGAAAATATGTTATGCTATATAGATGTTAATATATTTTTTATGTTGTGTAATGTGGTATAAAATAAAAATAAACAACATTTATAATACTGGTCAAATTAACTTCCTAGAGGCCAATTGGGTCGTAGGAAGTTAGTCAGATAACTTACTAGTGGCTACAGTCAGCCGTAGGAAGTTAGCAGCCAGCTAACTTCCTAGGGTTACCGTAGGAAGTTAGTCGTAGAAAGTTAGTCAGTTGACGGCACTGACGACGTGAAGGTACTAACTTCTGAGAACCTACTAACTTCCGAGAGACTTCTTTGGCTGTAGGAAGTTAGCTAACTTCTTAGAGGACTCTAGAAAGTTAAGTTTCGACAAAAAAATTCCGCTAGCCAAACTTTCGACGGGATAGCTTAACTTCCAAGAGTTTAGCTAACTTCTTAAAGTTTAGGGCTAACTTCTTAGGGTTTAGACTCTAGAAAGTTTACTATTTTAGTGTAGTGCGAGTGTTCGATAAAAAGCACTCTGTAAAATATCGAGCACTCAACGAATAGACGAATTCCCGTAGTTTGAAGAACATCGAGCACTCAACAAAAGCCGGATTCCGGTAGTTTGAAGACGACCCTATACGGAGCGGCGCTGAACGGCACAGGCTCTCACACGCCTCGACATGCTGCAGAGCGATGCTGGCGTCCTGCACCGCTCTTGCGTCCTCGGGCGCCTCCGGCCGGGACACGTGGAGTGTGACATCGAGCAGGTGCGTGTCGCTAATCCTTCTCTGGGGAGTTTATTTTGTATTATAGTATTGGTTTTGTTAGGCTTCTCTCTTTTATTACTTTCAATTTAATTTTCTCTCAAATAGTATTCGTAAGATCTATCGTTTAAAATAATATTCTAACTCTTTTTAACCATTTTTCTTTTCTTATCTTATTTTTCACTATCTAAATTGATCATATTACCCCCTCTAAATTTGTTCTCTATCACTCTACGTCCTTCGCACCCGCTCCTGCGATTCACGTCAGAAGACATGTCGTTCAAAATCTCCCGCGAGACGCTGCAGCATCGGAAAGCCGCAAGAACCTCGTCAAAATCTCCAGCGGCGGTCGTGTGACGAGCCAGCTGATTACTTCGCACATCGTATGAACTAAAATGGTAATACGTGCTGCGCCATGTCGTACGTCACCATGTTTAGAAGTACGCAAGAGGCAAAAAAAAAAGTTAAACAATTCCTTTCTTCACTCTCGCACACAAGTATGCACGTCATAATATTCTTCATCAATCAAAACGAAAATGATCAATTCGCAAACCGAGGCCGGGGCGCGTGCCTCCGAAGACGGTCGCCTTCTAGGTATGGATGATGCGCAGGCGAATCACGAGGAGCCCTGAAGCGTAGCAGGTAGATGACTGGCCGCTCGCGTGGACGGCGTGTTTAGTCGCGGGTTGGAGAGTGAAAGAGAACAGACGGAGAGAGGGTAATATGATCAATTTAGACAGTGATAAATAAGAAAATAAAACAAAAATGATTAAAAGGGTTAGAATACAATTTTAAAAGATAGATCAAATTATGAATATTATTTTAGAGATTATTAAATTGGGAGTACTAAAAGAGAGAAGACTAATAAAACCAATACTATAATAACAAAAAAACTCTTCTGGGAGGATCAATTTTCCCTCCCTCGTCCCTGGTTTTATTCTTTGTTGTTGATAGAAAATCATGAAAGAAGTGCACATATATCAGTCTGATGCTTACTGAAAAGGCTGATATGATACATGAGTTGTATGGCGTCAGCAGCAAAGCAAAAGTAGCAAAAACAATTTTCAATGTTCCATATTGTTCATACTAATTTGGTTTTTTCTTTGTTGGAGCTATAATTAATTTGATGGTATATCTTCCGCCATGTACTTGTATTAGATCGATTGGAATGGCTCCTCTGAATTGTCACATCACTTCACTCCTGGTGTTTTTCTGGTGTGTGTAAGAAAAACACTGATCTGTGTGTTGCAATGCTTTTCTTGTTGTGCAGATATGGCCAGATAAGTCTCTACATCTGGGTTTCTCCCTCCCTGGTGCATGTGCCGGAGTTTTATCTGTACAAAGCTTGGTTTAGCAACCAGCACCTTAGTTGTTAGTTATCTTGAGAGAAGGGTAGTAGCACACAATGGTGCAGTTTAGTTGTTAAGGTAGCACGCATGGGCGCAATTTAAAATGTTGGCTTGTCATGTCAATCCTGGGATTATATAATTGTCATATCAATTTTGTCTGCAATCCATCCATTATAACAACATTTACGGTATGTCTATTATGGAAGGGTCATACGTGACAATGCAGTGATTATTGTAACAACATTTACGCTATATTTGATATTTTTTATGCTCAAACTTGAGTATTGTATTATCAAAATTATAGCATATTGAGTTATCGACATTTATGATTCCATGGACAACTATTTACGCTTTGTGTACTTACTACTTATGCTGTCTCTACTACTTATTAAGGCTGTAAGAGTAGTCTGTCATTTCGTGTTCTGCCACCATTCCTGTTCTGCCACCATTCTCATTCCTTGTTCTGCGTTTCTCATTCTCATGTTCTGTCCCATATCCTACCATTATTCTATGTTCTCTCATTCCTATTCTTTGTTCTGTCTTTCTCATTCTCTCCTCCCCGCAAAGCCCGTTCTCATTCCCATTCCCCGTACAGCCCACGTCTAGCTAAAATTAAAAAAACACACATGTCTTAAAGGGGATTTGAACCTGTGACCTCTAAAGCAAATGCCAAGAGTAGCTACCGCTACACCACATGTGTGTTTATGTCTGCATCTATGACAGGAAACACATCTACTACATCTCTCACCAAGCTCACTTGCTACCCTTGCACAATGCGTAGTGGTATGTAAGTATCACCGAAATTCTTGAATTATATTTTTGGATGGAGGTAATATTATTTAAAGAAGAGCTTTGCATGCAATTTCTTTTGTTTGAATAATGTATTATACTTAAATTCCCTTTTTTGCATGTGTGATATTTTTTCTTCGTAATATTTTTTTTCATGAATCAGACTTGTGAGTCATTTTCATAAACCAACGCCAAACATGAATCCATGTTTCTTACTTAAAACCCCAAACAAACACCATGAGCAGGAGGCACTCGCTTTGGCGTCGCTCATCGATGACGAGAAGAAGCTTGGCGACTGTCAGTTCGACATCTATAAGCAGTCTTAGGTGGTCGCATGCGCCGTTGTGTATGACAAGCTCTCACGAAGCCACCGCTTGGACGTGGTCCAGAGCAGCTGCACTGCGCTATCCATCGTTAAGTAGGGGGGACTCATGGTTGTCGCCAACGTCGATGACTCTCGGGTTGTTCTGGACACCGCATCCGACAACGACGCCATCACGCCGTCCAGCTCATCGTCCACCTGAAGCCCAACCTGCCACGTAAGTCGCTACTGACCGGACATGAATTCTTGTGCACTGGGACGATGGACGTTGCTGACGTTGTGTGAGTATCCTCGAACATGATGTATGTAGTGGAGTAGCGCATCCGGTGGTACAATGGCCAGGGGTACTACCTCGCTGATGAGCCCAGGGTGCACTTCATTTGGCAGCCCAACCAAGAGTCATCGGTACTCGTCATGTCGCGCACGTTCGACGACTACTATATCGATGATTGTGGTGTCATCTTGGCGCCAGAGGTGACGCAGAAGAGGATCGACAACAGTGACCAGTTCGTCATCATCGCCACCGTCAGGGTAGCTTTTGTGTCGGCCTGCCTTTAATTCTCTTCGCAAACACACACACACTTACCTTTTTGTTTAAGCAAGAGCGTATGGTGGTGCGTGTCTGACGACTAACGATGTACGAGGGAATTTCTTCCTGCATATGTGGAACGTGCTCTCCAATGATGAGACCATACAAATCGTGGCATATATCGAAGTCTGCATGATACTGATGGTTGCAATGTAGTGGTGAAACAACTAGATTAAAATAACAAAATTTATGTATGGCTAGTATCACAAATTAATTATGAAACATTTTCTCATAACAATATAACACACATTTTGTATATAAGTTATCGTAGTATACTGATATTATATATTCCCGTTGCAACGCACGGACATTCAGCTAGTTATGATATATGTTGTTACTATTTATACTAATGATCTTAGATTTTATGCATTTTATCACTCGTTAACCACTTTTTGTTTGGCGTAAGATACTTGTACAATATTTTTTACGAGATACACATATGATTTTTATGCTCATCATATAGTTTTATACATCAACAAAATGATTGGTTCAAATTTTACGCTCATAATTGAGAATTTTACGACAACCCTGGGGTGCGCCCACACGTGTCTTGTATGCCATATTTTCTGTGTGTACATCAAAAGGGAATCTAGTGATTTATGGTGTTCATAACTGCCATAAAAATCAAATCCCCCAATCAACTCCCCTAATCAAATCTTCTAATCAACTCCCCTAAATTTCTGCATGGACGTAGGGGGCGGTGGGTTGGACGACGTTAGCGCGGTGATGATGTATTTATGTTGCCTACCATGTATTTACGTTAGAGCGGTGATGACGTCTTTGTGAGATCGTAACTGAATGTAAACCTTTGCTTATCACGTTGTAGAGGTATCCACAACATCCACGTTTGAGTGATATTTATGACAACCACAATATCCACGTTCACGTGGTATTTACGTCAACAACCTGGGTTTGTGCATATCTATTATGTCGAGTTCACACGTTGTTGGCGTCATGTTCATCTTTAGCCATATCTTCGTTGTAAACACCATTTTTTACGCTCAAAATTGATGATTTTATGATTATCGTAATTTATGTATTTTTAAACAAAATTTACGTTATTTTTTATTTTGTTTTACGCTTCAACTACTAGCATGGAGCGTGTTGTCACAACCTGGCGTAGAGCGTAGGGTATTGTGTATATTGTTTTTTTGGCGAGTGAATGAGTTCAAGTCGTGAGTGCATGGATGGATGCTTGTGATCGGCTGTGTAGTGATTAGATGTTTCCAATTGTGGATGGATTAGACGTGCGTACATCATGCACACGGTTTACAAAACCGTTAACTGTTACCCACCGGTAACGGTTTACCATCGGTAAACCGGTAAAAACCGGCTGGTTTGACTAAGTCAAATCAATTTGTATTCGAACCGGTTTACCGACGAAAAATCACTCTAGATTGCTGGTTAACCAGGAAAAAGACCAGGTTTTGCTGTATTTTACAGAAAAATGGAAAATTTTGACAAGATTTATTTGTAGTTTGCTCAATTCACATTGCACAGTAAATATTATTTGATCCACACGACATGTGTTTACCGAAATAACATACAACATACATATGCAACCACAAACTCCAATTCTCATGCAACAAACAACCAGCGAACTTTGCAATACTCAAACACAAGTTCTTTTATGTGGCGGAACTGCCCGAATTATTCCAACTTAAGTGCTTACGTCCCACCTTAGAGGCTAGACCACACTTAAATGGGAATAACCCGTCAATCCCTCGGATCTAGTCCGACGAGGCCACTGACAGGATCAAGTACCACAGTCTCACTCGAGGGTGAGTCACAAAGCAAATACAATAAAGCATAAAATCATACATTGAAGAGTATTAACTTATTACATCATCTTCGGAGTTTTAACAAAAGTAGTCATCATTGTTCGAAGTGCAGCGGAATAAAACTAACGATAAATAAACAGAGAGATGGGGAAGCTTGTCCCATCACTCCTCATGCTCCTCCTCAGCCGAGGCAGGGTCCCACTCGACTGTCCACCCCGGTGGCAAGGTGGACGGCCAAGTCACTCCAGCAACCATGTCCTCCAGAGAACCTGTAAAAATTATGCCACAAGCAAGGCTAAGTATACTAATACTCAGCTAGACTTACCCGGTGTGAGGAGTCTACTCCTCTACCTCTAGACATGCAGCTGTTTGGATGTGGGTTTGGTTGCCAAAAGCACTAGCTGAGTTTATAAATCAAGTTTTAGCTTTGTCATTCATGGTAGCAAGCAATTTAGCAATCAACATCTTTGTCACATCATCACATTTCCACTTGTTACTCAATGCAGTACAATGGATCAAGCAGTCTCATTAGCTGCGAGAAGCAGACGATTCGAATCGAGTTTTTATCCTTGCAAGGTAAACCTAAACACACGATGTGGTGAGGCACTCCATCCCCACACACATCAACCGTCCCCATCGATTCCCCGTCAGCAGAGAGGGGCTCACCGCCTTGGCGTACAATGCCTCACTGACCCTGACTGCCGTCGTGCAGTGACCGCACTTGTACCCACCATAACCGGAATGGGAGACCACGTCTCAGGTCGCGTGAGGAGGGCAATCTACTGCCAGGTTCAATCAGGTACTAGGTTTATCGATTTACCATATTTCTCGGCATATGTTTAGTACGTTCAAACGCTTGACACAGGTATCCGCACGTTAAATCCTTATTCCAATTTCATCTCGTAGACATCGCAACCCCCATGGGTCCGAGTCCATAGACCCTTATCATTCTGTTATCAAGGTGGATACAATCAATTTTTCCTGACCTCGCGTGAGTGCTAGAAAAATCACTCGACTTCTACCGAGATCCCTATTTAGCAAAGCAGCTACTCGACCTAGCATACTAGTATCCATTTCAACAAGGGTTCCTGAGTTCATGCAACTAGGGTTTCAACCAACTCCTACACTTAAGTGCACAATACAAGCCTACAAACATTAAGTGTAGTAAAATATCATATAGAACAAGTCATGCATAAAACCGGGGCTTGCCTTCCAAAGCTGGGGCAGGCTCTGGTGCTGGATCCGGGGCTACCTCCTGGGCAGCTCCTTGCTCCGGCACGAGGACGTACTCTCCGTCGACGAGGTTGCAATCTATCGAATGCAATGAATAAGAATATGTATGCCATGATTATGCAGGATTTAATCATCATTATGCTAAGTGAAGAAAAACTAAGTTAGTTAGTAATTTAGGGTTTCCTGGTTATACGTGGCTCTTTAGTGGTTTGTGCTTATCTATTTTAGGTTTGGGTTTTGCCCAGGGATAAGCATAGTGAATTGAACTTGGATTTCCCTTAGATGTTTTAGTTGACAAATGAGGGATTTTGCTGGTTGGGTTAAAATGACATTACTCTCCATTATTAATTTTCCTTTTTCATTTTCTATTCATGAATTCTAGGGTGGGTTTGAACTACAACAGTGGTTTAACTTTTTCCAAAAATTCTCTAAAAACTACAGTGGGTTACTATTGGTCATTGTAGTTTGTCCTATAAAATTGAGGTGAAAACTAATTCAGATATTACTTGTGCAAAATTAACAAGAATAAGTTTAAAAGGGCATTTTACACTATAGCTGTGATTTAGTTGAGGTTTCTATACCAAGTTGTATTTTTGTCCAAACACATAGGTGATATTAGGCCTTTGTGTTAAAAATCACAGAAAGAGGCATACTGGATATTTAGTTGTGAATTTCTAAAGTTTTATGCCAAAAAGGTGCTTATAACTAACTTGTTATTTGAAAAATATCAAACAACAGATTTCATCTTTTTCCTATGTTCATAATAACAAAACATTAGTTATCCCAAGGTTTGGGGTGTTTTCTCCTTAGGGTTGTTTTTCTAGGGTTTTTCTAAGTTTTCCTTGTTTTCCTAAAATAAAAGGTATCTCATTTATTCTGTGCTAAACAAGGGTATAATAAATTTTTCTAGTGAACTATATTGAAAAAGTGAACTAACAAAAATGTGGGTGTTCCCTGGTTCTTTATTTAAACCACTTTTAATATTTTCTCTAACCTTAGGCTAAAAATGATTTAAATGGTAAACTCTACCTTAGCTTGGTGTACAGAGGGGTTTATTATTTTTGTACATGTTAGGAAGTGATCAAGTACTTCTCTGATTTTTCTTAACCTTAGTCTAACAGTGTAACTATTTTTCCTTTTATTATTTAGCTTTTGTCCAAATCAATATTTAAATCTAAACTTTAAATTCTTTTGCAATACTAAGGGGGTTTTGTATTTTTCCTAAGTAGTCCACATTATTTAGAATCAGGCAAAATTGGTTTGACCAAATTTGGTTGTATAAAACTGAAGTTATGAAATTTGCAAGCTCTATTTGCATTTAAATTAGAAATATTAAAAAGATTTCCTGGAAAACCAGTTTACACCGAGGACCCTGGGTTCATTCTAAATCAAACCACTCATTTCTACCCCTGCGCCACTATTCCCCTGAGTCACTGACAGTTCAAACCCCCCCGACCTTTCCTTCCTCCTCCCCGAGGTCCTTCCCCTAATGTAAACAGTACCCGCGGGAAAGAAAAGGGCAGCGCGGCTTACCGGCGGTGAGAGAGGTCTGGCGAGGGGCGGGGTTGGCTTCGGGAGGTTCTAGCGGTCACAGCGAGGTACGGCTCGACGGCGGTGGTGGCCGGAATCGGCCGGACCACGTGCGCAGGCGGGTGATCTCGTCGGCGGCGGGTGTTCGGGCTGAACCACGGCGATCTAGTTCAATTAAAAGGCACGATGAGCTCCACGGGATGACGTAGAGGCTATGTGCACAAGGAATCGAAGAATGGGGCAGAGATTTACCCGGTCTACGATCACCGGCGGTCGGCTGAAGTCCGGCGACCGTGGACTGGCTTCTCCGGCGAAGCAAAGTCCGATTCCTTGCTCGGGGAGCTTCACCGAGGCATGCACGGTCACTTCCGAGGGTCGGGCGTGGCGGGGAAGGGCTCTGCTGGCTGGTCTACGGTGGCGGTGGATCGGGTGGCCGCGGGCACGCCGTTGCAGGGCAACGCCGGTGGTTTTCTGGCTCCGGTGAGGTCGAGCGTGCGCGGATGAGTACGGTCGACGCCTGAGGGGGCTTTATAGGCACGGGCGCGAGCAGGGGACACGGGCACGACTTAGCGCGGCGCGGGGCGCGCGGGGGTCGGGCGCGGGCGTGCTCTGGCGTGCTAAGAGCGCGTCGAACACGTGGAAGTGTTCTTCTGCCCGTGTTCAACAGCTCGCCGAGATCGCTAGCGTGCGAATCTTGGCAAAAGTTTGGCGCAGGCCTCCTCCTGGCACCTAGGGCTATCTCTTGTATGTGAGTCCCCATGGCAGATATGCCCTAGGGAGGGAGATATGCGGACGCCAAATCTGGCTTGTCCCTCTGCCCACCTCGCGACAAAAGCCATGCCAAATCATGTCAAACGTCTAGGGCTCGATTTCAACTTTTTCCAGTGGGTGCCTTAGGTGGTATGCCACATTTTTGGTATACAACTTAGGTGGTTTTGGTGCCATCTACTAACTGAACACGGTGGATCTTTAGATTGGGTTCAAAATTTGACTTAGATTGAATTAAAGAGCTCTAGCTCTCTCCACTTAAGGAATGGATTTGGGGTTCTTTAAGCGGTCTTTTTGCAATGTTTCCTCTCTGTATTTTGTAGATTATAATGTTACTTAAACTTTGGCTATAGGTTAACTCATGATTTGCACATTTGCTTAACCTTCCCCCCCCTTTACCAGGGTTTTGGGAATTAAGAGCTTAAGGATGGTCTAGGGTTTATTCTTCTCTTTCCCAAGGTGATAATTGCATAAATGCTTGGGTAGTGCTTTTGGTCATTAACATTCTTGGTTAATACATGGTTCTTAAGGTTTTGGGCTCCCTCTCCTCCACTTAACCACATGAGATAACATGTCATGGGTGCAAGTAGGGAGTCAGGGCCTTGGTAACACATGGGGTGTTACAGCCCTCCCCCCTTAAAGGAATCTCATCCCAAGATTTTAGGTAGAGTCCCATGGAGGGGTGCCATGAAGGTGTGCTGATGTGTGGTTTCTTCCTTTATCCAAGTTTCTCTAGTTAACTGCTCTTCGAATGTCATTCTCTTTGCAACTTCAGAAGGAAGTCCTTTTTGAGTCATTTTTAGAGTTTACATTACCTTTAACATCTAAGTTTTTCTTATATTTAGATTCAAAGGGCAGGTGGGGTGGGGTTTTGGGTTACGTACCGACTCCTTTGGGTAGAAAGTCGGGGAAGCAAGAACGTAGAAAATCCTCAGTCTCCCACTTAGCTTCTTCTACTGAATGGTGACTCCACTGCACCTTATACATTCTGATCGATTTGGCCCGCGTTGATCTCTCCTTTTGATCCAGCACTTTGACGGGGTGTTCCTGATAAGACAAGTCTGGTTCTATCTCAATTTCTGGTTCAGGTAATACTTCAGTGGGTAAGCGGACACATTTCCGTAGCTGAGATACATGGAACACACTGTGAACTGCTGACATGTGGGGTGGCAAGTCCAGCTGATAGGCTACGGGTCCGCAAGTGGCTTTGATCTCATAGGGTCCAATGTAGCGAGGAGCCAACTTGCCCTTGATTCCAAATCTCTGGACACCTTTGGTGGGTGATACCTTAAGATAGACATGATCTCCCACTTCAAACTGTAGAGGCTTCCTTCTCTTGTCATGATAGCTCTTTTGCCCGGCCTGAGCAGCTTCTAGGTTCTTCGTAATAACTCTGACCTTTTCCTGTGCTTCAAGCACCAAGTCCGGTCCAAATATTTCCCTCTCTCCCGCTTGAGACCAATTGAGCGGTGTCCTGCACCTTCTCCCATACAAGGCTTCAAAAGGTGCCATTTTTAGACTGGACTGGTAGCTGTTATTGTAGGAGAACTCTGCCAAAGAAAGACACTTGTCCTAGTTTTTACCATAGTGTAGCACACAGGCTCGCAACATGTCTTCGAGGATTTGATTTACTCTTTCTGTCTGGCCATCTGTCTGCGGATGGTATGCGGAGCTTCTTATGGCATGGGTCCCAAGTGATTCTTGGAGCTGCTCCCAAAAGCGTGCCACAAACAGTGCTCCTCTGTCAGATACAATGGTCTTCGGAATGCCATGCAAACGCACTATTTGATCAACATAGATTTCTGCATATTTCTCGGTCTTGTGGGTGGTATGCATTGGAAAGAAATGAGCTGTCTTGGTCAACCTATCCACAATGACCCAAATAGAATCATGGTGCCGGGAGGTATTGGGCAATCCCATGATAAAATCCATGCAAATATCCTCCCATTTCCAAGATGGTATGGGAAGGGGTTGCAAAGGGCCTGCTACCTTCAGATGGCTGGCCTTGACTCTCTGGCAGGTGTCACACTCAGAGATATACTTAGCAATTTCCCTCTTCATTCTGGTCCACCAGTATAAGGATCTGAGATCATGATACATCTTATTGCTGCCCGGGTGCATGGAGAATTTTGAAAGGTGAGCTTCATCCAATATCTTCTTTCTGAGCTCAGGGTCCTTGGGAACAACCAATCGATCTCCGAACCATAGGATTCCCTTGCTGTCCTGCCGGAAGCATTTGTATTTTTCTGCTTTCTGCTTGATCATTTCCTTGATAACCTGAACACCCTTGTCTTCAAACTGTGCCCTGACTATTTGCTCTTGTAATGTGGGCTCCACCGAGATATAATTTAAAGCACCTGAAGAAACAACTTCTAGGTTCAGCTTGCACAACTCATCACACAGGGTGGTGACCCTTGCATCCATGCTCATATAATGGCACTGGGCTTTTCTGCTTAGGGCATCTGCCACAACATTGGCTTTGCCAGGATGGTAATGCACCTCCAAATCATAGTCCTTGATTAACTCTAACCATCTTCTCTGCCTCATATTAAGATCTGCCTGAGTAAAAATGTATTTGAGACTCTTATGATCAGTGTAAATATTACAGTGAGCTCCCATCAGGTAATGTCTCCATATCTTGAGAGCATGAACCACAGCTGCTAACTCCAGATCATGTGTAGGGTAGTTCTGTTCATGGGGTCTAAGTGCTCGGGAGGCATAAGCAATTACTCTGTTATCTTGCATTAAGACACATCCCAATCCAGTACCAGAAGCATCGCAATACACTTCAAAGGGCTTGGTATTATCAGGTTGAGCTAGCACTGGTGCTATTGTCAAATGTTTCCTTAGGGTATGAAAGGCATCCTCATACTTCTGGCTCCAATCATACCTGACTCCCTTCTTAAACAGTTGGGTCATTGGCTTGGCAATTCTGGAGAAATCCGGAATGAATCGTCGATAATACCCTGCCAATCCCAGAAAACTCCGAATCTGCCTCACTATGGTAGGAGGTTTCCAATCCATTACTTCTTGTACCTTCTTAGGATCAACTGATATCCCATCCTGAGAAATTGTGTGACCCAAGAATTTAATTTCCCTCAGCCAGAATTCACATTTAGACAACTTAGCATACAAACGATGATCACGCAGTCGCTGAAGCACGATGTGCAGATGCTCAGTATGCTCGTCTTCATTCTTGGAATAGACCAGGATATCATCAATGAAAACTACTACAAATTTGTCCAGCTCTGGCATGAATACTGAGTTCATCAGATACATGAAATAAGCCGGGGCGTTGGTCAGCCCAAAAGACATCACCAAAAACTCATAAAGCCCATATCTGGTCGAGAAAGCCGTCTTTGGAATATCACTGGCACGGATCTTGATCTGATGGTAGCCCGAGCGAAGGTCTATCTTGGAGAATACCTTGGCTCCCACCAACTGATCAAACAAAACATCAATGCGGGGCAGCGGGTATTTGTTCTTGATGGTCACCGCATTGACAGGGCGGTAATTGACACACATTCTCAGACTTTCATCCTTCTTCTTTACAAACAGGGCTGGGCATCCCCAAGGTGAAGTACTTGGGCGAATGAACCCCTTGTCCAATAACTCTTGCAATTGCTTCTTCAATTCTGCCAATTCTGCTTGAGGCATCCTATAGGGTCTTTTGGATATAGGAGCAGTTCTGGGTTGCAATTCAATTGCAAACTCAATGTCTCTATCAGGTGGCATCCCTGGCAATTTGTCAGGGAAGACATCAGGGTAGTCACAGACTACTAGGATTCTTTCAAACGGTGACTCTAACAGAGTGAATGCACAAGAACGGGTACAACCCTGATCAGGCAAATATAAAGTAGTCTCGCCATAAGTAGGGGAGTGAACCTCAATGGCCCTTGCTGCAATATCCAATACTGCCTGATGCCTAGATAACCAATCAGTTCCCAATATGATGTCCACGCTATCCAATCCTAAGATGAGAAGGGTGGTTCTAATCACAAGACTACCCAATTTTATAGGCACTTGCCGGTTGATTTGATTGGTGGCAACCCTGCCTCCTGGTGTTGAAATTGTAATACCCCCATTGGTGTGATGGAAAGGTAGCTGACATTTGGCACTAAATTTGGTACTGATAAAACTGTGTGATGCACCAGAATCAAAAAGAATAATTGCAGGATAATTCAAAACTGTAAAGATACCATTCATGACGGGTGCTCCCTCGGGAATGTCAGCCATGGTGGTGAAGTTCAATCCGCCTTGCCTCACTTGCACCTTCTGTCTCTTGCCTTGATTCTGGTTGGCATTCTGTCCCTGCCTCTGCTGGTTTCTGGGGCAATTCTTGGCATAATGTCCGGTGTTACCACAAGTGAAACACCTATTATCATTGGCCTGGCGGTGTTGCTGCTACTGTTGATTGTTCCTCTGAGCTGGAAACTGGGTGCGGTTGGGTGCCTGCTGCTGCTGCTGCTGTGGTCGGATCACCCAACATCCTTGCTGCTGTTGGGGTCCTCTGTTTTGAGTGTCAGACATGATCCTGAAGCGCTGTGGCTGAGCTGAGGGTCCTGCCACAGGGGTCTTCCTCTTCTTTTCTGCCTGACGAGCTGTGATACAATCCTCCTGGGAAATGGCCATGTTGACTAACTCATTATAGCTGTTGGCCCTGACTGTGTTGAGACGGTCACGGAGCTTAGTGCTGAGCCCCCTCCTAAACCTGTCCCTCTTCTTCTCGTCGGCGTCTGCATGATATCTCGCATACTGGCACAGGTCATTAAAGGCCTGAGCATACTGTAACACTGTCCGGTTCCCTTGAGTGAGTGCCAAAAACTCATTGAGCTTGCGGTCCATAATGCCTGCTGGTATATGGTGCCCCCTGAAAGCTGCCTTGAACTCTCTCCAATCCACTTCATGGTCAACTGGTTGCATAGCAAGGTAGTGGTCCCACCATGTCCGCACGGGTCCGCGAAGCTGCTGGGTGGCGAACCTGACCTTAGTCACTTCTGAACAAACTCCATTGAGTAGTGGGAATTTGGATTCCACTACCCTCAGCCATACATCAGCATCAAGTGGGTCCTCTGCCCTGGTGAACAACGGTGGCTGAGTACTGAGGAACTCCTGGTAAGTAGCTGCGACCAGGTGACGCTGATGGTCACCACCACCATAGTGCTGAGGTGGCGGCTGACGCTGAGCTAGCTATATCAAGATCTCGTTCTGCTGAGCCATCAGCTCCTGCAGAGTAGGCGGTGGTGGCGGTGGTGGAGGAATGCGCTCATTCTGTCCACGACGCGCCCTTCCTGCCATCTGAAAAATTAGGTATATTCTTAATATCACATTTCTGAGGTTCAAGGTTCAATCGTGGTGAAAGAGTCAAAAGAGCAAAACCAAAATATTTTTGCATAATTATAAAAGGTTCCACATCGTCCACACTTTTCCCTTTAAATTAAGACTGACAGCATTCACCAACCATGCTTCCAAAAGAGTTTATCACGATTACATCAATAGCCCAAAGACTCAACTCTATCTAGCCTAGTACCCCAAGGGTGCAAAAGCTAAGCTAGCTTCGAGGAGTCCTACCATCACAGACTTCTAACTCTATCCTTGCGACCTAGTGAGCAAACGAGGCAACACTCGACTCGGGGGAAGGTGGTCTCCCTGAGCAGCAGTGTCCAAGCTGGAGGCAGGCTCCTCTCCTCCCTCGATGTCGACATCCTCGTTGGCCTCCATGTCTTGGATCTCCTGGTGGTGCATATCCAGGTGCTGATTAGCCTCTGCAAGCTGCTGCTGGGTGTTGATCAACTGATCCTCGAGGACCTCGATGGTGTTCTCCCTCGTCCCCACTAGCTCCTCGAGTTCGTGAATTTCATCTGACAACTGCTCCACTTTTAGATCTTTTTCTACCATCTCAGTGGACAAGTCAACCACAAGCTCCTCTCTGTTATCCAAAGTGATCTTGGTTGCCTCCAACAATGCCATCAGATGGGACATTGCCTCACCACGCATCACCTGCAGACGATACAGGGCATTCATGCACCGCACCGTCAAGTGAGCAGTTTGGCCTAGGTAGATAGCCCAGATATCCTTGGCATGCTCTACTCGGTCCTTCCACATTGGGTCGTCCTCCTTCTCAGCGGGAAACAAGCCAATGGGGTGAGTGGACAGCTCCAAGGGGTGGAATCCACAGAAAGTGGTCAGTCCGTGAAGAGCAATCGCCTCGATAGTATCCTCAGCCCGGTATCCAAAAGACTCAGAGTCCAGCGAACGCCAGCCTGGCTGCAGGGGATGATGCTCCAGGGTCATCCTCACCCTACAGCGGGGCACTCGGTGCTTCTCGAACAACTGCACCGCGTACTGGGGAGGTGTCATGTAACCAGCTCCCTGAAGTACCTCCCACAAAATACGGGGAAAACCCTCTCGTGCCAGCCCGTCAGTGTGGGACTGTGCATTCCCTTCGTCCGAGGATCCGTGAGAAGTCATCTGTGTACGGTTAAGCATAAATAAAAGAAAAAGAATTATAAAAAGAAAAAGGGATCACAACTCGGCCTCTCTACAATTACGACAATGGTACTGGGGTACTTAGTTTGCAATCATTTTGTATCAAAGTTCTTACCCAATTATCCATTAGTTTAATTAAGGATGCATGCATGCTCGTCCTAAACGACGTCACATCAACTTAGAGGGAATAGGGAAGAACTCCCATCCCTTATAGTAGCCGGTAGGGCTTACTCAAATAGCCACCTAACTACCCCTCTATTATTCTAAGGCTTCACGTCCTAGGTCTATCCTTATCGTCCTGACGATCTATCCAATGCTTGTTTCTAACCAGTTTTACTTTGAAAAAGGATGGTATTTATAGTTTATTGATTCCTCTGTGGTGGTACGAGCTCCGATACCAACTGTGGTGGAACTGCCCGAATTATTCCAAGTTAAGTGCCTACGTCCCGCCTTAGAGGCTAGACCACACTTAAATGGGAATAACCCGTCAATCCCTCGGATCTAGTCCGACGAGGCCACTGACAGGATCAAGTACCATAGTCTCACTAGAGGGTGAGTCACAGAGCAAATACAATAAAGCATAAAATCATACATTGAAGAGTATTAACTTATTACATCATCTTCGGAGTTTTGACAAAAGTAGTCATCATTGTTCGAAGTGCAGCGGAATAAAACTAACGATAAATAAACAGAGAGATGGGGAAGCCTGTCCCATCACTCCTCATGCTCCTCCTCAGCCGAGGCAGGGTCCCACTCGACTGTCCACCCCGGTGGCAAGGTGGACGGCCAAGTCACTCCAGCAACCATGTCCTCCAGAGAACCTGTAAAAATTATGCCACAAGCAAGGCTGAGTATACTAATACTCAGCTAGACTTACCCGGTGTGAGGAGTCTACTCCTCTACCTCTAGACATGCAGCTGTTTGGCTGTGGGTTTGGTTACCAAAAGCACTAGCTGAGTTTATAAATCAAGTTTTAGCTTTGTCAAGTTTTAGTGTGACCCTCTTAAGACTAGAGGTGTACTATCTACTCATTCATGGTAGCAAGCAATTTAGCAATCAACATCTTTCTCACATCATCACATTTCCACTTGTTACTCAATGCAGTACAATGGATCAAGCAGTCTCATTAGCTGCGAGAAGCAGACGATTCGAATCGAGTTTTTATCCTTGCAAGGTAAACCTAAACACACGACATGGCGAGGCACTCGGTCCCCACACACATCAACCGTCCCCATCGATTCCCCGTCAGCAGAGAGGGGCTCACCGCCTTGGCGTACAATGCCTCACTGACCCAGCTGTCGTCGTGCAGTGACCGCACTTGTACCCACCATAACCGAAATGGGAGACCACGTCTCAGGTCGCGTGAGGAGGGCAATCTACTGCCAGGTTCAATCAGGTACTAGGATTACCGATTTACCATATTTCTCGGCATATGTTTAGTACGTTCAAACGCTTGACATAGGTATCCGCACGTTAAATCCTTATTCCAATTTCATCTCGTAGACATCGCAACCCCCCATGGGTCCGAGTCCACAGACCCTTATCATTCTGTTATCAAGGTGGATACAATCAATTTTTCCTGACCTCGCGCGAGTGCTAGAAAAATCACTCGACTTCTACCGAGATCCCTATTTAGCAAAGCAGCTACTTGACCTAGCATACTAGTATCCATTTCAACAAGGGTTCCTGAGTTCATGCAACTAGGGTTTCAACCAACTCCTACACTTAAGTGCACAATACATGCCTACAAACATTAAGTGTAGTAAAATATCATATAGAACAGGTCATGCATAAAACTGGGGCTTGGCTTCCAAAGCTGGGGCAGGCAGATCCTCTGGGGCAGGCTCTGGTGCTGGATCCGGGGCTACCTCCTGAGCAGCTCCTTGCTCCGGCACGAGGACGTACTCTCCGTCGGCGAGGTTGCAATCTATCGAATGCAATGAATAAGAATATGTATGCCATGATTATGCACGATTTAATCATCATTATGCTAAGTGAAGAAAAACTAAGTTAGTTAGTAATTTAAGGTTTCCTGGTTATACGTGGCTCTTTAGTGGTTTGTGCTTATCTATTTTAGGTTTGGGTTTTGCCCAGGGATAAGCATAGTGAATTGAACTTGGATTTCCCTTAGATGTTTTAGTAGACAAAGGAGGGATTTTGCTGGTTGGGTTAAAATGACATTACTCTCCATTATTAATTTTCCTTTTTCATTTTCTATTTATGAATCCTAGGGTGGGTTTGAACTACAATAGTGGTTTAACTTTTTCCATAAATTCTCTAAAAACTACAGTGGGTTACTATTGGTCATTGTAGTTTGTCCTATATAATTGAGGTGAAAACTAATTCAGATATTACTTTTGCAAAATTAACAAGAATAAGTTTAAAAGGGCATTTTACACTATAGATGTGACTTAATTGAGGTTTCTGTACCAAGTTGTATTTTTGTCCAAACACATAGGTGATATTAGGCCTTTGTGTTAAAAATCACAGAAAGAGGCATATTGGATATTTAGTTGTGAATTTCTAAAGTTTTATGCCAAAAAGGTGCTTATAACTAACTTGTTATTTGAAAAATATCAAACAACAGATTTCATCTTTTTTCTATGTTCATAATAACGAAACATTAGTTATCCCAAGGTTTGGGATGTTTTCTCCTTAGGGTTGTTTTTCTAGGGTTTTTCTAAGTTTTCCTTGTTTTCCTAAAATAAAAGGTATCTCATTTATTCTGTGCTAAAGAAGGGTATAATAAATTTTTCTAGTGAACTATATTGAATAAGTGAACTAACAAAAATGTGGGTGTTCCCTAGTTCTTTATTTAAACCACTTTTAATTTTTTCTCTAACCTTAGGCTAAAAATGATTTAAATGGTAAACTCTACCTTAGCTTGGTGTACAGAGGGGTTTATTATTTTTGTACATGTTAGGAAGTGATCAAGTACTTCTCTGATTTTTCTTAACCTTAGTCTAACAGTGTAACTATTTTTCCTTTTATTATTTAGCTTTTCGCCAAATCAATATTTAAATCTAAACTTTAAATTCTTTTGCAATACTAAGGGGGTTTTGTATTTTTCCTAAGTAGTCCACATTATTTAGAATCAGGCAAAATTGGTTTGACCAAATTTGGTTGTATAAAACTGAAGTTATGAATTTTGCAAGCTCTGTTTGCATTTAAATTAGAAATATTAAAAAGGTTTCCTGGAAAACCAGTTTACACCGAGGACCCTGGGTTCATTCTAAATCAAACCACTCATTTCTACCCCTACGCCACTATTCCCCTGAGTCACTGACAGTTCAAAACCCCCCCGACCTTTCCTTCCTCCTCCCCGAGGTCCTTCCCCTATTGTAAACAGTACCCGCGGGAAAGAAAAGGGCGGCGCGGCTTACCGGTGGTGAGAGAGGTCCGGCGAGGGGCGGGGTTGGCTTCGGGAGGTTTCTGGCGGTCACAGCGAGGTACGGCTCGACGGCGGTGGTGGCCGTAATCGGCCGGACCACATGCGTAGGCGGGTGATCTCGTCGGCGGCAGGTGTTCTGGCTGAACACGGCGATCTAGTTCAATTAAAAGGCACGATGAGCTCCACGGGATGACGTAGAGGCTATGTGCACAAGGAATCGAAGAATGGGGCAGAGATTTACCCGGTCTACGATCACCGGCGGTCGGCTGAAGTCCGGCGACCATGGACTGGCTTCTCCGGCGAAGCAAACTCCGATTCCTTGCTCGGGGAGCTTCACCGAGGAATGCACGGTCACTTCCGAGGGTCAGGCGTGGCGGAGAAGGGCTCTGCTGGCCGGTCTACGGTGGCGGTGGATCGGGTGGCCGCGGGCACACCGTTGCAGGGCAACGCCGGTGGTTTTCTGGCTCCGGTGAGGTCGAGCGTGCGCGGATGAGTACGGTCGACGCCTGAGGGGGCTTTGTAGGCGCGGGTGCGAGCAGGGGACACGGGCACGGCTCAGCGTGGCGCGGGGCACGCGGGGTCGGGCGCGGGCGTGCTCTGGCGTGCTCAGAGCGCGTCAAACACGTGGAAGTGTTCTTCTGCCCGTGTTCAACAGCTCGCCGAGATCGCTAGCTTGCGAGTCTTGGCAAAAATCCGGCGCAGGCCTCCTCCTGGCACCTAGGGCTATCTCTTGTATGTGAGTCCCCATGGCAGATATGCCCTAGGGAGGGAGATATGCGGACGCCAAATCTGGCTTGTCCCTCTGCCCACCTCGCGACAAAAGCCATGCCAAATCATGTCAAACGTCTAGGGCTCGGTTTCAACTTTTTCCAGTGGGTGCCTTAGGTGGTATGCCACATTTTTGGTATACAACTTAGGTGGTTTTGGTGCCATCTACTAAGTGAACATGGTGGATCTTTAGATTGGGTTCAAAATTTGACTTAGATTGAATTAAAGAGCTCTAGCTCTCTCTCCACTTAAGGAATGGATTTGGGGTCCTTTAAGGGGTCTTTTTGCAATGTTTCCTCTCTGTATTTCGTAGATTATAATGTTACTTAAACTTTGGCTATAGGTTAACTCATGATTTGCACATTTGCTTAACCTTCCCCCCCTTTACCAGGGTTTTGGGAGTTAAGAGCTTAAGGATGGTCTAGGGTTTATTCTTCTCTTGCCCAAGGTGATAATTGCATAAATGCTTGGGTAGTGCTTTTGGTCATTACCGTTCTTGGTTAATACATGGTTCTTAAGGTTTTAGGGCTCCCTCTCCTCCACTTAACCACATGAGATAACATGTCATGGGTGCAAGTAGGGAGTCAGGGCCTTGGTAACACATGGGGTGTTAAATTTTATAACTCTTCAAGGAGGCAACGACACATAGGTCGACTTATTTCACAATACTCACATGTTCAGCTCGAATCATAGTGATAGTACTTAGGCATGTTGGAAGGATCGTGATATTGTTCCAATCTGTCTTAGTGATAGTGATAGGTCTATACAAAAGATATGAGATACATTAGCGAGAAAACAAGAATGACAAATAAATACTTATCCACAAAGAAAAAAACATATCGGTGCAGCGGGAACTTGTACATACCCATATTGTGGTCCTGGTGGATACATATTTGATAAATTTTAATATGGTGGTGGAGGAGGTCCATAGTTTCCATAGCCATACATGATCGATGGTGGTACTTTGCCTGATGGTGAAGGGGGTCCATAGGTTCCCTGACCTGGTTGCCATTGCCATGCATAAGGGTTATAGACTAGGTCTTGTCCAGGCAGATAGTTAGAAGAACTAGAGCTACTTGAGCTACGGATTCCATCTTAGACAGGAAAGGAAACTAAACAACGCTGACCACTTATTGTCTCCCATTGTGAATGAGGTGCATCATGGTAAGAATCTTGTGTGGAATGGGTGAACCGACTTCCTCCAGTGGACCTCCAATCTCCTGCACCACTCCCTCCTGTACCACTCCCTCCTGCACCATATAATCTAGCATCACCATGGCTCTTTGTTTCTCTACAATACTTGCATTTGAAACCTGCGCCAACCTTCTCTCCGTGCAACCAGACTCTATCTCTATCTTCATCTGACATGTCTCCTATAGATGTGGCAAAAATATCATATAACTTGAAACAATAACTAAACCATAACTAATCCATAAACCATAAGCCGTCACATCTATAATATCAATACTAAATCATATTTACAATAGTAGTAAATAATATTATGAGTTACATAAATAAATAACATGAACGGAATCTAACAATAACATGAATGGAATCTAACAATAACATGAACGGAATCTAACAATAACTATGTATTAACACAAACATGAACGGAATCTGAAAACCTAAACATTAATAAACCAAATATAGGCACTAAATATCTAAAACGGAGCCAAATCTTGGTATTATAACCGATTTACTGGTAGTAATACACGGTTTACCTCTCTCTCTCTAGGCGGTTTACCGCCGTTTTCGCGGGAGAAACCGCTGACGAGGGGGACCTATGCCGATGGATGGGGCAGCGGCACAGCGGGCGGTAAACCGCCCATAAACCGCTCTTGGCTGGTGGTTTACCGTGCTTAATGTCACACCCGGGTTTTAGGGACACCAAGACCCGGGCGCGAACATAATCACCAGGTGTGCTAGGACCAAGTCTCACACATATGATGAATCATGGTACAGAAATGAATGTCACATCTTTACTATATAATAGGAGTTCTATACAAAATAAATAATTACATCGAAAGGAGACAACGATCCAGCAACCCAAAGTTGATTGGGAGACGACGACCTAGACCTCTCACGAACACATCGCAGCATCCCCCATGCGCCTCATCTTGTGGTACCTGGTCTTGACCTGTGGGGGGTGTGAGACAGCAAGAGTGAGCTCACATGCATTCATCACACAACAAGTTGTGGGGAATAATGTACATGAACTCGCCAAAGGTGGGAGCTCATGTGAAGTGTAAGGCTGATCAATAATAGGGGTTAAAGCTGAGCATTGCTTTTAATAAGTTGGTCAAATTTTATTAGCAGTTACTAAATATAAGTAAATACCAAACCATAATAATAATAGAACAAAATTAATAATAAATCCCATGTGTAAGGAAAATGGACCTCGGGCCATTTGGCTTAATGAGTTTTGGTGTTTGATGATTAACACAATCCGTGAACTAATGAGTTTCCTAGTGTTTGTGTTTATAGTTCACAGGATGCCAAAGTATCTTGGACCAAGACATTGAGGAAAGCAACACCTCAAAAGAAGACATTATAAAGATCAAGAGGAGTCCAAGAGAAGAAAGAAGTGTTGCCTGCAGACTGTCTGTGCGTGGAGCACCGGACTGTCCGGTACCACACACTGGATTGTCCGGTGCACCAGGGAACACCAGCTCAACGGCTAGTTCTAGGTGGCACTGAGCAGAGAAGACCACCGGACTGTCCGGTGTGTAGTCCGGACTGTTCGGTGTGAAAAGCCTGCAGCGCCAACGGTCACCTGCCATGGCAGGGCAACGACTAGGCGCACCAGACAATGAACAGTGCGTTGTCCGGTGCACCACCGGACTGTCTGGTGTGCCGCAGAGAGCGGCGACTTTTCTCCAACGACTACAATTGTGTTGGGGGCTATAAATACACCCCCAACCAGCCATTCTCAAGTGTGGGAGACCAAGCAACATACCAAGGCATATAGTACACATTTCCAAGAGCTCAAACACCCAAGTGCTTAATAGAATCACTCGGTGATTAGCGTAGGTGCTTTGCGAAGTGCTTAGGTTAGTTAGACCGCTTTAGCGCTTGCTCTAGGAGAACCCTAGTTAGTTGAGTGAGTTTTGTAAAACCACACAAACCCTCGGCTCTTGCACGAGCTGTTGTAATTGTACCGAGGGGCGAGAGTCTTGCGAGACCGTGACAACCGCGTTTGTGTCACGACCGCCACTGTGTACATGAGGGAACAAGGCCTGCGGCGTTTCGGCCGGAAGCTCGATAGTGGAGACGCTGGGGAGCGTCCGAGAGGAGCCAGAAGCGGAGCACCACTTGCGTGTGGAGAAGGCCCGCGACTCTCTACGGAGTTACTCGACCGAGGTGCTTGGCCCTCGCGTGGGCTTCCCTTTGCATAGGGGCACCAACTAGGATTAGTCGGGACCTTGCGTGGTTTTGGATACCTTGGTAAAAATACTGGCGTCATCCACGAGAGTTTGCATCTCTACCTTACTCTTTAGTTTCCGCATTTATATTAAGCATTTAAGTTTCAATCTTGTCTTTCATACTTATATAGTGTAGATTGAAACTTAGCCATTGCGGTAGAGATAGCAACATTTAGACAAAACCTAGTTTGCACATTCTAGTTTGATTATTTGCATAGGTTTTGCTCTAGGGATTTATTTGTGGCCTAGTTAAGTAAAAGTTTTAGAAGTCCTAATTCATCCCCCTCTTTGGCATCATCCGTTTCCTACAAGTGGTATCAGAGCCTGGTTTGGCTCATTTGAAACACTTTAGCTTCACCGCTAAAAGAGCCGACGCTTTTTAGAGAAAGGGATGGATACTCATAGGCCACTACACTTCGATGGCACTAACTTCCCATATTATAGTGCTAGAATGGCTTGCTACCTAGAGGCTGTTGATCTAGGTGTTTGGAGAGTCACTCGTGACGGGATGAAACCCCCCAAGAATCCCGAAAAACCCACCACGAGTGAGGAAAAAGAAATTTATTTAAATGCTAGAGCCAAAAATTGCTTGTATGAATCTCTTAGCATGGATATTTTTAATCAAGTATTTACATTGAAAACTGCTAATGAGATTTGGTTAAAATTGCATGAGCTCCATGACGGCAAATCCAATGTTCGTGAGCAAAAACATTGCCTAGTCTTAAATGAGTATAATTCTTTTGCTATGAGAGATGATGAGCTTGTTAGAGACATGTATTCTCGTTTAAATCTAATCATCAATGAGCTCAACTCCATTGGCATAAATAAGCTAGGTGATGCAGACATTGTGAGGAAGATTATCTCCCTGCTACCACAATGAAGATATGGGAGCATCATCACCATTCTTCACAACAAGGAGGACTTGAGAGCAATGACCCCGACCATTGTAATTGGAAAAATCGCGGCCTTTGAGATGTCACGAAAAATGTGTCAGGGAGAGGAGCCAACTTCCTCAAGGCCATATGCTTTTGCATGTGATGAAAGGAAGGGTAAAAAGAAGGCTTCCACTCCAAGTTCCTCAAGTGAAGAAGAGGAAGAAGAAGAAAGTGATGATGAAGAAGATAATCAACCATCAACATCATCGTCTGAGGACGAAGAAACAATCCGATGTGTCGGAAAGGTAATGGGGATGATCCGCAAGATTAATCTAATGGGTGTGCCCCTGCAGGTAGAGAATCTTCTATTTAACATTGACAGGAAAAAGCAAAGAAAGAGAGGATGCTTCGCATGCGGGGAGAAGGGCCACTTCAGGGACAACTGTCCAACTATGGCCAAACCCAAAAAGGAGAGGAGCAAAGGCAAGACATAACAAGTATCAGAACTTAGGATGATTCTTCAAGTGAAGATGAACCTCTAAGGATGCGCAGCCACCGGTCCTCATCACGCTCATCACGGTCATCACACAAATGCCTTATAGCAAGAGGTAAAATGAGCATTCCATCCTCTAGTGATGATAGTAGTAGTGATGATGAAGGTGAGGGAAAGCCCTCCATAGATGAGCTTGTGGAAGCCGTTAAATTTTTTCAGGATGTTTGCACTAAGCAAAAGGCTCAACTTAAAACTTTGAAAAATAAGTTGATTGGCTCTCAAAATGATTATAAAGGTTTGCTAGAAAAATTTGAAACTTTTGCAAACTTAAATAGTGAGCTATCAACTAAAATTGAGCTATTAGAATCTAGTGCTCCATCCACAGCTATCAATGATGGCCTTATTAAAAAGAATGAAAAACTTAAGGCTAAGTTAGCTAGCTCCCAAGATACTATTGAAAATTTGCTAGGAAAATGGAAATTCTTAGCATACACAATAATGAGCTAACTACTAAGCTAGAAAACATTGGTAGCACCCCAGGGGCATCTTTAATTTAAATTCCTGAAATTCCTGAAATTATTAAGAAAGATGCTTCTACTTCTTGCTTTGATTTAATTGATGATTCTAACTCCTGCAACCAAGTTCTTGCTGAGAATATTGTTGTAGAAACATGTTCGGGTGAGGTTGCAAAGGAACATGAGCAATTAAAGCAAGAGGTGGCTCGCCTTGGCAAGGCTTTGTACGACAAGAAAGGCAAAGCCAAACAAATCCGACCTCCACAGGATAACACCGCTGTGGGAGTGAACAAGCCTATGGAGGGAGAAACCATGATTTGTAGGCTATGCCACATGGAAGGCCATAAGTCTTTCCAATGCAAGGCCATGACCGGGGATAGGCAAAAGCTCAAGCAAAAGCCGACAAGCAAAATCTCCAACACCTACATCAACAAGGTGAACAAAAAGACTGCTACACCATATTTGATCAAGAAGAAAAAGAATGGTAAGGTGATAGCAATCAAGGCCAACAAGCAAGCCAACAAAGGAAAGGGAGCCAAACACATCTGGGTGCCTAAGGAAATAATTTCAACCATGAAAAGCACCAAGAAGGTTTGGATCCCGAAAGGGAAGTGAGTAGTCCAAAGGACTACGAGAAATTTGGAGACTTGGCAAAGTTGGGATGTATATCATGAGATACATCATATTGGATCAAGTTTATTGCCAAGTAGGTTAGTAAATATTTTGGACCCAAATTTCCCCTCCCATGACTAAGGTAACTAGACTTATTGTATTTCTTATTTTTAGATATGAGTATCTATTTATTTTATATCTAGTTTACCTCTCATGCCTAGTATTGCAATTAATATTTACTTTTATTTAAATGCATGCATACAAGGTAAATCTCATGGTAGGATTGCTTGTTATCAATTCATACACTTGAGCAAACCTACATGGTTTAAAACGTTTATTCAAGCACGGCACATAGCTTCTTTATCACTCCATAGTAAATGATACACCAATTGATATTTTAATGCTACAAGTGGTAAAAACGCTTATATTATTTGTATCATTTAATTTATATGTGTCAAAAGTTCAGATTATGGATAATCGGCCCCTCTTGATATCAAATCAAAGTACATGTCTCCTACAAGTATTCAAAACTTGTATGCACACTTTTAGGGGAGGTTACTCTATAATCTAAGACATTGATACTAATATCTTTTTCAGTCTAGTTCATGTGATAGTCTCATTGTAAGGAAAATGAAGTCCTCGGAGAAAGACAAAATCTTCCACTGCAAAATCTCTAAGAACTCTCATGTCTCACGAGCCTGCCATTGGTCTTCAATTGGTCTGCAATTAACTTTCAATTGGTATCTTTGAGACTTCACTTAGTATCATTTTCATGTCTTCTCCAATATTTGATCAGACTATATTTTCATATCTTATACTTCCATGTTGCTATACATGCATAAGTGGTTAAATCATATTCTGTTACCTATGCATAAGGAAGTTAGTATAATCAAATCATGTCTTTCACCTCTAATTTTCACATGCTTTTTCCTAAATAGAAGATCTCTGTCTTGGGGAGTATTTCTTCGTCTCTAAAAAGGGGGAGAAACTTCTTTCTAAAGAGAACACTCATTTAGGGGGAGTAACTATTTGATGGTTCAACAGGTACCCTTCATGTGGTTTAATTTAGTATCCCAATTGTTATCATTTGACAAAAATTCTTATGAGGGCAAGTCTTATTTACTTCCTACATGCTTTTAATGTCTTCCTTTTTGGTGGTTGATGCCAAAGGGGGAGAAGTGTAGGGACCAAAGCAATGAAAAATGTATCAAACACCAAACACCACCAATTAAAAATTTTATTTCTTCAAGTAACTTTTCAAGTGGTTTTGGTTCATTGGTCCAAAATAGGAAGTAAGTGAATTATGGAGTTAGGGGGAGACTTAAGTCCATAATATCACATTGTGGGGACAAACATGCATCCTAGCAAGTAGATTGCATATTTTTATTCAAATACTTGTATTATTTGCTTGCTTTGGTTGTGTTGTCATCAATCACCAAAAAGGTAGAGATTGTAAGGAAAGTGGACCCCGGGCCATTTGGCTTAATGAGTTTTCGTGTTTGATGATTAACACAATCCGTGAACTAATGAGTTTCCTAGTGTTTGTGTTTATAGTTCACAGGATGCTAAAATATCTTGGACCAAGACATTGAGGAAAGCAACACCTCAAAAGAAGACATTATAAAGATCAAGAGGAGTCCAAGAGAAGAAAGAAGTGTTGCCTGCGGACTGTCTGTGCGTGGAGCACCAGACTGTCTGGTGGCACACCGGACTGTCTGGTACCACATGCCGGACTGTCCGGTGCACCAGGGAACACCAGCCCAATGGCTAGTTCTAGGTGGCACTGAGCAGAGAAGACCACCGGACAATCCAGTGTGTAGTCCGGACTGTCCGATGTGAAAAGCCTGCAGCGCCAACGGTCACGTGCCGTGGCAGGGCAATGGCTAGGCGCACCGGACAATGAACAGTGCGCTATCCGGTGCACCACCGGACTATCCACAGAGAGCAGCAGCTTTTCTCCAATGGCTACAATTGTGTTGGGGCTATAAATACACCTCCGACCGACCATTCTCAAGTGTGGGAGCCCAAGCAACATACCAAGGCATATAGTGCACATTTCCAAGAGCTCAAACACCCAAGTGCTTTATAGAATCACTCGATGATTAGAGTAGGTGCTTTACGAAGTGCTTAGGTTAGTTAGACCGCTTTAGCGCTTGCTCTAGGAGAACCTTAGTTAGTTGAGTGAGTTTTGTAAAACCACACAACCCCTTGGCTCTTGCGCGAGCCGTTGTAATTGTACCGAGTGGGGCGAGAGTCTTGCGAGACCGTAACAACCATGTTTGTGTCACGGCCGCCACTGTGTACCGGAGGGAATGAGGCCCGCGGTGTTTCAGCTGGAAGCTCGATAGTGGAGATGGCGGGGAGCGTCCGAGAGGAGCCAGAAGCGGAGCACCACTTGCACGTGGAGAAGGCCCGTGACTCTCTACGGATTTACTTGACCGAGGTGCTTGGCCCTCATGTGGGCTTCCCTTTGCATAGGAGCACCAACGAGGATTAGTCAGGACCTTGCGCGGTTCCAGATACCTTGGTAAAAATACTGGTGTCATCCACGAGAGTTTGCATCTCTACCTTACTCTTTAGTTTCTGCATTTATATTAAGCATTTAAGTTTCAATCTTGTCTTTCATACTTATATAGTGTAGATTGAAACTTAGCCATTGCGGTAGAGATAGCAACACTTAGACAAAACCTAGTTTGCACATTCTAGTTTGATTATTTGTATAGGTTTTGCTCTAGGGATTTATTTGTGGCCTAGTTAAGTAAAAGGTTTAGAAGTCCTAATTCACCCCCCTCTTAGGCATCACCTGTTTCCTACACCATGCAATGCAAATGTCAAATTGAATTTAGTTCCATAATTTAATCATGCGAGAGTCATGAGCTGCTCATGACTGCGAGCACGACTAGTATACCAGTTTTACACTCTGCAGAGTTTTGCAAGGCCCTTATACACTTCCGAGGTGAATGTCTAGGGATCCACTATGAGGCCTTTACAAAGTTCCACTAGCTTCCGAAAACCCGCTATAGTTTCTAGGGAGAGCAATGTAGGAATCCCTCGTCTGACCGCCATCGCAGCAAAATCAACCCGAGAACCTCCCTACACACCTACTCCCCTACTGCCCTTGCCCCTTTTGGGTAAGGTAGTCTTCCACTAGCTTTCCTAATTAGTCAGCCAAGGGCGTCCCATTCCACCCTTGTGGTGACACGTGTTTCTCAAGTTAAGCTCCATGTTCCAATTAAAAATAATGATCTTGACATGAATAATAGATAAAGTAACAGAATAATTGGAACATGGACATAATGTAATATTAATCCCAAAACCATATGGAGCAATAGCAAAACTACCCAAATGATTTAGGGGTGAACAAGGTAAAAAGATAACCAAACTAGGGTGACCTATTGGGTCCCATCAAAATTAAGCCTATGCATGATAAAATGATTATAAAGAACATTATTGGGTAAATAAAAGTGATCAAGGGCACAACTTGCTTGAGACTTGAGATTCTAGGTACTAGGATGATTGTTCAGATCCTCGTGACCTCACTACTAGTCGTAGCAATACAGATAAATATGGTATAGGCAAAATTAACATCACATCAAACATAAGTACAAATTGAATAATAATGATCTACGCGATGCTACGAGATCGTGGGAACGAGAATCACTAAATTCGGAGTTACGGTTATAAAGTTATGGTTTATGGAAGATCCGCGTGATTTAAATATCAAACTATATTATGAGTTGAATAGGGTACACCATGAGAGAATATCTTATAAATAGTTAACTGAACTTTAATTTTAATTATAACTTGACTAGGGATCATATTTTAATCAAATTATAATTGTGGACATGTTAGATTTGATTTAGAAGAGCTAATCTAGTAGGCATAGGATAAATAAATATAAAAGTATGTGACATGATATAATTAATGTTGTCACTGCGTAGTAAATATTCATACGAAGCTAACGCAACTGGAACGAGTCAATTCGAAATTAAAACGGAGGAGTTATGAATTTTCCGAAGTTTTAAGTGTTGGATTAAAAGAAACCAAGTGCATAATTTTTAATCTAAGTTTCATAACAAATTAAAGTTACTAGATGATAAACAATATTAATATGAGTCTAATGCAACCAGAATAAATTAATTCGGAGCTAAAATGAATTAAATATGAATTATACAAGTTTCTAGATTATTTTTGTATTAAAAATCAATTTCTAAATTTAATTAACTGATTTCTCTGAGCTTTGGACTGGGCGCTGTGGGGGATAGATATCCCCCGGGTCCACCAAAAGAGTAAAGGACCTCACGAAAGGCCCAAGGGTCCAATAAATCGTAAGGTTATTCTTTTGTGGGCCTGGGGAAAGACGACCAGCAACGCAGAACGACATAGGGCCGGATTGGTGCAAACCCGGACGGCCCATGGCGCCGAGCCATTGGCCGCAACAGAGATTCGACTTTCCCGCGTCGGGGCCTCCATGCAGCGAAGCCACGTGAGGATAAGTCGGCGAGAGTTACGTAGGGGATAATCTCGAGAGGTTCACTATCTTTTAGCTACTCGTTGTTATCTCATCATGTGTACTGCCCCACGGTCGAGTATATAAGGCCTAGGGGGCACCCCTTCAGAACGATCGACCCATTACTTAGCCTCCCACATCATCTCTCTGTATTCTCGATCCAGAGAGCTCTCTTGTAATCACATCCACCAAGCATACTCATCAGGACGTAGGGTGTACGCATCTCTAAGCGGCCCGAACCTGTAAACCTTGTCCACTGTCCCTCGTGCGATCGGCACGAACCATTTTGCTACAGTTGTCGACACCGTCCTACTCCTAAAAACACCTTGAGGGGCAACCCCGGGTGTGCGGTCGGACCCTAAACACCGACAGGCGCCAAAAACAGAGAAGCACGGGATCTATCTCATAAAAATTCCTAAGACTCAGGATTTCATCAGGGGGACTGCAGGATGTTTTCGATTAAGCCAAGGGGCTCTTTTGCAAAACCGGCGCATCGAAAGGGTATACACGAATTATGGTCGTTAGATCTGTTTTCCAAGGACCAGATTAGATCTCACATATAACGAATCGGTACGCAATCAGGGCCCCACGATCCTGGATCGACGCTCGCGATCCAACACCCCAGTCATTAAATCACACCCGCAGAACCCCGGATCTGAAAGGGAAATGTGCCCTTGGGCCATTTCTAAGTATTTTGGTGATTGAGTGCCAACACAAGTGCTTAAGTGAAAATCTATGCCAATTGATGGATAAAGTGCAAATCAAGTCTAAAGGTATGTTTCTAGACTTAGTACATTGTTTTGAGAACTAATGTATTGTGTCTAAGTGCTGGAAACAGGAGAAATCAAATTGGAAAAGAGATAGCTTCTTTCAGCTGAAGTCTGCTCAGTCTGGGTGCACCAGACAGTGTCCGGTGGTGCACCGGACAATGTCCGGTGCGCCAGGCTGGCTCTGGCGAACTTGCTATTCTCGGGACTTCGACGGCGGTGTACGGCTATAAATCACCGGACTGTCCGGTGGTGCGCCGGACTGTCCGGTGAGCCGTTCACAGGCGAAGTCGTCGCTCTCGGGAAGTGATTAACGGCGTACAGCTATAACTCACCGGACTGTCCGGTGGTGCACCGGACTGTCCGGTGAGCCAACGGTCAGCCGGGCCAACGGTCGGCCGAGGATTCTGCGCGTGACGCGTGGCCGAGCCAACGGTCACAAGGGGGCACCGGACTATCCGGTGTGCACCGGACAGTGTCCGGTGCGCCAACGGCTCTGAATCTCCAACGGTCGGCTTCGCCAAAGAAGGAAAGAAATCCGCACCGGACAGTGTCCGGTGCGCCAGGCGACTGAAGGCAAGAATTGCCTTCCTGGAATGCTCTCAACGGCTCCTAGCTGCCTTAGGTCTATAAAAGGGACCCCTAGGCGCATGGAGGAGCAACCCAAGCATTCTCTAAGCATTCCTAAGCACTAAGACTTCGATTCCGCGCATTTGATTCTTTGTGAGAGCAACTAGAGCTCTATTTGAGTTGTGAACTCGTCGGGTTGTGTTGTGAGCTCTTGTTGCGACTTGTGTGCATGTTGTCGCTCTGATTTTGTGTCTTGTGTGCGTTGCTCATCCCTCCCTTACTCCGTGCTTCTTTGTGAACATCAAAGTGTAAGGGCGAGAGACTCCAAGTTATGGAGATTCCTCGCAAACGGGATATAGTAAAGCAAAGCAAAACACCGTGGTATTCAAGTGGGTCTTTGGACCGCTTGAGAGGGGTTGATTGCAACCCTCGTCCGTTGGGACGCCACAACGTGGAGTAGGCAAGCGTTGGACTTGGCCGAACCACGGGATAAACCACTGTGCCATCTCTGTGTTGATATCTTTGTGGTTATTGTGTTTTGCTAAGACTCTTCTCTAGCCACTTGGCATTATTGTGCTAACTCCTAATCAAGTTTTGTGGCATTAAGTTTCAAGTTTTACAGGATCACCTATTCACCCCCCCCCTCTAGGTGCTCTCAATTGGTATCGGAGCCGTTCTCTTCAGAGAGGGACTAATCGCCCGAAGAGATGGATCCTAAGGGCAAGGGGATCGTGATCAATGATAAGGAGAAGGAGTCCTTCGTCAAGGAGCCAAAAGACGACAAGCCTACCGACTCGGGCTCGGGCTACAAGCGAAAAGATGGGAAGAAGAAGAAGACAAGGCGCATAAAGGAGATAATCTACTACGACAGCGACGAATCTTCCTCTTCCCAAAAGGACGATGACAACGACTACGAGAAAAGGAAGACAGTTAATTCAAACTTCTCTTTCAATTATTCTCGTATTCTGCATAGTTCAAATACACATTTGCTTTCCATTCCTCTTGGCAAACCTCCACACTTTGATGGGGAGGGCTACGGATTTTGGAGTCACAAAATACGTAGTCACTTGTTCTCTCTCCATCCAAGCATATGGGAGATTGTAGAGAGTGGAATGAAATTTGATAGCTCGGATAGTCCCATGTTTATAAATGAACAAATCCATAAAAATGCACAAGCTACTACTGTCCTTTTAGCATCTTTGTGCAGGGAAGAGTACAATAAGGTGAGCGGCCTGGACAATGCCAAGCAGATCTGGGACACCCTCAGGATCTCACATGAGGGGAACGACGTCACCATGCTCACCAAGATGGAGTTGGTGGAGGGCGAGCTAGGAAGATTTGCAATGATAAGGGGAGAGGAGCCAACCCAAACATACAACCGACTTAAGACCCTCATCAACAAAATAAGGAGCTACGGAAGCACGCGATGGACGGACCACGACGTCGTTCGCCTAATGCTAAGGTCTTTTACTGTCCTTGATCCACATCTTGTGAACAACATTCATGAAAATCCTAGGTACACCAAGATGTCGCCCGAAGAAGTTCTTGGGAAGTTCGTAAGCGAGCGAATGATGATCAAGGAGGCGAGATACGTGGACGACACGTTGAATGGTCTAGTCCATGAGCCTCAACCCGTTGCTCTCAAGGCAACGAGTAGCAAGGAGGCGCTACCTAGCAAGGTGGCGCAAGTTGAGGCGGCGGGACTAAATGAGGAAGAAATGGCCCTCATCATCAAGCGCTTCAAGACGGCGCTAAAGGGCCGCAAGGAGCATCCCAAGAAGAACAAGACAAAGGGAAAGCGCTCCTGCTTCAAGTGCGGTAAGATTGGTCATTTTATCGCTAATTGTCCCGATAATAATAGTGACCAGGAACAAGAGAAGAAAGGGGAAAAGAAGAAGTACAAGAAGGCTAAGGGCGAGGCACATCTTGGCAAAGAGTGGGACTCGGATTGCTCTTCATCCGACGACGAAGGACTTGCCGCCTCAGCCTTCGACAAATCATCCCTCTTCCCCAACAAGCGTCACACGTGCCTCATGGCGAAGGAGAAGAAGGTATGTACTCGAAACAATACCACTTATGCTTCTTCAAGTGATGATGAGTCTAGTGATGATGATGAAATAGATTACTCTAGTTTGTTCAAGGGATTGGATAGAACTAAAATAGATAAGATTAATGAATTGATTGATGCCTTGAATGAAAAGGATAGACTTTTAGAAAAACAAGAGGATCTTTTGTATGAAGAACATGATAAATTTGTAGAGGCACAAAAATCTCATGCTTTAGAAGTTAAAAGGAATGAAATGCTTTCGTGTGAACTATCTACTTGCCATGAGACAATTTCTAGTTTAAAAGATGTTAACAGTGATTTAAATGCTAAACTAGAAGTAGCAAATAGATCTAACTCTTGTGTAGAACATGTTGTGATTTGCACTAGGTGTAAAGATTTTGATGTTGATGCTTGTAATGAACACCTAGCTTCTATTTCTAAATTGAATGATGAAGTGGCTAGTCTTAATGCCCAACTTAAGACTAGCAAGAGTGAATTTGATAAAATAAAATTTGCAAGGGATGCCTACACGATTGGTAGACACCCCTCAATTAAGGATGGTCTTGGCTTCAAGAGGGAAGTCAAGAACTTAACAAGCCATAAGGTTTCCATCTCCGCCAAGGAGAAAGGGAAGGCCCCTATGGCTAGTAGTGCTAAAAAGAACCATGCTTTCATGTATCATGACAGGAGACATTCTAGGAATGTTTATAGAAGTTATGATGTTTTTAACTCTCATGCCATGATTGCTTCTAGTTCTTCTATTATGTATGATAGAAATTTGACTAGGAAAAATGTTGTTCATCATATGCCTAGGAGAAATATTGTTCATGCTCCTAGGAAAGTAATGAATGAACCTTCTACAATTTATTATGCTTGCAATGCTTCCTTTGCTATCTGTAGAAAGGATAAGAAGGTAATTGCTAGGAAGTTAGGGGCCAAATGTAAGGGAGACAAAACTTGCATTTGGGTCCCTAAGACTATTGTAACTAACCTTGTAGGACCCAACATGAGTTGGGTACCTAAGACCCAAGCCTAAATTTGCCTTGCAAGTTTATGCATCCGGGGGCTCAAGCTGGATTATCGACAGCGGATGCACAAACCACATGACGGGGGAAAAGAGGATGTTCTCTTCCTACGTCAAGAACAAGGATCCCCAAGATTCAATAATATTCGGTGATGGGAACCAAGGCAAGGTGAAAGGATTAGGAAAAATTGCTATTTCATCCGAGCACTCTATTTCTAATGTGTTCTTAGTTGAGTCGCTTGGATATAACTTGTTATCTGTAAGTCAACTCTGTAATATGGGATATAACTGTTTATTCACAAATGTAGATGTGTCTGTCTTTAGAAGAAGTGATGGTTCATTAGCTTTTAAGGGTGTACTAGACGGCAAACTTTATTTAGTTGATTTTGCAAAAGAGGAGGCCGGTCTAGATGCATGCTTAATTGCTAAGACTAGCATGGGCTGGCTGTGGCATCGCCGTTTAGCTCATGTGGGGATGAAGAACCTTCACAAGCTTCTAAAGGGAGAACACGTGATAGGACTAACTAACGTGCATTTCGAAAAAGATAGACCTTGTGCAGCTTGTCAAGCAGGTAAACAAGTGGGAAGTGCTCATCGCATCAAGAACGTGATGACTACGTCGACACCCCTGGAGCTGCTGCATATGGAACTCTTCGGACCCGTCGCCTACCTAAGCATAGGGGGAAGTAAGTATGGTTTAGTAATTATTGATGATTTTTCCTGCTTCACTTGGGTATTCTTTTTGCAGGATAAATCTGAAACCCAAGGGACCCTCAAGCGCTTCCTAAAGAGAGCTCAAAATGAGTTTGAGCTCAAGGTGAAGAAGATAAGGAGCGACAACGGGTCCGAATTCAAGAACCTTCAAGTGGAGGAGTACCTTGAGGAGGAAGGGATCAAGCACGAGTTCTCCGCTCCCTACACACCACAACAAAATGGTGTGGTAGAGAGGAAGAACAGGACGCTCATCGATATGGCGAGGACGATGCTTGGAGAGTTCAAGACCCTCGAGCGTTTTTGGTCAGAAGCCGTGAACACGGCTTGCCACGCCATCAACCGGGTCTACCTTCACTGCCTCCTCAAGAAGACTTCGTATGAGCTTCTAACCGATAACAAACCCAACGTGTCTTACTTTCGTGTATTTGGGAGCAGATGCTATATTCTAGTGAAGAAAGGTAGAAATTCTAAGTTTGCTCCCAAAGCTGTAGAAGGGTTTTTGTTAGGTTATGACTCAAATACAAAGGCGTATAGAGTCTTCAACAAATCATCGGGTTTGGTTGAAGTCTCTAGCGACGTTGTATTTGATGAGACTAATGGCTCTCCAAGAGAGCAAGTTGTTGATCTTGATGATGTAGATGAAGAAGACGTTCCAACGGCCGCAATACGCACCATGGCGATCGGCGATGTGCAACCACAGGAACAATTAGAGCAAGATCAACCTTCTTCCTCAACAATGGTGCATCCCCCAACTCAAGACGATGAACAGGTTCATCAAGAAGAGGCGTGTGATCAAGGGGGAGCACAAGATGATCATGTGATGGAGGAAGAAGCACAACCGGCACCTCCCACCCAAGTTCGAGCGACGATTCAAAGGAATCATCCCATCGACCAAATTTTAGGTGACATTAGCAAGGTAGTAACTACTCGTTATAGATTAGTTAATTTTTGTGAGCATTACTCCTTTGTCTCTTCTATTGAGCCTTTCAGGGTAGAAGAGGCCTTGCTAGATCCGGACTGGGTGTTGGCCATGCAGGAAGAGCTCAACAACTTCAAGCGTAATGAAGTTTGGACACTTGTGCCGCGTCCCAAGCAAAATGTTGTCGAAACCAAGTGGGTGTTCCGCAACAAACAGGACGAGCACGGGGTGGTGACGAGGAACAAGGCTCGACTTGTGGCAAAAGGTTATGCCCAAGTCGCAGGTTTGGACTTTGAGGAGACTTTTGCTCCTGTGGCTAGGCTAGAGTCCATTCGTATTTTGCTAGCATATGCCGCTCACCATTCTTTCAGGTTGTTCCAAATGGATGTAAAGAGCGCTTTCCTCAACGGGCCAATCAAGGAGGAGGTGTACGTGGAGCAACCCCCTGGCTTCGAGGATGAACGGTACCCCGACCACGTATGTAAGCTCTCTAAGGCGCTCTATGGACTTAAGCAAGCCCCAAGAGCATGGTATGAATGCCTTAGAGACTTTTTAATTGCTAATGCTTTCAAGGTTGGGAAAGCCGATCCAACTTTATTCACTAAGACTTGCGATGGTGATCTTTTTGTGTGCCAAATTTATGTCTATGACATAATATTTGGTTCTACTAATCAAAAGTCTTGTGAAGAGTTTAGCAGGGTGATGACGCAGAAATTTGAGATGTCGATGATGGGCGAGTTGAACTACTTCCTTGGGTTCCAAGTGAAGCAACTCAAGGACGGCACCTTCATCTCCCAAACGAAGTACACGCAAGACTTGCTAAAGCGGTTTGGGATGAAGGACGCCAAGCCCGCGAAGACTCCAATGGGAACCGACGGACACACCGACCTCAACAAAGGAGGTAAGTCCATTGATCAAATGGCATACCGGTCAATGATAGGGTCTTTACTTTATTTATGTGCTAGTAGACCGGATATTATGCTTAGCGTATGCATGTGTGCTAGATTTCAATCTGATCCAAGGGAGTGTCACTTAGTGGCCGTGAAGCGAATTCTTAGATATTTAGTTGGTACGCCTTTCTTCGGGATCTGGTATCCAAAGGGGTCTAACTTTGACTTGATTGGATATTCAGACTCCGACTATGCTGGATGTAAGGTCGATAGGAAGAGTACATCGGGGACGTGCCAATTCTTAGGAAGGTCCCTGGTGTCATGGAATTCTAAGAAACAAACTTCTGTTGCCCTATCCACCGCTGAGGCCGAGTATGTTGCCGCAGGACAGTGTTGCGCACAACTACTCTGGATGAGGCAAACCCTCCGGGACTTTGGCTACAATCTGAGCAAAGTCCCACTCCTATGTGACAATGAGAGTGCTATCCGCATAGCGGAAAATCCTGTTGAGCACAGCCACACAAAGCACATTGACATCCGGCATCACTTTTTGAGAGACCACCAGCAAAAGGGAGATATCGAAGTGTTTTATATTAGCACCGAGAACCAGCTAGCCGATATCTTTACCAAGCCTCTAGATGAGAAGACCTTTTGCAGGTTGCGTAGTGAGCTAAATGTCTTAGATTCGCGGAACTTGGATTGATTTATAGCATACATGTGTTTATGTCTTGATCATGTTCCTTATGCATTTTGTTGTTTATTTGTGGTGCTCAAGTTGTACAATCACTCCCCGGACCTCACAAGTCCTTTTGCAAGTGATGCACATATTTAGGGGGAGATGTGCTACAACTTGACCCTTTGAGACTAACTGTGTGCTGGAGTTTGCTTGATTTAGTCTCAAAGGAGGTTAGAAAGGGAAAAGATGGACTTGGACCATGAAAGACTTCCACTGCACTCCGATGAGAGGGTAACTTATTCCATGTTCATCTCATGTACTCTTATTGCCATTGTATTCTTATTTGAAGATTTTGGTGAGGCAATGGGGTTCAAGGGCCAAGATTGATCCCGTTTTGGTGCTTGATGTCAAAGGGGGAGAAAATAAGGCCAAAGCAATAAATGGATCAGCTACCACTTAAGAAATTTTGAAAATAGTAGAATAGAGCTTTTGGTTTGTCAAAACTCTCTTAGTGTCTCTCTTGTCAAAAGTTGGCCTCTTGTGGGGAGAATGGTTGATTATGGGAAAAGGGGGAGTTTTTGAAATCTTTGATCAATTTCTCTTGGAACAACTCTCTTTATGTCTCTACAATTGTGTTTGACTTAGAGATAGGAGATTGAGGTTAATTTGCAAAAACAAAACCAAGTGGTGGCAAAGAGTGATCCATATATGCCAAATTTGAATCAAAACAATTTTGAGTTCTCATTTGTATTGATGTTGCACTTCTTTTAGTTGCTTTTTGTTGTGTTGGCATAAATCACCAAAAAGGGGGAGATTGAAAGGGAAATGTGCCCTTGGGCCATTTCTAAGTATTTTGGTGATTGAGTGCCAACACTAGTGCTTAAGTGAAAATCTATGCCAATTGATGGATAAAGTGCAAATCAAGTCTAAAGGTATGTTTCTAGACTTAGTACATTGTTTTGAGAACTAATGTATTGTGTCTAAGTGCTGGAAATAGGAGAAATCAAATTGGAAAAGAGATAGCTTCTTTCAGCCGAAGTCTGCTCAGTCTGGGTGCACCGGACTGTCCGGTGGTGCACCGGACTGTCCGGTGGTGCACCGGACAGTGTCCGGTGCGCCAGGCTGGCTCTGGCGAACTTGCTGTTCTCGGGACTTCGACGGCGATGTGCGGCTATAAATCACCGGACTGTCTGGTGGTGCACCGGACTGTCCGGTGAGCCATTCACAGGCGAAGTCGTCGCTCTCGGGAAGTGATTAACGGCGTACGGCTATAATTCACCGGACTGTCCGGTGGTGCACCAGACTGTCCGGTGAGCCAACGGTCAGCCGGGCCAACGGTCGGCCGAGGATTCCGCGCGTGACGCGTGGCCGAGCCAACGGTCACAAGGGGGCACCAGACTGTCCGGTGTGTACCGGACAGTATCCGGTGCGCCAACGGCTCTGAATCTCCAACGGTCGGCTTCGCCAAAGAAGGAAAGAAATCCGCACCGGATAGTGTCCGGTGGTGCACCGGGCTGTCCGGTGCGCCAGGTGACTGAAGGCAGGAATTGCCTTCCTGGAATGCTCTCAACGGCTCCTAGCTGCCTTGGGGCTATAAAAGGGACCCCTAGGCGCATGGAGGAGCAACCCAAGCATTCTCTAAGCATTCCTAAGCACCAAGACTTTGATTCCGCGCATTTGATTCTTTGTGAGAGCAACTAGAGCTCTATTTGAGTTGTGAACTCGTCGGGTTGTGTTGTGAGCTCTTGTTGCGACTTGTGTGCGTGTTGTCGCTCTGATTTTGTGTCTTGTGTGCGTTGCTCATCGCTCCCTTACTCCGTGCTTCTTTGTGAACATCAAAGTGTAAGGGCGAGAGACTCCAAGTTGTGGAGATTCCTTGCAAACTTGATATAGTAAAGCAAAGCAAAACACCATGCTATTCAAGTGGGTCTTTGGACCGCTTGAGAGGGGTTGATTGCAACCCTCGTCCGTTGGGACGCCACAACGTGGAGTAGGCAAGCATTGGACTTGGTCGAACCACGGGATAAACCACTGTGCCATCTCTGTGTTGATATCTTTGTGGTTATTGTGTTTTGCTAAGACTCTTCTCTAGCCAGTTGGCATTATTGTGCTAACTCCTAATCAAGTTTTGTGGCATTAAGTTTGAAGTTTTACAGGATCACCTATTCACCCCCCCTCTAGGTGCTCTCAGGATCGACGACCACAATTTAAAGCGCCAAGAGGTACATGCTGGATCTAATCACGGTCGCCAAACTACAGATCAACGGTGGACATGACTCCTCTGCAACCCTGATCGAATGCAGCAGCGCTGCCCGCGCCGAACGGCGGTGGCTCGCCGGTGCACGGAGCCCAAGCGATTTAGCGCATCAAATTCCAATCCTACCGACGCTAGACGATGAATGGACGAAGACGAACAACATGGGGTCGCACTCACCTTGGACCGGGCGGCAGTGAGACCCAGTGATGGTTATGGCTGCTCCACGACGGACCGCGGCCAAGGGAGCTACGCCGAGCTCCATAGATGGCGAAGACCTAGTGCGCGCGGCCATAGAGCTCGTAGGGGCACCCTGTACTTGGGCTTGAGGGAGCTCACAGGGGAAGGTCGGAGGCTCGTCCATGGAGGGAGCTCCTCTCGGCCACCAAGGAAGACGAGCAGGGGCACTGGTGCCTAGCGCCATGGATGGGTAGAAGGAGAGGAGGTCATGCGTCCTAGATTTATATGGCCCCGAGTCCTAGGGATCCGTAATAAGCAAGTATGGCTGGCCGAGGAGGGTACTGGGGTTCGGCCTGCGGGTAGGGGTGGTAATGGATCGTGATCTAAATGGTTCTTCATAAAATGTCAAGGCCCTAAATAAATTATAGTTCAAAAATGACTAGAAATAGAGCCCGATCCTAACCCGATTTGATCCTTAAATCTTATAGTGCAAAATTTATAGCCCATTGTCAGCCCTACCTGCGGGGAGCCGTGAGGGAGGAGATGGCTGGAGGGAGTAGTGGAGTCGCCGGACCTGGGCACCATGGAAGAGCAGCTCGGTGACCAGGGAGCTGCTGCGCCAGGGAAGAGCTCGGTCATGGGGAGAGGAATGGAGAGGAGAGGGAGGCAGCCGGCACGGTACTTAATCACTCGAGCCGCGGATTTTGTAGAGTTTGGCGGTGAGGGACTCGGCTGATCTCAACAACCCCGACGATCACGGCTTAGTTTCCCGTGTCCACATTCCGTGGAGTTCGCAGGCGCTGGAACAGAAGACCATCGGCTTGAGGCAAAGAGGTGGTGCTGACTAAAGGGCCCCACGCGCCATACACACAGGAGAAAAAGAAAAGCATGTGGGAATGCTGGGCCGGCGGGGAAACAATTTTGAAGCTGGGCCGGTTCTAGGCGATTTGGCCCAGGCGCCAAATGACTCCATTTTTACATTTTTTTCAATTTATTTTCAGATTTATTATTTTGAATACCCATTTAAATCTGAATTCAAAATTCAAGTTCATATGCACAAGTACAACAAAACTCCAGCATGTGATGTTAGTATTGTTTTACCAATTATCTCACCCTATTATTTGTGAAATTATTTCAAATATGCAATGCACCCATGAAATGTTTAAGGAAATATGGTGTTAGGTATTGTAGTTAAAATTTCATTTGAAGGTGAATATTCATTACTTAATTATTTTAGGAGAAAATATTGTATATTTGTTTTCTATCATGAGTCACTTTACCACATAAAGGAATATTTTATATATAGCCTTAGAAGGGGTTAATCCATTCTAATAAATTGAAGCTATTCTCAGTATTTCTTGAAATTTATAACTGAACTTATTATTTTAACTGTCATAAAAAAAGATCAAGAAATCCTCAAAATTCTATCTTAGAAGCATATTTATTTATTTATCCTATTATCTTTTTCTTATACAAATTTTGGGCATTACACTTAACCGCCAGTAAAAGGCGCGGCGGCGGCGGTTTCTGCGTGTGCAGCGATGGCGTGCCTGTGCGCTCTCGGGTAAGGGAATGGGGAAAGTGCGGGGAGCTGGGGAGGAGAGGAGTATTTAGATTTTTTGTTAACGGGTTAATAGGTCCATACATTTTTCTATTTTATAGGCTAAACTAATTTAAATTTAAATATCTTATATACCAAATTACTCACTAAAACATATAGTTTTTTAATATTTTTTAATAAAAAATTTAAATTTTTAAATTTGGACTGAATTTAAAAAAACCCGGTGGTAAACCTTTACCGCCCACCGGCGGTTTCGGTAAACCGAGCGATTTACCGCCGATTTCCACCGGTTTTGTAATCCTTGATCATGCATTCATGGCAGTTCTGTCACATCAAGGAGTGACCAACTCTATCCGTGAATGCCAGTGAAAGTCGCCTAGAGCGGGGTGAATAGGCGAAACCTAAAATTTATAAACTTAAACACACACTAAGACCGGGGGTTAGTGTTAGAATTAAATCTGAGGTGAAAGATTGTTTCTCTTGCCACGAGTTGCTCAAATGATGCGGATGATGTTTGGGAGCTAACTCAAATCAATATTGACAATGAAACTTTAGAGAGAGGAATGAGGGCAAACAAATCAAATGGAAATCACACAAGTGGACACATTGATTTGTTTTACCGAAGTTCGATTCTAGGGAACCTAGTCCCCGTTGAGGAGGCCACAAAGGCCGGGTCTATTCCAACCCTTTCCTTCTCTCAAATAGTCACTTAGACCGAGTGAGCCTTCTCCTTAATAAATTGGGTCACTAAGACCCCGCAAGGACCACCATACACTTAGGTGTCTCTTGCTAGCTTTACAAAGCACTTAGAATTAAGAATGGGAAGAAGAGAAGGCAATCTAAGCAACAAAATCGCAAATGAACACAAAAAACTCTCTCAAGTCACTAAGTGGTGGAGTTGATTTTGGAGCTTGGAGAGGATTTTGATCTATTGAATGTGTCTTGGAGTGAAGTCTTTTGCTCTTGTATTGAATGTTGAATTCAGAACACTTGGATTCCAATGAATGAGGTGGTTGGAGGGTATTTATAGCCCCAACCACTTCCTAGTCGTTGGTAAAATCTGTTGACGATGGGCACACCGGACAGTCCGGTGGCGCACCGGACAGTCATTGTTCACTGTCTGGTGCGCGCCACGTTAGCACGCCCATGAGGGTTTGGAGCTGTTGATCGTTGGAGCCCTTTGTCTTTTTGCTGCACCGGACAGTCCGGTGGCACATCGAACAGCCCGGTGACCTCTGACTTCTGCCGCGGCACTGTTCATCATTGTTCAGCTAAGCAGTCGAGTGTTGGCGCGCAGGGAGCCATTGCTCCGCTGACTCACCGGACAGTCCGGTGAATTATAGCGGAGCGAGCCCATTGAATTCCCGAGGGTGGTCTGTTCAATGGGTGCCTGGCCTGGTGCACCGGACAGTGTTTGGTGCGCCACTTGGTAGCACACTCATAGTCTTGCTCTAATTTTTGTGTTGAACCTTATGCACCTGAGATAAATGATATCTAGACAAACTAGTTAGTCCATGTGGTTTGTGTTGGACGTCAATCACCAAAATCGATTATAGGAAATGGTTAACCATATTTCCCTTTCAGCCAGCGTGCGGCGGCCCCTTGAGGTGCACGCGAAGAAGCCATACGAGGCGAGTGCGGCGACGACGCCCCCCCCCCCCGGACGCACGAATGACGGTGGATCTAGGAGGCGCACGTGCGGGGTGGCTCTACGAAGGAGCGAGCGACGGCTACGATCTGCTCCAATCATTTGTTTATGCATAGGGTTATTGGTTGGACACATTTTAGAACCTTTTCCATTAATTATGATGCATTATGTAGGATTTATGCAACTTTCTACATGGATTTATGCTTTCTGTGTGATTCCTGTCAACTAATTTTTGCACACATGCAGTTTAAACAAAAATGCATCCAAAATTTATGTACATGCATTGGAAACTCACACGACCGTCTATAATTTTTGGATCTGCTTAAAAGTAGGAATAAAATTAATGCGTCTCGTGGCTGCCGTATTTTTTTTAGATTTGCCATAAAATATGATCGCGCAAACAAGTCCCCAAATTAACTCACATAATTAAATCTCCTAAGCAACTCTTCTAATCAACACCTTTAACATCAGATTAGTATTTACGCTCATAACTGCAGGTTTTTAAGATCAAACTTCAAGGTTTTTACGCTCGAACATGGAGATGCGTCCACTAGTAAACCGTATGCTAGAGTTACTTAGTGTACCGTATTGCATAAATAATTTAATCGTGTAGCATAATTAGTATCAATATATATCATAAACTGGTTCTAACGAGCCTAGTTGCATGGCTGCTAGAGTGATCCTATATTTAAGGAGGAAATAAAACACTTAAATAAGATTTTCTGTTTCCATGCGTGACAATCTATTTCCTTTTAAACGCACATTGGTGCCATCTTAAATCTGTGTGCATGGAGTGGAAAATAGATTTTTACCCATCGCACCGGATTACATAAATACATACACCATATAGTATAATTACTATCAGTATATATCATAAACTGGTTCTAACGAGCCTACCCATATGGCTGTTGGAGACATATAGATGAAATAAAGCATTAAAATAAGATTTTTTTTTGTTTCCACGTATGCCAATTCATTTTCTTTCGACACACATTCTTGTCATCCTAAATTTATGCACATGCAGCAGGAAACATATTTTTTACGTGGTGTACCATACTGCATAAATATTTATATCGTGTAGCATAATTAGTACATTATATAATAAACTGGTTCTAACAAGCCTAGCTGCATAGCTGTTATAAAGATCCTATTTTATGGACGAAATAAAACATTTAAATTAGTTTTTTTTGTTTTCATGCATGCAGCAAGAAATAGATACGCGTTCCAAATTTTTGGCACATGTAAATGAAAACAAACTTCACACATGCAGGGGATGAGATACGTGCGAAGTATCTATCTATTAGTCCAATCGGGTGATGTAGGAGGTGGCTAGGGCTTTCGATATATGTTCCCATTAACCTCACACACTATATATATACCCTATGTGCCAAATAATTATTTGGCATCCATGTCTCCACATTGGGAGCGCCTTCGCCCTGGACATACATGCGTCGATATATGTACGAGCTTGTTTCCGCTCCCGATTATGTACCGATCGGAGGATGAGCTGTTAAAATTTCAGCGTCAAGGATGTTTCAGCGTGTATAAATCTAGTTATTTCGCACGGATCTTCACACTCTCTCTAGGGCATGATCGGTGTGGATTGAGGAGGATTTAAGTAGGTTAAGGTCTTGTTCGTTTACATCGGATTGTACCTGCAATCGTTCCGGCTAATTAAAGTTTATATAAATTAGAGAAGCAATCCGGCTCGGAATCGTTCCGACCCACCAATCCGACACAAACGAACAAGGCCTAAGGGTCTGTTTGGTTAGGTTGTGGCTGTGAAAAAGTTGATGTGGGCTGTAAGCTGTGGATGTTGTAGGCTGTGAGCTGTTAAAAAGCTAAAAACTATTTAGTGAAAACCAATAATAGTCGTTAAAAGTTCTTCGATATATGTTTTCACAGTTTTATCCGAAAGCCACTAAAAACAGATTCAAAGATGTTTTAAATTTTGCACTGCGAGAAACTCGGCTTTTAGAAAAAGTTGTTTCCTAGATCCAGCCCTTTAGTTGGCTTTTGACTTTTAGGGGGCAAAATCCAAAGCCAAAAGCCAAACCAAATAAACCCTAAATTCCCTCCTGAGATTATGAGGGGATTTAATCCACCCCAATCCCTTTAATATTCTGTTTCACGATGATGTCCCTATCCTGTAGTATAATAATATGATGACGTGTACACAAGCTTCACACGGATTTAAAAGTTACGTATAGCAGCTTGTTTCATATATTTTCACACCAAAACTATGCATATACTAGATGAACGTACGTGCATTGCTACAGACTGAATATGTTACGATAAGATATATTAAAATTAAAAAATACTAATTATCATTTTATGTTCTTATTAGCGTATTTTAAAAGTTAAGAATTTCTATATAGGCCTTACGTATGGAACAAATTTATGTTTTGTTTCAATTTATATGTAAACAAATTATAAATTAAAACATTGCAACAAAGTGCACGTATGTTGTTACTGTTTCCATTTATATGTTTGAGTATATAGTATAAAACACAAGGCATGTGATTTGTTGGCTAGATAAGTGTAAATGTGTCGGTATTTATGACCCTACTGCGTACCACGGGGTTCCCCACATGATGCTTTTGAGTAGAACGACGTCATTGACTACGACTCGATGGTACATGCTGTAACACCCTAAATCTGTCGCTTGAAAACAACTCAGTCTGATTTATTAATTTATAGTTGTCGGGGACCATAATTAGGGGTACCCTCAAGACTCCTAAATCTCAGCTGGTAACCCCCATCAGCACAAAGCTGCAAAGGCCTGATGGGTGCGATTAAGTCAAGGATCGGTCCATTAAGGGACGCGATCACGCCTCGCCCGAGCCCAGCCTCGGGCAAGGGCAGCCGACCCCGGAGGATCTACGTCTTGCCCGAGGACCCCCTCCAGCAACGGACACATCTTCGGCTCGCACGAGGCCCAGTCTTCACCGAGAAGCGACCTTGACCAAATCGCCACGCCAACCGACCAAATCACAGGGGCATTTAATGCAAAGGTGGCCTGACATCTTTATCCTGACGCACGTCCTCCAGTTGACAGAGCCGAAGTGACCGCAGTCACTTCGCCGCTCCACTGACCGGTCTGACAAGAGGACAGCGCTGCCTGCGCCGCTCCGACTGCTGAGCCACTCGGCAGAGTGAGGCTGACAACAACCAAGTCTGGCCTCAGGCGTCATAGGAAACTCCGCTTCGCCCGACCCCAGGGCTCGGACTCGGGCTCAGCCCCGGAAGACGACGAACTCCGCTTCGCCCGACCCCAGGGCTCGGACTCGGGCTCAGCCCCGGAAGACGACGAACTCCGCTTCGCCTGACCCCAGGGCTCGGACTCGGGCACAGCCCCAGAAGACGACGAACTCCGCTTCGCCCGACCCCAGGGCTCGGACTCGGGCTTAGCCCCGGAAGACAACGGACTCCGCTTCGCCCGACCCTAGGGCTCGGACTTGGGCTCAGCCCCGGAAGACGACGAACTCCGCTTCGCCCGACCCCAGGGCTCGGACTCGGGCTCAGCCCCGAAAGACAACGAACTCCGCCTCGCCTGACCCCAGGGCTCGGACTCAGCCCTGGCCTCAGCCAACGGTCTCCGCCTCGTCCGACCCGAGGGCTCGGACTCGACCTCGACCTTGGAAGACAGACTCGACCTCGACCTCGGAGGAGCCTCCACCTCGCCCAACCTAGGGCACGGACTGACCACGTCGACAGGAGGCGCCATCATTACCCTACCCCGAGCTGACTCAGGCTACGGGGAACAAGACCGGCGTCCCATCCGGCTCGCTCCACTATACGAGTAATGATGGCGCCCCGCATGCCCTGTGACGACGGTGGCTCTCAGTCCCCTTACGAAAGCAAGAGGACGTCAACAAGGACGCGACAGCCCCAACAGCTGTCCTACCGCCAGGCTCCAATGCTCCTCCGACGGCCACGACACCACACGAACTGGGTGCCAAAACCTCTCCAGCTGCCACGATGGCATGTACTTAGGGCGCTAGCTCTCCACCGCTAGACACGTTACCACACTGCTACACCCCCATTGTACACCTGGATCCTCTCCTTACGCCTATAAAAGGGAGGTCCAGGGCCCTCTTACAGAGGGATGGCCGCGCGAGGAAGGACGGGACGGCGCTCGCGCAAGGCCGCTCGCTCCCTCCCGCGTGGACGCTTGTAACCCCCTACTGCAAGCGCACCCGACCTGGGCGCGGGGCTAACACGAAGGCCGCGGGTTCCACACTCCCACGCTTGTCTCCCTCCGGCTTCTTCTCCCCCCTTCGCGTTCCGCCTCGCGCCGACCCATCTGGGCTGGGGCACGCGGCGACGATTTACTCGTCGGTCCAGGGACCCCCCGGGTTTCGAACACCGACAGTTGGCGCGCCAGGTAGGGGCCTGCTGCGTGTTGACGAACGACTTCCCGTCAAGCTCCAGATGGGCAGTCTCCAGCAACCTCTCCAACCCGGGACGGTGCTCCGTTTCGGGAGTCTTGAGTTCATGTCCCTTGACGGCAGCTACGACATGATACTCCTTCCCCCACCGCGTGACAGCGACAATGGCGGTCGACAACCCGCCCGCCGGCAGGGAAATCGACGACGCCTTCCCCACGTGGTGGAAGGATGATATTCGGGCTTGTCCTGTCCCCTCCCCCACCGACGGAGGAGGAGGCGGGGCAACCAAGGCCAAGCAGGAGGCGGCACCTCGTCGGCTGTCGAGCGAGTCGACGGCGCCAGCGCCCCAACGGAGAGCGCGTCGGGCATCGGCCTCGCGTCTGAGACGAAGACGAGCGCCGTCTCCCCGCAACACACCAACCTCAAGCAAATGGACGACGCCAGCACGCTCGCGAAAGACTTGCTGGGCGTCACCCTCGTACCTGAGACGACGGTGCAGTCAGTCCCCGACGCGACTTCGTCACCGCTCGTCGACCAAAAGGTACTGACCGATTCCCATCTCGCGCCTTTTGGATTCGGCCTCGACCCGCCAAGCAACTCTGCTTCGGTGGACATTCCCGTAGAGGCGAGTCCAAACCCTCCGGGGTATCGTGTGCGGTCACCCTGGGACCGGCTGACGGCCGACTCGACCTATGGGCCCTTGGGGTCCGAGGAAGATGGCGAGCCCGACCTCTGTTGGGATTTCTCCGGACTTGGTAACCCCTGTGCCATGCAGGACTTCATGACCGCATGCGACTACTGCCTTTCCGACTGTTCCGACGGTAGCCGTAGCCTCGACGACGAGGACTGCGGCCCAAGTCGAGAATGTTTCCACGTCGATCTAGGGGGTCCCGGCGAAGGCAACCATCTCGGTATGCCGGAGAATGGTGATCCCCCTAGGCCCGTGCCTCGCGTCGACATCCTTCGGGAGCTAGCTGTGGTCCCCGTCCCGGCGGGGGGTCCTGACCCACAGCTCGAGCAAATCCGCGAGATGCAGGCCAGGCTCGACGAGGGAGCAGGAACGCTTATGCCGATCCGCCGGGACATCGGGCAGGAATGGGCGGGCCAACCTCCGGCCGGAGAAGCGCGTCATCTCCCCCAGGGCATCCAGCACCGCATCGCCGACGACGTCAGGGTAAGGCCGCCACCGGATTCCAATGGAGTCGGCCAGAACCTGGCTACAGCGGTAATGCTTCTTCGCGCGATGCCGGAGCCATCAACCACCGAGGGGCGGCATATCCAGGGAGAGCTCAAGAATCTCCTGGAGGACGCCGCGGTCCGACGGGCAAAGAGCTCCGCCTCCCAAAGGCAGGGATATCCCTCGGAACATCATGCCACGACTTCCCGATTCATGCGGGAAGCCTCGGTCCACACCGGGCGCACGAGCAACACAGCGCCTGTGGCCCCGGGTCGCCTCGGCAACGAGCACCATCACCACAGCCGTCGAGCCTACCTCGACAAGAGGGTGCGCCGAGGCTACCACCCCAGGTGTGGGGGATGCTACGACAGCGTGGAGGATCGGAGTCCATCGCCCGAACCACCCGATCCGCAGGCTTTTCGCTGCGCCATACGACGGGCACCGTTCCCGACCCGGTTCCGAACCCCGACTACTATCACAAAGTACTCGGGGGAGACAAGACCGGAACTATGGCTCATGGACTATCGGCTGGCCTGCCAACTGGGTGGAATGGACGATGATAATCTCATCATCCGCAACCTCCCCCTGTTCCTCTCCGACACCGCTCAAGCCTGGCTAGAGCACCTGCCTCCGGGGCAGATCTCCAACTGGGACGACCTGGTCCAAGCCTTCGCCGGCAATTTCCAAGGCACGTACGTGCGCCCTGGAAACTCCTGGGATCTCCGAAGCTGCCGCCAGCAGCTGGGAGAGTCTCTCTAGGACTACATCCGACGATTCTCGAAGCAGCGCACCGAGCTGCCCAACGTCACCGATTCGGATGTCATCGGCGCGTTCCTCGCCGGCACCACCTGCCGCAACCTAGTGAGCAAGCTGGGTCGCAAGACCCCCACCAGGGCGAGCGAGCTGATGGACATCGCCACCAAGTTCGCCTCTGGCCAGGAGGCGGTTGAGGCCATCTTCCGGAAGGACAAGCAGCCCCAGGGCCGCCCACCGGAAGATATTCCCGAGGCGTCAACTCAGCGTGGCACCAAGAAGAAGGGCAAGAAGAAGTCGCAAGCGAAACGCGACGCCGCCGACGCGGATCTTGTCGCCGGCGCCGAGTACAAGAACCCTCGGAAACCTCCCGGAGGTGCCAACCTCTTCGACAAGATGCTCAAGGAGCCGTGCCCCTATCATCAGGGGCCCGTCAAGCACACCCTGGAGGAGTGTGCCATGCTTCGACGACACTTTCACAAGGCCGGGCCACCCGCGGAGGGTGGCAAGGCTTTCGACGACGCTAAGAAGGAAGATCACAAGGCAGAGAGTTCCCCGAGGTCCGCGACTGCTTCATGATCTACGGTGGGCAAGTGGCAAATGCCTCGGCTCGGCACTGCAAGCAAGAGCGTCGGGAGGTCTACTCGGTAAAGGTGGCGGCGCCAGTCTACCTAGACTGGTCCGACAAGCCCATCACCTTCGACCAGGCCGACCATCCCGACCATGTGCCGAGCCCGGGGAAGTACCCGCTCGTTGTCGACCCCATCATCGGCAACGTCAGGCTCGCCAAGGTCCTCATGGACGGAGGCAGCAGCCTCAACATCATCTACGCCGAGACCCTCGGGCTCCTGCGGGTCGAGCTGTCCTCGGTCTGGAAGGGCGCTGCGCCTTTCCACGGGATCATCCCCGGGAAGCGCGTCCAACCTCTCGGACAACTCGATCTACCCGTCTGCTTTGGGACGCCCTCCAACTTTCGAAGGGAGACCCTCACGTTCGAAGTGGTCAGGTTTCGAGGAACCTACCACGCAGTGCTGGGGAGGCCATGCTACGCCAAGTTCATGGCCGCCCCAACTACACCTACCTCAAGCTCAAGATGCCGGGCCCCAACGGGGTCATCACCATCGGGCCCACGTACCAACACGTGTACGAATGCGACGTGGAGTGCGTGGAGTACGCCGAGGCCATCGCCGAGTCCGAGGCCCTCATTGCTGACCTGGAGAGCCTCTCTAGGGAGGCGCCAGACGTGAAGCGCCACGCCGGCAACTTTGAGCCAGCGGAGACGGTTAAGTCCGTCCCTCTCGACCCCTGCAACGACGCCTCCAAGCAGATCCGGATCGGCTCCGAGCTCGACCCCAAATAGGAAGCAGTGCTCGTCGACTTTCTCCGCGCAAACGCCGACGTTTTCACGGGGAGTCCCTCGGACATGCCCGGCATACCGAGGGATGTCACCGAGCACTCGCTGGATATCCAAGCTGGAGCCCGACCCGTGAAGCAACCTCTACGCCGATTCGACGAAGAAAAGCGCAAAACCATAGGCGAGGAGATCCACAAGCTAATGGCGGCAGGGTTCATCAAAGAGGTATTCCATCCCGAATGGCTTGCCAACCCTGTGCTTGTGAGAAAGAAAGGGGGAAATGGCGGATGTGTGTAGACTACACTGGTCTAAACAAAGCATGTCCGAAAGTTCCCTACCCTCTGCCTCGCATCGATCAAATCGTGGATTCAACTGCTGGGTGCGAAACCCTGTCTTTCCTCGATGCCTACTCAGGGTATCACCAGATCAGGATGAAAGAGTCTGACCAGCTCGCGACTTCTTTCATCACACCCTTCGGCATATACTGCTATGTTACCATGTCGTTTGGTTTGAGGAATGCGGGTGCAACGTACCAGCGATGCATGAACCATGTGTTCGGCGAACACACCGGCCGAACGGTCGAGGCCTACGTCAATGACATCATAGTCAAGACGAGGAAGGCCTCTGACCTCCTTTCCGACCTTGAAGTGACATTCTGATGTCTCAAGGCGAAAGGCGTGAAGCTCAATCCCGAAAAGTGTGTCTTCGGGGTCCCCCGAGGCATGCTCTTGGGGTTCATCGTCTCCGAGCGGGGCATCGAGGCTAACCCGGAGAAGATCGCGGCCATCACCAGCATGGGGCCCATCAATGACTTGAAAGGCGTACAGAGGGTAATGGGATGCCTCGCGGCTCTGAGCCGTTTCATCTCGCGCCTCGGCGAAAGAGGCCTGCCTCTGTACCGCCTCTTAAGGAAGGCCGAGTGCTTCGCTTGGACCCCTGAGGCTGAGGAAGCCCTCGAGAACCTGAAGGCGCTCCTCACGAACGCGCCCATCTTGGTGCCCCCGCTGCCGGAGAAGCCCTCTTGATTTATGTCGCCGCTACCACTCAGGTGGTTAGCGCCGCGATTGTGGTTGAGAGACGAGAAGAGGGGCATGCATTGCCCGTCCAGAGACCAGTCTACTTCATCAGTGAGGTATTGTCCGAGACCAAGATCCGCTACCCACAAATTCAGAAGCTGCTGTACGCGGTGATCCTGACGCGGCGGAAGTTGCAACACTACTTCGAGTCTCATCCGGTAACTGTGGTGTCATCCTTCCCCCTGGGGGAGATCATCCAGTCCAGAGAGGCCTCGAGTAGAATTGCAAAGTAAGCGGTGGAGATCATGGGCGAGATGATCTCGTTCGCCCCTCGGAAGGCCATCAAGTCCCAGGTCTTGGCGGACTTCGTGGCTGAATGGTTCGACACCCAGCTCCCAACAGCTCCGATCCAACCGGAGCTCTGGACCATGTTTTTCGACGGGTCGCTGATGAAGACGGGGGCCGGCGTGGGCCTGCTCTTCATCTCGCCCCTCGGGAAGCACCTACACTACGTGCTACGCCTCCACTTCCCGGCGTCCAACAACGTGGCTGAGTACGAGGCTCTGGTAAACGGGTTGCGAATCGCCATCGAGCTAGGGGTCCGGCGCCTTGACGCTCGCAGTGACTCACAGCTCGTCATCGACCAAGTCATGAAGAACTCCCACTGCCACGACCCGAAGATGGAAGCCTACTGCAATGAGGTTCGGCGCCTGGAAGACAAGTTCAACGGGCTCGAGCTCAACGACATCGCCCGACGCTACAACGAGACTGTGGACGAGCTGGCTAAAATAGCCTCGGGGCGAACAACGGCCCCCCCGGACGTATTCTCCCGAGACCTGCATCAACCCTCCGTCAAGACCGACGACACGCCCGAGCCCGAGAAGGCCTCAGCCCAGCCCGAGGCACCCTCGGCTCAGTCCGAGGTACCCTTGACTCAGTCCGAGGTACCCTCGGCACGGTCCGAGGTACCCTCGGCTCGGCCCGAGGTACCCTCGGCCCCCGAGGGTGAGGCACTGCGCGTCGAGGGGGAGCAGAGCGAGGTCATGCCTAATCAAAACTGGCAGACCCCGTACCTGCAATATCTCCACCGAGGAGAGCTACCCCTCGACCAAGCCGAAGCTCGGCGGTTGGCGCGGCGCGCCAAGTCTTTCGTCTTGCTGGGAGATGAGAAGGTGCTCTACCACCGCAGCCCCTCGGGCATCCTCTAGCGATGCATTTCCATCGCCGAAGGTCAGGAGCTCTTACAAGAGATACAATCGGGGGCTTGCGGCCATCACGTAGCACCTCGAACTCTTGTTGGAAACGCCTTCCGACAAGGTTTCTACTGGCCGACGGTGGTGGCCGACGCCACTAGAATTGTCCACACTTGCGAAGGGTGTCAGTTCTACGCAAGGCAGACCCACCTGCCCGCTCAGGCTCTGCAGACCATACCCATCACCTGGTCGTTTGCTGTGTGGGGTCTGGACCTTGTCGGCCCCTTGCAGAAGGCACCCGGGGGCTACACGCACCTGCTGGTCGCCATCGACAAATTCTCCAAGTGGATCGAGGTCCGACCCCTAAACAGCATCAGGTCCGAATAGGCGGTGGCCTTCTTCACCAACATCATCCATCGCTTTGGGGTCCCGAACTCCATCATCACCGACAACGGCACCCAGTTCACCGGCAGAAAGTTCCTGGACTTCTGCGAGGATCACCACATCCGGGTGGACTGGGCCGCCGTGGCTCACCCCATGACGAATGGGCAAGTAGAGCGGGCTAACGGCATGATCCTGCAAGGGCTCAAGCCACGGATCTACAATGACCTCAACAAGTTCGACAAGCGATGGGTGAAGGAGCTCCCCTCGGTGGTCTGGAGTCTAAGGACGACGCCGAGCCGAGCCACGGGCTTCACACCGTTCTTTCTAGTCTATGGGGCCGAGGCCATCTTGCCCACAGACTTAGAATACGGTTCCCCAAGGACGAGGGCCTACACCGACCAAAGCAATCAAGCCAATCGAGAAGACTCACTGCACCAGCTGGAAGAAGCTCGGGACATGGCCTTACTACACTCGGCGCGGTACCAGCAGTCCCTGCGATGCTACCACGCCCGAGGGGTTCGGTCCCAAGACCTCCAGGTGGGCGACCTGGTGCTTCGGCTAAGACAAGACGCCCGAGGGTGGCATAAGCTCACGCCTCCCTGGGAAGGGCCATTCGTCATCGCCAAGGTTCTGAAGCCCGGAACATACAAGCTGGCCAACAGTCAAGGTGAGGTCTACAGCAACGCTTGGAACATCCAACAGCTACGTCGCTTCTACCCTTAAGATGCTTTCAAGTTGTTCGTATACCACACACACAAAGTCTGGTCGTCAAGGAAGGGTCAGCCTTGCCTCAGCAAAGCCCGACCCTCCCTCGGGGGCTAGAAGGGGGGAACCCCCTCTGCGTCGAAATTTTCCTCGAAAAAAGAAAAAAATCTTTTCTGCCAGAATCACTTTCGTGCTTTTCGACTACTTCGAAAGTGGATCCTGAAAACGATGGAGTACACGTAAGCAGCCAAGGCTGACCGAGCCGAGGGACTCCTACGCCTCCGGGATACGGATACCTCACTCATCACCTTCTGCGATAAGTAACTCGCGCTCGGATAAGTGATTCCGCGGACCGAACAAGTCTTCACGCTCGAAAGCTCCTCTGCCGGAACGGTTTTTCGGGCCTTCTCGACTATGTTGGTGACAGAACCCTATGGATGAGTAAGAGTGCGCGTAAGCGGTAAGGTTGACCAAGCCGAGGGATTCCTACGCCTCCGGGATACGGATACCTCACTCATCACCTTCCGTGAAAAGCAACTCTCGCCCGCACAAACAATTCTGCTACCAACAAATAAGTCCGGATGCTCAAACAAGAGGAAAAGAAACGCAGCTTTACAACACGACGATGGTGTGTTTGGGCCTCGGCGGTCGCAGAAAACATACACGCACTACAAGACAACCCGATCCTGCAGGCTCGGACGTCGACAGTTGAAGGGGGTAGCAGCACCCTCGGCGTCAACTACACCATCGGCGGGGTCTGACCTAGCCTCGGACGGCGACGTGGTCGGAGGATCTCCACTCTGAAGGACGACATCAGCACCACACCTGGCCATCGCCGCCAGGGTCTTCTCCAGGAATCCGGCTCGAGCAGACGGCTCGGCCGGCCACCCCGAGGCCTCGACCAGCTGTCCCCCGAAGACATCAGCCCGGCTTGTGGCCTCGACAACTCAACTCCGGCGTCGGTCCCGCCAGTGGACGACCCGGCCAGGCTCTGGCCGACCAAGTCTTCTTTTCGAGCCAACTCTGCCTCTGTCTGTGCTGACACCGCTACCTCTGGCTTCGGCTCATCGAAGAGCGGCCGAGGGGTCCCTTTAACTAAGCAAGAGAAGCCTCGGACAGCAAGGCCGACCGAGCAGAGGGACTCCTACGCCTCCGGGATACGGATACCTCACTCGTCACCTATGCACGAGGCGACTCACGCTTGGTGAAGTGGTTCAGATAGTCGACAGGCGAGTCTTAGTGCTCGAAATGAAGGAAAAACACGGCTCCGTGCCAAAAAATACATACATGTTCAGGCCCCGACAGCCACAATGAACAAAAGACACCGGCACTCAAAGTGCCATTACAAACGGAACTCCGGTTCTGCCCCCGCGGGTACAAACAACCCCCACATAGGAGGGCCCGCGGGACGACGAGCTCCGGGTGACTCGCCAGCGACCTCTGCGGCAGCAGCCATGATGCCAGGACGGACGCGGCCACTGGAAGGCTCTCGTTCGCGTTCCCACTCAAGGGACGCGAACCAGATATTAAAGCCAAAGAGCCGGGGGTCGGTCCGTAGGCGGCGCTGACGGCCTCGACGGTGGGGAAGCTTCCCCCAGCTGCCACCACGTCAGCACAGACGGTGGCGTCCGCCTCTCCACCAACGCCGACAATTGGCAAGGCGCACCGGCAGGTCCTCACTCCCGTCCTCGCCACGAAAGCGAGGAGAAGGACGGAATGTTGCATCCTAGCTGGACAGCAACAGTTCGCCTTCCCCGGCATGGCTGGAGGACGCCTCCTCCGCAGGGCCGGAGGATGGTTTCCACCGCCAGAAGCTAGAAGAAGAGTGTAACACCCTGAATTTGGGGTATAAAAATTTCTTTGCTCATACTCACAAATTCAGGTGTTACTCCTCTCTTCACATCTTCCCCAACCTCCTCCTTCTCTTTTTCTATAGAAGAAGAGTGGTTATTTTTAATTGTAAAGGTAATTATAATCTAGTAGAAAAGAGAACAATGGCTGTTGCATCATGTTAGAAAGCATTTGTTCTATTTGTTTGATGAATGGGTTGCTTAATATTTCATCTAATCATTTATTTGCGCATAGTGTCAAACTAAAATAAATAGAAAAGAGAAGGAAAAGAGAAAGAAAAGGAAAAATAGAATTCAGCCCAACTCCCTCCCTGGCCCAGCTCGGCCGACCCAGCCGCCCCCTTCCCTCTCTCCCCCTCCCCCCCCCCCCCCCCCCCCGCTCGGCCCACCGCGTCCCGGCCCAGCTCCCAGCTTTTTCCCCCGCGCCAGCCTTTCCCCCTCTCGTGGGCCCGCGCGCGCGCGGCCCAGCCCCCCTCGCCACGGCAGCCCAGCTCCCAGCGCCGTGCGCGCGAGCCGGCCCAGCCCCCCACCGCGGCCCAGCCAACGCGCCAGGGCGCGTGCCCCAGCCCTGCGCGTACGCGCCCCTGCGCGCACGACCGCGTGGAGGCCGCCGCCGCCGCCACTGCCCAGCCAGGGCCCGCGCGTCAGGAGCGCCCTGTTCATCTTCTTGGAACCGCCACGCACGATTTCTTCGCACGACGCATAGTTTTCTTCGCCCAAGTGCCTAGTTTCTCGCCCAGCACCGCTCCTCCTTGCCTCGCCCTCGCTCTCTGCGTCCCCTGCGCCGTCGGAGTGCCACCGTCGTCGCCGCGTGCGCGCTCGCCGCACACGCTGCGCAGCGAGTCTCGCCATCGCGCCGTCGTCGAGACCACGACCCGCTACGGCCGTCGTCGTGCGCGCTGCCGAGGTGAGGTCACCCTCTTCCTCTCTCTCCCCCACTCCTCTCCTCTCGATGTGCTGCTCGCTCGCCATGGCTAGAGCTCGGCTGAGCCGGCCCGGACGTCCAGTTCCTCTCCGTCCCATCGTTCTGTCGGCCGAGCACCCAGCCCAGCCGTCGTCTCGCCGGTCGGCCCCTGCGCAATGCTTAGCCCGCGCGTCCAGCAGCCCCGCGCGCTCTCGTCCGGCGAGCAGAGGCCACCGTCGCTTAGCGTCGACGTAGCAGCAGCGTCCCGTCGCCGGCGAGCCTAGTCCCTGCGCGCCGTGGCTGAGTTGCTGCGCGCTCAGCACGCCCAGCCGCGTTGACGTTTAGCACCATAGCAGTCGTTCGTCATCGAACCTTGCCCCTGCGCGTCGCAGCCGCGTTGCTGCGCGCTCGCCGCTGTCCAGCTCGCCCCGGCCGTTCGTCTACCTTTGCCGTGCCTCGCTTTTATTACCTAGCGCGTCGCGTACTCGTCAAGTCTCACGCGCGCAGATTCGCACGTGATCACGGGTATCGCGCGCGCCGTCGTCGTTGTTTGCAGAGTCCTCGCGCTGTTTCACGCGTGTAAAGCGCGCAATCCGCGCGCGTTAGTTAATTACTTCGCTATAATCGTCTGTACGCTTTAGTCAATTAATCCTCGTATAATTCATTTTATCTAAAATATCGCACCCAGGAAATTTATGTTAACTAAACTGAACTTAGAAAATATAGTTTTCGCGTTTAAGCGTAATATAAGTTGTCCGTTCGTCACGTCATTATTTAGTCGCGGATTGTTAATTATTCGATGAGTCGTGCGTCGCACAACTAGTGCGCGCGCTCGCGTTTGCTTGCGCGCAGTGCGTCGACGGGACTCCGTCTACGTTCGCCTACCCCTCGTCTACCCCTAGACGACTCTCGTCTACCCCCCCCCCCCCCCCCCGTCTACCCCTCGTCTAACCCCGTGTGCGTTCGTGTCGTTCGCCATCGCCCGCGCGTCGCGCAATAAATCGTCGCGTGCTGTTCGCACGTGTCGTCGTGCATTCTTCGCACGTTAATAATTCACCTCACCTAGAATAGCTCACGCTAATTAAATATATATTTAAGCAACGGTTATTCGAACAACACAATAATCGGGACTAAGTAGTAGTTTTACTCGGCATGTGATTATTGTCCGTTAATATGATTACGTCGAATTAAATATTATAATTCACATTCGCTTAGTGTAAACGTGATATCCCTCGACCGTAGCGTCAGTCGTTTCAGTTCCGTTCTCGCGTAGTCGTAGATGCGAATTCTATGCCGAGTGCTTATTTACTTGATCTATATTATTGAATGGTGTCTTGTTTTCTTTCGTTTCAAGAATGTTAGTTGTATGTTTGCACTCGCGTAGATATCGGGCCATTCGTGGAGTCTGAGGGAATTGCAGGAGAAGACCCTGAGCAGCAGCAGCTTGGTGAAGGCAAGTGTCCTCAGTCCCATTATGTCCCATTTATTTTATAATACACTGTCCCGCATACTATGAACAACCTAAGGATTTACTAACTTTCTATCTACCTCGTCCTTGATTTACCTTTTGGGTTACTATGGTTAGCTGCATGCTAGCACTTTACTCTGATCAACGAACATGATGAGAATTACTTGATGATACAATGCTTTTATTTTGGATACGATGGTAATATACTTGTGGCATTTCAGGGGACTCGGGCTGTTTCCCGAGTACCTCTCCGTAAGGACCTGTTCGTTGAGAGACCACCCGGGATAACAGTGCAACCATGAGGGTGAAATGGGATGCCCTTAGCTAATTAATTAGAGGAACTAGAGGTGTAGTTGCTTCGCCGTCGTGCCGTCAATGGGGTCCAGGCACAATGCTTGCTCTGCCGAGGCTGAGTGCCGAGGTTCGTTCGTTTTGCTTTCTGTTAGTCACTCTCCTGCGGGGAGGGGTACTGTGTTTATCAAACTAGAGAAACCTAACGGGCGGCTATGATCTCTAGGGAATCTTTGTAAAAGCTACGTAGTGATACCCTGCCGGACCACCTAGGAAGTGATCAATGGGGATTAGCTCTCCCCGGGCAGAAAGGGAATCACGGCTCATGGGTAAAGTGTGCGACCTCTGCAGAGGATAGTGAAACTGATATATCAGCCGTGCTCACGGTTAAGAGCAGCCTTGGGATCCTCTTTGATTAGAGATACAGATGGTTCGAGATACAATGGTTCTATTAATGTTTTTGGTTCGGTGATGATCATGATGTTTCCTCGATGAGGAAATGACTCATGGGATGGTTATATGATAAAACTTGGCTTCCACTAATAATAAATGCCTGACCAACTAAAAGCAATCTGCTTTGACCTTAACCCCACATAAAGCTAGTCCACTTCAGCCAAACGGGGCATCTGCTGAGTACGTTGTTGTGTACTCATCCTTGCTTTACCACAAAACACCAGGTTGTCCACATTGCAACCACTGCTCAGGAGAAGACGAAGTCGTGGAAGGAGACTTCCAGGAGTTCCAAGACTACAACGAGTTTTAGGCGTGGGTTGGCGGCAACCCCCAGTCAGCTGCCTGTGAAGGCCTTACCTTTACTACGTTTCGCTTAGCACTTTGATTTATCCGTTAAGTTGATGACTATGTGGATGTCTCTGACTCTGTGATGTAATAAGTTAATACTCTTTTATGTTATTATTCGAGCACTATGCGATGATGTTCATTTATGTAATCGTTGTGTACGTGAGTTCTGATCCTGGCACGTACATAGTTCGCACTCGGTTTACCTTCCAAAACCGGGTGTGACATAAGTGGTATCAAAGCCGTGCTGACTGTAGGACCGCTGACCTAGAGTAGCACTGGTCGTACTAAGGACTATTGACCTTCACCCTCACCTTGACCTCTGGCGTCACTTCAAAAGTCGGTCACCTCGACCAACCCTATGTTTTACTACATATATATAATATATCATACCTTGCTAAAATTTTATTTTGTTCTGTCTATGGTTTACTCACTTGTCATATTAGTTCTGTTCTTACTATTATGCTTACGGTGTCTTTTGTAGATGGCTCGTCTTAGACACATTGTTCGTAAGTCGGTGATTCCTTTCCTGCCGTCTCGCCTTGCGGAGCGTCCTCTGCGCCGCACCGTGTCCGGCCAGTCGAGTCACCTGGAGAGGCTGCACCACCGCCTGCGTGAGGAGCAGGAGCGCCAGCGTCAGCACAGGGAGCAGCAGGGCTCTTCCTCTCCACCTGAGCAGGAGGTGGAGTCTGTGAGGCGCCGTTCCCCTGTCCCCCAACTGGAGGCACCCCCTGCACCACCGCGGGACGCCCCGGCTATTGGAGGAGCTACTGGAGGAGGTCCTGGAGGAGACCCCGACGACAGCGACTCTGACCACAGCACTGAGTCCTCTGAGCCACAGGAGGCGGAGGGATGGGTCGCCCGACCCATCACCCGTGACGCCGCTCGCGGTTGTCACTTTCACGATGCACTCGACACCTGGTTGCGCCGGGCTTTCGACCGGCACACCTGGTCGACCGAGTATCGTTGTGTAGTCTACCAGCACAGTCGCGGGAGGTACCCGGACCACTGGGAGGCTACCTGCCTAGTTCGCCGTCCGGAGGATGATTTCCGGGGTGCGGAGGCCGTTTCGGAGCATTACTCCATCTCCGAGAGGGACACTGCAGAGGCGGCTATGCAGGATGCAGCACGGCGTGCACTCTCTCAGTACTGTTCTTTGTTCGGTGGGGTGGCCGACGGTCTTAACCTTAGGTACTACCCCCGCCATCCTACTGGCAGCACAGAGAGTGTGGTTGTCTCACCTGTTGGTGAGGATAACCCCAGGTTGAGCAGCACAGTCAACCTAGTCGCGGTGCTTAACACTGAGCTGGATCACTCTCTGGACGAGCTGAGCAGGGCTCGAATGGAGATTGCTGAGTTGCGTGCTGAGCTAGCAGAGCGCCGCCACCAGGAGGGCGGTTCTCCCGCTCCTGTTGGGACTCAGCACCCTTACCGCTCGCCGCCACGTGGTCACCACACTTATGGTTCCCCTGCCTGTAGGACCAGGATAGATCTGGATCCTTAGATCGTTAGCGTCGGAGTTTGTAATAATTCTTAAGTTAGATGTCTCAGTCTTAGATAGTTAGTTTAGCTTGCTTATCAGTTGCTTCCATTCAGTTTAGTTTGCTTATCAGTTGCTTACATGCTTGTTATGATGAACTTGTGCTGGATTTGAATCTTTGTAATGACTGTTGCCAACATATGGGTTTCCCCTGCAGTTTGGCTTAGCTAGTGATGTTAATGAAGTCAGTTATTTAATTGGGAAACCATTTACTTCTACTTTCCTTTTTATCTGAGAAGCTGTATTGGATCACAATGAGGATCAGTGAAGTTCTTTGTTCACTCAGTGTCATGAAGAATTCCGTATTCCCTTTTCTTATGCTGAAGGATTGTAAGATCAATGCTGATGTGTGAATGTCTTCCACAGATGTCTGACAACAGACGCCGATGTAACAGGCGTGTTCAGCAAGAGCAGCGTGCCCAGCAGGAGGAACATCGGAGGCAGCCTCCCCCGCCACCCCCGATGACGGTGGAGCAGATGTTCTTGATGCAAACTCAGGCAGTGCAGGCTATTGGGCAGACTCTGGCAGCCATGCAGTAGGCTCAACAGCAACCCCAACCCCAGTTGCAAGTGCAGATGCCCCAGATGCCACGGGATAAGCGTGGCGAGTTCATGAGAGGGCACCCTCCTACCTTCGCCCATTCTGCTGACCCCATGGATGCAGAAGACTGGCTGCGTGCAGTGGAAAGGGAACTGCGCACCACCCAATGTGACGACAGGGAGAAGGTTCTGTATGGTCCCCGCCAGCTAAGGGGAGCAGCCCAGTCCTGGTGGGAGTCCTACCTCGCCACCCATGCTGACCCCGAAGCCATCACTTGGGAGGAATTCAGCGAGAGTTTCCGCAGGTACCATGTTCCAGAGGGTCTAATGATCGTGAAGAGGGAGGAGTTTCTGGCTCTGAAACAGGGACCCCTGTCTGTTAGTGAATACAGGGACAGGTTTCTGCAGCTATCTCGTTATGCACCTGAAGACGTCAACACTGATGCTAAAAGACAGTACAGGTTCATGAGGGGTTTGGTGGATCCCCTGCATTACCAGCTGATGAACCACACCTTCCCCACCTTCCAGCACCTGATCGATAGGGCAATCATGACCGAGAGGAAGCGCAAGGAAATGGAAGATCGGAAGCGTAAGATGAGTGGGCCACAGTCCGAGAGCAATAGCCGCCCCCGCTTCTCAGGCAGTTCATCTCAGCAAGGCAAGCCTGGTCACCCACAGGGATATCAGCATCAGGGTCAGCGCCCGTATCAGCAGCAGTCTCAGAGGCAGTATCCACAGCAGCAGCAGTATCGTCAAAACAGCTAGCAGGGAGGTAACCAGTATCAGAGGCAGAACAACCAGGCACCTCGCCTTCCTGCCCCAGCAGCGAATCAGAACAACCAAGCAGCCCCAGTGCAAGGAGGAGGCAGAGGATGCTTCCACTGTGGAGAACAAGGCCACTGGGCAATGCATTGTCCAAAGAAGATGACGCAGCAGCAGACCAACCCCAATGCTCCAACAAGGCAAGGTGTACCTCAACAGGCAGCAGGTAATCGTGGTCAAGCGTACAACCGTGAAAAGGTGAACCACTTGGAGGCCGAAGCGATCCAGGATGCACCAGATGTGGCAGTAGGTATGTTCTCAGTCGAATCTCATCCCGCAAAAGTGTTATTTGATACTGGTGCAACTCATTCATTTGTCACTGCAACATGGGTAGAAATGCATAACATCTCAGTAGAGGCAATGATGCCGCCCATGAGGATTAATTCGGTCGGTGGTAAAGTGCAAGCAGATAAAATATGCTCAAATATAAGGGTGGAAATAAGGGGGATAGGGTTCCCTAGCGACCTAATAGTAATAGACACCCCTGGGGTAGATGTCATCCTAGGGATGAATTGGTTAATGAAGTATGAAGCGAATGTTAGCTGTGACAAGAGCACCGTAACATTGAAGTCCCCGCTCGGAGAGAAGGTAGTGGCTGAGCTAAGGATGCCTAAAACAGTGAAAGGTGATTGTCACCAGATTTCGGTTGATAGCAAGGAGGCCAACCCGCTTGAGGCTATCAAGGTTGTGTCGTACTTTCCGGATGTGTTTCCCGAGGAATTAACGGGCATGCCACCCGAGAGAAAAGTCGAATTTGCCATAGAGCTTATCCCTGGTACCGCCCCCATTTCCAAAAGAGCCTATCGAGTGTCTGGACCAGAATTGGTGGAACTCAAGAAGCAGATTGATGAACTATTAGAAAAGAGTTACATCAGACCAAGTACCTCGCCTTGGGCCGCTCCGGTATTGTTTGTAGAGAAGAAAGATGGTACCAAAAGGATGTGCATAGATTACAGAGCCCTGAATGAAGTCACCGTCAAGAACAAGTACCCCCTACCAAGGATAGAAGACCTGTTTGACCAACTCAGGGGTGCCAGCGTATTCTCGAAGATAGATCTGAGATCAGGTTACCATCAACTCAGAATCCGACCCTCAGACATACCGAAGACAGCATTCATCACCAAGTATGGGTTATATGAGTATACAGTTATGTCCTTTGGTTTGACAAATGTGCCAGCCTTCTTTATGTATCTGATGAACAGTGTGTTCATGGACTACCTAGACAAGTTTGTGGTAGTGTTCATCGATGATATTCTCATATATTCTCAAAGTGAGGAAGAACATGTGGAGCATTTGAAGATGGTATTGCAAAGGCTACGAGAGCATCAGTTGTATGCCAAGCTGAGTAAATGCGAGTTCTGGATTCATGAAGTCTTGTTTTTGGGTCACATCATAAACCAAGATGGGTTAGCTGTGGATCCAAAGAAAGTAGCAGACATTCTGAACTGGAAAGCACCGAAGGATGTTCGTGGAATCAAGAGCTTCATTGGAATGGCCGGATACTATAGGCGTTTCATTGAAGGCTTTTCAAAGATTTCTAGACCAATGACAGCGTTGCTAGCGAAGAAAGTTGAGTTTAAATGGACCCAAAAGTGCCAAGATGCATTTGAAGAACTGAAGAATAGATTGACTACAGCACCCGTGTTGGTTCTGCCTGATGTTCACAAGCCATTCTCGGTATACTGTGATGCTTCCTACACCGGATTAGGATGTGTGCTAATGCAAGAAGGAAGAGTTGTAGCATACTCATCTCGACAGCTGAAGATCCATGAGAAAAATTATCCCACACATGACCTGGAGTTGGCAGCAGTGGTTCATGCTTTAAAGACATGGAGACATTACCTGTATGGGCAGAAGTGCGACATCTACACAGATCATAAAAGTCTGAAATACATATTCACCCAGTCAGAGTGAAACATGAGGCAGCGAAGATGGTTGGAATTGATCAAAGACTACGAGTTGGAGTACATTACCATCCAGGCAAGGCCAATGTTGTTGCAGATGCTCTGAGCAGGAAGAGTCAAGTCAATATGATGGTCACGTACCCAATGTCATATGAGTTAGCCAAGGAGTTCGACAGACTGAGTCTTGGTTTTCTGAACAGTACGCAAGGAGTAACAGTGGAATTAGAGCCCACCCTAGAGTGGGAGATCAAAGAAGGGCAGAAGGATGACGAAAACATCAACAAGATCCGGCAGCTGATCTTAGAAGGAAGAGGCAAAGACTTTCGAGAGGATGAAGAGGGAGTAATATGGTTCAAGGACCGACTGTGTGTCCCCGACATCAAACCTATTCGGGAGCTGATCCTCAAGGAAGCTCATGAGACAGCCTACTCCATACACCCTGGAAGTGAAAAGATGTATCAGGATCTAAAAAGGAGGTTTTGGTGGTATGGCATGAAAAGAGAGATCGCAGAGTATGTCGCCATCTGTGATAGCTGTCAAAGAACCAAAGCAGAGCATCAGAGACCCGCCGGACTATTGCAGCCATTACAGATTCCTTAGTGGAAGTGGGATGAAATCGGGATGGATTTTATAGTTGGCCTACCTCATACCCAGGCCGGCTATGATTCCATCTGGGTGGTTGTGGACCGCTTAACAAAGGTAGCCCATTTCATACCTGTGAAGACAACATACACGGGAGCAACATTAGCTGAGTTATACATGTCCCGGATAGTCTGCCTACATGGTGTACCGAAGAAGATAGTGTCAGATCGAGGAACACAGTTCACCTCTCATTTTTGGCAGCAGCTACAAGAAGCCTTGGGCACGCATCTGAACTTCAGCTCGGCTTATCACCCGCAGACAGACGGTTAGACCGAAAGAACTAATCAGATCCTAGAAGATATGTTGAGAGCCTGTGCGTTGCAAGACAAGTCAGGATGGGACAAAAGGTACCTTATGCAGAATTCTCCTACAACAATAGTTACCAGGCCAGCTTGAAGATGTCACCGTTTCAGGCGCTCTATGGACGGAGTTGTAGGACTCCGCTGCATTGGGACCAGCCTGGAGGGAGACAGGTGTTTGGCCCCGACCTTTTGCGTGAAGCCGAAGAGAATATCAAAATGGTTCGGGAGAATCTGAAGATAGCACAATCAAGGCAGCGAAGCTATGTTGACAGGAGGAGAAGAGAACTGAGTTTTGAAGTGGGAGATTAGGTCTATCTGAAGGTGTCGCCTATCAGAGGAGTCAGAAGATTCAGAGTCAAGGGCAAGTTAGCACCCCGGTATGTTGGACCATATCAGATTCAAGCAAAGCGTGGAGAAGTAGCCTACCAGCTCAACCTACCAGAAAGTTTGTCGGCAGTGCACAATGTGTTCCACGTGTCGCAATTGAAGAAGTGTCTGCGAGTACCAGAAGAACAGTTGCCAGTGGAGGACTTGGAAGTCCAAGAGGATCTGACCTACATAGAGAAGCCAACATAGATTCTGGAGTTTGCAGACAGAGTCACCCGGAGGAACACCATCAGAATGTGCAAAGTCAGATGGGGCCACCACTCTGAGGAAGAAGCAACCTGGGAACGAGAAGATGATCTGAAAGCCAAATACCCTGAACTCTTTGCTGACCAACCTTGAATCTCGGGGCGAGATTCTTTTAAGGGGGATAGGTTTGTAACACCCTGAATTTGGGGTATAAAAATTTCTTTGCTCATACTCACAACTTCAGGTGTTACTCCTCTCTTCACATCTTCCCCAACCTCCTCCTTCTCTTTTTCAATAGAAGAAGAGTGGTTATTTTTAATTGTAAAGGTAATTATAATCTAGTAGAAAAGAGAACAATGGCTGTTGCATCATGTTAGAAAGCATTTGTTCTTTTTGTTTGATGAATGGGTTGCTTAATCTTTCATCTAATCATTTATTTGCGCATAGTGTCAAACTGAAATAAATAGAAAAGAGAAGGAAAAGAGAAAGAAAAGGAAAAATAGAATTCAGCCCAACTCCCTCCCTGGCCCAGCTCGGCCGGCCCAGCCGCCCCCTTCCCTCTCTCCCCTTCCCCCCCCCCCCCCCCCCGCTCGGCCCACCGCGTCCCGGCCCAGCTCCCAGCTTTTTCCCCCGCGCCAGCCTTTCCCCCTCTCGTGGGCCCGCGCACGCGCGGCCCAGCCCCCCTCGCCGCGGCAGCCCAGCTCCTAGCGTCGTGCGCGTGAGCCGGCCCAGCCCCCCGCTGTGGCCCAGCCAACGCGCCAGGGCGCGCGCCCCAGCCCTGCACGTACGCGCCCCTGCGCGCACGACCGCGTGGAGGCCGCCGCCGCCGCCACTGCCCAGCCAGGGCCCGCGCGTCAGGAGCGCCCTGTTCATCTTCTTGGAACCGCCACACACGATTTCTTCGCACGACGCGCAGTTTTCTTCGCCCAAGTGCCTAGTTTCTCGCCCAGCACCGCTCCTCCTTGCCTCGCCATCGCTCTCTGCGTCCCCTGCGCCGTCGGAGTGCTGCCGTCGTCACCGCGTGCGCGCTCGCTGCACTCGCTGCGCGGCGAGTCTCGCCATCGCGCCGCCGTCGAGACCACGTCCCGCTGCGGGCGTCGTCGTGCGCGCCGCCGAGGTGAGCTCACCCTCTTCCTCTCTCTCCCCCACTCCTCTCCTCTCGATGTGCTGCTCGCTCGCCATGGCTAGAGCTCGGCTGAGCCGGCCCGGACGTCTAGTTCCTCTCCGTCCCGTCGTTCCGTCGGCCGAGCACCCAGCCCAGCCGTCGTCTCGCCGGTCGGCCCCTGTGCAACGCTTAGCCCGCGCGTCCAGCAGCCCCGCGCGCTCTCGTCCGGCGAGCAGAGGCCACCGTCGCTTAGCGTCGACGTAGCAGCAGCGTCCCGTCGCCGGCGAGCCTAGTCCCTGCGCGCCGTGGCCGAGTTGCTGCGCGCTCAGCACGCTCAGCCGCGTTGACGTTTAGCACCGTAGCAGTCGTTCGTCGTCGAACCTTGCCCCTGCGCGTCGCAGCCGCGTTGCTGCGCGCTCGCCGCTGTCCAGCTCGCCCCGGTCGTTCATCTACCTTCGACGTGCCTCGCTTTTATTACCTAGCGCGTCGTATACTCGTCAAGTCTCACGCGCGCAGATTCGCACATGATCACGGGTATCGCGCGCGCCGTCGTCGTTGTTTGCAAAGTCCTCGCGCTGTTTCGCGCGTGTCGCGCGCGCGTTAGTTAATTACTTCGCTATAATCGTCTGTACGCTTTAGTCAATTAATCCTCGTATAATTCATTTTATCTAAAATATCCCACCCAGGAAATTTATGTTAACTAAACTGAACTTAGAAAATATAGTTTTCGTGTTTAAGCGTAATATAAGTTGTCCGTTCGTCACGTCATTATTTAGCCGCGGATTGTTAATTATTCGATGAGTCGTGCGTCGCGCAACTACTGCGCGCGATCGCGTTTGCTTGCGTGCAGTGCGTCGACGGGACTCCGTCTACGTTCGCCTACCCCTCGTCTACCCCTAGACGACTCTCGTCTAACCCCCCCCCCCCCCCCCCGTGTACCCCTCGTCTAACCCCGTGTGCGTTCGTGTCGTTCGCCATCGCCCGCGCGTCGCGCAATAAATCGTCGCGTGCTGTTCGCGCGCGTGCTGTTCGCGCGCGTTGCGCGTGCTGTTCGCATGTGTCGTCGTGCGTTCTTCGCACGTTAATAATTCACCTCACCTAGAATAGCTCACGCTAATTAAATATATATTTAAGCAACGGTTATTCGAACAACACACTAATCGGGACTAAGTAGTAGTTTTACTCGGCATGTGATTATTGTCCATTAATATGATTACGTCGAATTAAATATTATAATTCACATTCGCTTAGTGTAAACGTGATATACCTCGACCGTAGCGTCAGTCGTTTCAGTTCCGTTCTCGCGTAGTCGTAGATGCGAATTCTATGCCGAGTGCTTATTTACTTGATCTATATTATTGAATGGTGTCTTGTTTTCTTCCGTTTCAAGAATGTTAGTTGTATGTTTGCACTCGCGTAGATATCGGGCCATTCGTGGAGTCTGAGGGAATTGCAGGAGAAGACCCTGAGCAGCAGCAGCTTGGTGAAGGCAAGTGTCCTCAGTCCCATTATGTCCCATTTATTTTATAATACATTGTCCCGCATACTATGAACAACCTAAGGATTTACTAACTTTCTATCTACCTCGTCCTTGATTTACCTTTTGGGTTACTATGGTTAGCTGCATGCTAGCGCTTTACTCTGATCAACGAACATGATGAGAATTACTTGATGATACGATGCTTTTATTTTGGATACGATGGTAATATACTTGTGGCATTTAAGGGGACTCGGGCTGTTTCCCGAGTACCTCTCCGTAAGGACCTGTTCGTTGAAAGACCACCCGGGATAACAGTGCAACCATGAGGGTGAAATGGGATGCCCTTAGCTAATTAATTAGAGGAACTAGAGGTGTAGTTGCTTCGCCGTCGTGCCGTCAATGGGGTCCAGGCACAGTGCTTGCTCTGCCGAGGCTGAGTGCCGAGGTTCGTTCGTTTTGCTTTTTGTTAGTCACTCTCCTACGGGGAGGGGTACTGTGTTTATCAAACTGGAGAAACCTAACGGGCGGCTATGATCTCTAGGGAATCTTTGTAAAAGCTACGTAGTGATACCCTGTCGGACCACCTAGGAAGTGATCAATGGGGATTAGCTCTCCCCGGGCAGAAAGGGAATCACAGCTCATGGGTAAAGTGTGCGACCTCTGCAGAGGATAGTGAAATTGATATATCAGCTGTGCTCACGGTTAAGAGCAGCCTTGGGATCCTCTTTGATTAGAGATACAGACGGTTCGAGATACAATGGTTCTATTAATGTTTTTGGTTCGGTGATGATCATGATGTTTCCTCGATGAGGAAATGACTCATGGGATGGTTATATGATAAAACTTGGCTTCCACTAATAATAAATGCCTGACCAACTAAAAGCAATCTGCTTTGACCTTAACCCCACATAAAGCTAGTCCACTTCAGCCAAACGAGGCATTTGCTGAGTACGTTGATGTGTACTCATCCTTGCTTTACCACAAAACACCAGGTTGTCCACATTGCAACCACTGCTCAGGAGAAGACGAAGTCGTGGAAGGAGACTTCCAGGAGTTCCAAGACTACGACGAGTTTTAGGCGTGGGTTGGCGGCAACCCCCAGTCAGCTGCCTGTGAAGGCCTTACCTTTACTACGTTTCGCTTAGGACTTTGATTTATCCGTTAAGTTGATGACTATGTGGATGTCTCTGACTCTGTGATGTAATAAGTTAATACTCTTTTATGTTATTATTCGAGCACTGTGCGATGATGTTCATTTATGTAATCGCTGTGTACGTGAGTTCTGATCCTGGCACGTACATAGTTCGCACTCGGTTTACCTTCCAAAACCGGGTGTGACAAAGAGGTGACCAGCCGGCCTGCACGGTGGGAAGAGCTCCGGCTCAGCCCGGCCCCCGCCCCAGCCAGGATGACGAACATCCTTGAAGCTGAGGGTGGGACCAAGATCGCAGCCCGGCTTGCTTCTCCCCACCTAGGGGCTAGTGGTCACCGTCTTGGGTGACCACCGGCGAGGGGATGCAGCCGGGCTGCCTGACGAAAATCCTTGAAGCCGAACGATGGCTGAAAGGTACGAACTTCCTCGAAGTTGCGTCCCTCCGACGACAAGACGGAAGGATTGCGATTGTCCCCCATCCGGGGGCTCGGAAGGTGGAAAGACACGATGCATGAGGGGAGCGCGAAGACGTGGTTGCCCTCCAAGGGGGTCGCCCTCCTTTTAAAGGCAACTCTCCCCACTTGCGTCCTCAGCCGTTGCGGGCTGAGTCTTCTCCAACACGCTCCAAGGTCCTCCCCCTACGGCACGGGGGCTGGGCCCCACGCGTCATGCAAGCTGGTCTAGGGCAGAAGGAGCCAAACCGCCGCGCGCAGGGCATGCAACTGCCCAGCGGTTACAAGCATTCCTCCACTTTCGCCCAGACCAACAGGTGAAAGGGTGGATAGCCATGCAGTCGACATGCAACCGCGCCAAGTGGGCGCGCCCCTTCGACTTCCAACGCACCCAGCATGGAGGCCCAGGCCTACACGTCATGCAACCGGCACGCCGGTTGCTACGTGCGAGCAACTGCACCGCCCCTCGCGCCACTACCGTGCCTCCTCGACTGTGGAGCCAATACCGCGACTCGAGGCAACCCTGCGTGTGACCCAGCAGTGCCAGCCAGGCGCGACGGTCAATGCGGCCACAAATGGGCCGGCAGTAATGGCGGTGGCAGGCGGGCAGGAGCAGCAGTCACGTCGTCAGCCAAGCTTACGTCCCATCCAGGGGCAGCGAGAGAACCCTCTCTCACAGCGTGAAGACGGCGTGCCCGTGATCCGTTCCTCGAACGGCCCGCGCACGCGCAACGGTCGCCTTGCGAACCACTCGCCCCGTCGCACTAACTCCGCGGCAGGACTGGCGGTGCCTCAGGCAGGAGAAGCAAGCGACGCTTCGCCTTCGCCATAATGACCGCGTCGAAAAAGGTACGCCACGTCATTCGATTTCGTATCCTTTTCCTTTTCCTCTTTCTCTCTCTTACAACAGGGACCGGGAAAGGGGATACCCCAAAAAGGATCCTTCTCCGTGAAGGAAACAGGCCTCGAGCCTCCCTACTGATCAGAGGTTCAAAGGCTGGCCCCTCGGAGGGGTTCAACGGCCGCCTCAGAGCGATTGGGTTCTGCGCCCTCTACTGGTCAGAGATTCGATGGCCGGCCCCTCGGAAGGGTTCAACGGCCGCCTCAGGCCACTCGGGCTCCGCGCCCACTACTGATCAGGGGTTCGTAGGCTGGCCCTCGAAGGGTTCACAGTCGCCTCAGACACAGAGCGAGGGATGACCCTGGGTACGTTCGATACATAACCAAGGCTCGGGCTACGCTCCCGTGGTACCCTAGGACATTTCCGAGACTAGCGGGAGCGATCTTGTAACGGAATCCCATCAGAGGGAGGCATCGAGCCCTCGGACCCCGTCAAAAGGGGACCGGGTCCGGCAGATCACCCGCAGGTACTTTTGGAGCGCGCCTCCGGGCCTCTAGCCGACCCCTAACAAATGGGGCACGTGCGTCCACTCGGATTACCCGCCAGCAGCTCACCGGAGACACCATGTTCGGCGCCCTCCGAGGGCAACATGGCGCTTTCCCCCCTCCTCCTTGCGGAAAGGCGACGCAGGGGCGTATGTAAAAAAGACGAGTCTGTCCTTGACCGTCCTCTCGCCCTGTGCAGAGGCTCGGGGGCTGTTCTCGCAAACCCGGCTCCGGCCACACCGTTGACAGCGTCAACATACCAGCCCGAGAACTTGGGACCCGACCGTGCACCCGGGCTACGGCCAGCTCGCATGAGGGAACAACTAGACCAGCCGAAGTGTTGCGAAACGCACTAAGACCTCGAAGGAGTCAAACTACTCCTCCGAGGCCTCGGGGGCTACAACCGGCGGGTGCGCTCGCGCGCACCCACCGGAACAAAATGCAACCAAAAAAGGCTGGTCCCCATGCAAAAAAGTGCGGCAAAAGCCTCCAAGCGAGTATTAACACTCCCTTCGAGGCTCGAGGGCTACTGTCGGGGACCATAATTAGGGGTACCTCAAGACTCCTAAATCTCAGCTAGTAACCCCCATCAGCACAAACCTGCAAAGGCCTGATGGGTGCGATTAAGTCAAGGATCGGTCCATTCAAGGGACGCGATCACGCCTCGCCCGAGCCTAGCCTCGGGCAAGGGCAGCCGACCCCGGGGGATCTACGTCTTGCCCGAGGACCCCCTCCAGCAACGGACACATCTTTGGCTCGCCCGAGGCCCAGTCTTCACCAAGAAGCGACCTTGACCAAATCGCCACACCAACCGACCAAATCGCAGGGGCATTTAATGCAAAGGTGGCCTGACACCTTTATCCTGACGCACGCCCTCCAGTCGACTGAGCCGAAGTGACCGCAGTCACTTCGCCGCTCCACTGACTGGTCTGACAAGAGGACAGCGCTGCCTGCGCCGCTCCGACTGCTGAGCCACTCGGCAGAGTGAGGCTGACAGCAGCCAAGTCTGGCCTCAGGCGTCATAGGAAACTTCGCTTCGCCCGACCCTAGGGCTCGGACTCGGGCTCAGCCCCGGAAGACGACGAACTCCGCTTTGCCCGACCCCAGGGCTTGGACTCGGGCTCAGCCCCAGAAGACGACGAACTCCGCTTCGCCCGACCCCAGGGCTCGGACTCGGGCTCAGCCCCGGAAGACGACGAACTCCGCTTCGCCCGACCCCAGGGCTCGGACTCGGGCTCAGCCCCGGAAGACGACGGACTCCGCTTCGCCCGACCCCAGGGCTCGGACTCGGGCTCAGCCCCGGAAGACGACGGACTCCGCTTCGCCTGACCCCAGGGCTCGGACTCGGGCTCAGCCCCGGAAGACGACGAACTCCGCTTCGCCCGACCCCAGGGCTCGGACTCGGGCTCAGCCCCGAAAGACGACGAACTCCGCCTCGCCCGACCCCAGGGCTCGGACTCAGCCCTGGCCTCAGCCGACGGTCTCCGCCTCGTCCGACCCGAGGGCTCGGACTCGACCTCGACCTTGGAAGACAGACTCGACCTCGACCTCGGAGGAGCCTCCACCTCGCCCAACCTAGGGCATGGACCAACCACATCGACAGGAGGCGCCATCATTACCCTACCCCGAGCTGACTCAGGCTACGGGGAACAAGACCGGCGTCCCATCCGGCTCGCTCCACTATACGAGTAATGATGGCGCCCCGCATGCCCTGTGATGACGGCGGCTCTCAGCCCCCTTACGGAAGCAAGAGGACGTCAGCAAGGACGCGACAGCCCCAACAGCTGTCCTACTGCCAGGCTCCAACGCTCCTCCGACGGCCACGACACCACACGAACTGGGTGCCAAAACCTCTCCGGCTGCCACGATGGCATGTACTTAGGGCACTAGCTCTCCACCGCTAGACACGTTAGCACACTGCTACACCCCCATTGTACACCTGGATCCTCTCCTTACGCCTATAAAAGGGAGGTCCAGGGCCCTCTTACAGAGGGTTGGCCGCGCGGGGAAGGACGGGACGGCGCTCGCGCAAGGCCGCTCGCTCCCTCCCGCGTGGACGCTTGTAACCCCCTACTGCAAGCGCACCCGACCTGGGCGCGGGGCTAACACGAAGGCCGCGGGTTCCACACTCCCACGCCTGTCTCCCTCCGGCTGCTTCTCCCCCTTCGCGTTCCGCCTCGCGCCGAACCATCTGGGCTGGGGCACGCGGCGACGATTTACTCGTCGGTCCAGGGACCCCCCGGGTTTCGAAACACCGACAATAGTATAAAGAAAAAAATTATATTTTTAATATAAATAAATTGAACAATTTCTTGAATAAGATAAAATTTTGTTAAGTGTTTGATGCATTCTTGCCGAGCTATAAATTTTATTTGATGTATCCATTTTATGAGAAAATCATCATTTCATAAATAATGATAAACTATTAAAGTACATATTTAGAAAAAAAATATATGTATGATTAATCATTTTTTTGTAAGTATTTGGAAAAAAATTAATTTATATTTTTTTGTAAAATCCTATTTTATTTATTTAATTAGTGGATTTATTCTAAAATAGTTTATTTATATAAATATTCTTGTATCGAGTGAAGAAAAAACGAAAATGAAAAAAAAAGAATTTTCCAATGCAAGTACGCTCGGCTTTCCCAGCCCAATTGCCCAACCGCATGCCTCCCTTCCCTCCCTCTATACCACTTATAGGTGGGCCCACCCTTCGTCTTCACGGTTGATTCTTTCTTCTCTGACAGACAGACCAGCACCATATTCATTCTCCGTTCAGTGTGGAGATTGCATGCCGCGTCCGGCAGTGCACCCCTTGTCTCCTCAAAGTGGACCTCGCACCCGCTGTTGGGGACTTGTTCTCAAATGCTATGAATTAAGAACAAGGCAACATAAAATGTTAAATATTAATGCCTTTCGTCCGCTGAAGCATTATATCCCCAAGGATTTAATGAACTTCGGACAAAGACCATGAGTGAAATGTTACGAAGGTCATACCTTCGTGAGCAAACTTACAAAATAAAATGAATTAATATATCAAACATGAAGCATTAAAGATAAATGTATCAGAAATAAGCAACATTATCCACATATTTTATTATCTGATCATAAAAATGTCAGAACGTAAAGTTTGAGTACAATTATACCTTCTCCTTGACAGATGATAATTCCCGAGCAATGCGTTTGCAATTACATGAAATCGTGAACAGTAAAGGAATACTGTTCACTATTTATAGGCACAGGACACAGCCTGTGAGGAATTACAATCATGTCCCTCATAAAAGTTTACAACATTGACTCAGACCTTTATGGGCTGAAATGTCATTCTATCTTTAAGTCGGTTCAATCCTTCGTCTTCGGGCATGCTGCAACATCAAAGCTTTATGAGTGGTAGCTTCGGTCATCATGTATAAGCAGCTTTAGCCGAAGCTGTTTCTTCCTGCAGGACCTTCGGCGACGAAGCATGACCCCAACACCCGCACTCCTACGGCTCCTCGACTCCCCACCAGACCACATTGTCTCGTCTCCGTGTAGATCGTGCGGCAGGAAGACGCCTCGGCTTCTGTCTCCACCATCGTCATTAACGGCGGCGCCCCTCGCTTCTACTTCATTGGCCACCATTTATGTCGAGCCCGACCCTCTTCCTTCCCCTCCGCTGCACCGACTCTCTCCCACGGTCTATAAATGGAGCCCCCGCACATTCGAGCCTTCGCTTCCCCTGCTGCACCTTCTCCTCGCCCGTTCATCTCCTTGTATGCCACAGTGGAGCAGCCCACTGTTTCCTCTCTCCCTCGCTGGTGTGCGCATCCGATGTTTAAGCGCCATCAATGGTGATTCAATTCCTTTGCCACTCAGCTTCAATGGACCATTAATTTGTGACCTTAATTCCCTCCTCTTCCGGCTATAAAAGGCTACGTCCCGGTGCTCTCTCCTTTTCCATGTATGCTCTCGTTTTTTTCTTCCTTGTACTGCGCCGTTGTGCTTGCTCAGCTGTGTGCGCCGCCATCGTCGCCATCGTCGCCAAAGTCCAACATCGTTCCCCACTGACCTGTGTCGAAGCCCTGGTGCAAAGATCCCTCCTATGACACCTACACTGTCCGTCGCTCCCCACTCACTTCTGGCAGCTCGCGGCATCGAGGCTCAGTTCTCTGTGATCCTCTGCTACCGTTGTTCGACGACGTCGGAGCACGCACCCTCGTCGTGTCGCGCCATAGTTCTTGTGTCGACTATCATGTCCGTGACATTGAGGCCCCTGCTCTTCTGTGCCCACACCAATGCTCGACTTTGCATGTGCATTGTTGCTCACCGTTGTCATCGTCCACTCCCAATTCGCCAGTGTTTGCCCCATTCGGCGGCGCTGTGACTCTACTACACCATCGACTCTATTGTCGTACCGGCGTTAGTGACCCGCATATGCCCGAAGATCCCTCTACTACGTCATTGAGTTCCCCTGCGTCTGATCCCCTTGCACCGGTCCAACGTGGCAGGCTCTGCTCACCAAGCTAGCATCTGAAGGAAGAAGAAGGTTATACCTTTTATGCTACCCCCTATAAACTATATTTAACCGTGATCTAGCCCTGCACTAATTTTATTATAATATTTAGTGTTCTAATAAATTAATTACAAATTTACTAACTTCATAAAAATGCGATTAAGCATTTTAAATTACTATTTCCCATCAATTCTTAAGTTCCCCAATTCTTAAGTTCCCGTAATTTATTTGAACCATGTTTATTATAATCAACTTATATATGGATTTATAATTGTTAAATTCAAAAGAATTGTAGACTATCTTTTCATATCCAAAAATATCAGATAAATAATTGCATGTGTGATTCAGATTTATAATCACAGTGTTATATGTTTTATGCAAAAATACAGTTTAGTTGCACTAAAGAAAGGAAATAGAGTTTCCTAAACATGCTAAAATATTATAGTTGGTGTTCATACCTTTAAATTGAAAATATGGCTTATAGGTTTGAATATAGTTTTCTTAACAAACTTAGGCTAAGCGTTTTCCTAATAAAATGATAACTATTTATTATCCTTTCACGTAAAAATTATTTAGTCTTACATTTAATTTATATATAATAATATGCTATTACAGTAGTAATATGCCATATAGCTTTTCTAAGAATGTTAAAATGGATTAATTAGTAACTTATGCTTTCTGGTAATCAAAGTATTAGTTTACACATATATTGTTTTGATTATAAGACCTTAATAAGCATAGGCTATGTGTTTTCTAAAATAAAAGAAAATATAATTATTGTTTAGTTATCTTTCCACATAAAACCTACCTAGACTTACATATTAGCATTTCATCAGTTAAATGCTTTATTATATGTTCCATAATGCTTCATGTTTAATTATTTGCTTAATAACTCATTAACCTTAGATATATAATATATAAAAAGGTTTAATAATGTTTAATAATGTGTTTTATATAATGCTTCATAAATAAATGTGTTTTATAATCTTTTAAAAAGATTAAAAATGGTTCACCAGACATTCATAAATTTATAGTTAAATTATTTTCACACTTAAGTCTTGTTTTATAAAATATGAACAAACCTTTTTCAAAAAGGCACCTTCTTGATATAACCATTGCTTGTGATGTTTTTGAAAAGCAAATGCTCTTTTCGTTTTGCTTTCTTTTAGCTTGGTCTATGGTAAATGTTGCACGTTATTGAATGGTGTTTGTTTCTTCTTATTTGTTTATGTGATGTTCAGTGATCGATCCCGTAGTTGAGAACCAGGATCTATTCCATGGAAGAATCTCAAATTTTTTATAAGCAAGGCAAGTGGACTTCTCCCCCTCCATATTCTGTTTGATCCCATACAATACATCGTATGATGGTGCGTGTCTGATGACTAACGATGTACGAGGGAATTTCTTTCGGCATGTGTGGAATGTGCTCTCCAATGATGAGACCATACAAATCATGGAATATACCAAAGTCTGCATGATATTGATGGTTGCAACGTAGTGGTGAAACAACTAGATTAAAATAACAAAATTTATATATGGCTAGGATCACAAATTGATTATGAAACATTTTTTCATAACAATATAACACACATTTTGTATATAAGTTATCGTAGTATACTGGTATTATATATTCCTGTTGCAACGTGCGGGCATTCAGCTAGTTAATAGATTAATTATCCTTTATCATAATTTATTAATCAAACCTATAGTCTATTTATTCTTAACTAGATTTATGGCATGATTAATGATTTCATAGAATTTAGTCCACATTATATACGAATCACTTAGCTTTTCCTAAAGGAATAAAATAAAGTAATAAGAGTTTAAGTTCTTTTATAACTTAAAATATTACTTTATATATGGACTTCGAATATAATAATATAGGCTATGTGTTTTCTAATAAAATTAAAAGATAGTTATTCATTTATTATCTTTTACATGAAAATCCACTTAAGGCCTATAACCTAGTTTTTATAAAATAGGTGTTTAATAATAATGGTCTTTTCATATAAAACCTATTTAAACTTATATCTTAGTTTATCATAAGTGAATGTTTAACAATGATTTATAAGATGTTCCATAATGCTTCTAAAATTAATAACGTGTTTTGTAGCCCATTTACCTTAGATATATAACATATATCTTTTCTAAAAAGGTTAAAAATGTTTAATATCGTTATAACGTGTTTTATCGTCTTATAAACCCTTAATTTTAGACATATCACATATGACGTTTTATAAAAGATTAATTTGGTGAACCTAATATCTATATATTTTAATTAAGATATTTTAAGCTCATGTCTTGTTTTATAAAGTATAGATCACACATTTTTGAAAAGAATTCCTTCTTATTATAACCATTACTTGTGATGTTCTTGAAAAACGAATGCTCTTTTCGTTAAACTTTCTTTTAGTGTTGCATATGGTGAATGTTGTATGTTATTGAGTGGTGTTTGTTTCTTCTTGTTTGTTTGTGTGATATTCAGTGGTTGATCTAGTAGTTAAGAATCAAGATCTATTCCTATCCGTGGAAGCACCTCAAGTTTTAAATAAGCAAGGCAAGTGGACTTCTCCCTCTGCATACTCTGTTTGATCCCAAACAATACATTTAATAAAGTTTATTCTTGGATATATATGCATAATTTGATGGGTTACCTATTCGGATACACCTAACCTTTTCAACCTTATTCCTTGATCAAACCTGGGTATTATACTTTACCTTCGTAGCTATGCTATTGCTACAACTTAACTTTATGCAGTCACTCCCGCTTATGATATTAATGTTCCAAATGGTAAGTTTACATTATTGTTGTTAACCTGATGGTTAAACAAGATTATTACATATTAATTGGAACATGGAGTGACCACCCGGAAAAACAGTGCTACCATGAGAACTATCATGGCTCTGGTCTTGGCTAAATAACTAGGGAAGTCTTATGTTGGGTGCTGGTCGTGGTCGACCGGAACAGGGGCATCTGGCAAGCGCTTATAGTTTCGGCTCAGGAAGATTGGATACGGGCATAGTTTCCAAAGCTTTACCCTACAATCTGGACTATAGGTTGGTTACGTTAGGTGTGCCTTACGCAGTTTGACCATTTCCAGCATTTGCGTAATGAGGACTCTAGGGAGAAGCCTCGTAGTGAGACCCTAGCCATTCACCTCGGAAGTGAATACGGGTCTAGCTAACCCGTGCTAGAAGGGAATTGTGACTCATGGGTAAAGATGTGCCACCTGATGAGGACATCACTTCTATACATACATTTAATGGACTGATAACACGATCTCGTGCACGACAGCTAAATCTCCAGGTACGTTCTACCCTAGTCAATTGTGTTTTAGAGCTTACGCTTGGGGCCATGGATGTTTTGATGATTAGGTACCTTGGAGAGGACCAGCAAGGACTTGGGAAAGGCCAAGGTGTTGAGGAGGAGCAGCAAGGGCGGCCACAACAGGAAGGAGATCAAGTCCGACTCGGCTGCGACTCCATCTCAGGTTTCAGGACCAGTCTGCACTAAAATGAACACCAAGGATGCATCCGGACTCCGATTGCGACGGACTTGATATGGTTGGAAAGATAAGGAGATTATCTAACCAACACAACTAGTTCCACTCTAAAATTCATTCGGAGTCAACGGGAATCGTCGAACCAAGTCAGCATTCAGATTCTGTTTTGGTGCTGCGACACCGTCTATTAGGTCGTTGGGCCGTGTATCGCGTCGGAGCCCATTAGGGGCGAGTCCAGGGGTCACGCACGCCCTAATACTCTATTTATTCAGCAGCCGCCGCCACATTTAGGTTTGGGTTTTGCTTAGATCAATTCTGTCATCGAACAGTGTCGCCGTCATCGGCTTGTGAGACCCCATCCCATAATCAATACAATTTTGGTTGTGTTTCTTTCCTGTTCTTGCTTGTGTTCTTGATTGCACTTGCAGGGATAAGCCTTCGTGGTGAGGTCATTCGTGTGTCATGGGTGATAACCAATGAAGCCGTGGTGTAGTGATTGCGAGGAACCGTTCGCTCGGAGCCTTGGATCATCAACATCGAGATCTCCACTCAATCAAGTTATCGTATCTCACGGAAGATTGGGCCACGTCTACTATCACCACCTCTGCAGAGTGTAAAACTGATATATCAGTCGTGCTTACAGTTATGAGCAGCTTGGACTCCTCACATGATAATTGAACTTCAAGATGGAAATAAATCGAGATCCGATGATCCGCCAATGGTTTGCTTAAGTGGTTTCACTTAAGTGTTTTTGATATACTCTTATACCTTTGTTTGAAGGGAATACTTGGGATTCACACTTATTAGTAAGACAGGTGTTGTTAATAAAATGTTGACCAATTAAAATGCTTACTGCTCAACCTTAGCCTCACCTTGTTAAACTTGCATTAGTTTTTCACAACTTGCTGAGCCCCGACCATAAGTGAGCTCACCCTTGCTTAAATTTTGATCAGAAGCTTGCAGATGAAGTTATGATGCTGAGCTCCATGGATGCTAGTCTAGTGATACTCCGGTCATCTTCCTGTGGATGGATGTCCATGTTTCGCTGTACTTTGATGAATAAAGGTTAAGACATTATGTCTGCTCGAAGTGTAATATGTTAATATAATCGTTATTTACGCTTTTATGCATTGTTCTTTTGATATATTACACTTGTGACGTCAACATCAGGGTTTCCTTGCGTAGGCTTGGACGCCAGAACCTATGCAGCAACTGATCTTCAGTATCATACAAAACTAACACTATCAGTCTACCCTTATTACACCCTCTCAGCCTGCGCCGAAGCATCTGCCATCGCAGGACCCTCAGCGGTACCTCCTGGAAGCATGGTTTGCTCTTCGGCTTAGCCTCCCCTGAAGCATCCCTCCGGGTCACTGAGCTTTCAAGGCCAGTGAGGTCCTCCACATCTTCTTCGTTCATCATCTAGGAAGACAGCACAACAACATTTTCAAACAACGAAACACAACACCCCTCACAAAACAAACAACATACCTACGCCAGCGCTTGATCCCCCCTTTCCCGAACGATGCCGAGGCCGTGAGGACCCCACATCCTATCATAAAGCACCACAACAGAGCGCTTTAGCACATCATTTTCAATCTGGAATACTCCACGATCGAAGTCCTCATTCACTCAGTCGAAGACTTTGAAATGCCTGCATCCCTTTCGGGACAAAGCATTCACAGCCCCTCACAAGTAACGAGAAACACGTAGGACATGAGACCTGTCACGATAGACAGGAGCGACTCTAGCTCATCTTGCAACCACCCCAGAAAGTGGAACCCCACCTCCTCCCTCGATTCGTTAAAGGGGGCGGTCTGCGCGCCAAGGTCACGGTACACAACCACGAAAAGCGTGTGCGCCCGTTCAACCCCAACGCGGGTGGAAGACTCCGTCCTTTTATGGTGGTCGCGCATATTCTTCAACTCCAGCTCTAGGTCGGCAGTGCGCTTGCGGGCAGCTTGAGCCTCTACGTGGGCTTTTTTCTACATCCTCCTTCTCATTAGTAAGTTGGTGGCCGAGGTCCTCCTTTTCCTTCTCCAGTGCTATTAACTTCTTGAGGAGGTTCCGACTCTTATTTTCGGCCACCGACTTATCCCTAACCGCCTCAGTGTGTTGCGTTCGAAGGCGCTCAATCCTTCCCTCGAGTCGTCTCCTCTTAGAAACAAACTGCGAGGTCAGCGCCCCGAGGCAACTTGTTCGGCGAAGGCAGTCACCTGACATCAAACATCCAAACTCAGTACAATAGAACAAAACTATCATATATATGAATAAATAAATACACAAACTCACAAATCGCAGCTGCTGCATGGCAGACGCAGCCATGCCAGTGGCGGCGGCGACCGAGGCAAATTCGCCTCCGCCTCCAGCGACAGTGCAAAATTTCAACCACGGGTCCTCTGAGGTCCCCACGTCGCCCTTCTCCGTATCCATCAGGCCGGCAGCCACTGTTGACGATACCACCGCCAACTGCCCAGCCTTCGCCCCTACTTCACAACTTAGAAACATGGAATTACCTGACTAAGAGGAATCAAGTAAGACAACTCACCAACAGGCAACAGCCCAATCTGGGCATCGAACATGGTAATGCCTCCCACCAGGTAGTCGTCTACTGACAACTCCTAGGTGGCCCTACTGGTCCACGACACCGTCGTTTCAGTCACGCGCGGTGGCGAAGGGAGTCTCGCAGTGACAGCAGGCGTTGCGGGTGGAGGCATCGCCATAGATGGGACGACAGCCTTCGCGCTAGCTCGCGCCAGCTTAGCTTCTCGGCATGGGTCCACCAACCGAATGGGGGCCTTACACTTCTTTCGCTGAGCGTCCTGGTGATCTTTCTCCATCACGGGCGAAACTGAATTTCACAAATATAAACACAACTACGAGACGGGTTAGCGTTAGAGATAAACACGAGTCCGAGAGAGAGGGCGCAAAACAAATCGTGAGCAAATGCGGAGTGAGACACGATGATTTGTTTTACCGAGGTTCGGTTCTCGCAAACCTACTCCCCGTTGAGGTGGTCACAAAGACCGGGTCTCTTTCAACCCTTTCCCTCTCTCAAACGGTCCCTCGGACCGAGTGAGCTTCTCTTCTCAAATCAAACCGGGAACAAAATTTCCCCGCAAGGACCACCACACAATTGGTGTCTCTTGCCTCGGTTACAATGGAGTTTTGATCACAAGAACAAGTGAGAAAGAAAAGAAGCAATCCAAGCGCAAGAGCTCAAAAGAACACGGCAAATCTCTCTCGCTAATCACTAAAGCCTTGTGTGGAATTGGAGAGGATTTGATCACTTGAGTGTGTCTAGAATTGAATGCCTAGCTCTTGTGAGTGGTTGAGAAGTGGAAAACTTGGATGACTTGAATGTGGGGTGGTTGGGGGTATTTATAGCCCCAACCACCAAACTAGCCGTTTGGGTGGAGGCTGTCTGTCGTATGGTGCACCGGACAGTCCGGTGCACACCGGACATGTCCGGTGCGCCAGCCACGTCACCCGGCTGTTAGGGTTCCGACCGTTGGAGCTCTGACTTCTGGGCTCGCCTGGATGTCCGGTGGCGCACCGGACATGAACTGTAGGATGTCCGGTGCGCCAGCATGGGCGTGCCTGACCTCTGCGCGCGCTGGCGCGCATTTAATGCGCTGCAGGTAGCCGTTGGCGCCTGAAGTAGCCGTTGCCCCGCAGTTACACCGGACAGTCCGGTGAATTGTAGCGGAGCAGCCGATGCGAATTCCCGAGGCTGCCGAGTTCAGAGCCACGTCCTCTTGGAGCACCGGACACTGTCCGGTGTACACCGGACAGTCCGGTGAATTATAGCGCGCCGGCTCTTGAGAATCCCCGAAGGTGCGAAGTTCAGCTTGGAGTTCCCTGGTGCACCGGACACTGTCCGGTGGCGCACCGGACAGTCCGGTGCGCCCGACCAGGGTGCCTTCGGTTGTCCCTTGGCTCCTTTGTTTGAACCCTTTCTCTTGATCTTTTTATTGGCTTATTGTGAACCTTTGGTACCTGTAGATCTTATAGACTTGGGCAAACTAGTTAGTCCAATTATTTATGTTGGGCAATTCAACCACCAAAATTAGTTTAGGAAATAGGTGTAAGCCTAATTCCCTTTCAATCTCCCCCTTTTTGGTGATTGATGCCAACACAAACCAAAGCAAATATAGAAGTGCAAAATTTGAACTAGTTTGCATATGCAAGTGCAAAGGTTACTTAGATTTGAGCCAATAAATATTACTTACTAGATATGCATGGATTGTTTCTTTATTTTTAACATTTTGGACCACGCTTGCACCACAAGTTTTGTTTTTGCAAATTCTTTTCAAAGTCCTTTTGCAAATAGTCAAAGGTAAGTGAATAAGATTTTGCGAAGCATTTTCAAGATTTTGAAATTTTGTCCCCTTGTTTCAAATGCTTTTCCTTTGACTAAAACAAAACTCCCCCTCAATAAATTCTCCTCTTAGTGTTCAAGAGGGTTTTAAGATATCAATTTTGAAAATACTACTTTCTCCCCCTTTAGAACACAAAGGGACACCAATTTGAAATTTACCAATTGAAAATCATTAATTTTAAAATTAGGGTGGTGGTGCGGTCCTTTTGCTTTGGGCTCATACTTTTCTCCCCCTTTGGCATGAATCGCCAAAAACGGATACTTTGAGTGAGATATAAGCCCTTGCATAGCTACTTTCTCCCCTTTGGCAAGCAAAACATATGAGTGAAGATTATACCAAAGACAGAGAGTGAAGCGGAGCGATGGCGAAGGATGAGTAGTAGAGTGGAGTGGAAGCCTTTGTCTTCACCGAAGACTCCAATTCCCTTTCAATATACCTATGACTTGGTTTGAAATACACTTTAAAACACATTAGTCATAGCATATATAAAAGAGACATGATCAAAGGTATACTTATGAGCTATGTGTGCAAATTAGCAAAAGAAGTTCCTAGAATCAAGAATATTGAGCTCATGCCTAAGTTTGGTAAAAGTTTGTTCATCTAGTGGCTTGGTAAAGATATCGGCTAATTGATCTCTAGTGTTAATATATGCAATCTCGATATCCCCCTTTTGTTGGTGATCCCTAAGAAAATGATACTGAATGGCTATGTGTTTAGTGCGGCTATGCTCAACGGGATTATCCGCCATACGGATTGCACTCTCATTATCACATAGAAGAGGAACTTTGGTTAATTTGTAACCATAGTCCCGCAGGGTTTGCCTCATCCAAAGCAATTGTGCGCAACAATGGCCTGCGGCAATATACTCGGCTTCAGCGGTAGAAAGAGCGACCGAATTTTGCTTCTTTGAAGCCCAAGACACCAAGGATCTTCCCAAGAACTGGCAAGTCCCCGATGTGCTCTTTCTATTAATCTTACACCCCGCCCAATCGGCATCCGAATAACCAATCAAATCAAATGTGGATCCCCAAGGGTACCAAAGCCCAAACTTAGGAGTATAAGCCAAATATCTCAAGATTCGTTTTACGGCCGTAAGGTGGGATTCCTTAGGGTCGGATTGGAATCTTGCACATATGCAAACGGAAAGCATAATGTCCGGTCGAGATGCACATAAATAGAGTAATGAACCTATCATCGACCGGTATACCTTTTGATCCACGGATTTACCTCCCGTGTCGAGGTCGAGATGCCCATTTGTTCCCATGGGAGTCTTGATGGGCTTGGCATCCTTCATTCCAAACTTGGTTAGAATGTCTTGAGTATACTTCGTTTGGCTAATGAAGGTGCCCTCTTGGAGTTGCTTCACTTGAAATCCTAAGAAATACTTCAACTCCCCCATCATAGACATCTCGAATTTTTGCGTCATGATCCTACTAAATTCTTCACATGTAAATTCGTTAGTAGACCCAAATATAATATCATCAACATAAATTTGGCATACAAACAAATCATTGTCAAGAGTTTTAGTGAATAAAGTAGGATCGGCTTTTCTGACTTTGAAGCCATTAGCAATAAGGAAATCTCTAAGGCATTCATACCATGCTCTTGGGGCTTGCTTGAGCCCATAAAGCGCCTTAGAGAGCCTATAGACATGGTTAGGATACTCACTGTCTTCAAAGTCGGGAGGTTGCTCAACGTAGACCTCTTCCTTGATTGGTCCATTGAGGAAGGCACTTTTCACGTCCATTTGATATAGCTTGAAGCCATGGTAAGTAGCATAGGCTAATAATATACGAATGGACTCAAGCCTAGCTACGGGTGCATAGGTTTCATCGAAATCCAAACCTTCGACTTGGGAGTATCCCTTGGCCACAAGTCGAGCTTTGTTCCTTGTCACCACACCATGCTCGTCTTGCTTCTTGCGGAAGACCCACTTGGTTCCTACAACATTTTGGTTAGGACGTGGAACAAAATGCCATACCTCGTTCCTAGTGAAATTGTTGAGCTCCTCTTGCATCGCCATCACCCAATCCGAATCTTGAAGTGCTTCCTCTACCCTGTGTGGCTCAATAGAGGAAACAAAAGAGTAATGCTCACAAAAATGTGCAACACGAGATCGAGTGGTTACCCCCTTATGAATGTCGCCGAGGATGGTGTCGACGGGGTGATCTCGTTGGATTGCTTGGTGGACTCTTGGGTGTGGCAGTCTTGATTCTTCATCCTCCTTGTCTTGATCGTTTGCATCTCCCCCTTGATCATTGTCGTCATCTTGAGGTGGCTCATCTCTTTGATCTTCTCCTTCATCAACTTGAGCCTCGTCCTCATTTTGGGTTGGTGGAGATGCTTGTGTGGAGGAGGATGGTTGATCTTGTGCATGTGGAGGCTCTTTGGATTCCTTAGGGCACACATCCCCAATGGACATGTTCCTTAGCGCGATGCACGGAGCCTGTTCTTCACCTATCTCATTAAGATCAACTTGCTCTACTTGAGAGCCGTTAGTTTCATCAAACACAACGTCACAAGAAACTTCAACAAGTCCTGAGGACTTGTTAAAGACTCTATATGCCTTTGAGTTTGAGTCATATCCTAGTAAAAAGCCTTCTACAGTTTTAGGAGCAAATTTAGATTTTCTACCTCTCTTAACAAGAATAAAGCATTTGCTACCAAAAACTCTAAATATGAAATATTGGGCTTTTTACCTGTTAGGAGTTCATAGGATGTCTTCTTGAGGATTCGGTGTAGATATAACCGGTTAATGGCGTAGCAGGCGGTGTTGACCGCCTCGGCCCAAAACCGATCCGGTGTCTTGTACTCATCAAGCATGGTCCTTGCCATGTCCAATAGAGTTCGATTCTTTCTCTCCACTACATCGTTTTGTTGTGGTGTGTAGGGAGAGGAGAACTCATGCTTGATGCCCTCCTCCTCAAGGAAGCCTTCAATTTTAGAATTCTTGAACTCCGTCCCGTTGTCGCTTCTAATTTTCTTGATCCTTAAGCCGAACTCATTTTGAGCCCGTCTCAAGAATCCCTTTAAGGTCTCTTGGGTATGGGATTTTTCTTGCAAAAAGAACACCCAAGTGAAGCAAGAATAATCATCCACAATAACTAGACAGTACTTACTCCCGCTGATGCTTATGTAAGCGATCGGGCCGAATAAATCTATGTGTAGGAGCTCCAGTGGCCTGTCACTTGTCATGATGTTCTTGTGTGGATGATGAGTGTCAACTTGCTTCCCGGCTTGGCATGCGCTACAAATCCTGTCTTTCTCAAAATGAACATTTGTTAATCCTAAAATGTGCTCTCCCTTTAGAAGCTTATGAAGATTCTTCATTCCAACATGGGCTAGTCGGCGGTGCTAGAGCCAACCCATGTTAGTCTTAGCAATTAAGCAAGTGTCGAGTTCAGCTCTATCAAAATCTACCAAGTATAGCTGACCCTCTAACACTCCTTTAAATGCTATTGAATCATCACTTCTTCTAAAGACAGTGACACCTACATCAGTAAAGAGACAGTTGTAGCCCATTTGACATAATTGCGAAACGGAAAGCAAATTGTAATCTAATGAATCAACAAGAAAAACATTGGAAATGGAATGGTCAGGAGATATAGCTATTTTACCCAAACCTTTGACCAAACCTTGGTTTCCATCCCCGAATGTGATAGCTCGTTGGGGATCTAGGTTTTTCTCGTAGGAGGAGAACATCTTCTTCTCCCCTGTCATGTGGTTTGTGCACCCGCTGTCGATGATCCAACTTGAGCCCCCGGATGCATAAACCTACAAAACAAGTTTAATTCTTGACTTTAGGTACCCAAACGGTTTTGGGTCCTTTGGCATTAGAAACAAGAACTTTGGGTACCCAAACACAAGTCTTGGAGCCCTTGTGTTTGCCCCCAACAAACTTGGCAACTACCTTGCCGGATTTGTTAGTCAAAACATAAGATGCATCAAAAGTTTTAAATGAAATGCTATGATCATTTGATGCACTAGGAGTTTTCTTTCTAGGCAACTTAGCATGGGTTGGTTGCCTAGAGCTAGATGTCTCACCCTTATACATAAAAGCATAATTAGGGCCAGAGTAAGACTTCCTAGAATGAATTCTCCTAATTTTGCTCTCGAGATAACCGGCAAGGTACAAAATGTAACCCTCATTATCTTGAGGCATGGGAGCCTTGCCCTTAACAAAGTTAGACAAATTTTTAGGAGGGGCATTAAGTTTGACATTGTCTCCCCTTTGGAAGCCAATGCCATCCTTGATGCCAGGGCGTCTCCCATTATAGAGCATACTTCTAGCAAATTTAAACTTTTCATTTTCTAAGTTATGCTCGGCAATTTTAGTATCTAATTTTGCTATATGATCATTTTGTTGTTTAATTAAGACCATGTGATCATGAATAGCATTAATATCAACATCTCTACATCTAGTGCAAATGGAAATATGCTCAACGGTAGATGTAGAGGGTTTGCAAGATTTTAATTCTACAACCTTAGCATGTAGTATATCATTCTCATTTCTAAGGTTAGAAATAGTAACATTGCAAACATCAAAATCTTTAGCCTTAGCAATTAATTTTTCATTTTCAATCCTAAGGCTAGCGAGAGAATCATTCAATTCTTTAATCTTAGCATGCAAATCAACATTATCATTTCTAAGATTGGGAATTGAAACATCACAAACATGTGAATCAACCTTAGTAATTAATCTAGCATTATCATTTCTAAGGTTGTCAATGGTCTCATGGCAAGTGCTTAGCTCACTAGACAATTTTTCACATTTTTCAACTTGTAGAGCATAAGCATTTTTAACCTTAACATGCTTTTTGTTCTCCTTAATAAGGAAGTCCTCTTGAGAGTCCAAGAGATCATCCTTCTCATGAATAGCACTAATCAATTCATTTAATTTTTCCTTTTGTTGCATGTTTAGGTCGGCAAAAAGGGTACGCAAATTATCTTCCTCATCACTAGCATTATCATCACTAGAGGACTCATATTTAGTGGAGGATTTGGATTTAACCTTCTTCCTTTTGCCGTCCTTGGCCATGAGGCACTTGTGCCCGACGTTGGGGAAGAGAAGACCCTTGGTGACGGCGATGTTGGCGGCGTCCTCGTCGGAGGAGGAGTCGGTGGAGCTCTCGTCCGAGTCCCACTCCCGGCAAACATGGGCATCGCCGCCCCTCTTCTTGTAGTGTCTCTTCTTCTCCTTTCTCCTTCCCTTCTTGTCGTCGCCCCTGTCACTATCACTAGATAATGGACATTTAGCAATGAAATGACCGGGCTTACCACATTTGTAGCACACTTTCTTGGAGCGGGGCTTGTAATCCTTCCCCCTCCTTTGCTTGAGGATTTGACGGAAGCTCTTGATGATGAGTGCCATCTCCTCGTTGTCGAGCTTGGAGGCGTCGATGGGTGTTCGACTTGGAGTAGCCTCCTCCTTCTTTTCTTCTGTCGCCTTGAAAGCAACCGGTTGTGCCTCGGGCGTGGAGGAGGTGCCTTGCTCGATGATTTTCTTTGAGCCTTTAATCATTAGCTCAAAGCTCACAAATTTTCCTATAACTTCCTCGGGAGACATTAGCTTATATCTAGGATCACCTCGAATTAATTGTACTTGTGTAGGGTTAAGAAATACGAGGGATCTAAGAATAACCTTGACCATCTCATGGTCATCCCATTTTTTCGCTCCCGAGGTTGCGCACTTGGTTCACCAAGGTCTTCAAGCGGTTGTACATAGCTCGTGGATCCTCCCCTTGGTGAAGCATGAAGCGACCGAGCTCCCCCTCGATCGTCTCCCGCTTGGTGGTTTTTGTCACCTCGTCTCCTTCGTGCGCGGTCTTGAGTACGTCCCAAATTTCCTTCGCACTTTTTAACCCTTGCACCTTGTTATACTCCTCTCGACTTAGAGAGGCGAGGAGTATAGTGGTTGCTTGGGAGTTAAAGTGGTGGATTTGGGCCACCTCATCCGAGTCGTAGTCTTCATCCCCTACGGATGGTACCTGTACACCAAACTCAACAACATTCCATATGCTTGTGTGGAGTGAGGTTAGATGATGCCTCATTTTGTCACTCCACATATTATAATCTTCACCGTCAAAAACTGGTGGTTTGCCTAATGGAACGGAGAGTAAAGGAGTACGTTTTGAAATGTGGGGGTAGCGTAGGGGGATCTTACTATACTTCTTGCGCTCTTGGCGCTTAGAAGTTATGGACGGCGCATCGGAGTCGGAGGTCGATGGTGATGAAGAGTCGGTCTCGTAGTAGACCACTTTCCTCATCCTCTTGTGCTTGTCGCCTTTCCGATGCGACTTGTGGGAAGAGGATTTCTTCTCCTTCCCCTTCCCTTTGTTGGAGGAGTTCTTCTTCTTCTCCTTCCTCTTGGTGCGGGACTCTTCCGATGAAGTGCTCCCGTGACTCGTAGTGGGCTTGTCGCCGGTCTCCATCTCCCTCTTGGTGTGATCTCCCGACATCACTTCGAGCGGTTAGGCTCTAATGAAGCACCGGGCTCTGATACCAATTGAAAGTCGCCTAGAGGGGGGTTGAATAGGGCGAAACTGAAATTCACAAATATAAACACAACTACAAGACGAGTTAGCATTAGAGATAAACACGAGTCCGAGAGAGAGGGCACAAAACAAATCGTGAGCAAATGCGGAGTGAGACACGATGATTTGTTTTACCGAGGTTCGGTTCTCGCAAACCTACTCCCCATTGAGGTGGTCACAAAGACCGGGTCTCTTTCAACCCTTTCCCTCTCTCAAACGGTCCCTCAGACCGAGTGAGCTTCTCTTCTCAAATCAAACCAGGAACAAAAATTCCCCGCAAGGACCACCACACAATTGGTGTCTCTTGCCTCGGTTACAATGGAGTTTTGATCACAAGAACAAGTGAGAAAGAAAAGAAGCAATCCAAGCGCAAGAGCTCAAAAGAACACGGCAAATCTCTCTCGCTAATCACTAAAGCCTTGTGTGGAATTGGAGAGGATTTGATCACTTGAGTGTGTCTAGAATTGAATGCCTAGCTCTTGTAAGTGGTTGAGAAGTGGAAAACTTGGATGACTTGAATGTGGGGTGGTTGGGGGTATTTATAGCCCCAACCACCAAACTAGCCGTTTGGGTGGAGGCTGTCTGTCGTATGGTGCACCGGACAGTCCGGTGCACACCGGACATGTCCGGTGCGCCAGCCACATCACCCGGCCGTTAGGGTTCCGACCGTTGGAGCTCAGACTTCTGGGCCCGCCTGGATGTCCGGTGGCGCACCGGACATGAACTGTAGGATGTCCGGTGCGCCAGCATGGGCGTGCCTGACCTCTGCGCGCGCTGGCGCGCATTTAATGCGCTGCAGGTAGCCGTTGGCGCCTGAAGTAGCCGTTGCCCCGCAGTTTACACCGGACAGTCCGGTGAATTATAGCGGAGCAGCCGATGCGAATTCCCGAGGCTGCCGAGTTCAGAGCCGCGTCCTGTTGGAGCACCGGACACTGTCCAGTGTACACCGGACAGTCCGGTGAATTATAGCGCGTCGGCTCTTGAGAATTCCCGAAGGTGCGAAGTTCAGCTTGGAGTTCCCTGGTGCACCGGACACTGTCTGGTGGCGCACCGGACAGTCCGATGTACCCGACCAGGGTGCCTTCGGTTGTCCTTTGGCTCCTTTGTTTGAACCCTTTCTCTTGATCTTTTTATTGGCTTATTGTGAACCTTTGGTACCTGTAGATCTTTTAGACTTGGGCAAACTAGTTAGTCCAATTATTTGTGTTGGGCAATTCAACCACCAAAATTAGTTTAGGAAATAGGTGTAAGCCTAATTCTCTTTTCAATCACTACTGACACAATACCACCAATATTACTCCCATAAGGAAAAATTCTCAAATCATGAGCCAAACGAGATGTAAAAAAATCATCACCAGTGGCCCAGGGTATAGGGTCATTCCTAGGCCATCGACCCCCTGTAAACTTCAGCATGCGCAAAGAAGTTTCCCGGAGCTCGGGCGAAGACATCCATTCTTCGGGAACCGCGCACGTCTCCATTAACTCCTCAACAAAACTCCTAGTGGCCCTTGGCCCAGTCTCATCATCCCCCATACCTAATTTCCTCTTTCGAGTGGCTGCAATCGGAGCCTTCTCCTTTGAGGTGCCTTTGTCGGCCTAGGGTTTCACTTGCTTGCCTCGATCATCGCCGGCATCAGCGGAGTCCCCCTCTGGGTAGGGACCATAAGGCAATTTATTCAATTCAAAGACATAGTTCAGCCTCACGTTGGAACCACGAATATCCTAGCTTCTTAACATTTCAGTCTTCGGTGCATATTTTCCAATAACCTTAACAGCCTCTAACTCCACTTCCCACATGAAAGCGGCCCATCCTACCCATGCACGTCCACGGCGAAGGCTAGGCTTTGCACTAATTTATCCCCCAGAGATGCCATCCAGCGAGGTATAATCTCGCCCAAAACCCACCCGTGCGCCAAAGGCCACACTCTTCAAGCAATGAACTCTTCACCAATTCACATTCACTGCTCAATCGGGCTGCGTAGCAAAGGGCCTGCTCATCTTGATCCCCTTCTCCACCTTAAAATGTGGAAACACACATAACAATGAGAGCACAAGATAGCAGGGGGCAAACTGGGCAACCCTTCGACGTCGCCCGCGCCACATAAAACTAGAATTCCGACCAGTTACCCCACTTATTTTTTGCACATGAAACAATCTCGATAACTTTAGCCGAGGTCTTTCCAGTCCTCGGCATAAAGGTGCCAGACCAAAACTGAGCAATCATTCCACCTATCTTCCTTTTTTGCCAGTGCAGCCAATAATTTTTTGTGATGACTTCAACAGATGGTTCTCCACCATATGAGGACACAACCCACACGTACTTCGCCAGCGCCGCCATAGCATTCGGTGTCAATTGATGAATTTGCACCTCAAACCTCCGTAGAACTTCAACTACGAACCGATGTGCTGGCAAACAAAGACCAGCTATTAGAACTTCCACGATGGGTGTCGTGTTGCGTGAAACGGCGTCAGCCGCCTGACTTGTTTCCAGGCGATTTGAATTGCTTATTGAATACTTGCGACTGTTCAGTGGCTGTGTTAGGAGATGAGCGGTTGCCTTCTTCCTCTATAAATAGAACGCTTGCTTCTCTGGCGTCTTCACACATCTCTCTGCCGCTTGTTGCTTGCGTTCTTCTTTTCTCTTCTACTCCACCATGGGCAAGAGCAAAAAGGGTGGGAGCTCGTCGCACCATTCCGGCGACAAGCGGAAGCGTGAGCCGACCCCTCCCTCGGAGGACTTTCGCGATTCCGAGTACTCGGAGGAGGAGTTTTCCTCCGAGTCTGAGGGATCTCCAGTCTACACCTCGCCCCCGGCATCGTTCGAAGACTTGGATGATTCTCAGGGGATCGCCACCGAGGTGTGGACATATATCCAAGCCATCGAGTGCTCCGGGCTCGAGGGCTCGGATGAGTCAGAGGTCTCCTCGGACGAGGAGGACTCCTCTGACTTGTCCGAGGAGGGGAGCGGCGGGTGACGGTGATGGCGAGGGCGACGACGACGATGGAGGTGACGGCAAGGGCGACGACAACAAGGGCGACGGCGGCAAGGGCAACGGCAAGGGTGGCAGCGGCAGCGGCAGCGGCAAGGCCAGTGGCAAAGCGCCACTGGCTTAAAATATTAGTATAGATAAGTAGTGTTAGTATTAGTAGAATAATGTAGTAGTAGTAGTTAGTAGTATAGTGTAGTGTAAGTAGTGTAGTAGTGTAATGTAGTAATGTAATGTGTCAAAAAATGGGAGGAAGGCCGGCTCATAATGAGTCAGTCTTTGAATTTGTGAAGAACTTCTCCCTTTATATAATGAAGAATGTTGGATTTTATGCATATCTTTTCCTTTTTGATGCCCCTTTATAGTCGATCAACGACTTGTACTTATGCCCGACGCAGCCGTTGTTCTTAGAAGTAACTCTTGAGTAATGACTTGCCATTGTTGTGTCGCATTTTAATTCTGTCTGCATTTACATGGAGAAAGAACGGTCTGGTTTACTGTTGGTGTCCTCAGGGTAACAGCCGAACGGTTTTTTGGCGACGCCGGCGTTTTAGATGTAAGAGTCGAGTCCTTTCGAGCCACATCAGTGCTTTAGAAATAACGGCCGAGTGATTAGTGGTGACGTCAGTGTTTTAGAAGTAACAGCTGAGTCACATCGAGCCACGTCGACGTTTTAGAAATAACGACCGAGTGAGGATTGGTGATGTCACCGTTTTTAGAAATAACCGATGAGTTACGCCGAGCCACGTCAACGTTTTAGAAATAACGACCGAGTGATGACTGGGCACTTTTTAGAAATGGTGTCTGACCCGAGAAAACCCCACTTGTACCGCGTCACCGCACGCCTCTGCATTCTGAGCCCTAGCCTTACTTTTTGCCTCCAGACCTCCTCTGTTTCCCTTTGATCTCGTTTCCGCTCAGTTCACCGACGAGATTGAGATGGCGCCCAAGCGGAAGAGTCAGAATTCTGCCACTGCGGTTATTCCTCCCATCGATCCTAACAGCCAATTGCCTTTCGCAGGTAATCATATGTCTGTTGTTTCTGAATCAGATCTTCTCTACCTTGTCGATGTCGGAGTTCTTCCTCCGAAGGAGCTTTGTTCCTGGCGGATTTGCCGTGGGGTTACTGTCCCGACGGAGGATACTCATGAGTCCGTCGTTTACATTCCTTTTCTTCTCCGTGGCCTTGCTCTTCCAATTTCTCCCTTCTTTCGTGGTCTCCTTGACTTTTACAATCTGAATCTGACTCATCTGAATCCCAACTCTATTCTGCAAATTTCTATCTTTGTCCATCTGTGTGAGGCCTACCTTGGAATTCTTCCTTATTTTGGTTTATGGAAACACTTGTATCAGCTTGTGGGCGGTGCGAGTCTGGAGATGCGTCGTGGGAGGAAGACAGAGTACCTGGATATCCCACTCAAAGACAGCATTAAGGGATGGCGCTTAGAGTGGTTCATTGTTGAAAATCATGGCAAGTCCCTCCCTCCTCAGTCAGGGAGACAGCCGGACGTGCGCACTTCCCAGTTGGATTGAGTCCCCACCACCTTGGAGATAACAGAGGCCAAGGTTCTGCTTGATGAAATTCGTTTGCTGAAGGAGAGAGGTCTGACCGCTGAAGCTGTGGTTGTAGACTTTGTTTTTAAGAATATTCAGCCCCTGAAGGATAGAGCGTACCCAGCTTACTTATATAGTGGTGTCACCGACTCAACTCGGGTTACTAACAAGAGGATTCCTGCTGTGGATTTGGTGAGCCAACTAGAGATGATATTGAGGGGCAAAGTATCGAATATTGGTGCTCTTGTTGCATATTCTGCTTGGAATTTGCCATCTTCTAAGCCCTTTTTCAGTTTTGTGTCCAATCCTCCTGCTGGGTGACAGTGGTTTGGATCTTAGAGTGCGACCTTCTCCCGAAAAGTTGAAGTCCTGGTTGCTTCACTTGGTGGCCTTCCCAATGATGAGAAGCAAGTTCACTTTGAGATGCCTACTAATCCGAGTGAGTGCAGAGATAGGTGCTATGCTAGATATGTTGGTGGGGGATTCCTCTGATTCTGTCCCTGCTGAAACGGTGGCTGTTGCAACTATTCTAGAGCCTGAGAAAACCATGGATACTCGAAGGCCTGAGGGTACTCGCCCGAAATGTCTTTGCCAAGTCGGTCATCCGACTACTCCTGCCGAGGGGAAGAAAAAGAAAAAGAGACGACTTCAGCGAGTGTCGTGCGTGGATCATGATGCTGGCCCTTCTGCTCCTGCTACTGAAGAAGTACCAGTGGAACTCTTTACTGGAGCTGATCCCAATGGGGGTGACCCTACTAGAACTGATCCCAATGGGTGTGACCCTGCTGATGCTGGACCCAATGGGTGTGACCTTGACGATGCTGAACCCAATGGGTACGATCCTGCCAGAGCTGATCCCAATGGGTGTATTGTTCGTATTGTTGACGAGGACGAAGAAGAAGAGGAGGAAATCCCCTTAATTCGGTAGAATAGTCGGCGTTACATAGTCAGTGGGGAAAGTAGTGATATTCCCTTCTCCAGCTTTGTCTGCTCTCGTCGGTCTGCAAGAATTATCCCTAGCAAATTTTGATCAGGCTCTCGAGGATGTTGTTCCTGAAGATTTGCTGTCCGAGCCCACGGACGGTGGTATGATGGATGTTTGCTCTGACATTCCATATGTGGGATTAGAGTTATCCCGAGCGGCATCTCGTGCCTCGTCGACCTTGGAGTGCAGTCTTCGGGGCCAAGAGGCTGGTCAAGGTTGTTCAATTCCCATGGAGGTGACTGAGAATCTTTCAGCCTTAGAGGTGGCTGCTGCAGAGAACCCGGTCCCCAAGGATGGTGCAAGCGGTTACCCAGCCCCCGAGGGTGTTGCCGGTAATTATCCGGCTCAGGTGGGTAGCGCGAGCTGCGACCCAGCCCCCGAGGGTGTCCGAGCGGGCTCCCCTTCTCATACCTCCATGGATGTCCACGTTGGGTCTTCTCCTCCACATTCTGATGGCATGGCAACAACGCATGCTTTTAAACGAGGAAGTCGCCATAGAGATCGGCGCACCTGATGCTAGAGTTCTGATGCCTGCTGGTGATGTTGAGTTGATCCCTGATGATGCTCTTCAGATTGCCCCGGTTGATATTCCTTCGTTCAAGCCACCACCTGGCTTCTCATGATTTGGGGTTTCCTTCATTCTTCTTCAATCTTCAGGTAATCTGGATTTTCTCAATCTGGCTATACTCTAGGCAAAATATTGTCTTTGTACTCATTTGTTTTCAATATCAGGCTTTGGTCGACGAGATGGCTGGTCAGTTGAGATCACAAGGTGCCTCTGTCCTAGAAGAGCTCTGTTTCTGACGCATTGGAATCCGATGTTGCTTCAGAGGAAGATATCTGATTTGAAAATGACTAATGCTAGTTAGTGCCTTTGTTTTCTTCCTTGACTTATTGATTAGTCCGTTTTTTTTAACGGTGTGCCCTTTTTCAACTGTTTTTTGTTAGATATGACCCGTCAGTACTCTGAACTTGAGGAGAAGTATTCTCAAGGTCAGGCCGACCTGGCCTAGATTTCTGCTTCTTTAGATGATGCCAACTCATTGAATTCCTCTCTCAGTGCTCAGCTTGACTCTGAAAGGGCGGACTAATGAGGTAAGCTTACTTGACTTTCTCTTTTGTGTTTTTGCTGCTTACTGGGTTCTTGAGAGCTGATTCTTGTCTGCAGGAAGAAAAACGCTTACTCGCAGCTTCTCGCGATAACCTTGATAGGTTGTATCGTGACGCCAGTAATTCTTTGACTATCTTGGAGAGGCCACCGTTTTACCATGGCAGATTTGGATCATCATCGTCACAAGCTGCAAGTATCCTAGGATGAGATCCTTCGTCTCAGGCAGTTGGTGTCGAGCAAAGATTCTGTCATCAAGGATCTACGCGCCTCCAAAAGATCAGTCGTCCAGGAGCTAGAAGCTGCTCGACTGGCTACCAAGGTTGCTGAAGACACTTCTACTACTTTGAAGGCTCAGCGTGACAAGGCTATGGATAAAGCCATTCGCGCGGGCGGATCTTGATGAGAAGGCCGGGCGTGATTGTTCCTGATGACATAGTTGCTGATGTCAACGCTGCTCCTGACTCCTCGAGTCGCCCTTCTTCATCAGTTGCTCCTGAGAAGAACATTGCCAAGTAGAAACACTGAATGCATTTATGAATTGTATGCGTATGTGGTCAATGTGCTCGAATATTCTGTTAGAAAGTGTTCCTGGTACTGAACGCTATTATTATTTCTCTGTTGTTTGAATTCAATAGTAGTTACGATTGCAGAAGTAAGTGCAGTGTGATGGTTTTGAAACTTCTTCCTATTTCGTGAGGCATAGAGATCGCCCTGAGATGAGTAATCATAAGCATGTTTATGCTGGATTGAGTAGACGTGAGCATATCGCACCACCTTAAGTCATTGCCGACTTAAGTCGATTGCTCCGTTAGTAGGTATAGTGGTCACCCTGAGTTAGGTAAGCGTGAGCATGTTACACCGCCTTAAGTCATCGCCGACTTAAACTGATTGCTCCGTTAGTAGGGTATAGTGGTCACCCTAAGTCGAGTAAGCGTGAGCATGTTGCACCATCTTAAGTCACTGCCGACTTAAGTCGATTGCTCCGTTAGTAGGGTATAGTGGTCACCCTAAGTCGAGTAAGCGTGAGCATGTTGCACCTCTTAAGTCACTGCCGACTTAAGCCGATTGCTCCGTTGGTAGGGTATAGTGGTCACCCTAAGCAAGCATGCAGATCGATAATAAATAGTTTGAGATCTTTTGAGAATGAAGTCTTTTATTCATGACGTACTTTTCCAATTACAGAATACAATGCTGCCCCGATAGCTTTTGAAATCTAGCTAGGGGTAAAACTTCCTAAGATGTTCTATATTCCATGAATTCCCTATTTCTGTGTCGTCCATTTGAGTAAGTCGATATGATCCTGGCCGAGAGACTTCTGCTACCATGAATGGCCCTTCCCACAGTGGCGATAATTTATGTCGTCCTTCCCCTGTTAGAATTTGGCGAAGGATCAAGTCTCCCACTGCGAAGGATTGATGTCATATGGCCTAATCATGATAGCGCCTCAGAGTTTGCTAGTACCTAGCTGACTGAATTACTGTATTCAATCGTTCTTCTTCCAATATATCGATATCCTCCAGTCTAGTAGCTTCTGCTTCGGCTATGTTCTCGAAGATCAGCCTTGGTGCTCCAAACCTGAGGTCGGTAGGTAGCACTGCCTCTAAACCATAGACCATGAAGAAAGGAGTGTTTCCATGCAAAGCTCGGCTAGGTTGAGTTCTTAGGCTCCAGACCACATACGGCAATTCTCTGATCCACTTTCTGTGAACTTTTCATTCTTGTTGAAGACTTTTTTCTTGAGTGCTTCCAATATCATTCCATTGGCCCTTTCTACATGTCCGTTAGCTCTTGGATGTGCTACTAACGTGTACCTGATCTGGATGCACCATTGTTCGCAGAAATCAAAGAATTCAGAGCTAGTGAAATTGGACCCTAGATCGGTTATGCTGCTATTTGGTATCCCAAATCTGAATATTATCTTGTATGAATTCCACTGCCTTGGCTGAAGTCAGAGAAGCAATGGGTTTGTACTCTATCCATTTAGTGAATTTGTCGATGGCAACCAATACGTGAGTATACCCTCCCTGAGCTTTCTTGAAGGGTCCAATCATGTCCAATCCCCAGCACACAAATGGCCATGTCACCGGTATGGTTTGCAGCTGCTGTGTGGTAAATGATGCTGCTTTGATAGGAACTGGCAAGCTTCGCATCTCTGAACTAACTCGGCTGCATCACCCTTTGCTGTCGGCCAATAGAAACCAGACCTGAAGACCTTCCCAACTAGTGTTCTGGACGCTGCATGTATCCCGCACTGTTCGGCATGGATTTCATCTAATAGTTGCTTCCCGATAGCCGAAAAGAATGCACTTCATGAGAACTCCTGTTGTGCCCCTTCTGTACAGTGCTTCTCCAATGAGAGTGTAGTGAGCTGACTGCCTTGCGATGCGTTCTGCTGCAGTTTTGTCATCTGGCTCTTCTTCATTCTTTATATATCTGATGATTGGCTCCCTCCAGTCATCAGCATCTGACTCTGGCTGGCTCAGAACATTGCACTCTTCTGCCCGTTCTGAGGAAATACTCGGGTGTGATACTTCTTGGATGAAAACCCCAGGTGGGACTTGGGCCCGACTGGATCCCAGTTTCGACAACGCGTCTGCTGCCACGTTGCGATCTCTCTCCACATGATGAAATTCCAGCCCTTCGAATTTGTCTTCCAGCTTTCGAACAGCTGTGCAGTACTTGCCCATAGAGTCATTCGAGCAATCCCATTCTTTATTTATCTGACTTATGACCACCAGTGAATCTTCGTATACCATCAGTCTCTTAATGCCTAGTGATACAGCAATGTTCAGTCCATGAATCAAAGCTTCATATTCTGCTGCATTGTTAGATGCTGAGAATAACAACTGAAGAGCATATTTGAGTTGTTCACCTCCAGGTGTGATAAGAGGATCCCTGCGCCTGCCCCCTGCAACTTCAACGAGCCATCGAAATACATCTGCCATACTTCTACAGTCTCTGGGTTATCTGGCACTTGTTGCTCGGTCCACTCTGATATGAAGTCAACTAATGCTTGAGTCTTTATTGCAGTACGAGGTCGAAACTCGATGTCATGAGCTCCCAGCTCGCAGGCCCACTTGGCTATTCTTCCGATGGCTTCTTTGTTGTGGAGAATATCCCCTATTGGAAATCCAGTGACTACTATGACTTTGTGGTCGTCAAAGTAGTGACGGAGCTTGCGTGCAGTTAGAAGTACTGCATACAATAGCTTTTGAACTTGAGGATATTTCTTCTTTGAGTGTCCCAGAACTTCACTGATGAAATAGACGGGATGTTACTGGATATGCATGTCCTTCTTCTGCTCGCTCAACTACCAACGCGGTGCTCACCACGTGAGTCGTGCAAGAGATATATAACAGCAGATCTTCGACCGGTTGACCCGACGTGGCTTGGTGCGGTGGTTTTAGTACTGGTGGTGTTGTTAGGAATTTCTTCAGTGCATCAAGAGCTTCCTGGGCTTCTGAAGTCCACTGGAACTTGTCTACCTTCTTGAGCAATTTGTAGAACGGTAAGCCTTTTTCTCCTAGCCTTGATATGAACCTGCTCAAAGCTGTCATGCACCCAGTAAGTCTTTGTACTTTCTTCTATGACCGTGGTGCTTCCATTCTCATGATAGCCTCGATCTTTTCTAGGTTAGCTTCAATTCCTCGGTGGCTGACAATGAATCCGAGTAATTTTCCTGCTGGTACTCCAAAGACACATTTTTCTGGATTAAGCTTCCATCGATATCGCCGTAGACTGTTGAAGACCAGTTTGCAAATCTTCAATGAAATTTTCTGAGTTTTCTGTCTTGATCACCACGTCATCCACATAAGCTTCTACACGCTTGCCCCAGTGGTCGTCTAAGCATGTCTGAATGGCTCTCTGGTAAGTCGCTCCAGCGTTTTTGAGGCCAAACGGCATGGAGGTATAGCAGAAAGCTCCAATTGGGGTGATGAATGCAGTTTTTTCTTCATCTTCTTTTGCCAGACTGATCTGATGATACCCAGAGTAGCAATCCAAGAAAGATAACATAGAGCACCCGGTGGTTGAGTCTACCACCTGGTCTATTCTAGGAAGTCCGAAGGGATCCTTCGGACAGTGCTTGTTGAGATCTGTATAGTCGACGCACATGCACCAATCCACTTTATTCTTTTTAGTACAAGAACAGGATTTGCCAACCATTCAGGTTTCGTCTGAGAAGAGGGTTCTCTCGCGTTGTCTCGCTTCTGTTCGGCCTGCTCTTGAGCCTGCCAATGATCACGCCGTCGGGAATTCCTTCTTTCCCTGAAGACTCGTTCTTCTGGGGTATCTCCCATCTCTGAGATCTAATCTCATGATATAGGTTGCGCCGGGTCCCGCTCTCCGGCTTCGTGATGTCGCTGAATATTTCGGTGTCAGTTCTTCGTCGGCGAGATTCCCGCTGAAGAGGTTCTTCTCCCGGCGCGGTTGGTTCATCGTCGGAGATGGGGGTTGATTCCGCTCTTCCCCCGATAAAGAGGATGTCAGGGTAGAATGGAACCGTCGTAGTGACAAGCTTCTTCCTGTTCTCCTTTGAGGCGGAGAAACCAGAAGAGCAGCTTGATGAGCCTTTACCTCATTTGCTTCCTTTTTCCTTGTGATCCGTGTCCATTTTTCCGTAGGAGGGTGGACAGCGGAGTTCTCCAGGTAGACGGATCCTCTGTTCCTGGCTGGAGGTAGTCTTTGCTCGGAGCGCTAGAGGTTGCGCTATTTCCGGCTTTGCTCCGACTTTCCTGGAGATTGTTGGGGAAGGCTTCCTCTCTGGTGGATCTGCGATGCGATGTAGAGTTCCTTCTTCGTCTGCCACGGACGAATGGTTCCAAAGCAGAATACGGATCCAGGGTGGAGGATGATCTTTGCAGGAAAGTGATAGCCATTGAGCTAGCTTGGATCAGTGACACACCCCCTACCTGGCACGCCAGCTGTCGGTGATTAGGTCCGACCGCACACCCGGGGGTTGCCCCTCGAGGTGTTTTTAGAAGTAGGGCGGTGTAACTGACTGTAGCTCGATGGTTCGTGCCAGATGCACGAGAGACAGTGGACAATCTTGTACAGGTTCGGGCCGCTTTGAGATGCGTAATACCCGGATCTTATACGTGGTGGGTTACAGGGGAGTTCTCCAGTATGGGAGATACAAGAGAGTTGGGTGGATGGCTAATGAGTGACCTGTTCTTGAAGGGGTGCCCCCTAGGCCTTATATATTCGACCGTGGAGCGTTACATGCGAATATGATAACCACGTGTTCCTAAGTAATAGTGAACCGACTAAGTTTATCTTCCTATAATCTTGCAGACCTATAGTCCTTCGATTCCGACGTCTGAGGGCGCTGCGCGAGAAAGTCGGGCTACTGCTGTGGACATTACTCAATCTATTGGGTCGTCTGGGCTCGAGCTGATCTGATCTGCCAAAAGTTCTTCCCCTGGCCCACGAAGGGATGGCCTTGCGAAATAATGGGCCTGGGGCCCTTCGCGAGGCCTTCTTGCCTTCTAGTGGACCCAGGGGATATCTGTCCCCCACAGTGACCACCCAGGATAACAGTGCAACCACGAGTGCTATCATGGCTCTGGCTTTGGTAATTAGCTTAATTTGCTTAGTACTTAGCAACCTTTCCTGAAATATGGGCAAGAGGGGGAGCGGTTGATGGTGGCAGCTCATGTTAACATGGAGACGTAATCTTGGCTAAGCTGCCTCGCCTAGAGGGCCTCCACACCGACTTAGAAACCTTAGCAGGTTGTTACGTACTATGTGTATTTTGTAAAAACCTCATAGTGGATCCCTAGCCATTCACCACGGAAGTGTTTACGGGTCTGTACAACCCAGGCTAGAGGGGATACATGACTTGTGGGTAAAGTTGTACCACCTCTGCAGAGTGTAAAACTGATATATCGGCCGTGCTCACGGTTAAGAGCAACCTGGACCCTCAGATGATAATTGAACTTAAAGATGGAAAACAAATCGTGATCCGATGATTCATAAATGGTTTGCTTAAATGGTTTCACTTAAGTGTTTTTGATATAATCATATGCTTATATTAATTGGGAAAATTTGGGATACACTTACAACTAGTAAGTCAGGCATTGTTAATAAAATATTGACCAACTAAAATGCTTACCGCTCCATAGCTTACCTTGTTAAACTTACATTACTCCTCCCACTTGCTGAGCCCGGACCATAAGGGCTGATTTGGTGATCAGGGATCACGGAGGGATTGGAGGGGATTGAGGGGGAAATTAGTTTATTTCCCCCTCAATCCTCTTCAATCCCTCTGTGATCCCTTTGTCACCAAATCAACCCTAAGTGAGCTCATCCCTTGCTAATATTTTGATTAGAGGGTGATGAAGAAGACTTTGTGGAAGATGTTGACGAGTACTAAGTCTAACGATGCGTCGGTCATCTTCCTGTGGGAGATTTTCTCTGATATTTATGTTGTATTATGATAATGAAACTATTTAAGACATTTATGTCGGGATGATGTAATAAAGTTATTGTACTCTCTTTATGCCTTTATTGCATTGTCTTTTGATATATTACACTTGCGACATCAACATATGTGGAAAATGGATCCTGGCACACATATGCTATGCATTCGATTTTTCTCCCAAAACCGGGTGTGACAGGCCCCAACATGATACCCATGTGCCTTCGTCTTATTCTTCAACTCAAATGCAGCTTCGTCACTTAGCTCTTCGCTAGCGATGTGTCTAACAAAGAAGTCAACTTCTTCGTTAGACTCCTCTCCTAAGGAGTAAGTTATTTCAGCCACTTTTGGCTCGAAGTCTTTTGGCAGCTCTTCAGCAAGTTTCTCAGGCTCTAAGGCCACAACCGCTTTAGTAGCGCCTTCGGTATCCTTATCTTCGAATGACGAAGGCCTAAAGACCGTGCCCATCAGTGATTCGATCCAAGGCCCTTTTTCGATGAGGTTATATCTAATGGGTGCAATAGGAGCCGAAGCATCAGTCGCACTACCTTTGTCATTTTTCCCTTCATGGTTAGTAGGCTAGTCAGATCTGACCCGAGCAAGCTCAAAGTAGTAAAAGGCAGGGGTGGGTCATTACCTCCAATATTTGAGTGCACCAGAGTGACAAAGCGGACCCACTTTCCTTCCTCTGATCTTTACTCGCAACTTTCTCACCCCATGCTTTGACATTTTTTGCCTTTTCCCTTTTCATAAGGGTCGCCTTATCAGAATGAGACTCTTCTTCAGTCTCGACCTGCCCTATCTCGATGCTTTAGCAGCAACTACTTTTCGGTTTCTACCCTTGGCTCCCTTAACAACTTTGCCTACCCTTTTCCTTTTAGGCCCTATCTCATCATCCCCAACTAGCTTCGGGTAGTCTAGGTAATCAAAAACCAAAGCATCCATAACCCTATTCAACCTTCGTGTTTCTCAAGTATCGAAGGTTGCCGTCATAGTTTGATCCTCCTTGATAAGATAATTCCCAACAATGTTATTGCATGATGATTCGATAAAATCCAACCACTCTACACAAGGGTTCTCGTACGAAGCTTGCTCTTTGAATTTAAAGGGAAGTCTCACAAGCTTGTTGTCCTTTCCTTCTTTATAATCCTTTTTTTAGTTTTGCTACCTTTGACACCTTCCAGTCGGTCTAAGTGGGGAACACTTTATACACGAGAAACTCTTGAACTAGGTCTTGGGTCCCAATCTGATCAACCACAACATTAAAAGCACCAAAAGCTTCCTTGACAACTCCACCCTTTCAACATAACGACCTCTTCAAAGTGAAGCTCACCTTCAACACAATATTACTGAATTCCTCTCGTTTGCCTATATATGTTTGCATGTAAAACCACTCCTTCGTCTAGTCGCTAGGCCACATTGTTCGGTAGGTTAGCACTGAAAACCTTGAATCCTTCCAATAGGTGAAGTTGTAACAACCGAGGTTATTGCGTCGTTTGTCTGAAGGTCTGGCCTTCGTCTGGTAGTGCAATTCATGCACTCTACAAAAACTTTGGCATCTGTCCAAACACCTTGACCTCACACATCCTACATGAAAACGCTAAGCCTAACTATAGCGTTGAGAGTAAACTGATGCATGTACACTTCAAACTTCTTCAGAACCTTAGTAATAATTTTGTACATCAGTAGATGAAGTCCAGTCGGAAGAAGCTCTGAAGACATAATCTCGCGTTCGGTTAGGGGT